>OX336388.2:1653455050-1654655050 GCA_946902985.2 Meconema thalassinum | reverse complement strand
AACCTGTCATAATTAGTATCGAAATTACAATTACCTGCCATAATTTGCAACGAAATTACAATTACTTGTCATAATTAGTAACGAAGTTACGGTTACCTGTCATAATTAATATCGAAGTTACAGTTACTTGTCACAATTAGTATCGAAGTTACTGTTACCTGTCATAATTAGTATGGAAGTTACAGTTACCTGCCATAATTTGTATCTAAATTACAGGGACTTGTCATAATTAGTATCGATGTTACAGTTACCTGCCATAATTTGTATCGAAATTACAGTTACTTGTCATAATTAGTAACGAAGTTAAAGTAACCTGCCATAATTTGTATCGAAATTACAGGGACTTGTCAAAATAAGTATCGAAGTTACAGTTACCTGTCATAATTAGCATCGAAGGTACTGTTACTTGTCATAATTAGTATCGACGTTACTGTTACCTGTCATAATTAGTATTGAAGTTACAGTGATCTACCATAATTTAGTATCAAAAGGAGAGTTACTTGTCATAATAAGTAACGAACTTACTGTTACCTGTCATAATTAGTATCGAAGTTACAGTTACCTGCCAAAATTTGTATCGAAATTACAGTTACTGTCATAATTAGTAACGAAGTTACAGTTACCTGACATAATTTTTATCGAAATTACAGTTCCTTGTCATAATTAGTAACGAAGTTGGAGTTTCTTGTCATAATTAGTATCGAAGTTACAGTTACCTCTCATAATTTGTATCGAAGTTATAGTTACTTGTCATAATAAGTATCGAAGTTACTGTTACCTGTCATAATTAGTATCGCAGTTACAGTTACCTGCCATAATTTGTATCGAAATTACAGTTACTTGTCATAATTAGTAACTAAGTTACTGTTACCTGTCATAATTAGTATCGAAGTTACAGTTACTTGTCATAATTAGAATCGACGTTACTGTTACCTGTCATAATTAGTATCGAAGTTACAGTTACCTGCCCAAATTTGTATCGAAATTACTGTTACTTGTCATAATTAGTAATGAAGGTAGAGTTTCCTGTCATAATTAGTATCGAAGTTACTGTTACCTGTCTAATTAGTATCGAAGTTACTGTTACCTGCCATAATTTGTATCGAAATTACAGTTACTTGTCATAATTAGTAACGAAGTTACAGTTACCTGTCATAAATAGTATCGAAGTTACAGTTACTTGTCATAATTAGTATCGAAGTTACTGTTACCTGTCATAATTAGTATCGAAGTTACAGTTACCTGCCAAAATTTGAATCGAAATTACAGTTACTTGTTTTAATTAGTAACGAAGTTACAGTTACCTGTCATAATTAGTATCGAAGTTACAGTTACTTGTGGTAATTAGTATCGAAGTTACTGTTACTTGTCATAATTAGTATCGAAGTTACTGTTACCTGTCATAATAAGTATCGAAGTTACAGTTACCTGTCATAATTTGTATCGAAATTACAGGGACTTGTCATAATTAGTAACGAAGTTACAGTTAACTGCCATAATTAGTATTGAAATTAAAGTTACATGTCATAATTAGTAACGAAGTTACAGTTACCTGTCCTAATTAGTATCGAAGTTACTGTTACCTGTCATAATTAGTATTGAAGTTACAGTTACCTACCAAAATTTTTTATCAAAATTACAGTTACTTGTCATAGTAAGTAACGAAGTTAGAGTTTCTTGTCACAATTAGTATCGAAGTTACACTTACCTGTCATAATTTGTACCGAAGGTATAGTTAATTGTCATAATTAGTATCGAAGATAGTGTTACCAGTCATAATTAGTATCGAAGTTACAGTTACCTGCCATAATTTGTATCAAAATTACAGTTACTTGTCATAATTAGTAACGAAGTTACAGTTACCTGTCATAAATAGTATCGAAGTTACAGTTACTTGTCATAATTAGTATCGAAGTTACTGTTACCTGTCATAATAAGTATCGAAGTTACAGTTACCTGCCAAAATTTGTATCGAAATTACAGTTACTTGTCATAATTAGTAACGAAGTTACAGTTACCTGTCATAATTAGTATCGAAGTTACAGTTACCTGCCACAATTTGTGTCGAAATTACAGTTACATGTTATAATTAGTAACGAAGTTACAGTTACCTGTCATAATAAGCATCGAAGGTACTGTTACATGTCATAATTAGTATCGACGTCACTGTTACCTGTCATAATTAGTAACGAAGTTACAGTTACCTGTCATAATTTACATCGAAGTTATAGTTACTTGTCATAATTAGTATCGAAGTTACTGTTACCTGTCATAATTAGTATTGAAGTTACAGTTACCCACCAATTTTTTTAATCAAAATTACAGTTAATTGTCATAATTAGTAACGAAGTTCGAGTTTCTTGTCATAATTAGTATCGAAGTTACAGTTACCTGTCATAATTTGTATCGAAGTTATAGTTACTTGTCATAATTAGTAACGAAGTTACAGTTACCTGTCATAATTTGTATCGAAGTTATAGTTACTTGTCATAATTAGTATCGAAGTTACTGTTACCTGTCATAATTAGTATTGAAGTTACAGTTACCTACCAATTTTTTTAATCAAAATTACAGTTAATTGTCATAATTAGTAACGAAGTTCGAGTTTCTTGTCATAATTAGTATCGAAGTTACAGTTACCTGTCATAATTTGTATCGAAGTTATAGTTACTTGTCATTATTAGTAACGAAGTTACTGTTATCTCTCATAATTAGTATCGAAGTTACAGTTACCTGCCATCAATTGTAACAAAATTACAGTTACTTGTAAAAATTAGTAACGAAGTTACAGTTACCTGTCATAATTAGTATCGAAGTTACAGTTACTTGTCATAATTAGTATCGAAGTTACTGTTACCTGTCATAATTAGTATCGAAGTTACAGTTACCTGCCAAAATTTGTATCGAAATTACAGTTACTTGTCATAATTAGTAACGAAGTTACAGTTACCTGCCATAATTTGTATCGAAATTACAGTTCCTTGTCATAATTAGTATCGACGTTACAGTTACCTGTCATAATTAGCATCGAAGGTACTGTTACTTGTCATAATTAGTAACGAAGTTACAGTTACCTGTCATAATTTGTATCGAAATTACAGTTACTTGACATAATTAGTAACGAAGGTAGAGTTTCCTGTAATAATTAGTATCGAAGTTACTGTTACCTGTCTAATTAGTATCGAAGTTACTGTTACCTGCCATAATTTGTATCGAAATTACAGTTACTTGTCATAATTAGTAACGAAGATACAGTTACCTGTCATAATTGGTATCGAAGTTACATTTACTTGTCATAATTAGTATCGAAGTTACAGTTACCTGCCATAATTTGTATCGAAATTACAAGGACTTGTCATAATTAGTAACGAAGTTACAGTTACCTGTCATAATTAGTATCGAAGTTACTGTTACCTGTCATAATTAGTATTGAAGTTACAGTTACCTACCATAATTTTTTATCAAAATTACAGTTACTTGTCATAATTAGTAACGAAGGTAGAGTTTCCTGTCATAATTAGTATCGAAGTTACTGTTACCTGTCATAATTAGCATCGAAGTTACAGTTACCTGCCACAATTTGTATCGAAATTACAGTTACATGTTATAATTAGTAACGAAGTTACAGTTACCTGTCATAATAAGCATCGAAGGTACTGTTACATGTCATAATTAGTATCGACGTCACTGTTACCTGTCATAATTAGTAACGAAGTTACAGTTACCTGTCATAATTTGCATCGAAGTTATAGTTACTTGTCATAATTAGTATCGAAGTTACTGTTACCTGTCGTAATTAGTATTGAAGTTACAGTTACCTACCAATTTTTTTAATCAAAATTACAGTTACTTTTCATAATTAGTAACGAAGGTAGAGTTTCCTGTCATAATTAGTATCGAAGTAACTGTTACCTGTCTAATTAGTATCGAAGTTACTGTTACCTGCCATAATTTGTATCGAAATTACAGTTACTTGTCATAATTAGTAACGAAGTTACAGTTACCTGTCATAATTTGTATCGAAATTACAGTTACTTGTCATAATTAGTAACGAAGTTACAGTTTCCTGTCATAATTAGTATTGAAGTTACTGTTACCTGTCATAATTAGTATCGAAATTCCAGTTACCTGCCATAATTTGTATCGAAATTACAGGGACTTGTAATAATTAGTAACGAAGTTACAGTTACCTGCCATAATAAGTATCGAAATTAAAGTTACTTGTCATAAATAGTAACGAAGTTACAGTTACCTGTCATAATTAGTATCGAAGTTACTGTTACCTGTCATAATTAGTATTGAAGTTACAGTTACCTACCATAATTTTTTAACAAAATTACAGTTACTTGTCATAATAAGTAACGAAGTTAGAGTTTCTTGTCATAATTAGTATCGAAGTTACACTTACCTGTCATAATTTGTACCGAAGTTATAGTTAATTGTCATAATTAGTATCGAAGATAGTGTTACCAGTCATAATTAGTATCGAAGTTACAGTTACCTGCCATAATTTGTATCAAAATTACAGTTACTTGTCATAATTAGTAACGAAGTTACAGTTACCTGTCATAAATAGTATCGAAGTTACAGTTACTTGTCATAATTAGTATCGAAGTTACTGTTACCTGTCATAATAAGTATCGAAGTTACAGTTACCTGCCAACATTTGTATCGAAATTACAGTTACTTGTCATAATTAGTAACGAAGTTACAGTTACCTGTCATAATTAGTATCGAAGTTACAGTTACTTGTCATAATTAGTATCGAAGTTACAGTTACTTGTCATAATTAGTATGGAAGTTAATGTTACTTGTCATAATTAGTATCGAAGTTACTGTTACCTGTCATAATTAGTATCGAAATTACAATTACCTGCCAAAATTTGTAACGAAATTACAGTTACTTGTCATAATTAGTATCGAAGTTACAGTTACCTGCCAAATTTTGTATCGAAATGACAGTTACTTGTCATAATTAGTAACGAAATTACAGTTACCTGTCATAATTAGTATCGAAGTTACAGTTACTTGTGGTAATTGGTATCGAAGTTACTGTTACTTGTCATAATTAGTATCGAAGTTACTGTTACCTGTCATAATAAGTATCTAAGTTACAGTTACCTGTCATAATTTGTATCGAAATTACAGGGACTTGTCATAATTAGTAATGAAGATACAGTTAACTGCCATAATTAGTATTGAAATTAAATTTACTTGTCATAATTAGTAACGAAGTTACAGTTACCTGTCCTAATTAGTATCGAAGTTACTGTTACCTGTCATAATTAGTATTGAAGTTACAGTTACCTACCAATTTTTTTTATCAAAATTACAGTTACTTGTCATAGTTAGTAACGAAGTTAGAGTTTCTTGTCATAATTAGTATCGAAGTTACAGTTGTCTGTCATAATTTGTATCGAAGTTATAGTTACTTGTCATAATTAGTATCGAAGTTACTGTTAACTGTCATAATTAGTCTTGAAGTTACAGTAACCTGCCATAATTAGTATCGAAGTTACTGTTACCTGTCGTAATAAGTATCGACGTTACAGTTACCTGTCATAATTTGTATCGAAGTTACAGTTACCTGCCATAATTAGTATTGAAATTAAAGTTACTTGTCATAATTAGTAACGAAGTTACAGTTACTTGTCCTAATTAGTATCGAAGTTACTGTTACCTGTCATAATTAGTATTGAAGTTACAGTTACCTACCAAAAATTTTTATCAAAATTACAGTTACTTGTCATAGTTAGTAACGAAGTTAGAGTTTCTTGTCATAATAAGTATCCAAGTTACAGTTACATGTCATAATTTGTATCGAAGTTATAGTTACATGTCATAATTAGTATCGAAGTTACTGTTACCTGTCATAATTAGTATCGAAGTTACAGTTACCTGCCATAATTTGTATCGAAATTAGAGTTACTTGTCATAATTAGTAGCGAAGTTATAATTACCTGCCATAATTAGTATCGAAGTTACAGTTACTTGTCATAATTAGTATCAATGTTACAGTAACCTGTCATAATTAGTATCGAAATTACAATTACCTGCCATAATTTGCAACGAAATTACAATTACTTGTCATAATTAGTAACGAAGTTACGGTTACCTGTCATAATTAATATCGAAGTTACAGTTACTTGTCTTAATTAGTATCGAAGTAACTGTTACCTGTCATAATTAGTATGGAAGTTACAGTTACCTGCCATAATTTGTATCGAAATTACAGGGACTTGTCATAATTAGTATCGAAGTTACAGTTACCTGCCAAAATTTGTATCGAAATTACAGTTACTTGTCATAATTAGTAACGAAGTTACAGTAACCTGCCATAATTTGTATCGAAATTACAGGGACTTGTCAAAATAAGTATCGAAGTTACAGTTACCTGTCATAATTAGCATCGAAGGTACTGTTACTTGTCATAATTAGTATCGACGTTACTGTTACCTGTCATAATTAGTATTGAAGTTACAGTGATCTACCATAATTTAGTATCAAAAAGAGAGTTACTTGTCATAATAAGTAACGAACTTACTGTTACCTGTCATAATTAGTATCGAAGTTACAGTTACCTGCCAAAATTTGTATCGAAATTACAGTTACTGTCATAATTAGTAACGAAGTTACAGTTACCTGCCATAATTTTTATCGAAATTACAGTTCCTTGTCATAATTAGTAACGAAGTTGGAGTTTCTTGTCATAATTAGTATCGAAGTTACAGTTACCTGTCATAATTTGTATCGAAGTTATAGTTACTTGTCATAATTAGTATCGAAGTTACTTTTACCGGTCATAATTAGTATCGAAGTTACAGTTACCTGCCATAATCTGTATCGAAATTACAGTTACTTGTCATAATTAGTAATTAAGTTACTGTTACCTGTCATAATTAGTATCGAAGTTACAGTTACTTGTCATAATTAGAATCGACGTTACTGTTACCTGTCATAATTAGTATCGAAGTTACAGTTACCTGCCCAAATTTGTATCGAAATTACAGTTACTTGTCATAATTAGTAATGAAGGTAGAGTTTCCTGTCATAATTAGTATCGAAGTTACTGTTACCTGTCTAATTAGTATCGAAGTTACTGTTACCTGCCATAATTTGTATCGAAATTACAGTTACTTGTCATAATTAGTAACGAAGTTACAGTTACCTGTCATAAATAGTATCGAAGTTACAGTTACTTGTCATAATTAGTATCGAAGTTACTGTTACCTGTCATAATTAGTATCGAAGTTACAGTTACCTGCCAAAATTTGAATCGAAATTACAGTTACTTGTTTTAATTAGTAACGAAGTTACAGTTACCTGTCATAATTAGTATCGAAGTTACAGTTACTTGTGGTAATTAGTATCGAAGTTACTGTTACTTGTCATAATTAGTATCGAAGTTACTGTTACCTGTCATAATAAGTATCGAAGTTACAGTTACCTGTCATAATTTGTATCGAAATTATAGGGACTTGTCATAATTAGTAACGAAGTTACTGTTAACTGCCATAATTAGTATTGAAATTAAAGTTACATGTCATAATTAGTAACGAAGTTACAGTTACCTGTCCTAATTAGTATCGAAGTTACTGTTACCTGTCATAATTAGTATTGAAGTTACAGTTACCTACCAAATTTTTTTATCAAAATTACAGTTACTTGTCATAGTAAGTAACGAAGTTAGAGTTTCTTGTCATAATTAGTATCGAAGTTACACTTACCTGTCATAATTTGTATCGAAGTTACAGTTACTTGTCATAATTAGTATCGAAGTTACTGTTACCTGTCATAATAAGTATCGAAGTTACAGTTACCTGCCAAAATTTGTATCGAAATTACAGTTACTTGTCATAATTAGTAACGAAGTTACAGTTACCTGTCATAATTAGTATCGAAGTTACAGTTACCTGCCACAATTTGTATCGAAATTACAGTTACATGTTATAATTAGTAACGAAGTTACAGTTACCTGTCATAATAAGCATCGAAGGTACTGTTACATGTCATAATTAGTATCGACGTCACTGTTACCTGTCATAATTAGTAACGAAGTTACAGTTACCTGTCATAATTTGCATCGAAGTTATAGTTACTTGTCATAATTAGTAACGAAGTTACAGTTACCTGTCATAATTTGCATCGAAGTTATAGTTACTTGTCATAATTAGTATCGAAGTTACTGTTACCTGTCATAATTAGTATTGAAGTTACAGTTACCTACCAATTTTTTTAATCAAAATTACAGTTAATTGTCATAATTAGTAACGAAGTTCGAGTTTCTTGTCATAATTAGTATCGAAGTTACAGTTACCTGTCATAATTTGTATCGAAGTTATAGTTACTTGTCATAATTAGTAACGAAGTTACTGTTATCTCTCATAATTAGTATCGAAGTTACAGTTACCTGCCATCAATTGTAACAAAATTACAGTTACTTGTCATAATTAGTAACGAAGTTACAGTTACCTGTCATAATTAGTATCGAAGTTACAGTTACTTGTCATAATTAGTATCGAAGTTACTGTTACCTGTCATAATTAGTATCGAAGTTACAGTTACCTGCCAAAATTTGTATCGAAATTACAGTTACTTGTCATAATTAGTAACGAAGTTACAGTTACCTGCCATAATTTGTATCGAAATTACAGTTCCTTGTCATAATTAGTATCGACGTTACAGTTACCTGTCATAATTAGCATCGAAGGTACTGTTACTTGTCATAATTAGTAACGAAGTTACAGTTACCTGTCATAATTTGTATCGAAATTACAGTTACTTGATATAATTAGTAACGAAGGTAGAGTTTCCTGTCATAATTAGTATCGAAGTTACTGTTACCTGTCTAATTAGTATCGAAGTTACTGTTACCTGCCATAATTTGTATCGAAATTACAGTTACTTGTCATAATTAGTAACGAAGATACAGTTACCTGTCATAATTAGTATCGAAGTTACATTTACTTGTCATAATTAGTATCGAAGTTACAGTTACCTGCCATAATTTGTATCGAAATTACAGGGACTTGTCATAATTAGTAACGAAGTTACAGTTACCTGTCATAATTAGTATCGAAGTTACTGTTACCTGTCATAATTAGTATTGAAGTTACAGTTACCTACCATAATTTTTTATCAAAATTACAGTTACTTGTCATAATTAGTAACGAAGGTAGAGTTTCCTGTCATAATTAGTATCGAAGTTACTGTTACCTGTCTAATTAGTATCGAAGTTACTGTTACCTGCCATAATTTGTATCGAAATTACTGTTACTTGTCATAATTAGTAACGAAGTTACAGTTACCTGTCATAATTTGTATCGAAATTACAGTTACTTGTCATAATTAGTAACGAAGTTACAGTTTCCTGTCATAATTAGTATTGAAGTTACTGTTACCTGTCATAATTAGTATCGAAATTCCAGTTACCTGCCATAATTTGTATCGAAATTACAGGGACTTGTAATAATTAGTAACGAAGTTACAGTTACCTGCCATAATAAGTATCGAAATTAAGGTTACTTGTCATAAATAGTAACGAAGTTACAGTTACCTGTCATAATTAGTATCGAAGTTACTGTTACCTGTCATAATTAGTATTGAAGTTACAGTTACCTACCATAATTTTTTAACAAAATTACAGTTACTTGTCATAATAAGTAACGAAGTTAGAGTTTCTTGTCATAATTAGTATCGAAGTTACACTTACCTGTCATAATTTGTACCGAAGTTATAGTTAATTGTCATAATTAGTATCGAAGATAGTGTTACCAGTCATAATTAGTATCGAAGTTACAGTTACTTGTCATAATTAGTATCGAAGTTACAGTTACTTGTCATAATTAGTATGGAAGTTACTGTTACTTGTCATAATTAGTATCGAAGTTACTGTTAACTGTCATAATTAGTATCGAAATTACAATTACCTGCCAAAATTTGTAACGAAATTACAGTTACTTGTCATAATTAGTATCGAAGTTACAGTTACCTGCCAAATTTTGTATCGAAATGACAGTTACTTGTCATAATTAGTAACGAAATTACAGTTACCTGTCATAATTAGTATCGAAGTTACAGTTACTTGTGGTAATTAGTATCGAAGTTACTGTTACTTGACATAATTAGTATCGAAGTTACTGTTACCTGTCATAATAAGTATCTAAGTTACAGTTACCTGTCATAATTTGTATCGAAATTACAGGGACTTGTCATAATTAGTAATGAAGATACAGTTAACTGCCATAATTAGTATTGAAATTAAATTTACTTGTCATAATTAGTAACGAAGTTACAGTTACCTGTCCTAATTAGTATCGAAGTTACTGTTACCTGTCATAATTAGTATTGAAGTTACAGTTACCTACCAAATTTTTTTATCAAAATTACAGTTACTTGTCATAGTTAGTAACGAAGTTAGAGTTTCTTGTCATAATTAGTATCGAAGTTACAGTTGTCTGTCATAATTTGTATCGAAGTTTTTAGTTACTTGTCATAAATGTATCGAAGTTACTGTTAACTGTCATAATTAGTCTTGAAGTTACAGTAACCTGCCATAATTAGTATCGAAGTTACTGTTACCTGTCGTAATAAGTATCGACGTTACAGTTACCTGTCATAATTTGTATCGAAGTTACAGTTACCTGCCATAATTAGTATTGAAATTAAAGTTACTTGTCATAATTAGTAACGAAGTTACAGTTACCTGTCCTTATTAGTATCGAAGTTACTGTTACCTGTCATAATTAGTATTGAAGTTACAGTTACCTACCAAAAATTTTTATCAAAATTACAGTTACTTGTCATAGTTAGTAACGAAGTTAGAGTTTCTTGTCATAATAAGTATCCAAGTTACAGTTACATGTCATAATTTGTATCGAAGTTATAGTTACATGTCATAATTAGTATCGAAGTTACTGTTACCTGTCATAATTGGTATCGAAGTTACAGTTACCTGCCATAATTTGTATCGAAATTAGAGTTACTTGTCATAATTAGTAGCGAAGTTATAGTTACCTGCCATAATTAGTATCGAAGTTACAGTTACTTGTCATAATTAGTATCAATGTTACTGTAACCTGTCATAATTAGTATCGAAATTACAATTACCTGCCATAATTTGCAACGAAATTACAATTACTTGTCATAATTAGTAACGAAGTTACGGTTACCTGTCATAATTAATATCGAAGTTACAGTTACTTGTCTTAATTAGTATCGAAGTAACTGTTACCTGTCATAATTAGTATGGAAGTTACAGTTACCTGCCATAATTTGTATCGAAATTACAGGGACTTGTCATAATTAGTATCGAAGTTACTGTTACCTGCCAAAATTTGTATCGAAATTACAGTTACTTGTCATAATTAGTAACGAAGTTACAGTAACCTGCCATAATTTGTATCGAAATTACAGGGACTTGTCAAAATAAGTATCGAAGTTACAGTTACCTGTCATAATTAGCATCGAAGGTACTGTTACTTGTCATAATTAGTATCGACGTTACTGTTACCTGTCATAATTAGTATTGAAGTTACAGTGATCTACCATAATTTAGTATCAAAAAGAGAGTTACTTGTCATAATAAGTAACGAACTTACTGTTACCTGTCATAATTAGTATCGAAGTTACAGTTATCTGCCAAAATTTGTATCGAAATTACAGTTACTGTCATAATTAGTAACGAAGTTACAGTTACCTGCCATAATTTTTATCGAAATTACAGTTCCTTGTCATAATTAGTAACGAAGTTGGAGTTTCTTGTCATAATTAGTATCGAAGTTACAGTTACCTGTCATAATTTGTATCGAAGTTATAGTTACTTGTCATAATTAGTATCGAAGTTACTGTTACCGGTCATAATTAGTATCGAAGTTACAGTTACCTGCCATAATTTGTATCGAAATTACAGTTACTTGTCATAATTAGTAACTAAGTTACTGTTACCTGTCATAATTAGTATCGAAGTTACAGTTACTTGTCATAATTAGAATCGACGTTACTGTTACCTGTCATAATTAGTATCGATGTTACAGTTACTTGCCCAAATTTGTATCGAAATTACAGTTACTTGTCATAATTAGTAATGAAGGTAGAGTTTCCTGTCATAATTAGTATCGAAGTTACTGTTACCTGTCTAATTAGTATCGAAGTTACTGTTACCTGCCATAATTTGTATCGAAATTACAGTTACTTGTCATAATTAGTAACGAAGTTACAGTTACCTGTCATAAATAGTATCGAAGTTACAGTTACTTGTCATAATTAGTATCGAAGTTACTGTTACCTGTCATAATTAGTATCGAAGTTACAGTTACCTGCCAAAATTTGAATCGAAATTACAGTTACTTGTTTTAATTAGTAACGAAGTTACAGTTACCTGTCATAATTAGTATCGAAGTTACAGTTACTTGTGGTAATAAGTATCGAAGTTACTGTTACTTGTCATAATTAGTATCGAAGTTACTGTTACCTGTCATAATAAGTATCGAAGTTACAGTTACCTGTCATAATTTGTATCGAAATTATAGGGACTTGTCATAATTAGTAACGAAGTTACAGTTAACTGCCATAATTAGTATTGAAATTAAAGTTACATGTCATAACTAGTAACGAAGTTACAGTTACCTGTCCTAATTAGTATCGAAGTTACTGTTACCTGTCATAATTAGTATTGAAGTTACAGTTACCTACCAAATTTTTTTATCAAAATTACAGTTACTTGTCATAGTAAGTAACGAAGTTAGAGTTTCTTGTCATAATTAGTATCGAAGTTACACTTACCTGTCATAATTTGTACCGAAGTTATAGTTAATTGTCATAATTAGTATCGAAGATAGTGTTTCCAGTCATAATTAGTATCGAAGTTACAGTTACCTGCCATAATTTGTATCAAAATTACAGTTACTTGTCATAATTAGTAACGAAGTTACAGTTACCTGTCATAAATAGTATCGAAGTTACAGTTACTTGTCATAATTAGTATCGAAGTTACTGTTACCTGTCATAATAAGTATCGAAGTTACAGTTACCTGCCAAAATTTGTATCGAAATTACAGTTACTTGTCATAATTAGTAACGAAGTTACAGTTACCTGTCATAATTAGTATCGAAGTTACAGTTACCTGCCACAATTTGTATCGAAATTACAGTTACATGTTATAATTAGTAACGAAGTTACAGTTACCTGTCATAATAAGCATCGAAGGTACTGTTACATGTCATAATTAGTATCGACGTCACTGTTACCTGTCATAATTAGTAACGAAGTTACAGTTACCTGTCATAATTTGCATCGAAGTTATAGTTACTTGTCATAATTAGTATCGAAGTTACTGTTACCTGTCGTAATTAGTATTGAAGTTACAGTTACCTACCAATTTTTTTAATCAAAATTACAGTTAATTGTCATAATTAGTAACGAAGTTCGAGTTTCTTGTCATAATTAGTATCGAAGTTACAGTTACCTGTCATAATTTGTATCGAAGTTATAGTTACTTGTCATAATTAGTAACGAAGTTACAGTTACCTGTCATAATTTGCATCGAAGTTATAGTTACTTGTCATAATTAGTATCGAAGTTACTGTTACCTGTCATAATTAGTATTGAAGTTACAGTTAGCTACCAATTTTTTTAATCAAAATTACAGTTAATTGTCATAATTAGTAACGAAGTTCGAGTTTCTTGTCATAATTAGTATCGAAGTTACAGTTACCTGTCATAATTTGTATCGATGTTATAGTTACTTGTCATAATTAGTAACGAAGTTACTGTTATCTCTCATAATTAGTATCGAAGTTACAGTTACATGCCATCAATTGTAACAAAATTACAGTTACTTGTCATAATTAGTAACGAAGTTACAGTTACCTGTCATAATTAGTATCGAAGTTACAGTTACTTGTCATAATTAGTATCGAAGATACTGCTACCTGTCATAATTAGTATCGAAGTTACAGTTACCTGCCAAAATCTGTATCGAAATTACAGTTACTTGTCATAATTAGTAACGAAGTTACAGTTACCTGCCATAATTTGTATCGAAATTACAGTTCCTTGTCATAATTAGTATCGACGTTACAGTTACCTGTCATAATTAGCATCGAAGGTACTGTTACTTGTCATAATTAGTAACGAAGTTACAGTTACCTGTCATAATTTGTATCGAAATTACAGTTACTTGATATAATTAGTAACGAAGGTAGAGTTTCCTGTCATAATTAGTATCGAAGTTACTGTTACCTGTCTAATTAGTATCGAAGTTACTGTTACCTGCCATAATTTGTATCGAAATTACAGTTACTTGTCATAATTAGTAACGAAGTTACAGTTACCTGCCATAATTTTTATCGAAATTACAGTTCCTTGTCATAATTAGTATCGACGTTACAGTTACCTGTCATAATTAGCATCGAAGGTACTGTTACTTGTCATAATTAGTAACGAAGTTACAGTTACCTGTCATAATTTGTATCGAAATTACAGGGACTTGTCATAATTAGTAACGAAGTTACAGTTACCTGTCATAATTAGTATCGAAGTTACTGTTACCTGTCATAATTAGTATTGAAGTTACTGTTACCTGTCATAATTAGTAACGAAATTCCAGTTACCTGCCATAATTTGTATCGAAATTACAGGGACTTGTAATAATTAGTAACGAAGTTACAGTTACCTGCCATAATAAGTATCGAAATTAAAGTTACTTGTCATAAATAGTAACGAAGTTACAGTTACCTGTCATAATTAGTATCGAAGTTACTGTTACCTGTCATAATTAGTATTGAAGTTACAGTTACCTACCATAATTTTTTATCAAAATTACAGTTACTTGTCATAATTAGTAACAAAGGTAGAGTTTCCTGTCATAATTAGTATCGAAGTTACTGTTACCTGTCTAATTAGTATCGAAGTTACTGTTACCTGCCATAATTTGTATCGAAATTACAGTTACTTGTCATAATTAGTAACGAAGTTACAGTTACCTGTCATAATTTGTATCGAAATTACAGTTACTTGTCATAATTAGTAACGAAGTTACAGTTTCCTGTCATAATTAGTATTGAAGTTACTGTTACCTGTCATAATTAGTAACGAAATTCCAGTTACCTGCCATAATTTGTATCGAAATTACAGGGACTTGTAATAATTAGTAACGAAGTTACAGTTACCTGCCATAATAAGTATCGAAATTAAAGTTACTTGTCATAAATAGTAACGAAGTTACAGTTACCTGTCATAATTAGTATCGAAGTTACTGTTACCTGTCATAATTAGTATTGAAGTTACAGTTACCTACCATAATTTTTTAACAAAATTACAGTTACTTGTCATAATAAGTAACGAAGTTAGAGTTTCTTGTCATAATTAGTATCGAAGTTACACTTACCTGTCATAATTTGTACCGAAGTTATAGTTAATTGTCATAATTAGTATCGAAGATAGTGTTACCAGTCATAATTAGTATCGAAGTTACAGTTACCTGCCATAATTTGTATCAAAATTACAGTTACTTGTCATAATTAGTAACGAAGTTACAGTTACCTGTCATAAATAGTATCGAAGTTACAGTTACTTGTCATAATTAGTATCGAAGTTACTGTTACCTGTCATAATAAGTATCGAAGTTACATTTACCTGCCAAAATTTGTATCGAAATTACAGTTACTTGTCATAATTAGTAACGAAGTTACAGTTACCTGTCATAATTAGTATCGAAGTTACAGTTACTTGTCATAATTAGTATCGAAGTTACAGTTACTTGTCATAATTAGTATGGAAGTTACTGTTACTTGTCATAATTAGTATCGAAGTTACTGTAACCTGTCATAATTAGTATCGAAATTACAATTACCTGCCAAAATTTGTAACGAAATTACAGTTACTTGTCATAATTAGTATCGAAGTTACAGTTACCTGCCAAATTTTGTATCGAAATGACAGTTACTTGTCATAATTAGTGACGAAATTACAGTTACCTGTCATAATTAGTATCGAAGTTACAGTTACTTGTGGTAATTAGTATCGAAGTTACTGTTACTTGTCATAATTAGTATCGAAGTTACTGTTACCTGTCATAATAAGTATCTAAGTTACAGTTACCTGTCATAATTTGTATCGAAATTACAGGGACTTGTCATAATTAGTAATGAAGTTACAGTTAACTGCCATAATTAGTATTGAAATTAAATTTACTTGACATAATTAGTAACGAAGTTACAGTTACCTGTCCTAATTAGTATCGAAGTTACTGTTACCTGTCATAATTAATATTGAAGTTACAGTTACCTACCAAATTTTTTTATCAAAATTACAGTTACTTGTCATAGTTAGTAACGAAGTTAGAGTTTCTTGTCATAATTAGTATCGAAGTTACAGTTGTCTGTCATAATTTGTATCGAAGTTATAGTTACTTGTCATAATTAGTATCGAAGTTACTGTTACCTGTCATAATTAGTATCGAAGTTACAGTTACTTGTCATAATTAGTATCGAAGTTACTGTTAACTGTCATAATTAGTCTTGAAGTTACAGTAACCTGCCATAATTAGTATCGAAGTTACTGTTACCTGTCGTAATAAGTATCGACGTTACAGTTACCTGCCATAATTTGTATCGAAATTAGAGTTACTTGTCATAATTAGTAGCGAAGTTATAGTTACCTGCCATAATTAGTATCGAAGTTACAGTTACTTGTCATAATTAGTATCAATGTTACTGTAACCTGTCATAATTAGTATCGAAATTACAATTACCTGCCATAATTTGCAACGAAATTACAATTACTTGTCATAATTAGTAACGAAGTTACGGTTACCTGTCATAATTAATATCGAAGTTACAGTTACTTGTCTTAATTAGTATCGAAGTAACTGTTACCTGTCATAATTAGTATGGAAGTTACAGTTACCTGCCATAATTTGTATCGAAATTACAGGGACTTGTCATAATTGGTATCGAAGTTACAGTTACCTGCCAAAATTTGTATCGAAATTACAGTTACTTGTCATAATTAGTAACGAAGTTACAGTAACCTGCCATAATTTGTATCGAAATTACAGGGACTTGTCAAAATAAGTATCGAAGTTACAGTTACCTGTCATAATTAGCATCGAAGGTACTGTTACTTGTCATAATTAGTATCGACGTTACTGTTACCTGTCATAATTAGTATTGAAGTTACAGTGATCTACCATAATTTAGTATCAAAAAGAGAGTTACTTGTCATAATAAGTAACGAACTTACTGTTACCTGTCATAATTAGTATCGAAGTTACAGTTACCTGCCAAAATTTGTATCGAAATTACAGTTACTGTCATAATTAGTAACGAAGTTACAGTTACCTGCCATAATTTTTATCGAAATTACAGTTCCTTGTCATAATTAGTAACGAAGTTGGAGTTTCTTGTCATAATTAGTATCGAAGTTACAGTTACCTGTCATAATTTGTATCGAAGTTATATTTACTTGTCATAATTAGTATCGAAGTTACTGTTACCGGTCATAATTAGTATCGAAGTTACAGTTACCTGCCATAATTTGTATCGAAATTACAGTTACTTGTCATAATTAGTAACTAAGTTACTGTTACTGTCATAATTAGTATCGAAGTTACAGTTACTTGTCATAATTAGAATCGACGTTACTGTTACCTGTCATAATTAGTATCGAAGTTACAGTTACCTGCCCAAATTTGTATCGAAATTACAGTTACTTGTCATAATTAGTAATGAAGGTAGAGTTTCCTGTCATAATTAGTATCGAAGTTACTGTTACCTGTCTAATTAGTATCGAAGTTACTGTTACCTGCCATAATTTGTATCGAAATTACAGTTACTTGTCATAATTAGTAACGAAGTTACAGTTACCTGTCATAAATAGTATCGAAGTTACAGTTACTTGTCATAATTAGTATCGAAGTTACTGTTACCTGTCATAATTAGTATCGAAGTTACAGTTACCTGCCAAAATTTGAATCGAAATTACTGTTACTTGTTTTAATTAGTAACGAAGTTACAGTTACCTGTCATAATTGGTATCGAAGTTACAGTTACTTGTGGTAATTAGTATCGAAGTTACTGTTACTTGTCATAATTAGTATCGAAGTTACTGTTACCTGTCATAATAAGTATCGAAGTTACAGTTACCTGTCATAATTTGTATCGAAATTATAGGGACTTGTCATAATTAGTAACGAAGTTACAGTTAACTGCCATAATTAGTATTGAAATTAAAGTTACATGTCATAATTAGTAACGAAGTTACAGTTACCTGTCCTAATTAGTATCGAAGTTACTGTTACCTGTCATAATTAGTATTGAAGTTACAGTTACCTACCAAATTTTTTTATCAAAATTACAGTTACTTGTCATAGTAAGTAACGAAATTAGAGTTTCTTGTCATAATTAGTATCGAAGTTACACTTACCTGTCATAATTTGTACCGAAGTTATAGTTAATTGTCATAATTAGTATCGAAGATAGTGTTACCAGTCATAATTAGTATCGAAGTTACAGTTACCTGCCATAATTTGTATCAAAATTACAGTTACTTGTCATAATTAGTAACGAAGTTACAGTTACCTGTCATAAATAGTATCGAAGTTACAGTTACTTGTCATAATTAGTATCGAAGTTACTGTTACCTGTCATAATAAGTATCGAAGTTACAGTTACCTGCCAAAATTTGTATCGAAATTACAGTTACTTGTCATAATTAGTAACGAAGTTACAGTTACCTGTCATAATTAGTATCGAAGTTACAGTTACCTGCCACAATTTGTATCGAAATTACAGTTACATGTTATAATTAGTAACGAAGTTACGTTTACCTGTCATAATAAGCATCGAAGGTACTGTTACATGTCATAATTAGTATCGACGTCCTTGTTACCTGTCATAATTAGTAACGAAGTTACAGTTACCTGTCATAATTTGCATCGAAGTTATAGTTACTTGTCATAATTAGTATCGAAGTTACTGTTACCTGTCGTAATTAGTATTGAAGTTACAGTTACCTACCAATTTTTTTAATCAAAATTACAGTTAATTGTCATAATTAGTAACGAAGTTCGAGTTTCTTGTCATAATTAGTATCGAAGTTACAGTTACCTGTCATAATTTGTATCGAAGTTATAGTTACTTGTCATAATTAGTAACGAAGTTACAGTTACCTGTCATAATTTGCATCGAAGTTATAGTTACTTGTCATAATTAGTATCGAAGTTACTGTTACCTGTCATAATTAGTATTGAATTTACAGTTACCTACCAATTTTTTTAATCAAAATTACAGTTAATGGTCATAATTAGTAACGAAGTTCGAGTTTCTTGTCATAATTAGTATCGAAGTTACAGTTACCTGTCATAATTTGTATCGAAGTTATAGTTACTTGTCATAATTAGTAACGAAGTTACTGTTATCTCTCATAATTAGTATCGAAGTTACAGTTACCTGCCATCAATTGTAACAAAATTACAGTTACTTGTCATAATTAGTAAAGAAGTTACAGTTACCTGTCATAATTAGTATCGAAGTTACAGTTACTTGTCATAATTAGTATCGAAGATACTGTTACCTGTCATAATTAGTATCGAAGTTACAGTTACCTGCCAAAATCTGTATCGAAATTACAGTTACTTGTCATAATTAGTAACGAAGTTACAGTTACCTGCCATAATTTGTATCGAAATTACAGTTCCTTGTCATAATTAGTATCGACGTTACAGTTACCTGTCATAATTAGCATCGAAGGTACTGTTACTTGTCATAATTAGTAACGAAGTTACAGTTACCTGTCATAATTTGTATCGAAATTACAGTTACTTGATATAATTAGTAACGAAGGTAGAGTTTCCTGTCATAATTAGTATCGATGTTACTGTTACCTGTCTAATTAGTATCGAAGTTACTGTTACTTGCCATAATTTGTATCGAAATTACAGTTACTTGTCATAATTAGTAACGAAGTTACAGTTACCTGCCATAATTTTTATCGAAATTACAGTTCCTTGTCATAATTAGTATCGACGTTACAGTTACCTGTCATAATTAGCATCGAAGGTACTGTTACTTGTCATAATTAGTAACGAAGTTACAGTTACCTGTCATAATTTGTATCGAAATTACAGTTACTTGATATAATTAGTAACGAAGGTAGAGTTTCCTGTCATAATTAGTATCGAAGTTACTGTTACCTGTCATAATTAGTATCGAAGTTACATTTACTTGTCATAATTAGTATCGAAGTTACAGTTACCTGCCATAATTTGTATCGAAATTACAGGGACTTGTCATAATTAGTAACGAAGTTACAGTTACCTGTCATAATTAGTATCGAAGTTACTGTTACCTGTCATAATTAGTATTGAAGTTACAGTTACCTACCATAATTTTTTATCAAAATTACAGTTACTTGTCATAATTAGTAACGAAGGTAGAGTTTCCTGTCATAATTAGTATCGAAGTTACTGTTACCTGTCTAATTAGTATCGAAGTTACTGTTACCTGCCATAATTTGTATCGAAATTACAGTTACTTGTCATAATTAGTAACGAAGTTACAGTTACCTGTCATAATTTGTATCGAAATTACAGTTACTTGTCATAATTAGTAACGAAGTTACAGTTTCCTGTCATAATTAGTATTGAAGTTACTGTTACCTGTCATAATTAGTATCGAAATTCCAGTTACCTGCCATAATTTGTATCGAAATTACAGGGACTTGTAATAATTAGTAACGAAGTTACAGTTACCTGCCATAATAAGTATCGAAATTAAAGTTACTTGTCATAAATAGTAACGAAGTTACAGTTACCTGTCATAATTAGTATCGAAGTTACTGTTACCTGTCATAATTAGTATTGAAGTTACAGTTACCTACCATAATTCTTTAACAAAATTACAGTTACTTGTCATAATAAGTAACGAAGTTAGAGTTTCTTGTCATAATTAGTATCGAAGTTACACTTACCTGTCATAATTTGTACCGAAGTTATAGTTAATTGTCATAATTAGTATCGAAGATAGTGTTACCAGTCATAATTAGTATCGAAGTTACAGTTACCTGCCATAATTTGTATCAAAATTACAGTTACTTGTCATAATTAGTAACGAAGTTACAGTTACCTGTCATAAATAGTATCGAAGTTACAGTTACTTGTCATAATTAGTATCGAAGTTACTGTTACCTGTCATAATAAGTATCGAAGTTACAGTTACCTGCCAAAATTTGTATCGAAATTACAGTTACTTGTCATAATTAGTAACGAAGTTACAGTTACCTGTCATAATTAGTATCGAAGTTACAGTTACTTGTCATAATTAGTATCGAAGTTACAGTTACTTGTCATAATTAGTATGGAAGTTACTGTTACTTGTCATAATTAGTATCGAAGTTACTGTTACCTGTCATAATTAGTATCGAAATTACAATTACCTGCCAAAATTTGTAACGAAATTACAGTTACTTGTCATAATTAGTATCGAAGTTACAGTTACCTGCCAAATTTTGTATCGAAATGACAGTTACTTGTCATAATTAGTAACGAAATTACAGTTACCTGTCATAATTAGTATCGAAGTTACAGTTACTTGTGGTAATTAGTATCGAAGTTACTGTTACTTGTCATAATTAGTATCGAAGTTACTGTTACCTGTCATAATAAGTATCTAAGTTACAGTTACCTGTCATAATTTGTATCGAAATTACAGGGACTTGTCATAATTAGTAATGAAGTTACAGTTAACTGCCATAATTAGTATTGAAATTAAATTTACTTGTCATAATTAGTAACGAAGTTACAGTTACCTGTCCTAATTAGTATCGAAGTTACTGTTACCTGTCATAATTAATATTGAAGTTACAGTTACCTACCAAATTTTTTTATCAAAATTACAGCTACTTGTCATAGTTAGTAACGAAGTTAGAGTTTCTTGTCATAATTAGTATCGAAGTTACAGTTGTCTGTCATAATTTGTATCGAAGTTATAGTTACTTGTCATAATTAGTATCGAAGTTACTGTTACCTGTCATAATTAGTATCGAAGTTACAGTTACTTGTCATAATTAGTATCGAAGTTACTGTTAACTGTCATAATTAGTCTTGAAGTTACAGTAACCTGCCATAATTAGTATCGAAGTTACTGTTACCTGTCGTAATAAGTATCGACGTTACAGTTACCTGTCATAATTTGTATCGAAGTTACAGTTACCTGCCATAATTAGTATTGAAATTAAAGTTACTTGTCATAATTAGTAACGAAGTTACAGTTACCTGTCCTAATTAGTATCGAAGTTACTGTTACCTGTCATAATTAGTATTGAAGTTACAGTTACCTACCAAATTTTTTTATCAAAATTACAGTTACTTGTCATAGTTAGTAACGAAGTTAGAGTTTCTTGTCATAATAAGTATCGAAGTTACAGTTACATGTCATAATTTGTATCGAAGTTATAGTTACATGTCATAATTAGTATCGAAGTTACTGTTACCTGTCATAATTAGTATCGAAGTTACAGTTACCTGCCATAATTTGTATCGAAATTAGAGTTACTTGTCATAATTAGTAGCGAAGTTATAGTTACCTGCCATAATTAGTATCGAAGTTACAGTTACTTGTCATAATTAGTATCAATGTTACTGTAACCTGTCATAATTAGTATCGAAATTACAATTACCTGCCATAATTTGCAACGAAATTACAATTACTTGTCATAATTAGTAACGAAGTTACGGTTACCTGTCATAATTAATATCGAAGTTACAGTTACTTGTCTTAATTAGTATCGAAGTAACTGTTACCTGTCATAATTAGTATGGAAGTTACAGTTACCTGCCATAATTTGTATCGAAATTACAGGGACTTGTCATAATTAGTATCGAAGTTACAGTTACCTTCCAAAATTTGTATCGAAATTACAGTTACTTGTCATAATTAGTAACGAAATTACAGTAACCTGCCATAATTTGTATCGAAATTACAGGGACTTGTCAAAATAAGTATCGAAGTTACAGTTACCTGTCATAATTAGCATCGAAGGTACTGTTACTTGTCATAATTAGTATCGACGTTACTGTTACCTGTCATAATTAGTATTGAAGTTACAGTGATCTACCATAATTTAGTATCAAAAAGAGAGTTACTTGTCATAATAAGTAACGAACTTACTGTTACCTGTCATAATTAGTATCGAAGTTACAGTTACCTGCCAAAATTTGTATCGAAATTACAGTTACTGTCATAATTAGTAACGAAGTTACAGTTACCTGCCATAATTTTTATCGAAATTACAGTTCCTTGTCATAATTAGTAACGAAGTTGGAGTTTCTTGTCATAATTAGTATCGAAGTTACAGTTACCTGTCATAATTTGTATCGAAGTTATAGTTACTTGTCATAATTAGTATCGAAGTTACTGTTACCGGTCATAATTAGTATCGAAGTTACAGTTACCTGCCATAATTTGTATCGAAATTACAGTTACTTGTCATAATAAGTAACTAAGTTACTGTTACCTGTCATAATTAGTATCGAAGTTACAGTTACTTGTCATAATTAGAATCGACGTTACTGTTACCTGTCATAATTAGTATCGAAGTTACAGTTACCTGCCAAAATTTGTATCGAAATTACAGTTACTTGTCATAATTAGTAATGAAGGTAGAGTTTCCTGTCATAATTAGTATCGAAGTTACTGTTACCTGTCTAATTAGTATCGAAGTTACTGTTACCTGCCATAGTTTGTATCGAAATTACAGTTACTTGTCATAATTAGTAACGAAGTTACAGTTACCTGTCATAAATAGTATCGAAGTTACAGTTACTTGTCATAATTAGTATCGAAGTTACTGTTACCTGTCATAATTAGTATCGAAGTTACAGTTACCTGCCAAAATTTGTATCGAAATTACAGTTACTTGTTTTAATTAGTAACGAAGTTACAGTTACCTGTCATAATTAGTATCGAAGTTACAGTTACTTGTGGTAATTAGTATCGAAGTTACTGTTACTTGTCATAATTAGTATCGAAGTTACTGTTACCTGTCATAATAAGTATCGAAGTTACAGTTACCTGTCATAATTTGTATCGAAATTACAGGGACTTGTCATAATTAGTAACGAAATTACAGTTAACTGCCATAATTAGTATTGAAATTAAAGTTACATGTCATAATTAGTAACGAAGTTACAGTTACCTGTCCTAATTAGTATCGAAGTTACTGTTACCTGTCATAATTAGTATTGAAGTTACAGTTACCCACCAATTTTTTTAATCAAAATTACAGTTACTTGTCATAGTAAGTAACGAAGTTAGAGTTTCTTGTCATAATTAGTATCGAAGTTACAGTTGTCTGTCATAATTTGTATCGAAGTTATAGTTACTTGTCATAATTAGTATCGAAGTTACTGTTACCTGTCATAATTAGTATCGAAGTTACAGTTACCTGCCATAATTTGTATCGAAATTACAGTTAATTGTCATAATTAGTAACGAAGTTACAGTTACCTGTCATAATTAGTGTCGAAGTTACAGTTACTTGTCATAATTGGTATCGAAGTTACTGTTACTTGTCATAATTAGTATCGAAGTTACTGTTACCTGTCATAATTAGTATCGAAATTACAATTACCTGCCATAATTTGCAACGAAATTACAGTTACTTGTCATAATTAGTAACGAAATTACAGTTACCTGTCATAATTAGTATCGAAGTTACAGTTACTTGTCATAATTAGAATCGAAGTTACAGTTACCTGTCATAATAAGCATCGAAGGTACTGTTACATGTCATAATTAGTATCGACGTCACTGTTACCTGTCATAATTAGTAACGAAGTTACAGTTACCTGTCATAATTTGCATCGAAGTTATAGTTACTTGTCATAATCAGTATCGAAGTTACTGTTACCTGTCATAATTAGTATTGAAGTTACAGTTACCTACCAATTTTTTTAATCAAAATTACAGTTAATTGTCATAATTAGTAACGAAGTTCGAGTTTCTTGTCATAATTAGTTTCGAAGTTACAGTTACCTGTCATAATTTGTATCGAAGTTATAGTTACTTGTCATAATTAGTAACGAAGTTACTGTTATCTGTCATAATTAGTATCGAAGTTACAGTTACCTGCCATCAATTGTAACAAAATTACAGTTACTTGTCATAATTAGTAACGAAGTTACAGTTACCTGTCATAATTAGTATCGAAGTTACAGTTACTTGTCATAATTAGTATCGAAGTTACTGTTACCTGTCATAATTAGTATCGATGTTACAGTTACCTGCCAAAATTTGTATCGAAATTACAGTTACTTGTCATAATTAGTAACGAAGTTACAGTTACCTGCCATAATTTGTATCGAAATTACAGTTCCTTGTCATAATTAGTATCGATGTTACAGTTACCTGTCATAATTAGCATCGATGATACTGTTACTTGTCATAATTAGTACCGAAGTTACAGTTACCTGTCATAATTTGTATCGAAATTACAGTTACTTGATATAATTAGTAACGATGGTAGAGTTTCCTGTCATAATTAGTATCGAAGTTACTGTTACCTGTCTAATTAGTATCGAAGTTACTGTTACCTGCCATAATTTGTATCGAAATTACAGTTACTTGTCATAATTAGTAACGAAGATACAGTTACCTGTCATAATTAGTATCGAAGTTACATTTACTTGTCATAATTAGTATCGAAGTTACAGTTACCTGCCATAATTTGTATCGAAATTACAGGGACTTGTCATAATTAGTAACGAAGTTACAGTTACCTGTCATAATTAGTATCGAAGTTACTGTTACCTGTCATAATTAGTATTGAAGTTACAGTTACCTACCATAATTTTTTATCAAAATTACAGTTACTTGTCATAATTAGTAACGAAGGTAGAGTTTCCTGTCATAATTAGTATCGAAGTTACTGTTACCTGTCTAATTAGTATCGAAGTTACTGTTACCTGCCATAATTTGTATCGAAATTACAGTTACTTGTCATAATTAGTAACGAAGTTACAGTTACCTGTCATAATTTGTATCGAAATTACAGTTACTTGTCATAATTAGTAACGAAGTTACAGTTTCCTGTCATAATTAGTATCGAAGTTACTGTTACCTGTCATAATTAGTATCGAAATTCCAGTTACCTGCCATAATTTGTATCGAAATTACAGGGACTTGTAATAATTAGTAACGAAGTTACAGTTACCTGCCATAATAAGTATCGAAATTAAAGTTACTTGTCATAAATAGTAACGAAGTTAGAGTTTCTTGTCATAATTAGTATCGAAGTTACACTTACCTGTCATAATTTGTACCGAAGTTATAGTTAATTGTCATAATTAGTATCGAAGATAGTGTTACCAGTCATAATTAGTATCGAAGTTACAGTTACCTGCCATAATTTGTATCAAAATTACAGTTACTTGTCATAATTAGTAACGAAGTTACAGTTACCTGTCATAAATAGTATCGAAGTTACAGTTACTTGTCATAATTAGTATCGAAGTTACTGTTACCTGTCATAATAAGTATCGAAGTTACAGTTACCTGCCAAAATTTGTATCGAAATTACAGTTACTTGTCATAATTAGTAACGAAGTTACAGTTACCTGTCATAATTAGTATCGAAGTTACAGTTACTTGTTATAATTAGTAACGAAGTTACAGTTTCCTGTCATAATTAGTATCGAATTTACTGTTACCTGTCATAATTAGTATGGAAGTTACAGTTACCTGCCATAAATTGTATCGAAATTACAGGGACTTGTCATAATTAGTATCGAAGTTACAGTTACCTGCCAATATTTGTATCGAAATTACAGTTACTTGTCATAATTAGTAACGAAGTTACAGTAACCTGCCATAATTTGTATCGAAATTACAGTTCATTGTAATAATTAGTATCGAAGTTACAGTTACCTGTCATAATTAGCATCGAAGGAACTGTTACTTGTCATAATTAGTATCGACATTATTTTTACCTGTCATAATTAGTATTGAAGTTACAGTTACCTACCATAATTTTTTATCAAAATTACAGTTACTTGTCATAATTAGTAACCAAGTTAGAGTTTCTTGTCATAATTAGTATCGAAGTTACAGTTACCTGTCATAATTTGTATCGAAGTTATAGTTACTTGTCATAATTAGTATCGAAGTTACTGTTACCTGTCATAATTAGTATCGAAGTTATAGTTACCTGCCATAATTTGTATCGAAATTACAGGGACTTGTCATAATTAGTAACGAAGTTACAGTTACCTGCCCTAATTAGTATCGAAATTAAAGTTACTTGTCATAATTAGTAACGAAGTTACAGTTACCTGTGATAATTAGTATCGAAGTTGCTGTTACCTGTCATAATTAGTATTGAAGTTACAGTTACCTACCATAATTTTTTATCAAAATTACAGTTACTTGTCATAATTAGTAACGAAGGTAGAGTTTCCTGTCATAATTAGTATCGAAGTTACTGTTACCTGCCATAATTTGTATCGAAATTACAGTTACTTGTCATAATTAGTAACGAAGTTACAGTTACCTGTCATAATTTGTATCGAAATTACAGTTACTTGTCATAATTAGTAACGAAGTTACAGTTTCCTGTCATAATTAATATCGAAGTTACTGTTACCTGTCATAATTAGTATCGAAATTACAGTTACCTGCCATAATTTGTATCGAAATTACAGGGACTTGTCATAATTAGTATCGAAGTTACAGTTACCTGCCAATATTTGTATCGAAATTACAGTTACTTGTCATAATTAGTAACGAAGTTACAGTTACCTGCCATAATAAGTATCGAAATTAAAGTTACTTGTCATAATTAGTAACGAAGTTACAGTTACCTGTCATAATAAGTATCGAAGTTACTGTTACTTGTCATAATTAGTATTGAAGTTACAGTTACCTACCATAATTTTTTATCAAAATTACAGTTACTTGTCATAATAAGTAACGAAGTTAGAGTTTCTTGTCATAATTAGTATCGAAGTTACTGTTACCTGTAATAATTTGTACCGAAGTTATAGTTCATTGTCATAATTAGTATCGAAGATAGTGTTACCTGTCATCATTAGTAGCGAAGTTACAGTTACCTGCCATAATTTGTATCAAAATTACAGTTACTTGTCATAATTAGTAACGAAGTTACAGTTACCTGTCATAAATAGTATCGAAGTTACAGTTACTTGTCATAATTAGTATCGAAGTTACTGTTACCTGTCATAATAAGTATCGAAGTTACAGTTACCTGCCAAAATTTGTATCGAAATTACAGTTACTTGTCATAATTAGTAACGAAGTTACAGTTACCTGTCATAATTAGTATGAAAGTTACAGTTACTTGTCATAATTAGAATCGACGTTACTGTTACCTGTCATAATTAGTAGCGAAGTTACAGGTACCTGCCAAAATTTGTATCGAAATTACAGTTACTTGTCATAATTAGTAACGAAGTTACAGTTACCTGTAATAATTAGTATCGAAGTTACATTTACTTGTCATAATTAGTATCGAAGTTACAGTAACCTGCCATAATTTGTATCGAAATTACAGGGACTTGTCATAATTAGTAACGAAGTTACAGTTACCTGCCATAATTAGTATCGAAATTTAAGTTACTTGTCATAATTAGTATCGAAGTTACTGTTACCTGTCTAATTAGTATCGAAGTGACTGTTACCTGCCATAATTTGTATAGAAATTACAGTTACCTGTCATAATTAGTAACGAATTTACAGTTACCTGTCATAAATAGTATCGAAGTTACAGTTACTTGTCATAATTAGTATCGAAGTTACTGTTACCTGTCATAATTAGTATCGAAGTTACAGTTACCTGCCAAAATTTGTATCGAAATTACATTTACTTGTCATAATTAGTAACGAAGTTACAGTTACCTGTCATAATTAGTATCGAAGTTACAGTTACTTGTCATAATTAGTATCGAAGTTACTGTTACTTGTCATAATTAGTATCGAAGTTACTGTTACCTGTCATAAATAGTATCGAAATTACAATTACCTGCCACAATTTGTAACGAAATTACAGTTACTTGTCATAATTAGTGACGAAGTTACAGTTACCTGTCATAATTAGTATCGAAGTTACAGTTACTTGTCATAATTAGTATCGAAGTTACTGTTACCTGTCATAATTAGTATCGAAGTTACAGTTACTTGTCATAATTAGTATCAATGTTACTGTTACCTGTCATAATTAGTATCGAAATTACAATTACCTGCCATAATTTGCAACGAAATTACAATTACTTGTCATAATTAGTAACGAAGTTACAGTTGTCTGTCATAATTTGTATCGAAGTTAAAGTTACTTGTCATAATTAGTATCGAAGTTACTGTTACCTGTCATAATTAGTATCGAAGTTACAGTTACCTGCCATAATTTGTATCGAAATTACAGTTACTTGTCATAATTAGTAACGAAGTTACAGTTACCTGTCATAATTAGTGTCGAAGTTACAGTTACTTGTCATAATTGGTATCGAAGTTACTGTTACTTGTCATAATTAGTATCGAAGTTACTGTTACCTGTCATAATTAGTATTGAAATTACAATTACCTGCCATAATTTGCAACGAAATTACAGTTACTTGTCATAATTAGTAACGAAATTACAGTTACCTGTCATAATTAGTATCGAAGTTACAGTTACTTGTCATAATTAGAATCGAAGTTACAGTTACCTGTCATAATAAGCATCGAAGGTACTGTTACATGTCATAATTAGTATCGACGTCACTGTTACCTGTCATAATTAGTAACGAAGTTACAGTTACCTGTCATAATTTGCATCGAAGTTATAGTTACTTGACATAATTAGTATCGAAGTTACTGTTACCTGTCATAATTAGTATTGAAGTTACAGTTACCTACCAATTTTTTTAATCAAAATTACAGTTAATTGTCATAATTAGTAACGAAGTTCGAGTTTCTTGTCATAATTAGTATCGAAGTTACAGTTACCTGTCATAATTTGTATCGAAGTTATAGTTACTTGTCATAATTAGTAACGAAGTTACTGTTATCTGTCATAATTAGTATCGAAGTTACAGTTACCTGCCATCAATTGTAACAAAATTACAGTTACTTGTCATAATTAGTAACGAAGTTACAGTTACCTGTCATAATTAGTATCGAAGTTACAGTTACTTGTCATAATTAGTATCGAAGTTACTGTTACCTGTCATAATTAGTATCGATGTTACAGTTACCTGCCAAAATTTGTATCGAAATTACAGTTACTTGTCATAATTAGTAACGAAGTTACAGTTACCTGCCATAATTTGTATCGAAATTACAGTTCCTTGTCATAATTAGTATCGATGTTACAGTTACCTGTCATAATTAGCATCGAAGGTACTGTTACTTGTCATAATTAGTAACGAAGTTACAGTTACCTGTCATAATTTGTATCGAAATTACAGTTACTTGATATAATTAGTAACGATGGTAGAGTTTCCTGTCATAATTAGTATCGAAGTTACTGTTACCTGTCTAATTAGTATCGAAGTTACTGTTACCTGCCATAATTTGTATCGAAATTACAGTTACTTGTCATAATTAGTAACGAAGATACAGTTACCTGTCATAATTAGTATCGAAGTTACATTTACTTGTCATAATTAGTATCGAAGTTACAGTTACCTGCCATAATTTGTATCGAAATTACAGGGACTTGTCATAATTAGTAACGAAGTTACAGTTACCTGTCATAATTAGTATCGAAGTTACTGTTACCTGTCATAATTAGTATTGAAGTTACAGTTACCTACCATAATTTTTTATTAAAATTACAGTTACTTGTCATAATTAGTAACGAAGGTAGAGTTTTCTGTCATAATTAGTATCGAAGTTACTGTTACCTGTCTAATTAGTATCGAAGTTACTGTTACCTGCCATAATTTGTATCGAAATTACAGTTACTTGTCATAATTAGTAACGAAGTTACAGTTACCTGTCATAATTTGTATCGAAATTACAGTTACTTGTCATAATTAGTAACGAAGTTACAGTTTCCTGTCATAATTAGTATCGAAGTTACTGTTACCTGTCATAATTAGTATCGAAATTCCAATTACCTGCCATAATTTGTATCGAAATTACAGGGACTTGTAATAATTAGTAACGAAGTTACAGTTACCTGCCATAATAAGTATCGAAATTAAAGTTACTTGTCATAAATAGTAACGAAGTTACAGTTACCTGTCATAATTAGTATCGAAGTTACTGTTACCTGTCATAATTAGTATTGAAGTTACAGTTACCTACCATAATTTTTTAACAAAATTACAGTTACTTGTCATAATAAGTAACGAAGTTAGAATTTCTTGTCATAATTAGTATCGAAGTTACACTTACCTGTCATAATTTGTACCGAAGTTATAGTTAATTGTCATAATTAGTATCGAAGATAGTGTTACCAGTCATAATTAGTATCGAAGTTACAGTTACCTGCCATAATTTGTATCAAAATTACAGTTACTTGTCATAATTAGTAACGAAGTTACAGTTACCTGTCATAAATAGTATCGAAGTTACAGTTACTTGTCATAATTAGTATCGAAGTTACTGTTACCTGTCATAATAAGTATCGAAGTTACAGTTACCTGCCAAAATTTGTATCGAAATTACAGTTACTTGTCATAATTAGTAACGAAGTTACAGTTACCTGTCATAATTAGTATCGAAGTTACAGTTACTTGTCATAATTAGTATCGAAGTTACAGTTACTTGTCATAATTAGTATGGAAGTTACTGTTACTTGTCATAATTAGTATCGAAGTTACTGTTACCTGTCATAATTAGTATCGAAATTACAATTACCTGCCAAAATTTGTAACGAAATTACAGTTACTTGTCATAATTAGTATCGAAGTTACAGTTACCTGCAAAATTTTGTATCGAAATGACAGTTACTTGTCATAATTAGTAACGAAATTACAGTTACCTGTCATAATTAGTATCGAATTTACAGTTACTTGTGGTAATTAGTATCGAAGTTACTGTTACTTGTCATAATTAGTATCGAAGTTACTGTTACCTGTCATAATAAGTATCTAAGTTACAGTTACCTGTCATAATTTGTATCGAAATTACAGGGACTTGTCATAATTAGTAACGAAGTTACTCTTAACTGCCATAAATAGTATTGAAATTAAAGTTACTTGTCATAATTAGTAACGAAGTTACAGTTACCTGTCCTACTTAGTATCGAAGTTACTGTTACCTGTCATGATTAGTATTGAAGTTACAGTTACCTACCAAAATTTTTTATCAAAATTACAGTTACTTGTCATAGTTAGTAACGAAGTTAGAGTTTCTTGTCATAATTAGTATCGAAGTAACAGTTGTCTGTCATAATTTGTATCGAAGTTATAGTTACTTGTCATAATTAGTATCGAAGTTACTGTTACCTGTCATAATTAGTATCGAAGTTACAGTTACCTGCCATAATTTGTATCGAAATTACAGTTACTTGTCATAATTAGTAACGAAGTTACAGTTACCTGTCATAATTAGTATCGAAGTTACAGTTACTTGTCATAATTGGTATCGAAGTTACTGTTACTTGTCATAATTATTATCGAAGTTACTGTTACCTGTCATAATTAGTATCGAAATTACAATTACCTGCCATAATTTGCAACTAAATTACAGTTACTTGTCATAATTAGTAACGAAATTACAGTTACCTGTCATAATTAGTATCGAAGTTACAGTTACTTGTCATAATTAGAACGAAATTACAGTTACCTGTCATAATAAGTATCGAAGGTACTGTTACATGTCATCATTAGTATCGACGTTACTGTTACCTGTCATAATTAGTAACGAAGTTAGTTACCTGTCATAATTTGCATCGAAGTTATAGTTACTTGTCATAATTAGTATCGAAGTTACTGTTACCTGTCATAATTAGTATCGAAGTTACAGTTACCTGCCAAAATATGTATCGAAATTACAGTTACTTGTCATAATTAGTAACGAAGTTACAGTTACCTGCCATAATTTGTATCGAAATTACAGTTCCTTGTCATAATTAGTATCGAAGGAACAGTTACCTGTCATAATTAGCATCGAAGGTACTGTTACTTGTCATAATTAGTAACGAAGTTACAGTTACCTGTCATAATTTGTATCGAAATTACAGTTACTTGTTATAATTAGTAACGAAGTTACAGTTTCCTGTCATAATTAGTATCGAATTTACTGTTACCTGTTATAATTAGTATGGAAGTTACAGTTACCTGCCATAATTTGTATCGAAATTACAGGGACTTGTCATAATTAGTATCGAAGTTACAGTTACCTGCCAAAATTTGTATCGAAATTACAGTTACTTGTCATAATTAGTAACGAAGTTACAGTTACCTGCCATAATTTGTATCGAAATTACAGTTCATTGTCATAATTAGTATCGAAGTTACAGTTTCCTGTCATAATTAATATCGAAGTTACTGTTACCTGTCATAATTAGTATCGAAATTACAGTTACCTGCCATAATTTGTATCGACATTACAGGGACTTGTCATAATTAGTAACGAAGTTACAGTTACCTTCCATAATAAGTATCGAAATTAAAGTAACTTGTCATAATTAGTAACGAAGTTACAGTTACCTGTAATAATTAGTATCGAAGTTACATTTACTTGTCATAATTAGTATCGAAGTTACAGTAACCTGCCATAATTTGTATCGAAATTACAGGGACTTGTCATAATTAGTAACGAAGTTACAGTTACCTGTAATAATTAGTATCGAAGTTACATTTACTTGTCATAATTAGTATCGAAGTTACAGTAACCTGCCATAATTTGTATCGAAATTACAGGGACTTGTCATAATTAGTAACGAAGTTACAGTTACCTGCCATAATTAGTATCGAAATTTAAGTTACTTGTCATAATTAGTATCGAAGTTACTGTTACCTGTCTAATTAGTATCGAAGTGACTGTTACCTGCCATAATTTGTATAGAAATTACAGTTACCTGTCATAATTAGTAACGAATTTACAGTTACCTGTCATAAATAGTATCGAAGTTACAGTTACTTGTCATAATTAGTATCGAAGTTACTGTTACCTGTCATAATTAGTATCGAAGTTACAGTTACCTGCCAAAATTTGTATCGAAATTACATTTACTTGTCATAATTAGTAACGAAGTTACAGTTACCTGTCATAATTAGTATCGAAGTTACAGTTACTTGTCATAATTAGTATCGAAGTTACTGTTACTTGTCATAATTAGTATCGAAGTTACTGTTACCTGTCATAAATAGTATCGAAATTACAATTACCTGCCACAATTTGTAACGAAATTACAGTTACTTGTCATAATTAGTGACGAAGTTACAGTTACCTGTCATAATTAGTATCGAAGTTACAGTTACTTGTCATAATTAGTATCGAAGTTACTGTTACCTGTCATAATTAGTATCGAAGTTACAGTTACTTGTCATAATTAGTATCAATGTTACTGTTACCTGTCATAATTAGTATCGAAATTACAATTACCTGCCATAATTTGCAACGAAATTACAATTACTTGTCATAATTAGTAACGAAGTTACAGTTGTCTGTCATAATTTGTATCGAAGTTAAAGTTACTTGTCATAATTAGTATCGAAGTTACTGTTACCTGTCATAATTAGTATCGAAGTTACAGTTACCTGCCATAATTTGTATCGAAATTACAGTTACTTGTCATAATTAGTAACGAAGTTACAGTTACCTGTCATAATTAGTGTCGAAGTTACAGTTACTTGTCATAATTGGTATCGAAGTTACTGTTACTTGTCATAATTAGTATCGAAGTTACTGTTACCTGTCATAATTAGTATTGAAATTACAATTACCTGCCATAATTTGCAACGAAATTACAGTTACTTGTCATAATTAGTAACGAAATTACAGTTACCTGTCATAATTAGTATCGAAGTTACAGTTACTTGTCATAATTAGAATCGAAGTTACAGTTACCTGTCATAATAAGCATCGAAGGTACTGTTACATGTCATAATTAGTATCGACGTCACTGTTACCTGTCATAATTAGTAACGAAGTTACAGTTACCTGTCATAATTTGCATCGAAGTTATAGTTACTTGACATAATTAGTATCGAAGTTACTGTTACCTGTCATAATTAGTATTGAAGTTACAGTTACCTACCAATTTTTTTAATCAAAATTACAGTTAATTGTCATAATTAGTAACGAAGTTCGAGTTTCTTGTCATAATTAGTATCGAAGTTACAGTTACCTGTCATAATTTGTATCGAAGTTATAGTTACTTGTCATAATTAGTAACGAAGTTACTGTTATCTGTCATAATTAGTATCGAAGTTACAGTTACCTGCCATCAATTGTAACAAAATTACAGTTACTTGTCATAATTAGTAACGAAGTTACAGTTACCTGTCATAATTAGTATCGAAGTTACAGTTACTTGTCATAATTAGTATCGAAGTTACTGTTACCTGTCATAATTAGTATCGATGTTACAGTTACCTGCCAAAATTTGTATCGAAATTACAGTTACTTGTCATAATTAGTAACGAAGTTACAGTTACCTGCCATAATTTGTATCGAAATTACAGTTCCTTGTCATAATTAGTATCGATGTTACAGTTACCTGTCATAATTAGCATCGAAGGTACTGTTACTTGTCATAATTAGTAACGAAGTTACAGTTACCTGTCATAATTTGTATCGAAATTACAGTTACTTGATATAATTAGTAACGATGGTAGAGTTTCCTGTCATAATTAGTATCGAAGTTACTGTTACCTGTCTAATTAGTATCGAAGTTACTGTTACCTGCCATAATTTGTATCGAAATTACAGTTACTTGTCATAATTAGTAACGAAGATACAGTTACCTGTCATAATTAGTATCGAAGTTACATTTACTTGTCATAATTAGTATCGAAGTTACAGTTACCTGCCATAATTTGTATCGAAATTACAGGGACTTGTCATAATTAGTAACGAAGTTACAGTTACCTGTCATAATTAGTATCGAAGTTACTGTTACCTGTCATAATTAGTATTGAAGTTACAGTTACCTACCATAATTTTTTATTAAAATTACAGTTACTTGTCATAATTAGTAACGAAGGTAGAGTTTTCTGTCATAATTAGTATCGAAGTTACTGTTACCTGTCTAATTAGTATCGAAGTTACTGTTACCTGCCATAATTTGTATCGAAATTACAGTTACTTGTCATAATTAGTAACGAAGTTACAGTTACCTGTCATAATTTGTATCGAAATTACAGTTACTTGTCATAATTAGTAACGAAGTTACAGTTTCCTGTCATAATTAGTATCGAAGTTACTGTTACCTGTCATAATTAGTATCGAAATTCCAATTACCTGCCATAATTTGTATCGAAATTACAGGGACTTGTAATAATTAGTAACGAAGTTACAGTTACCTGCCATAATAAGTATCGAAATTAAAGTTACTTGTCATAAATAGTAACGAAGTTACAGTTACCTGTCATAATTAGTATCGAAGTTACTGTTACCTGTCATAATTAGTATTGAAGTTACAGTTACCTACCATAATTTTTTAACAAAATTACAGTTACTTGTCATAATAAGTAACGAAGTTAGAATTTCTTGTCATAATTAGTATCGAAGTTACACTTACCTGTCATAATTTGTACCGAAGTTATAGTTAATTGTCATAATTAGTATCGAAGATAGTGTTACCAGTCATAATTAGTATCGAAGTTACAGTTACCTGCCATAATTTGTATCAAAATTACAGTTACTTGTCATAATTAGTAACGAAGTTACAGTTACCTGTCATAAATAGTATCGAAGTTACAGTTACTTGTCATAATTAGTATCGAAGTTACTGTTACCTGTCATAATAAGTATCGAAGTTACAGTTACCTGCCAAAATTTGTATCGAAATTACAGTTACTTGTCATAATTAGTAACGAAGTTACAGTTACCTGTCATAATTAGTATCGAAGTTACAGTTACTTGTCATAATTAGTATCGAAGTTACAGTTACTTGTCATAATTAGTATGGAAGTTACTGTTACTTGTCATAATTAGTATCGAAGTTACTGTTACCTGTCATAATTAGTATCGAAATTACAATTACCTGCCAAAATTTGTAACGAAATTACAGTTACTTGTCATAATTAGTATCGAAGTTACAGTTACCTGCAAAATTTTGTATCGAAATGACAGTTACTTGTCATAATTAGTAACGAAATTACAGTTACCTGTCATAATTAGTATCGAATTTACAGTTACTTGTGGTAATTAGTATCGAAGTTACTGTTACTTGTCATAATTAGTATCGAAGTTACTGTTACCTGTCATAATAAGTATCTAAGTTACAGTTACCTGTCATAATTTGTATCGAAATTACAGGGACTTGTCATAATTAGTAACGAAGTTACTCTTAACTGCCATAAATAGTATTGAAATTAAAGTTACTTGTCATAATTAGTAACGAAGTTACAGTTACCTGTCCTACTTAGTATCGAAGTTACTGTTACCTGTCATGATTAGTATTGAAGTTACAGTTACCTACCAAAATTTTTTATCAAAATTACAGTTACTTGTCATAGTTAGTAACGAAGTTAGAGTTTCTTGTCATAATTAGTATCGAAGTAACAGTTGTCTGTCATAATTTGTATCGAAGTTATAGTTACTTGTCATAATTAGTATCGAAGTTACTGTTACCTGTCATAATTAGTATCGAAGTTACAGTTACCTGCCATAATTTGTATCGAAATTACAGTTACTTGTCATAATTAGTAACGAAGTTACAGTTACCTGTCATAATTAGTATCGAAGTTACAGTTACTTGTCATAATTGGTATCGAAGTTACTGTTACTTGTCATAATTATTATCGAAGTTACTGTTACCTGTCATAATTAGTATCGAAATTACAATTACCTGCCATAATTTGCAACTAAATTACAGTTACTTGTCATAATTAGTAACGAAATTACAGTTACCTGTCATAATTAGTATCGAAGTTACAGTTACTTGTCATAATTAGAACGAAATTACAGTTACCTGTCATAATAAGTATCGAAGGTACTGTTACATGTCATCATTAGTATCGACGTTACTGTTACCTGTCATAATTAGTAACGAAGTTAGTTACCTGTCATAATTTGCATCGAAGTTATAGTTACTTGTCATAATTAGTATCGAAGTTACTGTTACCTGTCATAATTAGTATCGAAGTTACAGTTACCTGCCAAAATATGTATCGAAATTACAGTTACTTGTCATAATTAGTAACGAAGTTACAGTTACCTGCCATAATTTGTATCGAAATTACAGTTCCTTGTCATAATTAGTATCGAAGGAACAGTTACCTGTCATAATTAGCATCGAAGGTACTGTTACTTGTCATAATTAGTAACGAAGTTACAGTTACCTGTCATAATTTGTATCGAAATTACAGTTACTTGTTATAATTAGTAACGAAGTTACAGTTTCCTGTCATAATTAGTATCGAATTTACTGTTACCTGTTATAATTAGTATGGAAGTTACAGTTACCTGCCATAATTTGTATCGAAATTACAGGGACTTGTCATAATTAGTATCGAAGTTACAGTTACCTGCCAAAATTTGTATCGAAATTACAGTTACTTGTCATAATTAGTAACGAAGTTACAGTTACCTGCCATAATTTGTATCGAAATTACAGTTCATTGTCATAATTAGTATCGAAGTTACAGTTTCCTGTCATAATTAATATCGAAGTTACTGTTACCTGTCATAATTAGTATCGAAATTACAGTTACCTGCCATAATTTGTATCGACATTACAGGGACTTGTCATAATTAGTAACGAAGTTACAGTTACCTTCCATAATAAGTATCGAAATTAAAGTAACTTGTCACAATTAGTAACGAAGTTACAGTTACCTGTCATAATAAGTATCGAAGTTACTGTTACTTGTCATAATTAGTATTGAAGTTACAGTTACCTACCATAAATTTTTATCAAAATTACAGTTACTTGTCATAATTAGTAACGAAGTTAGAGTTTCTTGTCATAATTAGTATCGAAGATAGTGTTACCTGTCATAATTAGTATCGAAGTTACAGTTACCTGCCATAATTTGTATCAAAATTACAGTTACTTGTCATAATTAGTAACGAAGTTACAGTTACCTGTCACAAATGGTATCGAAGTTACAGTTACTTGTCATAATTAGTATCGAAGTTACTGTTACCTGTCATAATAAGTATCGAAGTTACAGTTACCTGCCAAAATTTGTATAGAAATTACAGTTACTTGTCATAATTAGTAACGAAGTTACAGTTACCTGTCATAATTAGTATCGAAGTTACAGTTACTTGTCATAATTAGTATCGAAGTTACTGTTACCTGTCATAATTAGTATCGTAATTACAATTACCTGCCACAATTTGTAACGAAATTACAGTTACTTGTCATAATTAGTAACGATGTTACAGTTACCTGTCATAATTAGTATCGAAGTTACAGTTACTTGTCATAATTAGTATCGAAGTTACTGTTAACTGTCATAATTAGTCCTGAAGTTACAGTTACCAGCCATAATGAGTATCGAAGTTACTGTTACCTGTCGTAATGAGTATCGACGTTACAGTTACCTGTCATAATTTGTATCGAAGTTACAGTTACCTGCCATAATTAGTATTGAAATTAAAGTTACTTGTCATAATTAGTAACGAAGTTACAGTTACCTGTCCTAATAAGTATCGAAGTTACTGTTACCTGTCATAATTAGTATTGAAGTTACAGTTACCTACCAAAAATTTTATCTAAATTACAGTTACTTGTCATAGTTTGTAACGAAGTTAGAGTTTCTTGTCATAATTAGTATCGAAGTTACAGTTACCTGTCATAATTTGTATCGAAGTTATAGTTACATGTCATAATTAGTATCGAAGTTACTGTTACCTGTCATAATTAGTATCGAAGTTACAGTTACCTGCCATAATTTGTATCGAAATTAGAGTTACTTGTCATAATTAGTAGCGAAGTTATAGTTACCTGCCATAATTAGTATCGAAGTTACAGTTACTTGTCATAATTAGTATCAATGTTACTGTTACCTGTCATAATTAGTATCGAAATTACAATTACCTGCCATAATTTGCAACGAAATTACAATTACTTGTCATAATTAGTAACTAAGTTACGGTTACCTGTCATAATTAGTATCGAAGTTACAGTTACTTGTCATAATTAGTATCGAAGTTACTGTTACCTGTCATAATTAGTATGGAAGTTACAGTTACCTGTCATAATAAGCATCGAAGGTACTGTTACATGTCATAATTAGTATCGACGTTACTGTTACCTGTCATAATTAGTAACGAAGTTACAGTTACCTGTCATAATTTGCATCGATGTTATAGTTACTTGTCATAATTAGTATCGAAGTTACTGTTACCTGTCATAATTAGTATTGAAGTTACAGTTACCTACCAATTTTTTAATCAAAATTACAGTTACCTGTCATAATTAGTATCGAAGTTACAGTAACCAGTCATAATTTGTATCGAAGTTATAGTTACTTGTCATAATTAGTAACGAAGTTACTGTTATCTGTCATAATTAGTATCGAAGTTACAGTTACCTGCCATAAATTGTAACAAAATTACAGTTACTTGTCATAATTAGTAACGAAGTTACAGTTACCTGTCATAATTAGTATCGAAGTTACAGTTACTTGTCATAATTATTATCGAAGTTACTGTTACCTGTCATAATTAGTATCGAAGTTACAGTTACCTGCCAAAATTTGTATCGAAATTACAGTTACTTGTCATAATTAGTAACGAAGTTACAGTTACCTGCCATAATTTGTATCGAAATTACAGTTCCTTGTCATAATTAGTATCGAAGTTACAGTTACCTGTCATATTTAGCATCGAAGGTACTGTTACATGTCATAATTAGTAACGAAGTTTCAGTTACCTGTCATAATTTGTATCGAAATTACAGTTACTTGTTATAACTAGTAACGAAGTTACAGTTTCCTGTCATAGTTAGTATCGAATTTACTGTTACCTGTCATAATTAGTATGGAAGTTACTGTTAACTGTCATAATTAGTCTTGAAGTTACAGTTACCTGCCATAATGAGTATCGAAGTTACTGTTACCTGTCGTAATAAGTATCGACGTTACAGTTACCTGTCATAATTTGTATCGAAGTTACTGTTACCTGCCATAATTAGTTTTGAAATTAAAGTTACTTGTCATAATTAGTAACGAAGTTTCAGTTACCTGTCCTAATTAGTATCGAAGTTACTGTTACCTGTCATAATTAGTATTGAAGTTACAGTTACCTACCAAATTTTTTAATCAAAATTACAGTTACTTTTCATAGTTAGTAACGAAGTTAGAGTTTCTTGTCATAATTAGTATCGAAGTTACAGTTGTCTGTCATAATTTGTATCGAAGTTATAGTTACTTGTCATAATTAGTATCGAAGTTACTGTTACCTGTCATAATTAGTATCGAAGTTACAGTTACCTGCCATAATTTGTATCGAAATTACAGTTACTTGTCATAATTAGTAACGAAGTTACAGTTACCTGTCATAATTAGTATCGAAGTTACAGTTACTTGTCATAATTGGTATCGAAGTAACTGTTACTTGTCATAATTATTATCGAAGTTACTGTTACCTGTCATAATTAGTATCGAAATTACAATTACCTGCCATAATTTGCAACTAAATTACAGTTACTTGTCATAATTAGTAACGAAATTACAGTTACCTGTCATAATTAGTATCGAAGTTACAGTTACTTGTCATAATTAGAATCGAAGTTACAGTTACCTGTCATAATAAGCATCGAAGGTACTGTTACATGTCATAATTAGTATCGACGTTACTGTTACCTGTCATAATTAGTAACGAAGTTACAGTTACCTGTCATAATTTGCATCGAAGTTATAGTTACTTGTCATAATTAGTATCGAAGTTACTGTTACCTGTCATAATTAGTATTGAAGTTACAGTTACCTACCAATTTTTTTAAATCAAAATTACAGTTAATTGTCATAATTAGTAACGAAGTTCGAGTTTCTTGTCATAATTAGTATCGAAGTTACAGTTACCTGTCATAATTTGTATCGAAGTTATAGTTACTTGTCATAATTAGTAACGAAGTTACTGTTATCCGTCATAGTATCGAAGTTACAGTTACCTGCCATAAATTGTAACAAAATTACAGTTACTTGTCATAATTAGTAACGAAGTTACAGTTACCTGTCATAATTAGTATCGAAGTTACAGTTACTTGTCATAATTAGTATCGAAGTTACTGTTACCTGACATAATTAGTATCGAAGTTACAGTTACCTGCCAAAATTTGTATCGAAATTACAGTTACTTGTCATAATTAGTAACGAAGTTACAGTTACCTGCCATAATTTGTATCGAAATTACAGTTCCTTGTCATAATTAGTATCGAAGTTACAGTTACCGGTCATAATTAGCATCGAAGGTACTGTTACCTGTCATAATTAGTATGGAAGTTACAGTTACCTGCCATAATTTGTATCGAAATTACAGGGACTTGTCATAATTAGTATCGAAGTTACAGTTACCTGCCAAATTTTGTATCGAAATTACAGTTACTTGTCATAATTAGTAACGAAGTTACAGTTACCTGCCATAATTTGTATCGAAATTACAGTTCATTGTCATAATTAGTATCGAAGTTACAGTTACCTGTCATAATTAGCATCGAAGGTGCTGTTACTTGTCATAATTAGTATCGACGTTACTGTTACCTGTCATAATTAGTATTGAAGTTACAGTTACCTACCATAATTGTTTATCAAAATTACAGTTACTTGTCATAATTAGTAACGAAGGTAGAGTTTCCTGTCATAATTAGTATCGAAGTTACTGTTACCTGTCTAATTAGTATCGAAGTTACTGTTACCTGCCATAATTTGTATCGAAATTACAGTTACTTGTCATAATTAGTAACGAAGTTACAGTTACCTGTCATAATTTGTATCGAAATTACAGTTACTTGTCATAATTGGTAACGAAGTTACAGTTTCCTGTCATAATTAATATCGAAGTTACTGTTACCTGTCATAATTAGTATCGAAATTACAGTTACCTGCCATAATTTGTATCGAAATTACAGGGACTTGTCATAATTAGTAACGAAGTTACAAGTACCTTCCATAATAAGTATCGAAATTAAAGTTACTTGTCACAATTAGTAACGAAGTTACAGTTACCTGTCATAATAAGTATCGAAGTTACTGTTACTTGTCATAATTAGTATTGAAGTTACAGTTACCTACCATAATTTTTTATCAAAATTACAGTTACTTGTCATAATTAGTAACGAAGTTAGAGTTTCTTGTCATAATAAGTATCGAAGTTACAGTTACCTGTAATAATTTGTACCGAAGTTATAGTTAATTGTCATAATTAGTATCGAAGATAGTGTTACCTGTCATAATTAGTATCGAAGTTACAGTTACCTGCCATAATTTGTATCAAAATTACAGTTACTTGTCATAATTAGTAACGAAGTTACAGTTACCTGTCATAAATGGTATCGAAGTTACAGTTACTTGTCATAATTAGTATCGAAGTTACTGTTACCTGTCATAATAAGTATCGAAGTTACAGTTACCTGCCAAAATTTGTATAGAAATTACAGTTACTTGTCATAATTAGTAACGAAGTTACAGTTACCTGTCATAATTAGTATCGAAGTTACAGTTACTTGTCATAATTAGTATCGAAGTTACTGTTACCTGTCATAATTAGTATCGTAATTACAATTACCTGCCACAATTTGTAACGAAATTACAGTTACTTGTCATAATTAGTAACGATGTTACAGTTACCTGTCATAATTAGTATCGAAGTTACAGTTACTTGTCATAATTAGTATCGAAGTTACTGTTAACTGTCATAATTAGTCTTGAAGTTACAGTTACCAGCCATAATGAGTATCGAAGTTACTGTTACCTGTCGTAATAAGTATCGACGTTACAGTTACCTGTCATAATTTGTATCGAAGTTACAGTTACCTGCCATAATTAGTATTGAAATTAAAGTTACTTGTCATAATTAGTAACGAAGTTACAGTTACCTGTCCTAATTAGTATCGAAGTTACTGTTACCTGTCATAATTAGTATTGAAGTTACAGTTACCTACCAAAAATTTTATCTAAATTACAGTTACTTGTCATAGTTTGTAACGAAGTTAGAGTTTCTTGTCATAATTAGTATCGAAGTTACAGTTACCTGTCATAATTTGTATCGAAGTTATAGTTACATGTCATAATTAGTATCGAAGTTACTGTTACCTGTCATAATTAGTATCGAAGTTACAGTTACCTGCCATAATTTGTATCGAAATTAGAGTTACTTGTCATAATTAGTAGCGAAGTTATAGTTACCTGCCATAATTAGTATCGAAGTTACAGTTACTTGTCATAATTAGTATCAATGTTACTGTTACCTGTCATAATTAGTATCGAAATTACAATTACCTGCCATAATTTGCAACGAAATTACAATTACTTGTCATAATTAGTAACTAAGTTACGGTTACCTGTCATAATTAGTATCGAAGTTACAGTTACTTGTCATAATTAGTATCGAAGTTACTGTTACCTGTAATAATTAGTATGGAAGTTACAGTTACCTGTCATAATAAGCATCGAAGGTACTGTTACATGTCATAATTAGTATCGACGTTACTGTTACCTGTCATAATTAGTAACGAAGTTACAGTTACCTGTCATAATTTGCAACGAAGTTATAGTTACTTGTCATAATTAGTATCGAAGTTACTGTTACCTGTCATAATTAGTATTGAAGTTACAGTTACCTACCAATTTTTTTTATCAAAATTACAGTTACCTGTCATAATTAGTATCGAAGTTACAGTAACCAGTCATAATTTGTATCGAAGTTATAGTTACTTGTCATAATTAGTAACGAAGTTACTGTTATCTGTCATAATTTGTATCGAAGTTACAGTTACCTGCCATAAATTGTAACAAAATTACAGTTACTTGTCATAATTAGTAACGAAGTTACAGTTACCTGTCATAATTAGTATCGAAGTTACAGTTACTTGTCATAATTAGTATCGAAGTTACTGTTACCTGTCATAATTAGTATCGAAGTTACAGTTACCTGCCAAAATTTGTATCGAAATTACAGTTACTTGTCATAATTAGTAACGAAGTTACAGTTACCTGCCATAATTTGTATCGAAAATACAGTTCCTTGTCATAATTAGTATCGAAGTTACAGTTACCTGTCATATTTAGCATCGAAGGTACTGTTACTTGTCATAATTAGTAACGAAGTTACAGTTACCTGTCATAATTTGTATCGAAATTACAGTTACTTGTTATAACTAGTAACGAAGTTACAGTTTCCTGTCATAGTTAGTATCGAATTTACTGTTACCTGTCATAATTAGTATGGAAGTTACTGTTAACTGTCATAATTAGTCTTGAAGTTACTGTTACCTGCCATAATGAGTATCGAAGTTACTGTTACCTGTCGTAATAAGTATCGACGTTACAGTTACCTGTCATAATTTGTATCGAAGTTACTGTTACCTGCCATAATTAGTTTTGAAATTAAAGTTACTTGTCATAATTAGTAACGAAGTTACAGTTACCTGTCCTAATTAGTATCGAAGTTACTGTTACCTGTCATAATTAGTATTGAAGTTACAGTTACCTACCAAATTTTTAAATCAAAATTACAGTTACTTTTCATAGTTAGTAACGAAGTTGGAGTTTCTTGTCATAATTAGTATCGAAGTTACAGTTGTCTGTCATAATTTGTATCGAAGTTATAGTTACTTGTCATAATTAGTATCGAAGTTACTGTTACCTGTCATAATTAGTATCGAAGTTACAGTTACCTGCCATAATTTGTATCGAAATTACAGTTACTTGTCATAATTAGTAACGAAGTTACAGTTACCTGTCTAAATTAGTATCGAAGTTACAGTTACTTGTCATAATTGGTATCGAAGTTACTGTTACTTGTCATAATTATTATCGAAGTTACTGTTACCTGTCATAATTAGTATCGAAATTACAATTACCTGCCATAATTTGCAACTAAATTACAGTTACTTGTCATAATTAGTAACGAAATTACAGTTACCTGTCATAATTAGTATCGAAGTTACAGTTACTTGTCATAATTAGAATCGAAGTTATAGTTACCTGTCATAATAAGCATCGAAGGTACTGTTACATGTCATAATTAGTATCGACGTTACTGTTACCTGTCATAATTAGTAACGAAGTTACAGTTACCTGTCATAATTTGCATCGAAGTTATAGTTACTTGTCATAATTAGTATCGAAGTTACTGTTACCTGTCATAATTAGTATTGAAGTTACAGTTACCTACCAATTTTTTTAATCAAAATTACAGTTAATTGTCATAATTAGTAACGAAGTTCGAGTTTCTTGTCATAATTAGTATCGAAGTTACAGTTACCTGTCATAATTTGTATCGAAGTTATAGTTACTTGTCATAATTAGTAACGAAGTTACTGTTATCTGTCATAATTAGTATCGAAGTTACAGTTACCTGCCATCAATTGTAACAAAATTACAGTTACTTGTCATAATTAGTAACGAAGTTACAGTTACCTGTCATAATTAGTATCGAAGTTACAGTTACTTGTCATAATTAGTATCGAAGTTACTGTTACCTGTCATAATTAGTATCGATGCTACAGTTACCTGCCAAAATTTGTATCGAAATTACAGTTACTTGTCATAATTAGTAGCGAAGTTACAGTTACCTGCCATAATTTGTATCGAAATTACAGTTCCTTGTCATAATTAGTATCGATGTTACAGTTACCTGTCATAATTAGCATCGATGATACTGTTACTTGTCATAATTAGTAACGAAGTTACAGTTACCTGTCATAATTTGTATCGAAATTACAGTTACTTGATATAATTAGTAACGATGGTAGAGTTTCCTGTCATAATTAGTATCGAAGTTACTGTTACCTGTCTAATTAGTATCGAAGTTACTGTTACCTGCCATAATTTGTATCGAAATTTCAGTTACTTGTCATAATTAGTAACGAAGATACAGTTACCTGTCATAATTAGTATCGAAGTTACATTTACTTGTCATAATTAGTATCGAAGTTACAGTTACCTGCCATAATTTGTATCGAAATTACAGGGACTTGTCATAATTAGTAACGAAGTTACAGTTACCTGTCATAATTAGTATCGAAGTTACTGTTACCTGTCATAATTAGTATTGAAGTTACAGTTACCTACCATAATTTTTTATCAAAATTACAGTTACTTGTCATAATTAGTAACGAAGGTAGAGTTTCCTGTCATAATTAGTATCGATGTTACTGTTACCTGTCTAATTAGTATCGAAGTTACTGTTACCTGCCATAATTTGTATCGAAATTACAGTTACTTGTCATAATTAGTAACGAAGTTACAGTTACCTGTCATAATTTGTATCGAAATTAAAGTTACTTGTCATAATTAGTAACGAAGTTACAGTTTCCTGTCATAATTAGTATCGAAGTTACTGTTACCTGTCATAATTAGTATCGAAATTCCAGTTACCTGCCATAATTTGTATCGAAATTACAGGGACTTGTAATAATTAGTAACGAAGTTACAGTTACCTGCCATAATAAGTATCGAAATTAAAGTTACTTGTCATAAATAGTAACGAAGTTACAGTTACCTGTCATAATTAGTATCGAAGTTACTGTTACCTGTCATAATTAGTATTGAAGTTACAGTTACCTACCATAATTTTTTAACAAAATTACAGTTACTTGTCATAATAAGTAACGAAGTTAGAGTTTCTTGTCATAATTAGTATCGAAGTTACACTTACCTGTCATAATTTGTACCGTAGTTATAGTTAATTGTCATAATTAGTATCGAAGATAGTGTTACCAGTCATAATTAGTATCGAAGTTACAGTTACCTGCCATAATTTGTATCAAAATTACAGTTACTTGTCATAATTAGTAACGAAGTTACAGTTACCTGTCATAAATAGTATCGAAGTTACAGTTACTTGTCATAATTAGTATCGAAGTTACTGTTACCTGTCATAATAAGTATCGAAGTTACAGTTACCTGCCAAAATTTGTATCGAAATTACAGTTACTTGTCATAATTAGTAACGAAGTTACAGTTACCTGTCATAATTAGTATCGAAGTTACAGTTACTTGTTATAATTAGTAACGAAGTTACAGTTTCCTGTCATAATTAGTATCGAATTTACTGTTACCTGTCATAATTAGTATGGATGTTACAGTTACCTGCCATAAATTGTATCGAAATTACAGGGACTTGTCATAATTAGTATCGAAGTTACAGTTACCTGCCAATATTTGTATCGAAATTACAGTTACTTGTCATAATTAGTAACGAAGTTACAGTAACCTGCCATAATTTGTATCGAAATTACAGTTCATTGTAATAATTAGTATCGAAGTTACAGTTACCTGTCATAATTAGCATCGAAGGAACTGTTACTTGTCATAATTAGTATCGACGTTACTTTTACCTGTCATAATTAGTATTGAAGTTACAGTTACCTACCATAATTTTTTATCAAAATTACAGTTACTTGTCATAATTAGTAACCAAGTTAGAGTTTCTTGTCATAATTAGTATCGAAGTTACAGTTACCTGTCATAATTTGTATCGAAGTTATAGTTACTTGTCATAATTAGTATCGAAGTTACTGTTACCTGTCATAATTAGTATCGAAGTTATAGTTACCTGCCATATTTTGTATCGAAATTACAGTAACTTGTCATAATTAGTAACGAAGTTACAGTTACCTGTCATAATTAGTATCGAAGTTACAGTTACTTGTCATAATTAGTATCGAAGTTACAGTTACCTGCCATAATTTGTATCGAAATTACAGGGACTTGTCATAATTAGTAACGAAGTTACAGTTACCTGCCCTAATTAGTATCGAAATTAAAGTTACTTGTCATAATTAGTAACGAAGTTACAGTTACCTGTGATAATTAGTATCGAAGTTACTGTTACCTGTCATAATTAGTATTGAAGTTACAGTTACCTACCATAATTTTTTATCAAAATTACAGTTACTTGTCATAATTAGTAACGAAGGTAGAGTTTCCTGTCATAATTAGTATCGAAGTTACTGTTACCTGCCATAATTTGTATCGAAATTACAGTTACTTGTCATAATTAGTAACGAAGTTACAGTTACCTGTCATAATTTGTATCGAAATTACAGTTACTTGTCATAATTAGTAACGAAGTTACAGTTTCCTGTCATAATTAATATCGAAGTTACTGTTACCTGTCATAATTAGTATCGAAATTACAGTTACCTGCCATAATTTGTATCGAAATTACAGGGACTTGTCATAATTAGTATCGAAGTTACAGTTACCTGCCAATATTTGTATCGAAATTACAGTTACTTGTCATAATTAGTAACGAAGTTACAGTTACCTGCCATAATAAGTATCGAAATTAAAGTTACTTGTCATAATTAGTAACGAAGTTACAGTTACCTGTCATAATAAGTATCGAAGTTACTGTTACTTGTCATAATTAGTATTGAAGTTACAGTTACCTACCATAATTTTTTATCAAAATTACAGTTACTTGTCATAATAAGTAACGAAGTTAGAGTTTCTTGTCATAATTAGTATCGAAGTTACTGTTACCTGTAATAATTTGAACCGAAGTTATAGTTCATTGTCATAATTAGTATCGAAGATAGTGTTACCTGTCATCATTAGTAGCGAAGTTACAGTTACCTGCCATAATTTGTATCAAAATTACAGTTACTTGTCATAATTAGTAACGAAGTTACAGTTACCTGTCATAAATAGTATCGAAGTTACAGTTACTTGTCATAATTAGTATCGAAGTTACTGTTACCTGTCATAATAAGTATCGAAGTTACAGTTACCTGCCAAAATTTGTATCGAAATTACAGTTACTTGTCATAATTAGTAACGAAGTTACAGTTACCTGTCATAATTAGTATCAAAGTTACATTTACTTGTCATAATTAGTATCGAAGTTACAGTAACCTGCCATAATTTGTATCGAAATTACAGGGACTTGTCATAATTAGTAACGAAGTTACAGTTACCTGCCATAATTAGTATCGAAATTTAAGTTACTTGTCATAATTAGTATCGAAGTTACTGTTACCTGTCTAATTAGTATCGAAGTGACTGTTACCTGCCATAATTTGTATAGAAATTACAGTTACCTGTCATAATTAGTAACGAATTTACAGTTACCTGTCATAAATAGTATCGAAGTTACAGTTACTTGTCATAATTAGTATCGAAGTTACTGTTACCTGTCATAATTAGTATCGAAGTTACAGTTACCTGCCAAAATTTGTATCGAAATTACATTTACTTGTCATAATTAGTAACGAAGTTACAGTTACCTGTCATAATTAGTATCGAAGTTACAGTTACTTGTCATAATTAGTATCGAAGTTACTGTTACTTGTCATAATTAGTATCGATGTTACTGTTACCTGTCATAAATAGTATCGAAATTACAATTACCTGCCACAATTTGTAACGAAATTACAGTTACTTGTCATAATTAGTGACGAAGTTACAGTTACCTGTCATAATTAGTATCGAAGTTACAGTTACTTGTCATAATTAGTATCGAAGTTACTGTTACCTGTCATAATTAGTATCGAAGTTACAGTTACTTGTCATAATTAGTATCAATGTTACTGTTACCTGTCATAATTAGTATCGAAATTACAATTACCTGCCATAATTTGCAACGAAATTACAATTACTTGTCATAATTAGTAACGAAGTTACAGTTGTCTGTCATAATTTGTATCGAAGTTATAGTTACTTGTCATAATTAGTATCGAAGTTACTGTTACCTGTCATAATTAGTATCGAAGTTACAGTTACCTGCCATAATTTGTATCGAAATTACAGTTACTTGTCATAATTAGTAACGAAGTTACAGTTACCTGTCATAATTAGTGTCGAAGTTACAGTTACTTGTCATAATTGGTATCGAAGTAACTGTTACTTGTCATAATTAGTATCGAAGTTACTGTTACCTGTCATAATTAGTATTGAAATTACAATTACCTGCCATAATTTGCAACGAAATTACAGTTACTTGTCATAATTAGTAACGAAATTACAGTTACCTGTCATAATTAGTATCGAAGTTACAGTTACTTGTCATAATTAGAATCGAAGTTACAGTTACCTGTCATAATAAGCATCGAAGGTACTGTTACATGTCATAATTAGTATCGACGTCACTGTTACCTGTCATAATTAGTAACGAAGTTACAGTTACCTGTCATAATTTGCATCGAAGTTATAGTTACTTGTCATAATTAGTATCGAAGTTACTGTTACCTGTCATAATTAGTATTGAAGTTACAGTTACCTACCAATTTTTTTAATCAAAATTACAGTTAATTGTCATAATTAGTAACGAAGTTCGAGTTTCTTGTCATAATTAGTATCGAAGTTACAGTTACCTGTCATAATTTGTATCGAAGTTATAGTTACTTGTCATAATTAGTAACGAAGTTACTGTTATCTGTCATAATTAGTATCGAAGTTACAGTTACCTGCCATCAATTGTAACAAAATTACAGTTACTTGTCATAATTAGTAACGAAGTTACAGTTACCTGTCATAATTAGTATCGAAGTTACAGTTACTTGTCATAATTAGTATCGAAGTTACTGTTACCTGTCATAATTAGTATCGATGTTACAGTTACCTGCCAAAATTTGTATCGAAATTACAGTTACTTGTCATAATTAGTAACGAAGTTACAGTTACCTGCCATAATTTGTATCGAAATTACAGTTCCTTGTCATAATTAGTATCGATGTTACAGTTACCTGTCATAATTAGCATCGAAGGTACTGTTACTTGTCATAATTAGTAACGAAGTTACAGTTACCTGTCATAATTTGTATCGAAATTACAGTTACTTGATATAATTAGTAACGATGGTAGAGTTTCCTGTCATAATTAGTATCGAAGTTACTGTTACCTGTCTAATTAGTATCGAAGTTACTGTTACCTGCCATAATTTGTATCGAAATTACAGTTACTTGTCATAATTAGTAACGAAGATACAGTTACCTGTCATAATTAGTATCGAAGTTACATTTACTTGTCATAATTAGTATCGAAGTTACAGTTACCTGCCATAATTTGTATCGAAATTACAGGGACTTGTCATAATTAGTAACGAAGTTACAGTTACCTGTCATAATTAGTATCGAAGTTACTGTTACCTGTCATAATTAGTATTGAAGTTACAGTTACCTACCATAATTTTTTATCAAAATTACAGTTACTTGTCATAATTAGTAACGAAGGTAGAGTTTCCTGTCATAATTAGTATCGAAGTTACTGTTACCTGTCTAATTAGTATCGAAGTTACTGTTACCTGCCATAATTTGTATCGAAATTACAGTTACTTGTCATAATTAGTAACGAAGTTACAGTTACCTGTCATAATTTGTACCGAAGTTATAGTTAATTGTCATAATTAGTATCGAAGATAGTGTTACCAGTCATAATTAGTATCGAAGTTACAGTTACCTGCCATAATTTGTATCAAAATTACAGTTACTTGTCATAATTAGTAACGAAGTTACAGTTACCTGTCATAAATAGTATCGAAGTTACAGTTACTTGTCATAATTAGTATCGAAGTTACTGTTACCTGTCATAATAAGTATCGAAGTTACAGTTACCTGCCAAAATTTGTATCGAAATTACAGTTACTTGTCATAATTAGTAACGAAGTTACAGTTACCTGTCATAATTAGTATCGAAGTTACAGTTACTTGTTATAATTAGTAACGAAGTTACAGTTTCCTGTCATAATTAGTATCGAATTTACTGTTACCTGTCATAATTAGTATGGAAGTTACAGTTACCTGCCATAAATTGTATCGAAATTACAGGGACTTGTCATAATTAGTATCGAAGTTACAGTTACCTGCCGATATTTGTATCGAAATTACAGTTACTTGTCATAATTAGTAACGAAGTTACAGTAACCTGCCATAATTTGTATCGAAATTACAGTTCATTGTAATAATTAGTATCGAAGTTACAGTTACCTGTCATAATTAGCATCGAAGGAACTGTTACTTGTCATAATTAGTATCGACGTTACTTTTACCTGTCATAATTAGTATTGAAGTTACAGTTACCTACCATAATTTTTTATCAAAATTACAGTTACTTGTCATAATTAGTAACCAAGTTAGAGTTTCTTGTCATAATTAGTATCGAAGTTACAGTTACCTGTCATAATTTGTATCGAAGTTATAGTTACTTGTCATAATTAGTATCGAAGTTACTGTTACCTGTCATAATTAGTATCGAAGTTATAGTTACCTGCCATATTTTGTATCGAAATTACAGTAACTTGTCATAATTAGTAACGAAGTTACAGTTACCTGTCATAATTAGTATCGAAGTTACAGTTACTTGTCATAATTAGTATCGAAGTTACAGTTACCTGCCATAATTTGTATCTAAATTACAGGGACTTGTCATAATTAGTAACGAAGTTACAGTTACCTGCCCTAATTAGTATCGAAATTAAAGTTACTTGTCATAATTAGTAACGAAGTTACAGTTACCTGTGATAATTAGTATCGAAGTTACTGTTACCTGTCATAATTAGTATTGAAGTTACAGTTACCTACCATAATTTTTTATCAAAATTACAGTTACTTGTCATAATTAGTAACGAAGGTAGAGTTTCCTGTCATAATTAGTATCGAAGTTACTGTTACCTGCCATAATTTGTATCGAAATTACAGTTACTTGTCATAATTAGTAACGAAGTTACAGTTACCTGTCATAATTTGTATCGAAATTACAGTTACTTGTCATAATTAGTAACGAAGTTACAGTTTCCTGTCATAATTAATATCGAAGTTACTGTTACCTGTCATAATTAGTATCGAAATTACAGTTACCTGCCATAATTTGTATCGAAATTAAGGGACTTGTCATAATTAGTATCGAAGTTACAGTTACCTGCCAATATTTGTATCGAAATTACAGTTACTTGTCATAATTAGTAACGAAGTTACAGTTACCTGCCATAATAAGTATCGAAATTAAAGTTACTTGTCATAATTAGTAACGAAGTTACAGTTACCTGTCATAATAAGTATCGAAGTTACTGTTACTTGTCATAATTAGTATTGAAGTTACAGTTACCTACCATAATTTTTTATCAAAATTACAGTTACTTGTCATAATAAGTAACGAAGTTAGAGTTTCTTGTCATAATTAGTATCGAAGTTACTGTTACCTGTAATAATTTGTACCGAAGTTATAGTTCATTGTCATAATTAGTATCGAAGATAGTGTTACCTGTCATCATTAGTAGCGAAGTTACAGTTACCTGCCATAATTTGTATCGAAATTACAGTTACTTGTCATAATTAGTAACGAAGTTACAGTTACCTGTCATAATTAGTATCAAAGTTACAGTTACTTGTCATAATTAGAATCGACGTTACTGTTACCTGTCATAATTAGTAGCGAAGTTACAGTTACCTGCCAAAATTTGTATCGAAATTACAGTTACTTGTCATAATTAGTAACGAAGTTACAGTTACCTGTAATAATTAGTATCGAAGTTACATTTACTTGTCATAATTAGTATCGAAGTTACAGTAACCTGCCATAATTTGTATCGAAATTACAGGGACTTGTCATAATTAGTAACGAAGTTACAGTTACCTGCCATAATTAGTATCGAAATTTAAGTTACTTGTCATAATTAGTATCGAAGTTACTGTTACCTGTCTAATTAGTATCGAAGTGACTGTTACCTGCCATAATTTGTATAGAAATTACAGTTACCTGTCATAATTAGTAACGTATTTACAGTTACCTGTCAAAAATAGTATCGAAGTTACAGTTACTTGTCATAATTAGTATCGAAGTTACTGTTACCTGTCATAATTAGTATCGAAGTTACAGTTACCTGCCAAAATTTGTATCGAAATTACATTTACTTGTCATAATTAGTAACGAAGTTACAGTTACCTGTCATAATTAGTATCGAAGTTACAGTTACTTGTCATAATTAGTATCGAAGTTACTGTTACTTGTCATAATTAGTATCGATGTTACTGTTACCTGTCATAAATAGTATCGAAATTACAATTACCTGCCACAATTTGTAATGAAATTACAGTTACTTGTCCTAATTAGTGACGAAGTTACAGTTACCTGTCATAATTAGTATCGAAGTTACAGTTACTTGTCATAATTAGTATCGAAGTTACCGTTACCTGTCATAATTAGTATCGAAGTTACAGTTACTTGTCATAATTAGTATCAATGTTACTGTTACCTGTCATAATTAGTATCGAAATTACAATTACCTGCCATAATTTGCAACGAAATTACAATTACTTGTCATAATTAGTAACGAAGTTACAGTTGTCTGTCATAATTTGTATCGAAGTTATAGTTACTTGTCATAATTAGTATCGAAGTTACAGTTACCTGTCATAATTAGTATCGAAGTTACAGTTACCTGCCATAATTTGTATCGAAATTACAGTTACTTGTCATAATTAGTAACGAAGTTACAGTTACCTGTCATAATTAGTGTCGAAGTTACAGTTACTTGTCATAATTGGTATCGAAGTTACTGTTACTTGTCATAATTAGTATCGAAGTTACTGTTACCTGTCATAATTAGTATTGAAATTACAATTACCTGCCATAATTTGCAACGAAATTACAGTTACTTGTCATAATTAGTAACGAAATTACAGTTACCTGTCATAATTAGTATCGAAGTTACAGTTACTTGTCATAATTAGAATCGAAGTTCCAGTTACCTGTCATAATAAGCATCGAAGGTACTGTTACATGTCATAATTAGTATCGACGTCACTGTTACCTGTCTTAATTAGTAACGAAGTTACAGTTACCTGTCATAATTTGCATCGAAGTTATAGTTACTTGTCATAATTAGTATCGAAGTTACTGTTACCTGTCATAATTAGTATTGAAGTTGCAGTTACCTACCAATTTTTTAAATCAAAATTACAGTTAATTGTCATAATTAGTAACGAAGTTCGAGTTTCTTGTCATAATTAGTATCGAAGTTACAGTTACCTGTCATAATTTGTATCGAAGTTATAGTTACTTGTCATAATTAGTAACGAAGTTACTGTTATCTGTCATAATTAGTATCGAAGTTACAGTTACCTGCCATCAATTGTAACAAAATTACAGTTACTTGTCATAATAAGTAACGAAGTTACAGTTACCTGTCATAATTAGTATCGAAGTTACAGTTACTTGTCATAATCAGTATCGAAGTTACTGTTACCTGTCATAATTAGTATCGATGTTACAGTTACCTGCCAAAATTTGTATCGAAATTACAGTTACTTGTCATAATTAGTAACGAAGTTACAGTTACCTGCCATAATTTGTATCGAAATTACAGTTCCTTGTCATAATTAGTATCGATGTTACAGTTACCTGTCATAATTAGCATCGAAGGTACTGTTACTTGTCATAATTAGTAACGAAGTTACAGTTACCTGTCATAATTTGTATCGAAATTACAGTTACTTGATATAATTAGTAACGATGGTAGAGTTTCCTGTCATAATTAGTATCGAAGTTACTGTTACCTGTCTAATTAGTATCGAAGTTACTGTTACCTGCCATAATTTGTATCGAAATTACAGTTACTTGTCATAATTAGTAACGAAGATACAGTTACCTGTCATAATTAGTATCGAAGTTACATTTACTTGTCATAATTAGTATCGAAGTTACAGTTACCTGCCATAATTTGTATCGAAATTACAGGGACTTGTCATAATTAGTAACGAAGTTACAGTTACCTGTCATAATTAGTATCGAAGTTACTGTTACCTGTCATAATTAGTATTGAAGTTACAGTTACCTACCATAATTTTTTATCAAAATTACAGTTACTTGTCATAATTAGTAACGCAGGTAGAGTTTCCTGTCATAATTAGTATCGAAGTTACTGTTACCTGTCTAATTAGTATCGAAGTTACTGTTACCTGCCATAATTTGTATCGAAATTACAGTTACTTGTCATAATTAGTAACGAAGTTACAGTTACCTGTCATAATTTGTATCGAAATTACAGTTACTTGTCATAATTAGTAACGAAGTTACAGTTTCCTGTCATAATTAGTATCGAAGTTACTGTTACCTGTCATAATTAGTATCGAAATTCCAGTTACCTGCCATAATTTGTATCGAAATTACAGGGACTTGTAATAATTAGTAACGAAGTTACAGTTACCTGCCATAATAAGTATCGAAATTAAAGTTACTTGTCATAAATAGTAACGAAGTTACAGTTACCTGTCATAATTAGTATCGAAGTTACTGTTACCTGTCATAATTAGTATTGAAGTTACAGTTACCTACCATAATTTTTTAACAAAATTACAGTTACTTGTCATAATAAGTAACGAAGTTAGAATTTCTTGTCATAATTAGTATCGAAGTTACACTTACCTGTCATAATTTGTACCGAAGTTATAGTTAATTGTCATAATTAGTATCGAAGATAGTGTTACCAGTCATAATTAGTATCGAAGTTACAGTTACCTGCCATAATTTGTATCAAAATTACAGTTACTTGTCATAATTAGTAACGAAGTTACAGTTACCTGTCATAAATAGTATCGAAGTTACAGTTACTTGTCATAATTAGTATCGAAGTTACTGTTACCTGTCATAATAAGTATCGAAGTTACAGTTACCTGCCAAAATTTGTATCGAAATTACAGTTACTTGTCATAATTAGTAACGAAGTTACAGTTACCTGTCATAATTAGTATCGAAGTTACAGTTACTTGTCATAATTAGTATCGAAGTTACAGTTACTTGTCATAATTAGTATGGAAGTTACTGTTACTTGTCATAATTAGTATCGAAGTTACTGTTACCTGTCATAATTAGTATCGAAATTACAATTACCTGCCAAAATTTGTAACGAAATTACAGTTACTTGTCATAATTAGTATCGAAGTTACAGTTACCTGCTAAATTTTGTATCGAAATGACAGTTACTTGTCATAATTAGTAACGAAATTACAGTTACCTGTCATAATTAGTATCGAAGTTACAGTTACTTGTGGTAATTAGTATCGAAGTTACTGTTACTTGTCATAATTAGTATCGAAGTTACTGTTACCTGTCATAATAAGTATCTAAGTTACAGTTACCTGTCATAATTTGTATCGAAATTACAGGGACTTGTCATAATTAGTAACGAAGTTACTCTTAACTGCCATAAATAGTATTGAAATTAAAGTTACTTGTCATAATTAGTAACGAAGTTACAGTTACCTGTCCTACTTAGTATCGAAGTTACTGTTACCTGTCATGATTAGTATTGAAGTTACAGTTACCTACCAATTTTTTTTATCAAAATTACAGTTACTTGTCATAGTTAGTAACGAAGTTAGAGTTTCTTGTCATAATTAGTATCGAAGTAACAGTTGACTGTCATAATTTGTATCGAAGTTATAGTTACTTGTCATAATTAGTATCGAAGTTACTGTTACCTGTCATAATTAGTATCGAAGTTACAGTTACCTGCCATAATTTGTATCGAAATTACAGTTACTTGTCATAATTAGTAACGAAGTTACAGTTACCTGTCATAATTAGTATCGAAGTTACAGTTACTTGTCATAATTGGTATCGAAGTTACTGTTACTTGTCATAATTATTATCGAAGTTACTGTTACCTGTCATAATTAGTATCGAAATTACAATTACCTGCCATAATTTGCAACTAAATTACAGTTACTTGTCATAATTAGTAACGAAATTACAGTTACCTGTCATAATTAGTATCGAAGTTACAGTTACTTGTCATAATTAGAATCGAAATTACAGTTACCTGTCATAATAAGCATCGAAGGTACTGTTACATGTCATCATTAGTATCGACGTTACTGTTACCTGTCATAATTAGTAACGAAGTTAGTTACCTGTCATAATTTGCATCGAAGTTATAGTTACTTGTCATAATTAGTATCGAAGTTACTGTTACCTGTCATAATTAGTATCGAAGTTACAGTTACCTGCCAAAATATGTATCGAAATTACAGTTACTTGTCATAATTAGTAACGAAGTTACAGTTACCTGCCATAATTTGTATCGAAATTACAGTTCCTTGTCATAATTAGTATCGAAGGAACAGTTACCTGTCATAATTAGCATCGAAGGTACTGTTACTTGTCATAATTAGTAACGAAGTTACAGTTACCTGTCATAATTTGTATCGAAATTACAGTTACTTGTTATAATTAGTAACGAAGTTACAGTTTCCTGTCATAATTAGTATCGAATTTACTGTTACCTGTTATAATTAGTATGGAAGTTACAGTTACCTGCCATAATTTGTATCGAAATTACAGGGACTTGTCATAATTAGTATCGAAGTTACAGTTACCTGCCAAAATTTGTATCGAAATTACAGTTACTTGTCATAATTAGTAACGAAGTTACAGTTACCTGCCATAATTTGTATCGAAATTACAGTTCATTGTCATAATTAGTATCGAAGTTACAGTTTCCTGTCATAATTAATATCGAAGTTACTGTTACCTGTCATAATTAGTATCGAAATTACAGTTACCTGCCATAATTTGTATCGACATTACAGGGACTTGTCATAATTAGTAACGAAGTTACAGTTACCTTCCATAATAAGTATCGAAATTAAAGTAACTTGTCACAATTAGTAACGAAGTTACAGTTACCTGTCATAATAAGTATCGAAGTTACTGTTACTTGTCATAATTAGTATTGAAGTTACAGTTACCTACCATAAATTTTTATCAAAATTACAGTTACTTGTCATAATTAGTAACGAAGTTAGAGTTTCTTGTCATAATTAGTATCGAAGATAGTGTTACCTGTCATAATTAGTATCGAAGTTACAGTTACCTGCCATAATTTGTATCAAAATTACAGTTACTTGTCATAATTAGTAACGAAGTTACAGTTACCTGTCACAAATGGTATCGAAGTTACAGTTACTTGTCATAATTAGTATCGAAGTTACTGTTACCTGTCATAATAAGTATCGAAGTTACAGTTACCTGCCAAAATTTGTATAGAAATTACAGTTACTTGTCATAATTAGTAACGAAGTTACAGTTACCTGTCATAATTAGTATCGAAGTTACAGTTACTTGTCATAATTAGTATCGAAGTTACTGTTACCTGTCATAATTAGTATCGTAATTACAATTACCTGCCACAATTTGTAACGAAATTACAGTTACTTGTCATAATTAGTAACGACGTCACTGTTACCTGTCTTAATTAGTAACGAAGTTACAGTTACCTGTCATAATTTGCATCGAAGTTATAGTTACTTGTCATAATTAGTATCGAAGTTACTGTTACCTGTCATAATTAGTATTGAAGTTGCAGTTACCTACCAATTTTTTAAATCAAAATTACAGTTAATTGTCATAATTAGTAACGAAGTTCGAGTTTCTTGTCATAATTAGTATCGAAGTTACAGTTACCTGTCATAATTTGTATCGAAGTTATAGTTACTTGTCATAATTAGTAACGAAGTTACTGTTATCTGTCATAATTAGTATCGAAGTTACAGTTACCTGCCATCAATTGTAACAAAATTACAGTTACTTGTCATAATAAGTAACGAAGTTACAGTTACCTGTCATAATTAGTATCGAAGTTACAGTTACTTGTCATAATCAGTATCGAAGTTACTGTTACCTGTCATAATTAGTATCGATGTTACAGTTACCTGCCAAAATTTGTATCGAAATTACAGTTACTTGTCATAATTAGTAACGAAGTTACAGTTACCTGCCATAATTTGTATCGAAATTACAGTTCCTTGTCATAATTAGTATCGATGTTACAGTTACCTGTCATAATTAGCATCGAAGGTACTGTTACTTGTCATAATTAGTAACGAAGTTACAGTTACCTGTCATAATTTGTATCGAAATTACAGTTACTTGATATAATTAGTAACGATGGTAGAGTTTCCTGTCATAATTAGTATCGAAGTTACTGTTACCTGTCTAATTAGTATCGAAGTTACTGTTACCTGCCATAATTTGTATCGAAATTACAGTTACTTGTCATAATTAGTAACGAAGATACAGTTACCTGTCATAATTAGTATCGAAGTTACATTTACTTGTCATAATTAGTATCGAAGTTACAGTTACCTGCCATAATTTGTATCGAAATTACAGGGACTTGTCATAATTAGTAACGAAGTTACAGTTACCTGTCATAATTAGTATCGAAGTTACTGTTACCTGTCATAATTAGTATTGAAGTTACAGTTACCTACCATAATTTTTTATCAAAATTACAGTTACTTGTCATAATTAGTAACGCAGGTAGAGTTTCCTGTCATAATTAGTATCGAAGTTACTGTTACCTGTCTAATTAGTATCGAAGTTACTGTTACCTGCCATAATTTGTATCGAAATTACAGTTACTTGTCATAATTAGTAACGAAGTTACAGTTACCTGTCATAATTTGTATCGAAATTACAGTTACTTGTCATAATTAGTAACGAAGTTACAGTTTCCTGTCATAATTAGTATCGAAGTTACTGTTACCTGTCATAATTAGTATCGAAATTCCAGTTACCTGCCATAATTTGTATCGAAATTACAGGGACTTGTAATAATTAGTAACGAAGTTACAGTTACCTGCCATAATAAGTATCGAAATTAAAGTTACTTGTCATAAATAGTAACGAAGTTACAGTTACCTGTCATAATTAGTATCGAAGTTACTGTTACCTGTCATAATTAGTATTGAAGTTACAGTTACCTACCATAATTTTTTAACAAAATTACAGTTACTTGTCATAATAAGTAACGAAGTTAGAATTTCTTGTCATAATTAGTATCGAAGTTACACTTACCTGTCATAATTTGTACCGAAGTTATAGTTAATTGTCATAATTAGTATCGAAGATAGTGTTACCAGTCATAATTAGTATCGAAGTTACAGTTACCTGCCATAATTTGTATCAAAATTACAGTTACTTGTCATAATTAGTAACGAAGTTACAGTTACCTGTCATAAATAGTATCGAAGTTACAGTTACTTGTCATAATTAGTATCGAAGTTACTGTTACCTGTCATAATAAGTATCGAAGTTACAGTTACCTGCCAAAATTTGTATCGAAATTACAGTTACTTGTCATAATTAGTAACGAAGTTACAGTTACCTGTCATAATTAGTATCGAAGTTACAGTTACTTGTCATAATTAGTATCGAAGTTACAGTTACTTGTCATAATTAGTATGGAAGTTACTGTTACTTGTCATAATTAGTATCGAAGTTACTGTTACCTGTCATAATTAGTATCGAAATTACAATTACCTGCCAAAATTTGTAACGAAATTACAGTTACTTGTCATAATTAGTATCGAAGTTACAGTTACCTGCTAAATTTTGTATCGAAATGACAGTTACTTGTCATAATTAGTAACGAAATTACAGTTACCTGTCATAATTAGTATCGAAGTTACAGTTACTTGTGGTAATTAGTATCGAAGTTACTGTTACTTGTCATAATTAGTATCGAAGTTACTGTTACCTGTCATAATAAGTATCTAAGTTACAGTTACCTGTCATAATTTGTATCGAAATTACAGGGACTTGTCATAATTAGTAACGAAGTTACTCTTAACTGCCATAAATAGTATTGAAATTAAAGTTACTTGTCATAATTAGTAACGAAGTTACAGTTACCTGTCCTACTTAGTATCGAAGTTACTGTTACCTGTCATGATTAGTATTGAAGTTACAGTTACCTACCAAAATTTTTTATCAAAATTACAGTTACTTGTCATAGTTAGTAACGAAGTTAGAGTTTCTTGTCATAATTAGTATCGAAGTAACAGTTGACTGTCATAATTTGTATCGAAGTTATAGTTACTTGTCATAATTAGTATCGAAGTTACTGTTACCTGTCATAATTAGTATCGAAGTTACAGTTACCTGCCATAATTTGTATCGAAATTACAGTTACTTGTCATAATTAGTAACGAAGTTACAGTTACCTGTCATAATTAGTATCGAAGTTACAGTTACTTGTCATAATTGGTATCGAAGTTACTGTTACTTGTCATAATTATTATCGAAGTTACTGTTACCTGTCATAATTAGTATCGAAATTACAATTACCTGCCATAATTTGCAACTAAATTACAGTTACTTGTCATAATTAGTAACGAAATTACAGTTACCTGTCATAATTAGTATCGAAGTTACAGTTACTTGTCATAATTAGAATCGAAATTACAGTTACCTGTCATAATAAGCATCGAAGGTACTGTTACATGTCATCATTAGTATCGACGTTACTGTTACCTGTCATAATTAGTAACGAAGTTAGTTACCTGTCATAATTTGCATCGAAGTTATAGTTACTTGTCATAATTAGTATCGAAGTTACTGTTACCTGTCATAATTAGTATCGAAGTTACAGTTACCTGCCAAAATATGTATCGAAATTACAGTTACTTGTCATAATTAGTAACGAAGTTACAGTTACCTGCCATAATTTGTATCGAAATTACAGTTCCTTGTCATAATTAGTATCGAAGGAACAGTTACCTGTCATAATTAGCATCGAAGGTACTGTTACTTGTCATAATTAGTAACGAAGTTACAGTTACCTGTCATAATTTGTATCGAAATTACAGTTACTTGTTATAATTAGTAACGAAGTTACAGTTTCCTGTCATAATTAGTATCGAATTTACTGTTACCTGTTATAATTAGTATGGAAGTTACAGTTACCTGCCATAATTTGTATCGAAATTACAGGGACTTGTCATAATTAGTATCGAAGTTACAGTTACCTGCCAAAATTTGTATCGAAATTACAGTTACTTGTCATAATTAGTAACGAAGTTACAGTTACCTGCCATAATTTGTATCGAAATTACAGTTCATTGTCATAATTAGTATCGAAGTTACAGTTTCCTGTCATAATTAATATCGAAGTTACTGTTACCTGTCATAATTAGTATCGAAATTACAGTTACCTGCCATAATTTGTATCGACATTACAGGGACTTGTCATAATTAGTAACGAAGTTACAGTTACCTTCCATAATAAGTATCGAAATTAAAGTAACTTGTCACAATTAGTAACGAAGTTACAGTTACCTGTCATAATAAGTATCGAAGTTACTGTTACTTGTCATAATTAGTATTGAAGTTACAGTTACCTACCATAAATTTTTATCAAAATTACAGTTACTTGTCATAATTAGTAACGAAGTTAGAGTTTCTTGTCATAATTAGTATCGAAGATAGTGTTACCTGTCATAATTAGTATCGAAGTTACAGTTACCTGCCATAATTTGTATCAAAATTACAGTTACTTGTCATAATTAGTAACGAAGTTACAGTTACCTGTCACAAATGGTATCGAAGTTACAGTTACTTGTCATAATTAGTATCGAAGTTACTGTTACCTGTCATAATAAGTATCGAAGTTACAGTTACCTGCCAAAATTTGTATAGAAATTACAGTTACTTGTCATAATTAGTAACGAAGTTACAGTTACCTGTCATAATTAGTATCGAAGTTACAGTTACTTGTCATAATTAGTATCGAAGTTACTGTTACCTGTCATAATTAGTATCGTAATTACAATTACCTGCCACAATTTGTAACGAAATTACAGTTACTTGTCATAATTAGTAACGATGTTACAGTTACCTGTCATAATTAGTATCGAAGTTACAGTTACTTGTCATAATTAGTATCGAAGTTACTGTTAACTGTCATAATTAGTCCTGAAGTTACAGTTACCAGCCATAATGAGTATCGAAGTTACTGTTACCTGTCGTAATAAGTATCGACGTTACAGTTACCTGTCATAATTTGTATCGAAGTTACAGTTACCTGCCATAATTAGTATTGAAATTAAAGTTACTTGTCATAATTAGTAACGAAGTTACAGTTACCTGTCCTAATAAGTATCGAAGTTACTGTTACCTGTCATAATTAGTATTGATGTTACAGTTATCTACCAAAAATTTTATCTAAATTACAGTTACTTGTCATAGTTTGTAACGAAGTTAGAGTTTCTTGTCATAATTAGTATCGAAGTTACAGTTACCTGTCATAATTTGTATCGAAGTTATAGTTACATGTCATAATTAGTATCGAAGTTACTGTTACCTGTCATAATTAGTATCGAAGTTACAGTTACCTGCCATAATTTGTATCGAAATTAGAGTTACTTGTCATAATTAGTAGCGAAGTTATAGTTACCTGCCATAATTAGTATCGAAGTTACAGTTACTTGTCATAATTAGTATCAATGTTACTGTTACCTGTCATAATTAGTATCGAAATTACAATTACCTGCCATAATTTGCAACGAAATTACAATTACTTGTCATAATTAGTAACTAAGTTACGGTTACCTGTCATAATTAGTATCGAAGTTACAGTTACTTGTCATAATTAGTATCGAAGTTACTGTTACCTGTCATAATTAGTATGGAAGTTACAGTTACATGTCATAATAAGCATCGAAGGTACTGTTACATGTCATAATTAGTATCGACGTTACTGTTACCTGTCATAATTAGTAACGAAGTTACAGTTACCTGTCATAATTTGCATCGATGTTATAGTTACTTGTCATAATTAGTTTCGAAGTTACTGTTACCTGTCATAATTAGTATTGAAGTTACAGTTACCTACCAATTTTTTAATCAAAATTACAGTTACCTGTCATAATTAGTATCGAAGTTACAGTAACCAGTCATAATTTGTATCGAAGTTATAGTTACTTGTCATAATTAGTAACGAAGTTACTGTTATCTGTCATAATTAGTATCGAAGTTACAGTTACCTGCCATAAATTGTAACAAAATTACAGTTACCTGTCATAATTTGTATCGAAATTACAGTTACTTGTTATAACTAGTAACGAAGTTACAGTTTCCTGTCATAGTTAGTATCGAATTTACTGTTACCTGTCATAATTAGTATGGAAGTTACTGTTAACTGTCATAATTAGTCTTGAAGTTACAGTTACCTGCCATAATGAGTATCGAAGTTACTGTTACCTGTCGTAATAAGTATCGACGTTACAGTTACCTGTCATAATTTGTATCGAAGTTACTGTTACCTGCCATAATTAGTTTTGAAATTAAAGTTACTTGTCATAATTAGTAACGAAGTTTCAGTTACCTGTCCTAATTAGTATCGAAGTTACTGTTACCTGTCATAATTAGTATTGAAGTTACAGTTACCTACCAAATTTTTTAATCAAAATTACAGTTACTTTTCATAGTTAGTAACGAAGTTAGAGTTTCTTGTCATAATTAGTATCGAAGTTACAGTTGTCTGTCATAATTTGTATCGAAGTTATAGTTACTTGTCATAATTAGTATCGAAGTTACTGTTACCTGTCATAATTAGTATCGAAGTTACAGTTGCCTGCCATAATTTGTATCGAAATTACAGTTACTTGTCATAATTAGTAACGAAGTTACAGTTACCTGTCATAATTAGTATCGAAGTTACAGTTACTTGTCATAATTGGTATCGAAGTAACTGTTACTTGTCATAATTATTATCGAAGTTACTGTTACCTGTCATAATTAGTATCGAAATTACAATTACCTGCCATAATTTGCAACTAAATTACAGTTACTTGTCATAATTAGTAACGAAATTACAGTTACCTGTCATAATTAGTATCGAAGTTACAGTTACTTGTCATAATTAGAATCGAAGTTACAGTTACCTGTCATAATAAGCATCGAAGGTACTGTTACATGTCATAATTAGTATCGACGTTACTGTTACCTGTCATAATTAGTAACGAAGTTACAGTTACCTGTCATAATTTGCATCGAAGTTATAGTTACTTGTCATAATTAGTATCGAAGTTACTGTTACCTGTCATAATTAGTATTGAAGTTACAGTTACCTACCAATTTTTTTAAATCAAAATTACAGTTAATTGTCATAATTAGTAACGAAGTTCGAGTTTCTTGTCATAATTAGTATCGAAGTTACAGTTACCTGTCATAATTTGTATCGAAGTTATAGTTACTTGTCATAATTAGTAACGAAGTTACTGTTATCCGTCATAGTATCGAAGTTACAGTTACCTGCCATAAATTGTAACAAAATTACAGTTACTTGTCATAATTAGTAACGAAGTTACAGTTACCTGTCATAATTAGTATCGAAGTTACAGTTACTTGTCATAATTAGTATCGAAGTTACTGTTACCTGACATAATTAGTATCGAAGTTACAGTTACCTGCCAAAATTTGTATCGAAATTACAGTTACTTGTCATAATTAGTAACGAAGTTACAGTTACCTGCCATAATTTGTATCGAAATTACAGTTCCTTGTCATAATTAGTATCGAAGTTACAGTTACCGGTCATAATTAGCATCGAAGGTACTGTTACCTGTCATAATTAGTATGGAAGTTACAGTTACCTGCCATAATTTGTATCGAAATTACAGGGACTTGTCATAATTAGTATCGAAGTTACAGTTACCTGCCAAATTTTGTATCGAAATTACAGTTACTTGTCATAATTAGTAACGAAGTTACAGTTACCTGCCATAATTTGTATCGAAATTACAGTTCATTGTCATAATTAGTATCGAAGTTACAGTTACCTGTCATAATTAGCATCGAAGGTGCTGTTACTTGTCATAATTAGTATCGACGTTACTGTTACCTGTCATAATTAGTATTGAAGTTACAGTTACCTACCATAATTGTTTATCAAAATTACAGTTACTTGTCATAATTAGTAACGAAGGTAGAGTTTCCTGTCATAATTAGTATCGAAGTTACTGTTACCTGTCTAATTAGTATCGAAGTTACTGTTACCTGCCATAATTTGTATCGAAATTACAGTTACTTGTCATAATTAGTAACGAAGTTACAGTTACCTGTCATAATTTGTATCGAAATTACAGTTACTTGTCATAATTGGTAACGAAGTTACAGTTTCCTGTCATAATTAATATCGAAGTTACTGTTACCTGTCATAATTAGTATCGAAATTACAGTTACCTGCCATAATTTGTATCGAAATTACAGGGACTTGTCATAATTAGTAACGAAGTTACAGTTACCTTCCATAATAAGTATCGAAATTAAAGTTACTTGTCACAATTAGTAACGAAGTTACAGTTACCTGTCATAATAAGTATCGAAGTTACTGTTACTTGTCATAATTAGTATTGAAGTTAGAGTTACCTACCATAATTTTTTATCAAAATTACAGTTACTTGTCATAATTAGTAACGAAGTTAGAGTTTCTTGTCATAATAAGTATCGAAGTTACAGTTACCTGTAATAATTTGTACCGAAGTTATAGTTAATTGTCATAATTAGTATCGAAGATAGTGTTACCTGTCATAATTAGTATCGAAGTTACAGTTACCTGCCATAATTTGTATCAAAATTACAGTTACTTGTCATAATTAGTAACGAAGTTACAGTTACCTGTCATAAATGGTATCGAAGTTACAGTTACTTGTCATAATTAGTATCGAAGTTACTGTTACCTGTCATAATAAGTATCGAAGTTACAGTTACCTGCCAAAATTTGTATAGAAATTACAGTTACTTGTCATAATTAGTAACGAAGTTACAGTTACCTGTCATAATTAGTATCGAAGTTACAGTTACTTGTCATAATTAGTATCGAAGTTACTGTTACCTGTCATAATTAGTATCGTAATTACAATTACCTGCCACAATTTGTAACGAAATTACAGTTACTTGTCATAATTAGTAACGATGTTACAGTTACCTGTCATAATTAGTATCGAAGTTACAGTTACTTGTCATAATTAGTATCGAAGTTACTGTTAACTGTCATAATTAGTCTTGAAGTTACAGTTACCAGCCATAATGAGTATCGAAGTTACTGTTACCTGTCGTAATAAGTATCGACGTTACAGTTACCTGTCATAATTTGTATCGAAGTTACAGTTACCTGCCATAATTAGTATTGAAATTAAAGTTACTTGTCATAATTAGTAACGAAGTTACAGTTACCTGTCCTAATTAGTATCGAAGTTACTGTTACCTGTCATAATTAGTATTGAAGTTACAGTTACCTACCAAAAATTTTATCTAAATTACAGTTACTTGTCATAGTTTGTAACGAAGTTAGAGTTTCTTGTCATAATTAGTATCGAAGTTACAGTTACCTGTCATAATTTGTATCGAAGTTATAGTTACATGTCATAATTAGTATCGAAGTTACTGTTACCTGTCATAATTAGTATCGAAGTTACAGTTACCTGCCATAATTTGTATCGAAATTAGAGTTACTTGTCATAATTAGTAGCGAAGTTATAGTTACCTGCCATAATTAGTATCGAAGTTACAGTTACTTGTCATAATTAGTATCAATGTTACTGTTACCTGTCATAATTAGTATCGAAATTACAATTACCTGCCATAATTTGCAACGAAATTACAATTACTTGTCATAATTAGTAACTAAGTTACGGTTACCTGTCATAATTAGTATCGAAGTTACAGTTACTTGTCATAATTAGTATCGAAGTTACTGTTACCTGTCATAATTAGTATGGAAGTTACAGTTACCTGTCATAATAAGCATCGAAGGTACTGTTACATGTCATAATTAGTATCGACGTTACTGTTACCTGTCATAATTAGTAACGAAGTTACAGTTACCTGTCATAATTTGCAACGAAGTTATAGTTACTTGTCATAATTAGTATCGAAGTTACTGTTACCTGTCATAATTAGTATTGAAGTTACAGTTACCTACCAATTTTTTTTATCAAAATTACAGTTACCTGTCATAATTAGTATCGAAGTTACAGTAACCAGTCATAATTTGTATCGAAGTTATAGTTACTTGTCATAATTAGTAACGAAGTTACTGTTATCTGTCATAATTTGTATCGAAGTTACAGTTACCTGCCATAAATTGTAACAAAATTACAGTTACTTGTCATAATTAGTAACGAAGTTACAGTTACCTGTCATAATTAGTATCGAAGTTACAGTTACTTGTCATAATTAGTATCGAAGTTACTGTTACCTGTCATAATTAGTATCGAAGTTACAGTTACCTGCCAAAATTTGTATCGAAATTACAGTTACTTGTCATAATTAGTAACGAAGTTACAGTTACCTGCCATAATTTGTATCGAAATTACAGTTCCTTGTCATAATTAGTATCGAAGTTACAGTTACCTGTCATATTTAGCATCGAAGGTACTGTTACTTGTCATAATTAGTAACGAAGTTACAGTTACCTGTCATAATTTGTATCGAAATTACAGTTACTTGTTATAACTAGTAACGAAGTTACAGTTTCCTGTCATAGTTAGTATCGAATTTACTGTTACCTGTCATAATTAGTATGGAAGTTACTGTTAACTGTCATAATTAGTCTTGAAGTTACAGTTACCTGCCATAATGAGTATCGAAATTACTGTTACCTGTCGTAATAAGTATCGACGTTACAGTTACCTGTCATAATTTGTATCGAAGTTACTGTTACCTGCCATAATTAGTTTTGAAATTAAAGTTACTTGTCATAATTAGTAACGAAGTTACAGTTACCTGTCCTAATTAGTATCGAAGTTACTGTTACCTGTCATAATTAGTATTGAAGTTACAGTTACCTACCAAATTTTTAAATCAAAATTACAGTTACTTTTCATAGTTAGTAACGAAGTTGGAGTTTCTTGTCATAATTAGTATCGAAGTTACAGTTGTCTGTCATAATTTGTATCGAAGTTATAGTTACTTGTCATAATTAGTATCGAAGTTACTGTTACCTGTCATAATTAGTATCGAAGTTACAGTTACCTGCCATAATTTGTATCGAAATTACAGTTACTTGTCATAATTAGTAACGAAGTTACAGTTACCTGTCATAATTAGTATCGAAGTTACAGTTACTTGTCATAATTGGTATCGAAGTTACTGTTACTTGTCATAATTATTATCGAAGTTACTGTTACCTGTCATAATTAGTATCGAAATTACAATTACCTGCCATAATTTGCAACTAAATTACAGTTACTTGTCATAATTAGTAACGAAATTACAGTTACCTGTCATAATTAGTATCGAAGTTACAGTTACTTGTCATAATTAGAATCGAAGTTACAGTTACCTGTCATAATAAGCATCGAAGGTACTGTTACATGTCATAATTAGTATCGACGTTACTGTTACCTGTCATAATTAGTAACGAAGTTACAGTTACCTGTCATAATTTGCATCGAAGTTATAGTTACTTGTCATAATTAGTATCGAAGTTACTGTTACCTGTCATAATTAGTATTGAAGTTACAGTTACCTACCAATTTTTTTAATCAAAATTACAGTTAATTGTCATAATTAGTAACGAAGTTCGAGTTTCTTGTCATAATTAGTATCGAAGTTACAGTTACCTGTCATAATTTGTATCGAAGTTATAGTTACTTGTCATAATTAGTAACGAAGTTACTGTTATCTGTCATAATTAGTATCGAAGTTACAGTTACCTGCCATCAATTGTAACAAAATTACAGTTACTTGTCATAATTAGTAACGAAGTTACAGTTACCTGTCATAATTAGTATCGAAGTTACAGTTACTTGTCATAATTAGTATCGAAGTTACTGTTACCTGTCATAATTAGTATCGATGTTACAGTTACCTGCCAAAATTTGTATCGAAATTACAGTTACTTGTCATAATTAGTAACGAAGTTACAGTTACCTGCCATAATTTGTATCGAAATTACAGTTCCTTGTCATAATTAGTATCGATGTTACAGTTACCTGTCATAATTAGCATCGATGATACTGTTACTTGTCATAATTAGTAACGAAGTTACAGTTACCTGTCATAATTTGTATCGAAATTACAGTTACTTGATATAATTAGTAACGATGGTAGAGTTTCCTGTCATAATTAGTATCGAAGTTACTGTTACCTGTCTAATTAGTATCGAAGTTACTGTTACCTGCCATAATTTGTATCGAAATTTCAGTTACTTGTCATAATTAGTAACGAAGATACAGTTACCTGTCATAATTAGTATCGAAGTTACATTTACCTGTCATAATTAGTATCGAAGTTACAGTTACCTGCCATAATTTGTATCGAAATTACAGGGACTTGTCATAATTAGTAACGAAGTTACAGTTACCTGTCATAATTAGTATCGAAGTTACTGTTACCTGTCATAATTAGTATTGAAGTTACAGTTACCTACCATAATTTTTTATCAAAATTACAGTTACTTGTCATAATTAGTAACGAAGGTAGAGTTTCCTGTCATAATTAGTATCGAAGTTACTGTTACCTGTCTAATTAGTATCGAAGTTACTGTTACCTGCCATAATTTGTATCGAAATTACAGTTACTTGTCATAATTAGTAACGAAGTTACAGTTACCTGTCATAATTTGTATCGAAATTACAGTTACTTGTCATAATTAGTAACGAAGTTACAGTTTCCTGTCATAATTAGTATCGAAGTTACTGTTACCTGTCATAATTAGTATCGAAATTCCAGTTACCTGCCATAATTTGTATCGAAATTACAGGGACTTGTAATAATTAGTAACGAAGTTACAGTTACCTGCCATAATAAGTATCGAAATTAAAGTTACTTGTCATAAATAGTAACGAAGTTACAGTTACCTGTCATAATTAGTATCGAAGTTACTGTTACCTGTCATAATTAGTATTGAAGTTACAGTTACCTACCATAATTTTTTAACAAAATTACAGTTACTTGTCATAATAAGTAACGAAGTTAGAGTTTGTTGTCATAATTAGTATCGAAGTTACACTTACCTGTCATAATTTGTACCGTAGTTATAGTTAATTGTCATAATTAGTATCGAAGATAGTGTTACCAGTCATAATTAGTATCGAAGTTACAGTTACCTGCCATAATTTGTATCAAAATTACAGTTACTTGTCATAATTAGTAACGAAGTTACAGTTACCTGTCATAAATAGTATCGAAGTTACAGTTACTTGTCATAATTAGTATCGAAGTTACTGTTACCTGTCATAATAAGTATCGAAGTTACAGTTACCTGCCAAAATTTGTATCGAAATTACAGTTACTTGTCATAATTAGTAACGAAGTTACAGTTACCTGTCATAATTAGTATCGAAGTTACAGTTACTTGTTATAATTAGTAACGAAGTTACAGTTTCCTGTCATAATTAGTATCGAATTTACTGTTACCTGTCATAATTAGTATGGAAGTTACAGTTACCTGCCATAAATTGTATCGAAATTACAGGGACTTGTCATAATTAGTATCGAAGTTACAGTTACCTGCCAATATTTGTATCGAAATTACAGTTACTTGTCATAATTAGTAACGAAGTTACAGTAACCTGCCATAATTTGTATCGAAATTACAGTTCATTGTAATAATTAGTATCGAAGTTACAGTTACCTGTCATAATTAGCATCGAAGGAACTGTTACTTGTCATAATTAGTATCGACGTTACTTTTACCTGTCATAATTAGTATTGAAGTTACAGTTACCTACCATAATTTTTTATCAAAATTACAGTTACTTGTCATAATTAGTAACCAAGTTAGAGTTTCTTGTCATAATTAGTATCGAAGTTACAGTTACCTGTCATAATTTGTATCGAAGTTATAGTTACTTGTCATAATTAGTATCGAAGTTACTGTTACCTGTCATAATTAGTATCGAAGTTATAGTTACCTGCCATATTTTGTATCGAAATTACAGTAACTTGTCATAATTAGTAACGAAGTTACAGTTACCTGTCATAATTAGTATCGAAGTTACAGTTACTTGTCATAATTAGTATCGAAGTTACAGTTACCTGCCATAATTTGTATCGAAATTACAGGGACTTGTCATAATTAGTAACGAAGTTACAGTTACCTGCCCTAATTAGTATCGAAATTAAAGTTACTTGTCATAATTAGTAACGAAGTTACAGTTACCTGTGATAATTAGTATCGAAGTTACTGTTACCTGTCATAATTAGTATTGAAGTTACAGTTACCTACCATAATTTTTTATCAAAATTACAGTTACTTGTCATAATTAGTAACGAAGGTAGAGTTTCCTGTCATAATTAGTATCGAAGTTACTGTTACCTGCCATAATTTGTATCGAAATTACAGTTACTTGTCATAATTAGTAACGAAGTTACAGTTACCTGTCATAATTTGTATCGAAATTACAGTTACTTGTCATAATTAGTAACGAAGTTACAGTTTCCTGTCATAATTAATATCGAAGTTACTGTTACCTGTCATAATTAGTATCGAAATTACAGTTACCTGCCATAATTTGTATCGAAATTACAGGGACTTGTCATAATTAGTATCGAAGTTACAGTTACCTGCCAATATTTGTATCGAAATTACAGTTACTTGTCATAATTAGTAACGAAGTTACAGTTACCTGCCATAATAAGTATCGAAATTAAAGTTATTGTCATAATTAGTAACGAAGTTACAGTTACCTGTCATAATAAGTATCGAAGTTACTGTTACTTGTCATAATTAGTATTGAAGTTACAGTTACCTACCATAATATTTTATCAAAATTACAGTTACTTGTCATAATAAGTAACGAAGTTAGAGTTTCTTGTCATAATTAGTATCGAAGTTACTGTTACCTGTAATAATTTGAACCGAAGTTATAGTTCATTGTCATAATTAGTATCGAAGATAGTGTTACCTGTCATCATTAGTAGCGAAGTTACAGTTACCTGCCATAATTTGTATCAAAATTACAGTTACTTGTCATAATTAGTAACGAAGTTACAGTTACCTGTCATAAATAGTATCGAAGTTACAGTTACTTGTCATAATTAGTATCGAAGTTACTGTTACCTGTCATAATAAGTATCGAAGTTACAGTTACCTGCCAAAATTTGTATCGAAATTACAGTTACTTGTCATAATTAGTAACGAAGTTACAGTTACCTGTCATAATTAGTATCGAAGTTACAGTTACTTGTCATAATTAGTATCGAAGTTACTGTTACCTGTCATAATTAGTATCGATGTTACAGTTACCTGCCAAAATTTGTATCGAAATTACAGTTACTTGTCATAATTAGTAACGAAGTTACAGTTACCTGCCATAATTTGTATCGAAATTACAGTTCCTTGTCATAATTAGTATCGATGTTACAGTTACCTGTCATAATTAGCATCGAAGGTACTGTTACTTGTCATAATTAGTAACGAAGTTACAGTTACCTGTCATAATTTGTATCGAAATTACAGTTACTTGATATAATTAGTAACGATGGTAGAGTTTCCTGTCATAATTAGTATCGAAGTTACTGTTACCTGTCTAATTAGTATCGAAGTTACTGTTACCTGCCATAATTTGTATCGAAATTACAGTTACTTGTCATAATTAGTAACGAAGATACATTTACCTGTCATAATTAGTATCGAAGTTACATTTACTTGTCATAATTAGTATCGAAGTTACAGTTACCTGCCATAATTTGTATCGAAATTACAGGGACTTGTCATAATTAGTAACGAAGTTACAGTTACCTGTCATAATTAGTATCGAAGTTACTGTTACCTGTCATAATTAGTATTGAAGTTACAGTTACCTACCATAATTTTTTATCAAAATTACAGTTACTTGTCATAATTAGTAACGAAGGTAGAGTTTCCTGTCATAATTAGTATCGAAGTTACTGTTACCTGTCTAATTAGTATCGAAGTTACTGTTACCTGCCATAATTTGTATCGAAATTACAGTTACTTGTCATAATTAGTAACGAAGTTACAGTTACCTGTCATAATTTGTACCGAAGTTATAGTTAATTGTCATAATTAGTATCGAAGATAGTGTTACCAGTCATAATTAGTATCGAAGTTACAGTTACCTGCCATAATTTGTATCAAAATTACAGTTACTTGTCATAATTAGTAACGAAGTTACAGTTACCTGTCATAAATAGTATCGAAGTTACAGTTACTTGTCATAATTAGTATCGAAGTTACTGTTACCTGTCATAATGAGTATCGAAGTTACAGTTACTTGTTATAATTAGTAACGAAGTTACAGTTTCCTGTCATAATTAGTATCGAATTTACTGTTACCTGTCATAATTAGTATGGAAGTTACAGTTACCTGCCATAAATTGTATCGAAATTACAGGGACTTGTCATAATTAGTATCGAAGTTACAGTTACCTGCCGATATTTGTATCGAAATTACAGTTACTTGTCATAATTAGTAACGAAGTTACAGTAACCTGCCATAATTTGTATCGAAATTACAGTTCATTGTAATAATTAGTATCGAAGTTACAGTTACCTGTCATAATTAGCATCGAAGGAACTGTTACTTGTCATAATTAGTATCGACGTTACTTTCACCTGTCATAATTAGTATTGAAGTTACAGTTACCTACCATAATTTTTTATCTAAATTACAGTTACTTGTCATAATTAGTAACCAAGTTAGAGTTTCTTGTCATAATTAGTATCGAAGTTACAGTTACCTGTCATAATTTGTATCGAAGTTATAGTTACTTGTCATAATTAGTATCGAAGTTACTGTTACCTGTCATAATTAGTATCGAAGTTATAGTTACCTGCCATATTTTGTATCGAAATTACAGTAACTTGTCATAATTAGTAACGAAGTTACAGTTACCTGTCATAATTAGTATCGAAGTTACAGTTACTTGTCATAATTAGTATCGAAGTTACAGTTACCTGCCATAATTTGTATCGAAATTACAGGGACTTGTCATAATTAGTAACGAAGTTACAGTTACCTGCCCTAATTAGTATCGAAATTAAAGTTACTTGTCATAATTAGTAACGAAGTTACAGTTACCTGTGATAATTAGTATCGAAGTTACTGTTACCTGTCATAATTAGTATTGAAGTTACAGTTACCTACCATAATTTTTTATCAAAATTACAGTTACTTGTCATAATTAGTAACGAAGGTAGAGTTTCCTGTCATAATTAGTATCGAAGTTAGTGTTACCTGCCATAATTTGTATCGAAATTACAGTTACTTGTCATAATTAGTAACGAAGTTACAGTTACCTGTCATAATTTGTATCGAAATTACAGTTACTTGTCATAATTAGTAACGAAGTTACAGTTTCCTGTCATAATTAATATCGAAGTTACTGTTACCTGTCATAATTAGTATCGAAATTACAGTTACCTGCCATAATTTGTATCGAAATTAAGGGACTTGTCATAATTAGTATCGAAGTTACAGTTACCTGCCAATATTTGTATCGAAATTACAGTTACTTGTCATAATTAGTAACGAAGTTACAGTTACCTGCCATAATAAGTATCGAACTTAAAGTTACTTGTCATAATTAGTAACGAAGTTACAGTTACCTGTCATAATAAGTATCGAAGTTACTGTTACTTGTCATAATTAGTATTGAAGTTACAGTTACCTACCATAATTTTTTATCAAAATTACAGTTACTTGTCATAATAAGTAACGAAGTTAGAGTTTCTTGTCATAATTAGTATCGAAGTTACTGTTACCTGTAATAATTTGTACCGAAGTTATAGTTCATTGTCATAATTAGTATCGAAGATAGTGTTACCTGTCATCATTAGTAGCGAAGTTACAGTTACCTGCCATAATTTGTATCGAAATTACAGTTACTTGTCATAATTAGTAACGAAGTTACAGTTACCTGTCATAATTAGTATCAAAGTTACAGTTACTTGTCATAATTAGAATCGACGTTACTGTTACCTGTCATAATTAGTAGCGAAGTTACAGTTACCTGCCAAAATTTGTATCGAAATTACAGTTACTTGTCATAATTAGTAACGAAGTTACAGTTACCTGTAATAATTAGTATCGAAGTTACATTTACTTGTCATAATTAGTATCGAAGTTACAGTAACCTGCCATAATTTGTATCGAAATTACAGGGACTTGTCATAATTAGTAACGAAGTTACAGTTACCTGCCATAATTAGTATCGAAATTTATGTTACTTGTCATAATTAGTATCGAAGTTACTGTTACCTGTCTAATTAGTATCGAAGTGACTGTTACCTGCCATAATTTGTATAGAAATTACAGTTACCTGTCATAATTAGTAACGAATTTACAGTTACCTGTCAAAAATAGTATCGAAGTTACAGTTACTTGTCATAATTAGTATCGAAGTTACTGTTACCTGTCATAATTAGTATCGAAGTTACAGTTACCTGCCAAAATTTGTATCGAAATTACATTTACTTGTCATAATTAGTAACGAAGTTACAGTTACCTGTCATAATTAGTATCGAAGTTACAGTTACTTGTCATAATTAGTATCGAAGTTACTGTTACTTGTCATAATTAGTATCGATGTTACTGTTACCTGTCATAAATAGTATCGAAATTACAATTACCTGCCACAATTTGTAACGAAATTACAGTTACTTGTCATAATTAGTGACGAAGTTACAGTTACCTGTCATAATTAGTATCGAAGTTACAGTTACTTGTCATAATTAGTATCGAAGTTACTCTTACCTGTCATAATTAGTATCGAAGTTACAGTTACTTGTCATAATTAGTATCAATGTTACTGTTACCTGTCATAATTAGTATCGAAATTACAATTACCTGCCATAATTTGCAACGAAATTACAATTACTTGTCATAATTAGTATCGAAGTAACTGTTACCTGTCATAATTAGTATCGAAGTTACAGTTACCTGCCATAATTTGTATCGAAATTACAGTTACTTGTCATAATTAGTAACGAAGTTACAGTTACCTGTCATAATTAGTGTCGAAGTTACAGTTACTTGTCATAATTGGTATCGAAGTTACTGTTACTTGTCATAATTAGTATCGAAGTTACTGTTACCTGTCATAATTAGTATTGAAATTACAATTACCTGCCATAATTTGCAACGAAATTACAGTTACTTGTCATAATTAGTAACGAAATTACAGTTACCTGTCATAATTAGTATCGAAGTTACAGTTACTTGTCATAATTAGAATCGAAGTTCCAGTTACCTGTCATAATAAGCATCGAAGGTACTGTTACATGTCATAATTAGTATCGACGTCACTGTTACCTGTCTTAATTAGTAACGAAGTTACAGTTACCTGTCATAATTTGCATCGAAGTTATAGTTACTTGTCATAATTAGTATCGAAGTTACTGTTACCTGTCATAATTAGTATTGAAGTTACAGTTACCTACCAATTTTTTTAATCAAAATTACAGTTAATTGTCATAATTAGTAACGAAGTTCGAGTTTCTTGTCATAATTAGTATCGAAGTTACAGTTACCTGTCATAATTTGTATCGAAGTTATAGTTACTTGTCATAATTAGTAACGAAGTTACTGTTATCTGTCATAATTAGTATCGAAGTTACAGTTACCTGCCATCAATTGTAACAAAATTACAGTTACTTGTCATAATAAGTAACGAAGTTACAGTTACCTGTCATAATTAGTATCGAAGTTACAGTTACTTGTCATAATTAGTATCGAAGTTACTGTTACCTGTCATAATTAGTATCGATGTTACAGTTACCTGCCAAAATTTGTATCGAAATTACAGTTACTTGTCATAATTAGTAACGAAGTTACAGTTACCTGCCATAATTTGTATCGAAATTACAGTTCCTTGTCATAATTAGTATCGATGTTACAGTTACCTGTCATAATTAGCATCGAAGGTACTGTTACTTGTCATAATTAGTAACGAAGTTACAGTTACCTGTCATAATTTGTATCGAAATTACAGTTACTTGATATAATTAGTAACGATGGTAGAGTTTCCTGTCATAATTAGTATCGAAGTTACTGTTACCTGTCTAATTAGTATCGAAGTTACTGTTACCTGCCATAATTTGTATCGAAATTACAGTTACTTGTCATAATTAGTAACGAAGATACAGTTACCTGTCATAATTAGTATCGAAGTTACATTTACTTGTCATAATTAGTATCGAAGTTACAGTTACCTGCCATAATTTGTATCGAAATTACAGGGACTTGTCATAATTAGTAACGAAGTTACAGTTACCTGTCATAATTAGTATCGAAGTTACTGTTACCTGTCTAATTAGTATCGAAGTTACTGTTACCTGCCATAATTTGTATCGAAATTACAGTTACTTGTCATAATTAGTAACGAAGTTACAGTTACCTGTCATAATTTGTATCGAAATTACAGTTACTTGTCATAATTAGTAACGAAGTTACAGTTTCCTGTCATAATTAGTATCGAAGTTACTGTTACCTGTCATAATTAGTATCGAAATTCCAGTTACCTGCCATAATTTGTATCGAAATTACAGGGACTTGTAATAATTAGTAACGAAGTTACAGTTACCTGCCATAATAAGTATCGAAATTAAAGTTACTTGTCATAAATAGTAACGAAGTTACAGTTACCTGTCATAATTAGTATCGAAGTTACTGTTACCTGTCATAATTAGTATTGAAGTTACAGTTACCTACCATAATTTTTTAACAAAATTACAGTTACTTGTCATAATAAGTAACGAAGTTAGAATTTCTTGTCATAATCAGTATCGAAGTTACACTTACCTGTCATAATTTGTACCGAAGTTATAGTTAATTGTCATAATTAGTATCGAAGATAGTGTTACCAGTCATAATTAGTATCAAAGTTACAGTTACCTGCCATAATTTGTATCAAAATTACAGTTACTTGTCATAATTAGTAACGAAGTTACAGTTACCTGTCATAAATAGTATCGAAGTTACAGTTACTTGTCATAATTAGTATCGAAGTTACTGTTACCTGTCATAATAAGTATCGAAGTTACAGTTACCTGCCAAAATTTGTATCGAAATTACAGTTACTTGTCATAATTAGTAACGAAGTTACAGTTACCTGTCATAATTAGTATCGAAGTTACAGTTACTTGTCATAATTAGTATCGAAGTTACAGTTACTTGTCATAATTAGTATGGAAGTTACTGTTACTTGTCATAATTAGTATCGAAGTTACTGTTACCTGTCATAATTAGTATCGAAATTACAATTACCTGCCAAAATTTGTAACGAAATTACAGTTACTTGTCATAATTAGTATCGAAGTTACAGTTACCTGCTAAATTTTGTATCGAAATGACAGTTACTTGTCATAATTAGTAACGAAATTACAGTTACCTGTCATAATTAGTATCGAAGTTACAGTTACTTGTGGTAATTAGTATCGAAGTTACTGTTACTTGTCATAATTAGTATCGAAGTTACTGTTACCTGTCATAATAAGTATCTAAGTTACAGTTACCTGTCATAATTTGTATCGAAATTACAGGGACTTGTCATAATTAGTAACGAAGTTACTCTTAACTGCCATAAATAGTATTGAAATTAAAGTTACTTGTCATAATTAGTAACGAAGTTACAGTTACCTGTCCTACTTAGTATCGAAGTTACTGTTACCTGTCATGATTAGTATTGAAGTTACAGTTACCTACCAAAATTTTTTATCAAAATTACAGTTACTTGTCATAGTTAGTAACGAAGTTAGAGTTTCTTGTCATAATTAGTATCGAAGTAACAGTTGACTGTCATAATTTGTATCGAAGTTATAGTTACTTGTCATAATTAGTATCGAAGTTACTGTTACCTGTCATAATTAGTATCGAAGTTACAGTTACCTGCCATAATTTGTATCGAAATTACAGTTACTTGTCATAATTAGTAACGAAGTTACAGTTACCTGTCATAATTAGTATCGAAGTTACAGTTACTTGTCATAATTGGTATCGAAGTTACTGTTACTTGTCATAATTATTATCGAAGTTACTGTTACCTGTCATAATTAGTATCGAAATTACAATTACCTGCCATAATTTGCAACTAAATTACAGTTACTTGTCATAATTAGTAACGAAATTACAGTTACCTGTCATAATTAGTATCGAAGTTACAGTTACTTGTCATAATTAGAATCGAAATTACAGTTACCTGTCATAATAAGCATCGAAGGTACTGTTACATGTCATCATTAGTATCGACGTTACTGTTACCTGTCATAATTAGTAACGAAGTTAGTTACCTGTCATAATTTGCATCGAAGTTATAGTTACTTGTCATAATTAGTATCGAAGTTACTGTTACCTGTCATAATTAGTATCGAAGTTACAGTTACCTGCCAAAATATGTATCGAAATTACAGTTACTTGTCATAATTAGTAACGAAGTTACAGTTACCTGCCATAATTTGTATCGAAATTACAGTTCCTTGTCATAATTAGTATCGAAGGAACAGTTACCTGTCATAATTAGCATCGAAGGTACTGTTACTTGTCATAATTAGTAACGAAGTTACAGTTACCTGTCATAATTTCTATCGAAATTACAGTTACTTGTTATAATTAGTAACGAAGTTACAGTTTCCTGTCATAATTAGTATCGAATTTACTGTTACCTGTTATAATTAGTATGGAAGTTACAGTTACCTGCCATAATTTGTATCGAAATTACAGGGACTTGTCATAATTAGTATCGAAGTTACAGTTACCTGCCAAAATTTGTATCGAAATTACAGTTACTTGTCATAATTAGTAACGAAGTTACAGTTACCTGCCATAATTTGTATCGAAATTACAGTTCATTGTCATAATTAGTATCGAAGTTACAGTTTCCTGTCATAATTAATATCGAAGTTACTGTTACCTGTCATAATTAGTATCGAAATTACAGTTACCTGCCATAATTTGTATCGACATTACAGGGACTTGTCATAATTAGTAACGAAGTTACAGTTACCTTCCATAATAAGTATCGAAATTAAAGTAACTTGTCACAATTAGTAACGAAGTTACAGTTACCTGTCATAATAAGTATCGAAATTACTGTTACTTGTCATAATTAGTATTGAAGTTACAGTTACCTACCATAAATTTTTATCAAAATTACAGTTACTTGTCATAATTAGTAACGAAGTTAGAGTTTCTTGTCATAATTAGTATCGAAGATAGTGTTACCTGTCATAATTAGTATCGAAGTTACAGTTACCTGCCATAATTTGTATCAAAATTACAGTTACTTGTCATAATTAGTAACGAACTTACAGTTACCTGTCACAAATGGTATCGAAGTTACAGTTACTTGTCATAATTAGTATCGAAGTTACTGTTACCTGTCATAATAAGTATCGAAGTTACAGTTACCTGCCAAAATTTGTATAGAAATTACAGTTACTTGTCATAATTAGTAACGAAGTTACAGTTACCTGTCATAATTAGTATCGAAGTTACAGTTACTTGTCATAATTAGTATCGAAGTTACTGTTACCTGTTATAATTAGTATCGTTATTACAATTACCTGCCACAATTTGTAACGAAATTACAGTTACTTGTCATAATTAGTAACGATGTTACAGTTACCTGTCATAATTAGTATCGAAGTTACAGTTACTTGTCATAATTAGTATCAAAGTTACTGTTAACTGTCATAATTAGTCCTGAAGTTACAGTTACCAGCCATAATGAGTATCGAAGTTACTGTTACCTGTCGTAATAAGTATCGACGTTACAGTTACCTGTCATAATTTGTATCGAAGTTACAGTTACCTGCCATAATTAGTATTGAAATTAAAGTTACTTGTCATAATTAGTAACGAAGTTACAGTTACCTGTCCTAATTAGTATCGAAGTTACTGTTACCTGTCTTACTTAGTATTGAAGTTACAGTTACCTACCAAAAATTTTATCTAAATTACAGTTACTTGTCATAGTTTGTAACGAAGTTAGAGTTTCTTGTCATAATTAGTATCGAAGTTACAGTTACCTGTCATAATTTGTATCGAAGTTATAGTTACATGTCATAATTAGTATCGAAGTTACTGTTACCTGTCATAATTAGTATCGAAGTTACAGTTACCTGCCATAATTTGTATCGAAATTAGAGTTACTTGTCATAATTAGTAGCGAAGTTATAGTTACCTGCCATAATTAGTATCGAAGTTACAGTTACTTGTCATAATTAGTATCAATGTTACTGTTACCTGTCATAATTAGTATCGAAATTACAATTACCTGCCATAATTTGCAACGAAATTACAATTACTTGTCATAATTAGTAACTAAGTTACGGTTACCTGTCATAATTAGTATCGAAGTTACAGTTACTTGTCATAATTAGTATCGAAGTTACTGTTACCTGTCATAATTAGTATGGAAGTTACAGTTACCTGTCATAATAAGCATCGAAGGTACTGTTACATGTCATAATTAGTATCGACGTTACTGTTACCTGTCATAATTAGTAACGAAGTTACAGTTACCTGTCATAATTTGCATCGAAGTTATAGTTACTTGTCATAATTAGTATCGAAGTTACTGTTACCTGTCATAATTAGTATTGAAGTTACAGTTACCTACCAATTTTTTTATCAAAATTACAGTTACCTGTCATAATTAGTATCGAAGTTACAGTAACCAGTCATAATTTGTATCGAAGTTATAGTTACTTGTCATAATTAGTAACGAAGTTACTGTTATCTGTCATAATTAGTATCGAAGTTACAGTTACCTGCCATAAATTGTAACAAAATTACAGTTACTTGTCATAATTAGTAACGAAGTTACAGTTACCTGTCATAATTAGTATCGAAGTTACAGTAACTTGTCATAATTATTATCGAAGTTACTGTTACCTGTCATAATTAGTATCGAAGTTACAGTTACCTGCCAAAATTTGTATCGAAATTACAGTTACTTGTCATAATTAGTAACGAAGTTACAGTTACCTGCCATAATTAGTATCGAAATTACAGTTCCTTGTCATAATTAGTATCGAAGTTACAGTTACCTGTCATATTTAGCATCGAAGTTACTGTTATCTGTCATAATTAGTAACGAAGTTACAGTTACCTGCCAAAATTTGTATCGAAATTACAGTTACTTGTCATAATTAGTAACGAAGTTACAGTTACCTGTCATAATTAGTATCGAAGTTACAGTAACTTGTCATAATTATTATCGAAGTTACTGTTACCTGTCATAATTAGTATCGAAGTTACAGTTACCTGCCAAAATTTGTATCGAAATTACAGTTACTTGTCATAATTAGTAACGAAGTTACAGTTTCCTGTCATAGTTAGTATCGAATTTACTGTTACCTGTCATAATTAGTATGGAAGTTACTGTTAACTGTCATAATTAGTCTTGAAGTTACAGTTACCTGCCATAATGAGTATCGAAGTTACTGTTACCTGTCGTAATAAGTATCGACGTTACAGTTACCTGTCATAATTTGTATCGAAGTTACTGTTACCTGCCATAATTAGTTTTGAAATTAAAGTTACTTGTCATAATTAGTAACGAAGTTACAGTTACCTGTCCTAATTAGTATCGAAGTTACTGTTACCTGTCATAATTAGTATTGAAGTTACAGTTACCTGTCATAATTAGTATCGAAGTTACAGTTACTTGTCATAATTGGTATCGAAGTAACTGTTACTTGTCATAATTATTATCGAAGTTACTGTTACCTGTCATAATTAGTATCGAAATTACAATTACCTGCCATAATTTGCAACATAATTACAATTACTTGTCATAATTAGTAACGAAGTAACGGTTGCCTGTCATAATTAGTATCGAAGTTACAGTTACTTGTCATAATTAGTATCGAAGTTACTGTTACCTGTCATAATTAGTATGGAAGTTACAGTTACCTGCCATAATTTGTATCGAAATTACAGGGACTTGTCATAATTAGTATCGAGGTTACAGTTACCTGCCAAAATTTGTATCGAAATTACAGTTACTTGTCATAATTATTAACGAAGTTACAGTTACCTGTCATAATTTATACCGAAGTTACAGTTACTTGTCATAATTAGAATCGTAGTTACAGTTACGTGTCATAATAAGCATCGAAGGTACTGTTACATGTCATAATTAGTATCGACGTTACTGTTACCTGTCATAATTAGTAACGAAGTTACAGTTACATATCATAATTTGCATCGAAGTTATAGTTACTTGTCATAATTAGTAACGAAGTTACAGTTACCTGTCATAAATGGTATCGAAGTTACAGTTACTTGTCATAATTAGTATCGAAGTTACTGTTACCTGTCATAATAAGTATCGAAGTTACAGTTACCTGCCAAATTTTGAATCGAAATTACAGTTACTTGTCATAATTAGTAACGAAGTTACAGTTACCTGTCATAATTAGTATCGAAGTTACAGTTACTTGTCATAATTAGTATCGAAGTTACTGTTACCTGTCATAATTAGTATCGTAATTACAATTACCTGCCACAATTTGTAACGAAATTACAGTTACTTGTCATATTTAGTAACGAAGTTACAGTTACCTGTCATAATTAGTATCGAAGTTACTGTTAACTGTGATAATTAGTCTTGAAGTTACAGTTACCTGCCATAATGAGTATCGATGTTACTGTTACCTGTCGTAATAAGTATCGACGTTACAGTTACCTGTCATAATTTGTGTCGAAGTTACAGTTACCTGCCATAATTAGTATTGAAATTAAAGTTACTTGTCATAATTAGTAACGAAGTTACAGTTACCTGTCCTAATTAGTATCGAAGTTACTGTTACCTGTAATAATTAGTATTGAAGTTACAGTTACCTACCAAATTTTTTTATCTAAATTACAGTTACTTGTCATAGTTAGTAACGAAGTTAGAGTTTCTTGTCATAATTAGTATCGAAGTTACAGTTACCTGTCATAATTAGTAGCGAAGTTATAGTTACCTGCCATAATTAGTATCGAAGTTACAGTTACTTGTCATAATTAGTATCAATGTTACTGTTACCTGTCATAATTAGTATCGAAATTACAATTACCTGCCATAATTTGCAACATAATTACAATTACTTGTCATAATTAGTAACGAAGTAACGGTTGCCTGTCATAATTAGTATCGAAGTTACAGTTACTTGTCATAATTAGTATCGAAGTTACTGTTACCTGTCATAATTAGTATGGAAGTTACAGTTACCTGCCATAATTTGTATCGAAATTACAGGGACTTGTCATAATTAGTATCGAGGTTACAGTTACCTGCCAAAATTTGTATCGAAATTACAGTTACTTGTCATAATTATTAACGAAGTTACAGTAACCTGCCATAATTTTTATCGAAATTACAGGGACTTGTCACAATAAGTATCGAAGTTACAGTTACCTGTCATAATTAGTATCGAAGGTACTGTTACTTGTCATAATAAGTATCGACGTTACTGTTACCTGTCATAATTAGTATTGAAATTACAGTTATCTACGATAATTTAGTATCAAAATGAGAGTTACTTGTTATAATTAGTAACGAACTTACTGTTACCTGTCATAATTAGTATCGAAGTTACAGTTACCTGCCAAAATTTGTATCGAAATTATAGTTACTGTCATAATTAGTAACGAAGTTACAGTTACCTGCCATAATTTGTATCGAAATTACAGTTCCTTGTCATAATTAGTATCGAAGTTACAGTTACCTGTCATAATTAGCATCGAAGGTACTGTTACTTGTCATAATTAGTATCGACGTTACTGTTACCTGACATAATTAGTATTGAAGTTACAGTTACCTACCATAATTTTTTATCAAAATTAAAGTTACTTGTCATAATTAGTAACGAAGTTGGAGTTTCTTGTCATAATTAGTATCGAAGTTACAGTTACCTGTCATAATTTGTATCGAAGTTATAGTTACTTGTCATAATTAGTATCGAAGTTACTGTTACCTGTCATAATAAGTATCGAAGTTACAGTTACCTGCCATAATTTGTATCGAAATTACAGTTACTTGTGATAATTAGTAACTAAGTTACTGTTACCTGTCATAATTAGTATCGAAGTTACAGTTACTTGTCATAATTAGAATCGACGTTACTGTTACCTGTCATAATTAGTATCGAAGTTACAGTTACCTGCCAAAATTTGTATCGAAATTACAGTTACTTGTCATAATTAGTAACGAAGTTACAGTTACCTGTCATAATTAGTATAGAAGTTTCATTTACTTGTCATAATTAGTATCGAAGTTACAGTTACCTGCCAAAATTTGTATCGAAATTACAGGGACTTGTCATAATTAGTAACGAAGTTACAGTTACCTGCCATAATTAGTATTGAAATTAAAGTTACTTGTCATAATTAGTAACGGAGTTACAGTTACCTGTCATAATTAGTATCGAAGTTAATGTTACCTGTCATAATTAGTATTGAAGTTACAGTTACCTACCATAATTTTTTATCAAAATTACAGTTACTTGTCATAATTAGTAATGAAGGTAGAGTTTCCAGTCATAATTAGTATCGAAGTTACTGTTACCTGTCTAATTAGTATCGAAGTTACCGTTACCTGCCATAATTTGTATCGAAATTACAGTTACTTGTCATAATTAGTAACGAAGTTACAGTTACCTGTCATAAATAGTATCGAAGTTACAGTTACTTGTCATAATTAGTATCGAAGTTACTGTTACCTGTCATAATTAGTATCGAAGTTACAGTTACCTGCCAAAATTTGTATCGAAATTACAGTTACTTGTCTTAATTAGTAACGAAGTTACAGTTACCTGTCATAATTAGTATCGAAGTTACAGTTACTTGTGGTAAATAGTATCGAAGTTACTGTTACATGTCATAATTAGTATCGAAGTTACTGTTACCTGTCATGATAAGTATCGAAGTTACAGTTACCTGTCATAATTTGTATCGAAATTACAGGGACTTGTCATAATTAGTAACGAAGTTACAGTTACCTGTCCTAATTAGTATCGAAGTTACTGTTACCTGTCATAATTAGTATTGAAGTTACAGTAACCTACCAAAATTTTTTAACAAAATTACAGTTACTTGTCATAGTTAGTAACAAAGTTAGAGTTTCTTGTCATAATTAGTATCGAAGTTACAGTTGTCTGTCATAATTTGTATCGAAGTTATAGTTACTTGTCATAATTAGTATCGAAGTTACTGTTACCTGCATAATTAGTATCGAAGTTACAGTTACCTGCCATAATTTGTATCGAAATTACAGTTACTTGTCATAATTAGTAACGAAGTTACAGTTACCTGTCATAATTAGTATCGAAGTTACAGTTACTTGTCATAATTGGTATCGAAGTTACTGTTACTTGTCATTATTAGTATCTAAGTTACTGTTACCTGTCATAATTAGTATCGAAATTACAATTACCTGCCATAATTTTCAACGAAATTACAGTTACTTGTCATAATTAGTAACGAAATTACAGTTACCTGTCATAATTAGTACCGAAGTTACAGTTAAGGGACACTGGGACTGAAATTTTAGTGAAATTTGTGGAAAATGTCGATTTTCGTTTTTTTCCATATTAATACACCCCTATCCCCTGCGGATCATATAGCAGTGTTTTATCCGAATTCCGCCATTTTTAAAGCCCTGGCGTAGCTTTAAAATGCACGGTGTGTCCTTTAAACGCCCCAGCACAGTAAGTGTCCTGAAGGTTCTGAGTCTTGGTGTTTCTACAATCGAAGTATCGTAGCTGGTAAAACACCACAGAGTCATGACAAAATGGCTGTAGAACTTTAAGAACCCTTAGTTGTCAAGATTATGCTGTTTATCAAAGGCTGGCATCAGATGAGCTACTATCCAGATGCATCCGTGGTGCTACTGAAAATCAGAATGAGTCTCTGCATTCTGTTATCTGGAGGAAGTGCCGAAAAGAGATTTTTATTTCACGGAAGATACTTGAAATTGCTGTTTGGAATTCTGTAACAGAATTCAACATGGGGTGTAGTGCAACAACAGAGTTGAAATCAGGAATAAGACTAACTTCAGTATCTCATGTCACAGCACAAACACTTGAAAGATGTGACAGTCGCAGGAAGTATGTAAGTCCGCGGTCATAATTGGAGAAGCGAAAGCATGTCGACGGAAGGTGAAACTGACAGAAATGAAGGAGGAGGCTGCAAAACAGAAGAAGGAGGGTGTCACCTATGCTGTAGGACAGTCGTAATGTCATTGGTAAGCTGAAACCTTGTAAATTCTGCATCATTTTAGAAAATTGCTGTTTTCTCGGATTCACTTTTTCAGGCATTCAAAATGTTACTCGCGTCATAAATCTTATGATATTGCTTTCAAAATGGGAATTTATTATCTTCATTGCAATGACTATAAACCTGCGGATCGTTTTTTAGATTGCACTTTTGGTTTGGCTGCAAAAAAAATTCAAACTGGAAAAAATACGATTTTTTTGTAGAAAAAAACTTGGAGATGGAAAAAAATTAATTTCTTGACACTCATTAATGCAATTCAAAATCGGATCCGTAGGTTTCTTCCAATTGTTATAGTGCAATAGAATATTACCTAAAAGTTAAACTATCTTGTTTTTTTTAACGCGGCTGACCTTTATAAAACTTGAATAATTAGCACAATAAATGTACAAAATAATTAATATCTAGAGAACTAATCAACTTACAATGCTCACATTTCCCAAAGTGGTTTATAATATGACTATTCATAACCATATAAAATTTCAAAGCTGTACCTCAGTTTATATAGAATTTGAAAATTTCAGTCCCAGTGTCCCTTAATTGTCATAATTAGAATCGTAGTTACAGTTACCTGTCATAATAAGCATCGAAGGTACTGTTACATGTCATAATTAGTATCGACGTTACTGTTACCTGTCATAATTAGTAACGAAGTTACAGTTACCTGTCATAATTTGCATCGAAGTTATAGTTACTTGTCATAATTAGTATCGAAGTTACTGTTACCTGTCATCATTAGTATTGAAGTTACAGTTACCTACCAATTTTTTTAATCAAAATTACAGTTAATTGTCCTAATTAGTAACGAAGTTCGAGTTTCATGTCATAATTAGTATCGAAGTTACAGTTACCTGTCATAATTTGTATCGAAGATATAGTTACTTGTCATAATTAGTAACGAAGTTACTGTTATTTGTCATAATTAGTATCGAAGTTACAGTTACCTGCCATAAATTGTAACAAAATTACAGTTACTTGTCATAATTAGTAACGAAGTTACAGTTACCTGTCATAATTAGTATCGATGTTACAGTTACTTGTCATAATTAGTATCGAAGTTACTGTTACCTGTCAAAATTAGTATCGAAGTTACAGTTACCTGCCAAAAATTGTATCGAAATTACAGTTACTTGTCATAATTAGTAACGAAGTTACAGTTACCTGCCATAATTTGTATCGAAATTACAGTTCCTTGTCATAATTAGTATCGAAGTTACAGTTACCTGTCATAATTAGCATCGAAGGTACTGTTAATTGTCATAATTAGTAACGAAGTTACAGTTACCTGTCATAATTTGTATCGAAATTACAGTTACTTGTTATAATTAGTAACGAAGTTACAGTTTCCTGTCATAATTAGTATCGAATTTACTGTTACCTGTCATAATTAGTATGGAAGTTACAGTTACCTGCCATAAATTGTATCGAAATTACAGGGACTTGTCATAATTAGTATCGAAGTTACAGTTACCTGCCAATATTTGTATCGAAATTACAGTTACTTGTCATAATTAGTAACGAAGTTACAGTTTCCTGTCATAATTAATATCGAAGTTACTGTTACCTGTCATAATTAGTATCGAAATTACAGTTACCTGCCATAATTTGCATCGAAATTACAGGGACTTGTCATAATTAGTATCGAAATTAAAGTTACTTGTCATAATTAGTAACGAAGTTACAGTTACCTGTGATAATTAGTATCGAAGTTACTGTTACCTGTCATAATTAGTATTGAAGTTACAGTTACCAATCAAAATTTTTTATCAAAATTACAGTTACTTGTCATAGTTAGTAACGAAGTTAGAGTTTCTTGTCATAATAAGTATCGAAGTTACAGTTGTCTGTCATAATTTGTATCGAAGTTATAGTTACTTGTCATAATTAGTATCGAAGTTACTGTTACCTGTCATAATTAGTATCGAAGTTACAGTTACCTGCCATAATTTGTATCGAAATTACAGTTACTTGTCATAATTAGTAACGAAGTTACAGTTACCTGTCATAATTAGTATCGAAGTTACAGTTACTTGTCATAATTGGTATCGAAGTTACTGTTACTTGTCATAATTAGTACCTAAGTTACTGTTACCTGTCATAATTAGTATCGAAATTACAATTACCTGCCATAATTTGCAACGAAATTACAGTTACTTGTCATAATTAGTAACGAAATTACAGTTACCAGTCATAATTTATACCGAAGTTACAGTTACTTGTCATAATTAGAATCGTAGTTACAGTTACGTGTCATAATAAGCATCGAAGGTACTGTTACATGTCATAATTAGTATCGACGTTACTGTTACCTGTCATAATTAGTAACGAAGTTACAGTTACCTGTCATAATTTGCATCGAAGTTATAGTTACTTGTCATAATTAGTATCGAAGTTACTGTTACCTGTCATAATTAGTATTGAAGTTACAGTTACCTACCAATTTTTTTTATCAAAATTACAGTTAATTGTCATAATTAGTAACGAAGTTCGAGTTTCTTGTCATAATTAGTATCGAAGTTACAGTTACCTGTCATAATTTGTATCGAAGATATAGTTACTTGTCATAATTAGTAACGAAGTTACTGTTATTTGTCATAATTAGTATCGAAGTTACAGTTACCTGCCATAAATTGTAACAAAATTACAGTTACTTTTCATAATTAGTAACGAAGTTACAGTTACCTGTCATAATTAGTATCGATGTTACAGTTACTTGTCATAATTAGTATGGAAGTTACTGTTACCTGTCATAATTAGTATCGAAGTTACAGTTACCTGCCAAACATTGTATCGAAATTACAGTTACTTGTCATAATTAGTAACGGAGTTACAGTTACCTGTCATAATTAGTATCGAAGTTACAGTTACTTGTCATAATTAGTATCGAAGTTACAGTTACCTGCCATAATTTGTATCGAAATTACAGGGACTTGTCATAATTAGTAACGAAGTTACAGTTACCTGCCCTAATTAGTATCGAAATTAAAGTTACTGGTCATAATTAGTAACGGAGTTACAGTTACCTGTGATAATTAGTATCGAAGTTACTGTTACCTGTCATAATTAGTATTGAAGCTACAGTTACCTACCATAATTTTTTATCAAAATTACAGTTACTTGTCATAATTAGTAACGAAGGTAGAGTTTCCTGTCATAATTAGTATCGATGTTACTGTTACCTGCCATAATTTGTATCGAAATTACAGTTACTTGTCATAATTAGTAACGAAGTTACACTTACCTGTCATAATTTGTATCGAAATTACAGTTACTTGTCATAATTAGTAACGAAGTTACAGTTTCCTGTCATAATTAATATCGAAGTTACTGTTACCTGTCATAATTAGTATCGAAATTACAGTTACCTGCCATAATTTGTATCGAAATTACAGGGACTTGTCATAATTAGTAACGAAGTTACAGTTAGCTGCCATAATAAGTATCGAAATTAAAGTTACTTGTCATAATTAGTAACGAAGTTACAGTTACCTGTCATAATAAGTATCGAAGTTACTGTTACTTGTCATAATTAGTATTGAAGTTACAGTTACCTACCATAATTTTTTTTATCAAAATTACAGTTACTTGTCATAATAAGTAACGAAGTTAGAGTTTCTTGTCATAATGAGTATCGAAGTTACTGTTACCTGTAATAATTTGTACCGAAGTTATTGTTCATTGTCATAATTAGTATCGAAGATAGTGTTACCTGTCATCATTAGTATCGAAGTTACAGTTACCTGCCATAATTTGTATCAAAATTACAGTTACTTGTCATAATTAGTAACGAAGTTACAGTTACCTGTCATAAATAGTATCGAAGTTACAGTTACTTGTCATAATTAGTATCGAAGTTACTGTTACCTGTCATAATAAGTATCGAAGTTACAGTTACCTGCCAAAATTTGTATCGAAATTACAGTTACTTGTCATAATTAGTAACGAAGTTACAGTTACCTGTCATAATTAGTATCGAAGTTACAGTTACTTGTCATAATTAGAATCGACGTTACTGTTACCTGTCATAATTAGTAGCGAAGTTACAGTTACCTGCCAAAATTTGTATCGAAATTACAGTTACTTGTCATAATTAGTAACGAAGTTACAGTTACCTGTCATAATTAGTATCGAAGTTACATTTACTTGTCATAATTAGTATCGAAGTTACAGTAACCTGCCATAATTTGTATCGAAATTACAGGGACTTGTCATAATTAGTAACGAAGTTACAGTTACCTGCCATAATTAGTATCGAAATTTAAGTTACTTGTCATAATTAGTATCGAAGTTACTGTTACCTGTCTAATTAGTATCGAAGTGACTGTTACCTGCCATAATTTGTATAGAAATTACAGTTACCTGTCATAATTAGTAACGAATTTACAGTTACCTGTCATAAATAGTATCGAAGTTACAGTTACTTGTCATAATTAGTATCGAAGTTACTGTTACCTGTCATAATTAGTATCGAAGTTACAGTTACCTGCCAAAATTTGTATCGAAATTACATTTACTTGTCATAATTAGTAACGAAGTTACAGTTACCTGTCATAATTAGTATCGAAGTTACAGTTACTTGTCATAATTAGTATCGAAGTTACTGTTACTTGTCATAATTAGTATCGAAGTTACTGATACCTGTCATAAATAGTATCGAAATTACAATTACCTGCCACAATTTGTAACGAAATTACAGTTACTTGTCATAATTAGTGACGAAGTTACAGTTACCTGTCATAATTAGTATCGAAGTTACAGTTACTTGTCATAATTAGTATCGAAGTTACTGTTACCTGTCATAATTAGTATCGAAGTTACAGTTACTTGTCATAATTAGTATCAATGTTACTGTTACCTGTCATAATTAGTATCGAAATTACAATTACCTGCCATAATTTGCAACGAAATTACAATTACTTGTCATAATTAGTAACGAAGTTACGGTTACCTGTCATAATTAGTATCGAAGTTACAGTTACTTGTCATAATTAGTATCGAAGTTACTGTTACCTGTCATAATTAGTATGGAAGTTACAGTTACCTGCCATAATTTGAATCGAAATTACAGGGACTTGTCATAATTAGTATCGAAGTTACAGTTACCTGCCAAAATTTGTATCGAAATTACAGTTACTTGTCATAATTAGTAACGAAGTTACAGTAACCTGCCATAATTTGTATCGAAATTACAGGGACTTGTCACAATAAGTATCGAAGTTACAGTTACCTGTCATAATTAGCATCGAAGGTACTGTTACTTGTCATAATTAGAATCGACGTTACTGTTACCTGTCATAATTAGCATTGAAGTTACAGTTATCTACCATAATTTAGTATCAAAATGAGAGTTACTTGTCATAATTAGTAACGAACTTACTGTTACCTGTCATAATTAGTATCGAAGTTACAGTTACCTGCCAAAATTTGTATCGAAATTACAGTTACTGTCATAATTAGTAACGAAGTTACAGTTACCTGCCATAATTTGTATCGAAATTACAGTTCCTTGTCATAATTAGTATCGAAGTTACAGTTACCTGTCATAATTAGCATCGAAGGTACTGTTACTTGTCATAATTAGTATCGACGTTACTGTTACCTGACATAATTAGTATTGAAGTTACAGTTACCTACCATAATTTTTTATCAAAATTACAGTTACTTGTCATAATTAGTAGCGAAGTTGGAGTTTCTTGTCATAATTAGTATCGAAGTTACAGTTACCTATCATAATTTGTATCGAAGTTATAGTTACTTGTCATAATTAGTATCGAAGTTACTGTTACCTGTCATAATTAGTATCGAAGTTACAGTTACCTGCCATAATTTGTATCGAAATTACAGTTACTTGTCATAATTAGTAACTAAGTTACTGTTACCTGTCATAATTAGTATCGAAGTTACAGTTACTTGTCATAATTAGAATCGACGTTACTGTTACCTGTCATAATTAGTATCGAAGTTACAGTTACCTGCCAAAATTTGTATCGAAATTACAGTTACTTGTCATAATTAGTAACGAAGTTACAGTTACCTGTCATAATTAGTATCGAAGTTACATTTACTTGTCATAATTAGTATCGAAGTTACAGTTACCTGCCAAAATTTGTATCGAAATTACAGGGACTTGTCATAATTAGTAACGAAGATACAGTTACCTGCCATAATTAGTATTGAAATTAAAGTTACTTGTCATAGTTAGTAACGAAGTTACAGTTACCTGTCATAATTAGTATCGAAGTTAATGTTACCTGTCATAATTAGTATTGAAGTTACAGTTACCTACCATAATTTTTTTATCAAAATTACAGTTACTTGTCATAATTAGTAATGAAGGTAGAGTTTCCTGTCATAATTAGTATGGAAGTTACTGTAACCTGTCTAATTAGTATCGAAGTTACTGTTCCCTGCCATAATTTGTATCGAAATTACAGTTACTTGTCATAATTAGTAACGAAGTTACAGTTACCTGTCATAAATAGTATCGAAGTTACAGTTACTTGTCATAATTAGTATCGAAGTTACTGTTACCTGTCATAATTAGTATCGAAGTTACAGTTACCTGCCAAAATTTGTATCGAAATTACAGTTACTTGTCTTAATTAATAACGAAGTTACAGTTACCTGTCATAATTAGTATCGAAGTTACAGTTACTTGTGGTAATTAATATCGAAGTTACTGTTACATGTCATAATTAGTATCGAAGTTACTGTTACCTGTCATAATAAGTATCGAAGTTACAGTTACCTGTCATAATTTGTATCGAAATTACAGGGACTTGTCATAATTAGTAACGAAGTTACAGTTAACTGCCATAATTAGTATTGAAATTAAAGTTACTTGTCATAATTAGTAACGAAGTTACAGTTACCTGTCCTAATTAGTATCGAAGTTAATGTTACCTGTCATAATTAGTATTGAAGTTACAGTTACCTGCCATAATTTGTATCGAAATTACAGGGACTTGTCATAATTAGTATCGAAGTTACAGTTACCTGCCAAAATTTGTATCGAAATTACAGTTACTTGTCATAATTAGTAACGAAGTTACAGTAACCTGCCATAATTTGTATCGAAATTACAGTTACTTGTCATAATTAGTAACGAAGTTACAGTAACCTGCCATAATTTGTATCGAAATTACAGTTCCTTGTCATAATTAGTATCGAAGTTACTGTTACCTGTCATAATTAGTATGGAAGTTACAGTTACCTGCCATAATTTGAATCGAAATTACAGGGACTTGTCATAATTAGTATCGAAATTACAATTACCTGCCATAATTTGCAACGAAATTACAGTTACTTGTCATAATTAGTAACGAAATTACAGTTATCTGTCATAATTAGTATCGAAGTTACAGTTACTTGTCATAATTAGAATCGTAGTTACAGTTACCTGTCATAATAAGCATCGAAGGTACTGTTACATGTCATAATTAGTATCGACGTTACTGTTACCTGTCATGATTAGTAACGAAGTTACAGTTACCTGTCATAATTTGCATCGAAGTTATAGTTACTTGTCATACTTAGTATCGAAGTTACTGTTACCTGTCATAATTAGTATTGAAGTTACAGTTACCTACCAATTTTTTTAAATCAAATTTACAGTTAATTGTCATAATTAGTAACGAAGTTCGAGTTTCTTGTCATAATTAGTATCGAAGATACAGTTACCTGTCATAATTTGTATCGAAGATATAGTTACTTGTCATAATTAGTAACGAAGTTACTGTTATTTGTCATAATTACTATCGAAGTTACAGTTACCTGCCATAAATTGTAACAAAATTACAGTTACTTGTCATAATTAGTAACGAAGTTACAGTAACCTGCCATAATTTGTATCGAAATTACAGTTCCTTGTCATAATTAGTATCGAAGTTACTGTTACCTGTCATAATTAGTATGGAAGTTACAGTTACCTGCCATAATTTGAATCGAAATTACAGGGACTTGTCATAATTAGTATCGAAATTACAATTACCTGCCATAATTTGCAACGAAATTACAGTTACTTGTCATAATTAGTAACGAAATTACAGTTATCTGTCATAATTAGTATCGAAGTTACAGTTACTTGTCATAATTAGAATCGTAGTTACAGTTACCTGTCATAATAAGCATCGAAGGTACTGTTACATGTCATAATTAGTATCGACGTTACTGTTACCTGTCATGATTAGTAACGAAGTTACAGTTACCTGTCATAATTTGCATCGAAGTTATAGTTACTTGTCATAATTAGTATCGAAGTTACTGTTACCTGTCATAATTAGTATTGAAGTTACAGTTACCTACCAATTTTTTTAAATCAAATTTACAGTTAATTGTCATAATTAGTAACGAAGTTCGAGTTTCTTGTCATAATTAGTATCGAAGATACAGTTACCTGTTATAATTTGTATCGAAGATATAGTTACTTGTCATAATTAGTAACGAAGTTACTGTTATTTGTCATAATTACTATCGAAGTTACAGTTACCTGCCATAAATTGTAACAAAATTACAGTTACTTGTCATAATTAGTAACGAAGTTACAGTTACCTGTCATAATTAGTATCGATGTTACAGTTACTTGTCATAATTAGTATCGAATTTACTGTTACCTGTCATAATTAGTATCGAAGTTACAGTTACCTGCCAAAAATTGTATCGAAATTACAGTTACTTGTCATAATTAGTAACGAAGTTACAGTTACCTGCCATAAATTGTAACAAAATTACAGTTACTTGTCATAATTAGTAACGAAGTTACAGTTACCTGTCATAATTAGTATCGATGTTACAGCTACTTGTCATAATTAGTATCGAAGTTACTGTTACCTGTCATAATTTGTATCGAAATTACAGTTACTTGTTATAATTAGTAACGAAGTTACAGTTTCCTGTCATAATTAGTATCGAATTTACTGTTACCTGTCATAATTAGTATGGAAGTTACAGTTACCTGCCATAAATTGTATCGAAATTACAGGGACTTGTCATAATTAGTATCTAAGTTACAGTTACCTGCCAATATTTGTATCGAAATTACAGTTACTTGTCATAATTAGTAACGAAGTTACAGTTACCTGCCATAATTTGTATCGAAATTACAGTTCTTTGTCATAATTAGTATCGAAGTTACAGTTACCTGTCATAATTAGCATCGAAGGAACTGTTACTTGTCATAATTAGTATCGACGTTACTGTTACCTGTCATAATTAGTATTGAAGTTACAGTTACCTACCAAATTTTTTTATCAAAATTACAGTTACTTGTCATAATTAGTAACGAAGTTAGAGTTTCTTGTCATAATTATTATCGAAGTTACAGTTACCTGTCATAATTTGTATCGAAGTTATAGTTACTTGTCATAATTAGTATCGAAGTTACTGTTACCTGTCATAATTAGTATCGAAGTTACAGTTACCTGCCATATTTTGTATCGAAATTACAGTAACATGTCATAATTAGTAACGAAGTTACAGTTACCTGTCATAATTAGTATCGAAGTTACAGTTACTTGTCATAATTAGTATCGAAGTTACAGTTACCTGCCATAATTAGTATCGAAATTAAAGTTACTTGTCATAATTAGTAACGAAGTTACAGTTACCTGTGATAATTAGTATCGAAGTTACTGTTACCTGTCATAATTAGCATTGAAGTTACAGTTACCTACCATAATTTTTTATCATAATTACAGTTACTTGTCATAATTAGTAACGAAGGTAGAGTTTCCTGTCATAATTAGTATCGAAGTTACTGTTACCTGTCTAATTAGTATCGAAGTTACTGTTACCTGCCATAATTTGTATCGAAATTACAGTTACTTGTCATAATTAGTAACGAAGTTACAGTTACCTGTCATAATTTGTATCGAAATTACAGTTACTTGTCATAATTAGTAACGAAGTTACAGTTTCCTGTCATAATTAATATCGAAGTTACTGTTACCTGTCATAATTAGTATCGAAATTACAGTTACCTGCCATAATTTGTATCGAAATTACAGGGACTTGTCATAATTAGTATCGAAGTTACTGTTACCTGTCTAATTAGTATCGAAGTGACTGTTACCTGCCATAATTTGTATCGAAATTACAGTTACCTGTCATAATTAGTAACGAAGTTACAGTTACCTGTCATAAATAGTATCGAAGTTACAGTTACTTGTCATAATTAGTATCGAAGATACTGTTACCTGTCATAATTAGTATCGAAGTTACAGTTACCTGCCAAAATTTGTATCGAAATTACAGTTACTTGTCATAATTAGTAACGAAGTTACAGTTACCTGTCATAATTAGTATCGAAGTCACAGTTACTTGTCATAATTAGTATCGAAGTTACTGTTACTTGTCATAATTAGTATCGAAGTTACTGTTACCTGTCATAATTAGTATGGAAATTACAATTACCTGCCACAATTTTTAACGAAATTACAGTTACTTGTCATAATTAGTGACGAAGTTACAGTTACCTGTCATAATTAGTATCGAAGATACAGTTACTTGTCATAATTAGTATCGAAGTTACTATTACCTGTCATAATTAGTATCGAAGTTACAGTTACCTGCCATAATTAGTATCGAAGTTACTTTTACCTGTCATAATAAGTATCTAAGTTACAGTTAATTGTCATAATTTGTATCGAAATTACAGGGACTTGTCATAATTAGTAACGAAGTTACAGTTACCTGTTATAATTAGTATCGAAATTAAAGTTACTTGTCATAATTAGTTACGAAGTTACAGTTACCTGTCCTAATTAGTATCGACGTTACTGTTACCCGTCATAATTATTATTGAAGTTACAGTTACCTACCAAAATTTTTTATCAAAATTTCAGTTACTTGTCATAGTTAGTAACGAAGTTAGAGTTTCTTGTCATAATTAGTATCGAAGTTACAGTTACCTGTCATAATTTGTATCGAAGTTATAGTTACTTGTCATAATAAGTATCGAAGTTACTGTTACCTGTCATAATTAGTATCGAAGTTACAGTTACCTGCCAAATTTGTATGGAAATTACAGTTACTTGTCATAATAAGTAACGAAGTTACAGTTACCTTTCATAATTAGTATAGAAGTTACAGTTACTTGTCTTAATTAGTATCGAAGTTACAGTTACCTGCCATAATTATTATCGAAGTTACTGTTACCTGTCATAATTAGTATCGAAGTTACTGTTTTCTGTCATAATTAGTATCGAAGTTACTGTTACCTGTCATAATTAGTATCGAAGATACAGTTACCTGCCATAATTTGTATCGAAATTAAAGTTACTTGTCATAATTAGAATGAAGTTACTGTTACTTGTCTAATTAGTATCGAAGTTACTGTTACCTGTCATAATTAGTATCGAAGTTACAGTTGCCTGCCATAATTTGTATCGAAATTACAGTTACCTGCCATAATTTGTATCGAAATTACAGTTACTTGTCATAATTAGTAACGACGTTACAGTTACTTGCCATAATTAGTATAGAAATTACAGTTACTTGTCATAATTAGTAACGAAGTTGCAGTTACCTGTCATAATTAGTATCGAAGTTACTGCTACCTGTCATAATTTTTTATCGAATTTACAGTTACTTGTCATAATTAGTATCGAAGTTACAGATACCTGTCATAATTAGTTTCGAAGTTACAGTTAATTGTCATAATTAGTAACGAAGTTACAGTTACTTGCCATAATTAGTATCGAAATTACAGTTACTTGTCATAATTAGTATCGAAGTTACTGTTACTTGTCATAATTAGTATCGAAGTTACAGTTACCTGCCATAATTAGTATCGAAGTTACTGTTTTCTGTCATAATTAGTATCGAAGTTACTGTTACCTGTCATAATTAGTATCGAAGATACAGTTACCTGCCATAATTTGTATCGAAATTAAAGTTACTTGTCATAATTAGAATGAAGTTACTGTTACTTGTCTAATTAGTATCGAAGTTGCAGTTACCTGTCATAATTAGTATCGAAGTTACTGCTACCTGTCATAATTAGTATCGAAGTTTCAGTTACCTGCCATAACTTTTATGAAAATTACAGTTACTAGTCATAGTTAGTATCGAAGTTACAGTTACCTGTCATAATTAGTTTCGAAATTACAGTTTCTTGTCATAATTAGTATCGAAGTTACTGTTACTTGTCATAATTAGTATCGAAGTTACAGTTACCTGCCATAATTAGTATCGAAATTACAGTTACTTGTCATAACTAGTAACGTAGTTACAGTTACCTGTCATCAATAGTATCGAAGTTAGAGTTACCTGCCATAATTAGTATCGAAGTTACTGTTACCTGTCATATTTAGTATCGAAGTTACTGTTTTCTGTCATAATTAGGATCGAAGTTACTGTTACCTGTCATAATTAGTATCGAAGTTACAGTTACCTGTCATAATTAGTATCGAAGATACAGTTACCTGTCATAATTTGTATCGAAATTACAGTTACTTGTCATAATTAGCAACGAGGTTACAGTTACTTGTTATAATTAGTATCGAAGTTACTGTTACCTGTCATAATTAGTATCGAAGTTACTGTTACCTGTCATAATTAGTATCGAAGTTACAGTTACCTGCCATCATTTGTATCGAAATTACAGTTATTTGTCATAATTAGCAACGAAGGTACAGTTACCTGTCGTAATTAGTATCGATGTTACAGTTACTTGTCATAATTAGTATCGAAGTTACTGTTACCTTTCATAATTAGTATCGAAATTGCAGTTACCTGCCATAATTTGTATCAAAATTAAAGTTATTTCTCATAATTAGTAACGATGTTACTGTTACCTGCCATAATTAGTATCAAGTTACTTGTCATAATTAGTAACGATGTTGCTGTTACCTGTCATAATTAGTATCGAAGTTACTGTTACCTCTCATAATTAGTATCGATGTTACAGTTACTTGCCATAATTTTTTATCAATATTACAGTTACTTGTCATAATTAGTAACGAAGTTAGAGTTAATTGTCATAATTAGTAACGAAGTTACAGTTACCTGTCATAATTAGTATTGAAGTTACAGTTACTTGTCATAATTAGTATCGAAGTTACTGTTACCAGTCATAATTAGTATCGAAGTTACAGTTACCTGCCATAATTTGTATCGAAATTACAGTTACTTGTCATAATTAGTTACAAAGTTCCAGTTACTTGTCATAATTATTATCGAAGTTACTGTTACCTGTCATAATTTTTTTATCGAAATTACAGTTACTTGTCATAATTAGTATCGAAGTTACAGTTACCTGTCATAATTAGTATCGAAGTTACAGTTACTTGTCATAATTAGTATCGAAGTTACTGCTACCTTTCATAATTAGTATCGAAGTTACTGTTACTTGACATAATTACTTTCGAAGTTACTGTTACCTGTCATAATTAGTATCGACGTTACAGTTACCTGCCATAATTTGTATCGAAATTACAGTTACTTGTCATAATTAGTAACGAAGTTACAGTTACCTGTCATAATTTGCATCGAAGTTATAGTTACCTGTCATAATTAGTATTGAAGTTACAGTTACCTACCAATTTTTATTAATCAAAATTACAGTTACTTGTAATAATTAGTTACGAAGTTAGAGTTTCTTGTCATAATTTGTATCGAAGTTACAGTTACCTGTCATAATTTGTATCGAAGTTATAGTTACTTGTCATAATTAGTAACGAAGTTACTGTTACCTGTCATAATTAGTACCGAAGTTACAGTTACCTGCCATAATTTGTATCAAAATTACAGTTACTTGTAATAATTAGTAACGAAGTTACAGTTACCTGTCATAATTAGTATCGAAGTTACTGTTACTTGACATAATTACTATCGAAGTTACTGTTACCTGTCATAATTAGTATTGAAGTTACAGTTACCTGCCAAAATTTGTGTCGAAATTACAGTTACTTGTCATAATTAGTAACGAAGTTAGAGTTTCCTGTCATAATTAGTATCGAAGTAACTGTTACCTGTCATAATTAGTATGGAAGTTACAGTTACCTGCCATAATTTGTATCGAAATTACAGGGACTTGTCATAATTAGTATCGAAGTTACGGTTACCTGCCAAAATTTGTATCGAAATTACAGTTACTTGTCATAATTAGTAACGAAGTTACAGTTACCTGCCATAATTTGTATCGAAATTACAGTTCCTTGTCATAATTAGTATTGAAGTTACAGTTACCTACCTTAATTTTTATCAAAATTACAGTTACTTGTCATAATTAGTAACGAAGTTAGAGTTTCTTGTCATAATTAGTATCGAAGTTACAGTTACTTGTCATAATTAGAATCGAAGTTACTGTTACCTGTCATAATTAGTATCGAAGTTACAGTTACCTGCCAAAATTTGTATCGAAATTACAGTAACTTGTCAAAATTAGTAAGGAAGATACAGTTACCTGTCATAATTAGTATCGAAGTTACTTTTACTTGTCATAATTAGTATCGAAGTTACAGTTACCTACCATAATTTGTATCGAAATTAAAGTTACTTGTCATAATTAGTAACGAAGTTACAGTTACCTGTCATAATTAGTATCGAAGTTACTGTTACCTGTCAAAATTAGTATTGAAGTTACAGATACCTACCATAATTTTTTATCAAAATTACAGTTACTAGTCATAATGAGTAACGAAGGTAGAGTTTCCTGTCATAATTAGTATCGAAGTTACTGTTACCTGTCTAATTAGTATCGAAGTTACTGTTACCTGCCTTAATTTGTATCGAAATTACAGTTACTTGTCATAATTAGTAACGAAGTTACAGTTACCTGTCATAATTTGTATCGAAATTACAGTTACTTGTCATAATTAGTAACGAAGTTACAGTTTCCTGTCATAATTAGTATCGTAGTTACTGTTACCTGTCATAATTAGTATCGAAATTACAGTTACCTGCCATAATTTGTATCGAAATTACAGGGACTTTTAATAATTAGTAACGAAGTTACAGTTACCTGCCATAATAAGTATCGAAATTAAAGTTACTTGTCATAAGTAAAAATGTAGACTTTCACGACCGGCGTTGAAATAGGAATCTCCGTTTCGCGGGCTTATAGGTCGTGTTCCAAGGACATTTTGTCGTCCTGACGTTTCGCTGAATACTGCGTTCAGCATGTTCACAGGTTACATAAAGCGAGGTAAAACAAGTAAACAGAAGATATATAAATAGTCAACAACCCACACATAGAGGCTACCATAGCAACGGCGTACCACATAAAAGTAATGCATCAAGGACAGGGCTGCTCGTCTGTTGCATCTTCTCGTCTACGACGGTCAATAAGTGCAGGCTTGAGGGGATTAAGGACTGGAAGCCAAGCTCTGTTCACACGTTCTGCTTCCTCCTTAAGATTGAAGCTGTTAGTATGCTTCAGGATTTCAATGGCCTCCCTTTGTAGCCTGGCATGATAAGACACCGTGGTGGACAGAACTTCGGTGTCTCCATATCTTATATCGTGACCTGCAAGTAGCGAGTGTGCTGCTACAGTGGATTTATCTGTTTGTCCCAGCCGGCTGTGTCGTTCGTGCTCCTTGAGGCGAGTGGCAATACTTCTTTTCGTTGTTCCAATATATACTTGGCCACAATCACACGGGATTTTATAAACCCCTGCCGCGGTATGAGGATGTCGCTTATCTTTAGCGGACCTAAACATGTCCTTAATTTTTCGTGTAGGCCTGTATATGGTCTTTATATCATGGGACTCGAGTAGCCTCCCTATTCTGTCCGTGACCTTTTTTATATATGGAAGAAAAGCTCTAGCCAGGGGCTGCTTGTCTCCAATTACCATTGTAGTTGGACGTCTCGGATGGAGTGCTCGCTGGATATCTTTCTGGCTGTACCCATTCGCGCATAAGGCCTCGTTGAGGTGTTCAATTTCTTGTTTTAGGCACTGCTTATCACAAATTCTTTTAGCGCGGTCAGCCAGTGTTTTTATAACTCCGTATTTCTGTCGTGGGTGGTGGTTGGACGTCTTATGTAGATATCGGTCAGTATGGGTCGGCTTACGGTAAACTGTATGTCCCAAAGTTAGATCAGCGGTCTTCGTTACCATAACGTCGAGAAACGCGATTTTCTGTTCATTTTCTAACTCCATGGTAAACTGAATGTTCGAGTTCTGGCTGTTAAAATGTTGTAAAAACAGATTTAATTGATATTTACCATGGCCCCATATTACAAAGGTATCGTCCACGTATCGTAGCCACACTTTAGGTTTCAAAGGTGCGGTCTCTAGTGCTATTTGTTCAAATTGTTCCATGAAGAAATTCGCGATCACCGGACTAAGGGGACTGCCCATGGCGACGCCATCAATTTGTTCATAGAAATCACCCTTCCACAGGAAATAGCTAGCGGTGAGGCAGTGGCGGAATAAGGCGGTGATATCATCAGGAAAAATCCGTGCGATGTACTCCAGGGCTACCTTTATAGGTACTTTCGTGAAAAGAGAGACCACGTCAAAACTTACTAGTAAGTCATCAGCTTCTAGTTGAATAGTTTTCAATTTTTCAATGAAATGGCCGGAATCTTTGATGAACGACTGTGTACCGCCGATATGTGGTTGAAGTAAGGTAGCTAAATGTTTGGCAATGCTATAAGTTGGTGATCCAATAGCACTCACGATAGGACGAAGAGGAACATTATCTTTGTGTATTTTAGGTAAACCATAAAGTCTTGGTGGTAAAGCTTCACTTCTGGTGGTTACCTTCTTTACGTTTTCAGGTAGCGAAGATACCTTGATCAGGCCGTTTGTTTAACGAAGAATCCGGTTGGTAGGATCTCTCAGTAGTTTGCGATAGGTACCCGGGTCTAAAAGTTCCAAAACCTTGGCAGTGTAGTCGTCCATGTCCAAGATAACCGTTGCGTTCCCTTTGTCTGCAGGAAGAATGATTATGCTCTCGTCCATGTTGAGAGTCTTTATAGCCTTTCTCTCCTGAGGTGTGAGGTTACTCTGCGGTGCGGGTGCCTTCTTGATTATACGTGAGGCTTCATGACTAATTTCATCTGCTTGTTCAGATGGTAGCTCACGGATTGCCGCTTCAATATTGGCGACAATGTCTTCCACGGGAATCGAAGGAGGGGTCACTGCGTAATTTCCTCCTTTCGCTAGTATAGAGATTTCCCACTCTGACAGGTGGCGATTGGTCAGGTTAACAATTGTCCGTGAGATGTCCAGCGTAGGCGCAGGTACCGGCGCGGGTTGGTCTCTCTGTAACCGCTCAAACTTTTTCTTCTGCCGGATGCTAGACTGTTCAAATGTTGAACGCATAGAGTAGAAGGTGATGCGATCTACATTTTCCCAGTCCTGATATGAGAGTGTGCTGCTGATGCGGTAGTGCAGCTGTAAGAGTGCCTGATCTGTAGATGCGAGCCCCTTACGTGCAAAGCTTATGCGTTCACGTAATAGCGAACGTTCAGTTCGATCATATATTCTATGGGCTCTAGCTGAGGTTAGTGGTCTCTTCATTTTAATAAACTTGGGAATCATACCTGTGTCTCGGCATCGAAGAAGGAACGCGAGTGATGACAGAAGTTGCGACTTTTTCTTCCTTAACCTCTCAAAGCGACGAACTAAGTGTGATATTTCCTCCCCGTAGAGGCGAATTAAGTAAAAATGTAGACTTTCACGACCGGCGTTGAAATAGGAATCTCCGTTTCGCGGGCTTATAGGTCGTGTTCCAAGGACATTTTGTCGTCCTGACGTTTCGCTGAATACTGCGTTCAGTATGTTCACAGGTTACATAAAGCGAGGTAAAACAAGTAAACAGAAGATATATAAATAGTCAACAACCCACACATAGAGGCTACCATAGCAACGGCGTACCACATAAAAGTAATGCATCAAGGACAGGGCTGCTCGTCTGTTGCATCTTCTCGTCTACGACGGTCAATAAGGGCAGGCTTGAGGGGATTAAGGACTGGAAGCCAAGCTCTGTTCACACGTTCTGCTTCCTCCTTAAGATTGAAGCTGTTAGTATGCTTCAGGATTTCAATGGCCTCCCTTTGTAGCCTGGCATGATAAGACACCGTGGTGGACAGAACTTCGGTGTCTCCATATCTTATATCGTGACCTGCAAGTAGCGAGTGTGCTGCTACAGTGGATTTATCAGGACTGGGAAAATGTAGATCGCATCACCTTCTACTCTATGCGTTCAACATTTGAACAGTCTAGCATCCGGCAGAAGACAAAGTTTGAGCGGTTACAGAGAGTCCAACCCGCGCCGGTACCTGCGCCTACGCTGGACATCTCACGGACAATTGTTAACCTGACCAATCGCCATCTGTCAGAGTGGGAAATCTCTATACTAGCGAAAGGAGGAAATTACGCAGTGACCCCTCCTTCGATTCCCGTGGAAGACATTGTCGCCAATATTGAAGCGGCAATCCGTGAGCTACCATCTGAACAAGCTGATGAAATTCGTCATGAAGCCTCACGTATAAACAAGAAGGCACCGGCACCGCAGAGTAACCTCACACCTCAGGAGAGAAAGGCTATAAAGACTCTCAACATGGACGAGAGCATAATCATTCTTCCTGCAGACAAAGGGAACGCAACGGTTATCTTGGACATGGACGACTACACTGCCAAGGTTTTGGAACTTTTAGACCCGGGTACCTATCGCAAACTACTGAGAGATCCTACCAACCGGATTCTTCGTGAAACAAACGGCCTGATCAAGGTATCTTCGCTACCTGAAAACGTAAAGAAGGTAACCACCAGAAGTGAAGCTTTACCACCAAGACTTTATGGTTTACCTAAAATACAAAAAGATAATGTTCCTCTTCGTCCTATCGTGAGTGCTATTGGATCACCAACTTATAGCATTGCCAAACATTTAGCTACCTTACTTCAACCACATATCGGCGGTACACAGTCGTTCGTCAAAGATTCCGGCCATTTCATTGAAAAATTGAAAACTATTCAACTAGCAGCTGGTGACTTACTAGTAAGTTTTGACGTGGTCTCTCTTTTCACGAAAGTACCTATAAAGGTAGCCCTGGAGTACATCGCACGGATTTTTCCTGATGATATCACCGCCTTATTCCGCCACTGCCTCACCGCTAGCTATTTCCTGTGGAAGGGTGATTTCTATGAACAAATTGATGGCGTCGCCATGGGCAGTCCCCTTAGTCCGGTGATCGCGAATTTCTTCATGGAACAATTTGAACAAATAGCACTAGAGACCGCACCTTTGAAACCTAAAGTGTGGCTACGATCGTGGACGATACCTTTGTAATATGGGGCCATGGTAAATATCAATTAAATCTGTTTTTACAACATTTTAACAGCCAGAACTCGAACATTCAGTTTACCATGGAGTTAGAAAATGAACAGAAAATCGCGTTTCTCGACGTTATGGTAACGAAGACCGCTGATCTAACTTTGGGACATACAGTTTACCGTAAGCCGACCCATACTGACCGATATCTACATAAGACGTCCAACCACCACCCACGACAGAAATACGGAGTTATAAAAACACTGGCTGACCGCGCTAAAAGAATTTGTGATAAGCAGTGCCTAAAACAAGAAATTGAACACCTCAACGAGGCCTTATGCGCGAATGGGTACAGCCAGAAAGATATCCAGCGAGCACTCCATCCGAGACGTCCAACTACAAGGGTAATTGGAGACAAGCAGCCCCTGGCTAGGGCTTTTCTTCCATATATAAAAAAGGTCACCGACAGAATAGGGAGGCTACTCGAGTCCCATGATATAAAGACCATATACAGGCCTACACGAAAAATTAAGGACATGTTTAGGTCCGCTAAAGATAAGCGACATCCTCATACCGCGGCAGGGGTTTATAAAATCCCGTGTGATTGTGGCCAAGTATATATTGGAACAACGAAAAGAAGTATTGCCACTCGCCTCAAGGAGCACGAACGACACAGCCGGCTGGGACAAACAGATAAATCCACTGTAGCAGCACACTCGCTACTTGCAGGTCACGATATAAGATATGGAGACACCGAAGTTCTGTCCACCACGGTGTCTTATCATGCCAGGCTACAAAGGGAGGCCATTGAAATCCTGAAGCATACTAACAGCTTCAATCTTAAGGAGGAAGCAGAACGTGTGAACAGAGCTTGGCTTCCAGTCCTTAATCCCCTCAAGCCTGCCCTTATTGACCGTCGTAGACGAGAAGATGCAACAGACGAGCAGCCCTGTCCTTGATGCATTACTTTTATGTGGTACGCCGTTGCTATGGTAGCCTCTATGTGTGGGTTGTTGACTATTTATATATCTTCTGTTTACTTGTTTTACCTCGCTTTATGTAACCTGTGAACATGCTGAACGCAGTATTCAGCGAAACGTCAGGACGACAAAATGTCCTTGGAACACGACCTATAAGCCCGCGAAACGGAGATTCCTATTTCAACGCCGGTCATGAAAGTCTACATTTTTACTTAATTCGCCTCTACGGGGAGGAAATATCACACTTAGTTCGTCGCTTTGAGAGGTTAAGGAAGAAAAAGTCGCAACTTCTGTCATCACTCGCGTTTCTTCTTCGATGCCGAGACACAGGTATGATTCCCAAGTTTATTAAAATGAAGAGACAAGTAACCTCAGCTAGAGCCCATAGAATATATGATCGAACTGAACGTTCGCTATTACGTGAACGCATAAGCTTTGCACGTAAGGGGCTCGCTACTACAGATCAGGCACTCTTACAGCTGCACTACCGCATCAGCAGCACACTCTCATATCAGGACTGGGAAAATGTAGATCGCATCACCTTCTACTCTATGCGTTCAACATTTGAACAGTCTAGCATCCGGCAGAAGAAAAAGTTTGAGCGGTTACAGAGAGACCAACCCGCGCCGGTACCTGCGCCTACGCTGGACATCTCACGGACAATTGTTAACCTGACCAATCGCCACCTGTCAGAGTGGGAAATCTCTATACTAGCGAAAGGAGGAAATTACGCAGTGACCCCTCCTTCGATTCCCGTGGAAGACATTGTCGCCAATATTGAAGCGGCAATCCGTGAGCTACCATCTGAACAAGCAGATGAAATTCGTCATGAAGCCTCACGTATAATCAAGAAGGCACCGGCACCGCAGAGTAATCTCACACCTCAGGAGAGAAAGGCTATAAAGACTCTCAACATGGACGAGAGCATAATCATTCTTCCTGCAGACAAAGGGAACGCAACGGTTATCTTGGACATGGACGACTACACTGCCAAGGTTTTGGAACTTTTAGACCCGGGTACCTATCGCAAACTACTGAGAGATCCTACCAACCGGATTCTTCGTGAAACAAACGGCCTGATCAAGGTATCTTCGCTACCTGAAAACGTAAAGAAGGTAACCACCAGAAGTGAAGCTTTATTACCAAGACTTTATGGTTTACCTAAAATACACAAAGATAATGTTCCTCTTCGTCCTATCGTGAGTGCTATTGGATCACCAACTTATAGCATTGCCAAACATTTAGCTACCTTACTTCAACCACATATCGGCGGTACACAGTCGTTCGTCAAAGATTCCGGCCATTTCATTGAAAAATTGAAAACTATTCAACTAGAAGCTGGTGACTTACTAGTAAGTTTTGACGTGGTCTCTCTTTTCACGAAAGTACCAATAAAGGTAGCCCTGGAGTACATCGCACGGATTTCTCCTGATGATATCACCACCTTATTCCGCCACTGCCTCACCGCTAGCTATTTCCTGTGGAAGGGTGATTTCTATGAACAAATTAATGGCGTCGCCATGGGCAGTCCCCTTAGTCCGGTGATCGCGAATTTCTTCATGGAACAATTTGAACAAATAGCACTAGAGACCGCACCTTTGAAACCTAAAGTGTGGCTACGATACGTGGACGATACCTTTGTAATATGGGGCCATGGTAAAGATCAATTAAATCTGTTTTTACAACATTTTAACAGCCAGAACTCGAACATTCAGTTTACCATGGAGTTAGAAAATGAACAGAAAATCGCGTTTCTCGACGTTATGGTAACGAAGACCGCTGAACTAACTTTGGGACATACAGTTTACCGTAAGCCGACCCATACTGACCGATATCTACATAAGACGTCCAACCACCACCCACGACAGAAATACGGAGTTATAAAAACACTGGCTGACCGCGCTAAAAGAATTTGTGATAAGCAGTGCCTAAAACAAGAAATTGAACACCTCAACGAGGCCTTATGCGCGAATGGGTACAGCCAGAAAGATATCCAGCGAGCACTCCATCCGAGACGTCCAACTACAAGGGTAATTGGAGACAAGCAGCCCCTGGCTAGAGCTTTTCTTCCATATATAAAAAAGGTCACCGACAGAATAGGGAGGCTACTCGAGTCCCATGATATAAAGACCATATACAGGCCTACACGAAAAATTAAGGACATGTTTAGGTCCGCTAAAGATAAGCGACATCCTCATACCGCGGCAGGGGTTTATAAAATCCCGTGTGATTGTGGCCAAGTATATATTGGAACAACGAAAAGAAGTATTGCCACTCGCCTCGAGGAGCACGAACGACACAGCCGGCTGGGACAAACAGATAAATCCACTGAAGCAGCACACTCGCTACTTGCAGGCCACGATATAAGATATGGAGACACCGAAGTTCTGTCCACCACGGTGTCTTATCATGCCAGGCTACAAAGGGAGGCCATTGAAATCCTGAAGCATACTAACAGCTTCAATCTTAAGGAGGAAGCAGAACGTGTGAACAGAGCTTGGCTTCCAGTCCTTAATCCCCTCAAGCCTGCCCTTATTGACCGTCGTAGACGAGAAGATGCAACAGACGAGCAGCCCTGTCCTTGATGCATTACTTTTATGTGGTAAGCCGTTGCTATGGTAGCCTCTATGTGTGGGTTGTTGACTATTTATATATCTTCTGTTTACTTGTTTTACCTCGCTTTATGTAACCTGTGAACATGCTGAACGCAGTATTCAGCGAAACGTCAGGACGACAAAATGTCCTTGGAACACGACCTATAAGCCCGCGAAACGGAGATTCCTATTACTTGTCATAATTAGTAACGAAGTTACAGTTACCTGTCATAATTAGTATCGAAGTTACTGTTACCTGTCATAATTAGTATTGAAGTTACAGTTACCTACCATAATTTTTTAACAGAATTACAGTTACTTGTCATAATTAGTAACGAAGTTAGAGTTTCTTGTCATAATTAGTATCGAAGTTACAGTTACCTGTCATAATTTGTACCGAAGTTATAGTTAATTGTCATAATTAGTATCGAAGATAGTGTTACCAGACATAATTAGTATCGAAGTTACAGTTACCTGCCATAATTTGTATCAAAATTACAGTTACTTGTCGTAATTAGTAACGAAGTTACAGTTACCTGTCAGAAATAGTATCGAAGTTACAGTTAATTGTCATAATTAGTATCGAAGTTACTGTTACCTGTCATAATAAGTATCGAAGATACAGTTACCTGCCAAAATTTGTATCGAAATTACAGTTACTTGTCATAATTAGTAACGAAGTTACAGTTACCTGTCATAATAAGTATCGAAGTTACAGTTACTTGTCATAATTAGTATCGAAGTTACAGTTACTTGTCATAATTAGTATGGAAGTTACTGTTACTTGTCATAATTAGTATCGGAGTTACTGTTACCTGCCATAATTTGTATCGAAATTACCATTACCTGCCACAATTTGTAACGAAATTACAGTTACTTGTCATAATTAGTATCGAATTTACAGTTACATGCCAAAATTTGTATCGAAATTACAGTTACTTGTCATAATTAGTAACGAAGTTACAGTTACCTGTCATAATTAGTATCGAAGTTACAGTTACTTGTGATAATTAGTATCAATGTTACTGTTACTTGTCATAATTAGTATCGAAGTTACTGTTACCTGTCATAATAAGTATCGAAGTTACAGTTACCTGTCATAATTTGTATCGAAATTAGAGGGACTTGTCATAATTAGTAACGAAGTTACAGTTACCTGCCATAATTAGTATTGAAATTAAAGTTACTTGTCATAATTAGTAACGAAGTTACAGTTACCTGTCCTAATAAGTATCGAAGTTACTGTTACCTGTCATAATTAGTATTAAAGTTACAGTTACCTACCAATTTTTTTTATCAAAATTACAGTTACTTGTCATAGTTAGTAACGAAGTTAGAGTTTCTTGTCATAATTAGTATCGAAGTTACAGTTGTCTGTCATAATTTGTATCGAAGTTATAGTTACTTGTCATTATTAGTATCGAAGTTACTGTTACCTGTCATAATTAGTATCGATGTTACAGTTACCTGCCATAATTTGTATCGAAATTACAGTTACTTGTCATAATTAGTAACGAAGTTACAGTTACCTGTCATAATTAGTATCGAAGTTACAGTTACTTGTCATAATTAGTATCGACGTTACTGTTACTTGTCATAATTAGTATCAAAGTTATTGTTACCTGTCATAATTAGTATCGAAATTACAATTACCTGCCATTATTTGCAACGAAATTACAGTTACTTGTCATAACTAGTAACGAAGTTACAGTTACCTGTCATAATTAGTATCGAAGTTACAGTTACTTGTCATAATTAGTATCGAAGTTACAGTTACCTGTCATATTTAGCATCGAAGGTACTGTTACATGTCATAATTAGTATCGACGTTACTGTTACCTGTCATAATTAGTAACGAAGTTACAGTTACCTGTCATAATTTGCATCGAAGTTGTAGTTACTTGTCATAATTAGTATCGAAGTTACTGTTACCTGTCATAATTAGTATTGAAGTTACAGTTACCTACCAATTTTTTTAAATCAAAATTACAGTTACTTGTCATAATTAGTAACGAAGGTAGAGTTTCTTGTCATAATTAGTATCGAAGTTACAGTTACCTGTCATAATTTGTATCGAAGTTATAGTTACTTGTCATAATTAGTAACGAAGTTACTGTTATCTGTCATAATTAGTATCGAAGTTACAGTTACCTGCCATAAATTGTAACAAAATTACAGTTACTTGTCATAATTAGTAACGAAGTTACAGTTACCTGTCATAATTAGTATCGAAGTTACAGTTACTTTTCATAATTAGTATCGAAGTTACTGTTACCTGTCATAATTAGTATCGAAGTTACAGTTACCTGCCAAAATTTATATCGAAATTACAGTTACTTGTCATAATTAGTAACGAAGTTACTGTTACCTGCCATAATTTGTATCGAAATTACAGTTCCTTGTCATAATTAGTATCGAAGTTACAGTTACCTGTCATAATTAGCATCGAAGTTACAGTTACCTGTCATAATTAGCATCGAAGGTACTGTTACTTGTCATAATTAGTATCGACGTTACTGTTACCTGTCATAATTAGTGTTGAAGTTACAGTTACCTACCATAATTTTTTATCAAAATTACAGTTACTTGTCATAATTAGTAACGAAGTCAGAGTTTCTTGTCATAATTAGTACCGAAGTTACAGTTACCTGTCATAATTTGTATCGAAGTTATAGTTACTTGTCATAATTACTATCGAAGTTACTGTTACCTGTCATAATTAGTATCGACGTTACAGTTACCTGCCATAATTTGTATCGAATGTACAGTTACTTGTCATAATTAGTATCGAAGTTACAGATACCTGTCATAATTAGTTTCGAAGTTACGGTTATTTGTCATAATTAGTAACGAAGTTACAGTTACTTGCCATAATTAGTATAGAAATTTCAGTTACTTGTCATAATTAGTAACGAAGTTGCAGTTACCTGTCATAATTAGTATCGAAGTTACTGCTACCTGTCATAATTAGTAACGAAGTTACAGTTACCTGCCATAACTTTTATGAAAATTACAGTTACTAGTCATAATTATTATCGAAGTTACAGTTACCTGTCATAATTAGTTTCGAAATTACAGTTTCTTGTCATAATTAGTATCGAAGTTACTGTTACTTGTCATAATTAGTATCGAAGTTACAGTTACCTGCCATAATTTGTATCGAAATTACAGTTACTTGTCATAACTAGTAACGTAGTTACAGTTACCTGTCATCAATAGTATCGAAGTTAGAGTTACCTGCCATAATTAGTATCGAAGTTACTGTTACCTGTCATATTTAGTATCGAAGTTACTGTTTTCTGTCATAATTAGGAACGAAGTTACTGTTACCTGTCATAAATTGTATCGAAGTTACAGTTACCTGTCATAATTAGTATCGAAGGTACAGTTACCTGCCATAATTTGTATCGAAATTACAGTTACTTGTCATAATTAGCAACGAAGTTACAGTTACTTGTCATAATTAGTATCGAAGTTACTGTTACCTGCCATAATTAGTATCGAAGTTACTGTTACCTGTCATAATTAGTATCGAAGTTACAGTTACCTGCCATAATTTGTATCGAAATTACAGTTATTTGTCATAATTAGTAACGAAGGTACAGTTACCTGTCGTAATTAGTATCGATGTTACAGTTACTTGTCATAATTAGTATCGAAGTTACTGTTACCTTTCATAATTAGTATCGAAATTGCAGTTACATGCCATAATTTGTATCAAAATTAAAGTTATTTCTCATAATTAGTAACGAAGTTACTGTTACCTGCCATAATTAGTATCAAGTTACTTGTCATAATTAGTAACGATGTTGCTGTTACCTGTCATAATTAGTATCGAAGTTACTGTTACCTCTCATAATTAGTATCGATGTTACAGTTACTTGCCATAATTTTTTTATCAAAATTACAGTTACTTGTCATAATTAGTAACGAAGTTAGAGTTAATTGTCATAATTAGTATCGAAGTTACAGTTACCTGTCATAATTAGTATTGAAGTTACAGTTACTTGTCATAATTAGTATCGAAGTTACTGTTACCAGTCATAATTAGTATCGAAGTTACAGTTACCTTCCATAATTTGTATCGAAATTACAGTTACTTGTCATAATTAGTTACAAAGTTCCAGTTACTTGTCATAATTATTATCGAAGTTACTGTTACCTGTCATAATTTTTTTATCGAAATTACAGTTACTTGTCATAATTAGTATCGAAGTTACAGTTACCTGTCATAATTAGTATCGAAGTTACAGTTACTTGTCATAATTAGTATCGAAGTTACTGCTACCTGTCATAATTAGTATCGAAGTTACTGTTACTTGACATAATTACTATCGAAGTTACTGTTACCTGTCATAATTAGTATCGACGTTACAGTTACCTGCCATAATTTGTATCGAAATTACAGTTACTTGTCATAATTAGTAACGAAGTTACAGTTACCTGTCATAATTTGCATCGAAGTTACAGTTACCTGTCCTAATAAGTATCGAAGTTACTGTTACCTGTCATAATTAGTATTAAAGTTACAGTTACCTACCAAATTTTTTAATCAAAATTACAGTTACTTGTCATAGTTAGTAACGAAGTTAGAGTTTCTTGTCATAATTAGTATCGAAGTTACAGTTGTCTGTCATAATTTGTATCGAAGTTATAGTTACTTGTCATTATTAGTATCGAAGTTACTGTTACCTGTCATAATTAGTATCGAAGTTACAGTTACCTGCCATAATTTGTATCGAAATTACAGTTACTTGTCATAATTAGTAACGAAGTTACAGTTACCTGTCATAATTAGTATCGATGTTACAGTTACTTGTCATAATTAGTATCGAAGTTACTGTTACTTGTCATAATTAGTATCAAAGTTACTGTTACCTGTCATAATTAGTATCGAAATTACAATTACCTGCCATTATTTGCAACGAAATTACAGTTACTTGTCATAACTAGTAACGAAGTTACAGTTACCTGTCATAATTAGTATCGAAGTTACAGTTACTTGTCATAATTAGTATCGAAGTTACAGTTACCTGTCATAATTAGCATCGAAGGTACTGTTACATGTCATAATTAGTATCGACGTTACTGTTACCTGTCATAATTAGTAACGAAGTTACAGTTACCTGTCATAATTTGCATCGAAGTTATAGTTACTTGTCATAATTAGTATCGAAGTTACTGTTATCTGTCATAATTAGTATCGAAGTTACAGTTACCTGCCATAAATTGTAACAAAATTACAGTTACTTGTCATAATTAGTAACGAAGTTACAGTTACCTGTCATAATTAGTATCGAAGTTACAGTTACTTGTCATAATTAGAATCGAAGTTACTGTTACCTGTCATAATTAGTATCGAAGTTACAGTTACCTGCCAAAATTTATATCGAAATTACAGTTACTTGTCATAATTAGTAACGAAGTTACTGTTACCTGCCATAATTTGTATCGAAATTACAGTTCCTTGTCATAATTAGTATCGAAGTTACAGTTACCTGTCATAATTAGCATCGAAGTTACAGTTACCTGTCATAATTAGCATCGAAGGTACTGTAACTTGTCATAATTAGTATCGACGTTACTGTTACCTGTCATAATTAGTGTTGAAGTTACTGTTACCTACCATAATTTTTTATCAAAATTACAGTTACTTGTCATAATTAGTAACGAAGTCAGAGTTTCTTGTCATAATTAGTACCGAAGTTACAGTTACCTGTCATAATTTGTATCGAAGTTATAGTTACTTGTCATAATTACTATCGAAGTTACTGTTACCTGTCATAATTAGTATCGACGTTACAGTTACCTGCCATAATTTGTATCGAATTTACAGTTACTTGTCATAATTAGTATCGAAGTTACAGATACCTGTCATAATTAGTTTCGAAGTTACAGTTATTTGTCATAATTAGTAACGAAGTTACAGTTACTTGCCATAATTAGTATAGAAATTTCAGTTACGTGTCATAATTAGTAACGAAGTTGCAGTTACCTGTCATAATTAGTATCGAAGTTTCTGCTACCTGTCATAATTAGTATCGAAGTTACAGTTACCTGCCATAACTTTTATGAAAATTACAGTTACTAGTCATAATTAGTATCGAAGTTACAGTTACCTGTCATAATTAGTTTCGAAATTACAGTTTCTTGTCATAATTAGTATCGAAGTTACTGTTACTTGTCATTAGTATCGAAGTTACAGTTACCTGCCATAATTTGTATCGAAATTACAGTTACTTGTCATAACTAGTAACGTAGTTACAGTTACCTGTCATCAATAGTATCGAAGTTAGAGTTACCTGCCATAATTAGTATCGAAGTTACTGTTACCTGTCATATTTAGTATCGAAGTTACTGTTTTCTGTCATAATTAGGATCGAAGTTACTGTTACCTGTCATAATTAGTATCGAAGTTACAGTTACCTGTCATAATTAGTATCGAAGATACAGTTACCTGCCATAATTTGTATCGAAATTACAGTTACTTGTCATAATTAGCAACGAAGTTACAGTTACTTGTCATAATTAGTATCGAAGTTACTGTTACCTGCCATAATTAGTATCGAAGTTACTGTTACCTGTCATAATTAGTATCGAAGTTACAGTTACCTGCCATAATTTGTATCGAAATTACAGTTATTTGTCATAATTAGTAATGAAGGTACAGTTACCTGTCGTAATTAGTATCGATGTTACAGTTACTTGTCATAATTAGTATCGAAGTTACTGTTACCTTTTATAATTAGTATCGAAATTGCAGTTACCTGCCATAATTTGTATCAAAATTAATGTTATTTCTCATAATTAGTAACGAAGTTTCTGTTACCTGCCATAATTAGTATCAAGTTACTTGTCATAATTAGTAACGATGTTGCTGTTACATGTCATAATTAGTATCGAAGTTACTGTTACCTCTCATAATTAGTATCGATGTTACAGTTACTTGCCATAATTTTTTATCAAAATTACAGTTACTTGTCATAATTAGTAACGAAGTTAGAGTTAATTGTCATAATTAGTATCGAAGTTACAGTTACCTGTCATAATTAGTATTGAAGTTACAGTTACTTTTCATAATTAGTATCGAAGTTACTGTTACCAGTCATAATTAGTATCGAAGTTACAGTTACCTTCCATAATTTGTATCGAAATTACAGTTACTTGTCATAATTAGTTACAAAGTTCCAGTTACTTGTCATAATTATTATCGAAGTTACTGTTACCTGTCATAATTGTTTTATCGAAATTACAGTTACTTGTCATAATTAGTATCGAAGTTACAGTTACCTGTCATAATTAGTATCGAAGTTACAGTTACTTGTCATAATTAGTATCGAAGTTACTGCTACCTGTCATAATTAGTATCGAAGTTACTGTTACTTGACATAATTACTATCGAAGTTACTGTTACCTGTCATAATTAGTATCGACGTTACAGTTACCTGCCATAATTTGTATCGAAATTACAGTTACTTGTCATAATTAGTAACGAAGTTACAGTTACCTGTCATAATTTGCATCGACGTTACAGTTACCTGTCCTAATAAGTATCGAAGTTACTGTTACCTGTCATAATTAGTATTAAAGTTACAGTTACCTACCAAATTTTTAATCAAAATTACAGTTACTTGTCATAGTTAGTAACGAAGTTAGAGTTTCTTGTCATAATTAGTATCGAAGTTACAGTTGTCTGTCATAATTTGTATCGAAGTTATAGTTACTTGTCATTATTAGTATCGAAGTTACTGTTACCTGTCATAATTAGTATCGAAGTTACAGTTACCTGCCATAATTTGTATCGAAATTACAGTTACTTGTCATAATTAGTAACGAAGTTACAGTTACCTGTCATAATTAGTATCGATGTTACAGTTACTTGTCATAATTAGTATCGAAGTTACTGTTACTTGTCATAATTAGTATCAAAGTTACTGTTACCTGTCATAATTAGTATCGAAATTACAATTACCTGCCATTATTTGCAACGAAATTACAGTTACTTGTCATAACTAGTAACGAAGTTACAGTTACCTGTCATAATTAGTATCGAAGTTACAGTTACTTGTCATAATTAGTATCGAAGTTACAGTTACCTGTCATAATTAGCATCGAAGGTACTGTTACATGTCATAATTAGTATCGACGTTACTGTTACCTGTCATAATTAGTAACGAAGTTACAGTTACCTGTCATAATTTGCATCGAAGTTATAGTTACTTGTCATAATTAGTATCGAAGTTACTGTTACCTGTCATAATTAGTATTGAAGTTACAGTTACCTACCAATTTTTTAAAATCAAAATTACAGTTACCTGTCATAATTAGTAACGAAGTTAGAGTTTCTTGTCATAATTAGTATCCAAGTTACAGTTACCTGTCATAATTTGTATCGAAGTTATAGTTACTTGTCATAATTAGTAACGAAGTTACTGTTATCTGTCATAAGTAGTATCGAAGTTACAGTTACCTGCCATAAATTGTAACAAAATTACAGTTACTTGTCATAATTAGTAACGAAGTTACAGTTACCTGTCATAATTAGTATCGAAGTTACAGTTACTTGTCATAATTAGTATCGAAGTTACTGTTACCTGTCATAATTAGTATCGAAGTTACAGTTACCTGCCAAAATTTATATCGAAATTACAGTTACTTGTCATAATTAGTAACGAAGTTACTGTTACCTGCCATAATTTGTATCGAAATTACAGTTCCTTGTCATAATTAGTATCGAAGTTACAGTTACCTGTCATAATTAGCATCGAAGTTACAGTTACCTGTCATAATTAGCATCGAAGGTACTGTTACTTGTCATAATTAGTATCGACGTTACTGTTACCTGTCATAATTAGTGTTGAAGTTACTGTTACCTACCATAATTTTTTATCAAAATTACAGTTACTTGTCATAATTAGTAACGAAGTCAGAGTTTCTTGTCATAATTAGTACCGAAGTTACAGTTACCTGTCATAATTTGTATCGAAGTTATAGTTACTTGTCATAACTAGTAACGTAGTTACAGTTACCTGTCATCAATAGTATCGAAGTTAGAGTTACCTGCCATAATTAGTATCGAAGTTACTGTTACCTGTCATATTTAGTATCGAAGTTACTGTTTTCTGTCATAATTAGGATCGAAGTTACTGTTACCTGTCATAATTAGTATCGAAGTTACAGTTACCTGTCATAATTAGTATCGAAGATACAGTTACCTGCCATAATTTGTATCGAAATTACAGTTACTTGTCATAATTAGCAACGAAGTTACAGTTACTTGTCATAATTAGTATCGAAGTTACTGTTACCTGCCATAATTAGTATCGAAGTTACTGTTACCTGTCATAATTAGTATCGAAGTTACCGTTACCTGCCATAATTTGTATCGAAATTACAGTTATTTGTCATAATTAGTAACGAAGGTACAGTTACCTGTCGTAATTAGTATCGATGTTACAGTTACTTGTCATAATTAGTATCGAAGTTACTGTTACCTTTCATAATTAGTATCGAATTTGCAGTTACCTGCCATAATTTGTATCAAAATTAAAGTTATTTCTCATAATTAGTAACGAAATTACTGTTACCTGCCATAATTAGTATCAAGTTACTTGTCATAATTAGTAACGATGTTGCTGTTACCTTTCATAATAAGTATCGAAGTTACTGTTACCTCTCATAATTAGTATCGATGTTACAGTTACTTGCCATAATTTTTTATCAAAATTACAGTCCTTGTCATAATTAGTAACGAAGTTAGAGTTAATTGTCATAATTAGTATCGAAGTTACAGTTACCTGTCATAATTAGTATTGAAGTTACAGTTACTTGTCATAATTAGTATCGAAGTTACTGTTACCAGTCATAATTAGTATCGAAGTTGCAGTTACCTTCCATAATTTGTATCGAAATTACAGTTACTTGTCATAATTAGTTACAAAGTTCCAGTTACTTGTCATAATTATTATCGAAGTTACTGTTACCTGTCATAATTTTTTTATCGAAATTACAGTTACTTGTCATAATTAGTATCGAAGTTACAGTTACCTGTCATAATTAGTGTCGAAGTTACAGTTACTTGTCATAATTAGTATCGAAGTTACTGCTACCTGTCATAATTAGTATCGAAGTTACTGTTACTTGACATAATTACTATCGAAGTTACTGTTACCTGTCATAATTAGTATCGACGTTACAGTTACCTGCCATAATTTGTATCGAAATTACAGTTACTTGTCATAATTAGTAACGAAGTTACAGTTACCTGTCATAATTTGCATCGAAGTTACAGTTACCTGTCCTAATAAGTATCGAAGTTACTGTTACCTGTCATAATTAGTATTAATGTTACAGTTACCTACCAAATTTTTTAATCAAAATTACAGTTACTTGTCATAGTTAGTAACGAAGTTAGAGTTTCTTGTCATAATTAGTATCGAAGTTACAGTTGTCTGTCATAATTTGTATCGAAGTTATAGTTACTTGTCATTATTAGTATCGAAGTTACTGTTACCTGTCATAATTAGTATCGAAGTTACAGTTACCTGCCATAATTTGTTTCGAAATTACAGTTACTTGTCATAATTAGTAACGAAGTTACAGTTACCTGTCATAATTAGTATCGATGTTACAGTTACTTGTCATAATTAGTATCGAAGTTACTGTTACTTGTCATAATTAGTATCAAAGTTACTGTTACCTGTCATAATTAGTATCGAAATTAAAATTACCTGCCATTATTTGCAACGAAATTACAGTTACTTGTCATAACTAGTAACGAAGTTACAGTTACCTGTCATAATTAGTATCGAAGTTTCTGCTACCTGTCATAATTAGTATCGAAGTTACAGTTACCTGCCATAATTTGTATCGAAATTACAGTTACTTGTCATAACTAGTAACGTAGTTACAGTTACCTGTCATCAATAGTATCGAAGTTAGAGTTACCTGCCATAATTAGTATCGAAGTTACTGTTACCTGTCATATTTAGTATCGAAGTTACTGTTTTCTGTCATAATTAGGATCGAAGTTACTGTTACCTGTCATAATTAGTATCGAAGTTACAGTTACCTGTCATAATTAGTATCGAAGATACAGTTACCTGCCATAATTTGCATCGAAATTACAGTTACTTGTCATAATTAGCAACGAAGTTACAGTTACTTGTCATAATTAGTATCGAAGTTACTGTTACCTGCCATAATTAGTATCGAAGTTACTGTTACCTGTCATAATTAGTATCGAAGTTACAGTTACCTGCCATAATTTGTATCGAAATTACAGTTATTTGTCATAATTAGTAACGAAGGTACAGTTACCTGTCGTAATTAGTATCGATGTTACAGTTACTTGTCATAATTAGTATCGAAGTTACTGTTACCTTTCATAATTAGTATCGAAATTGCAGTTACCTGCCATAATTTGTATCAAAATTAAAGTTATTTCTCATAATTAGTAACGAAGTTTCTGTTACCTGCCATAATTAGTATCAAGTTACTTGTCATAATTAGTAACGATGTTGCTGTTACATGTCATAATTAGTATCGAAGTTACTGTTACCTCTCATAATTAGTATCGATGTGACAGTTACATGCCATAATTTTTTATCAAAATTACAGTTACTTGTCAAAATTAGTAACGAAGTTAGAGTTAATTGTCATAATTAGTATCGAAGTTACAGTTACCTGTCATAATTAGTATTGAAGTTACAGTTACTTTTCATAATTAGTATCGAAGTTACTGTTACCAGTCATAATTAGTATCGTAGTTACAGTTACCTTCCATAATTTGTATCGAAATTACAGTTACTTGTCATAATTAGTTACAAAGTTCCAGTTACTTGTCATAATTATTATCGAAGTTACTGTTACCTGTCATAATTGTTTTATCGAAATTACAGTTACTTGTCATAATTAGTATCGAAGTTACAGTTACCTGTCATAATTAGTATCGAAGTTACAGTTACTTGTAATAATTATTATCGAAGTTACTGCTACCTGTCATAATTAGTATCGAAGTTACTGTTACTTGACATAATTACTATCGAAGTTACTGTTACCTGTCATAATTAGTATCGACGTTGCAGTTACCTGCCATAATTTGTATCGAAATTACAGTTACTTGTCATAATTAGTAACGAAGTTACAGTTACCTGTCATAATTTGCATCGACGTTACAGTTACCTGTCCTAATAAGTATCGAAGTTACTGTTACCTGTCATAATTAGTATTAAAGTTACAGTTACCTACCAAATTTTTTAATCAAAATTACAGTTACTTGTCATAGTTAGTAACGAAGTTAGAGTTTCTTGTCATAATTAGTATCGAAGTTACAGTTGTCTGTCATAATTTGTATCGAAGTTATAGTTACTTGTCATTATTAGTATCGAAGTTACTGTTACCTGTCATAATTAGTATCGAAGTTACAGTTACCTGCCATAATTTGTATCGAAATTACAGTTACTTGTCATAATTAGTAACGAAGTTACCGTTACCTGTCATAATTAGTATCGATGTTACAGTTACTTGTCATAATTAGTATCGAAGTTACTGTTACTTGTCATAATTAGTATCAAAGTTACTGTTACCTGTCATAATTAGTATCGAAATTACAATTACCTGCCATTATTTGCAACGAAATTACAGTTACTTGTCATAACTAGTAACGAAGTTACAGTTACCTGTCATAATTAGTATCGAAGTTACAGTTACTTGTCATAATTAGTATCGAAGTTACAGTTACCTGTCATAATTAGCATCGAAGGTACTGTTACATGTCATAATTAGTATCGACGTTACTGTTACCTGTCATAATTAGTAACGAAGTTACAGTTACCTGTCATAATTTGCATCGAAGTTATAGTTACTTGTCATAATTAGTATCGGAGTTACTGTTACCTGTCATAATTAGTATTGAAGTTACAGTTACCTACCAATTTTTTAAAATCAAAATTACAGTTACTTGTCATAATTAGTAACGAAGTTAGAGTTTCTTGTCATAATTAGTATCCAAGTTACAGTTACCTGTCATAATTTGTATCGAAGTTATAGTTACTTGTCATAATTAGTAACGAAGTTACTGTTATCTGTCATAATTAGTATCGAAGTTACAGTTACCTGCCATAAATTGTAACAAAATTACAGTTACTTGTCATAATTAGTAACGAAGTTACAGTTACCTGTCATAATTAGTATCGAAGTTACAGTTACTTGTCATAATTAGTATCGAAGTTACTGTTACCTGTCATAATTAGTATCGAAGTTACAGTTACCTGCCAAAATTTATATCGAAATTACAGTTACTTGTCATAATTAGTAACGAAGTTACTGTTACCTGCCATAATTTGTATCGAAATTACAGTTCCTTGTCATAATTAGTATCGAAGTTACAGTTACCTGTCATAATTAGCATCGAAGTTACAGTTACCTGTCATAATTAGCATCGAAGGTACTGTTACTTGTCATAATTAGTATCGACGTTACTGTTACCTGTCATAATTAGTGTTGAAGTTACTGTTACCTACCAGAATTTTTTATCAAAATTACAGTTACTTGTCATAATTAGTAACGAAGTCAGAGTTTCTTGTCATAATTAGTACCGAAGTTACAGTTACCTGTCATAATTTGTATCGAAGTTATAGTTACTTGTCATAACTAGTAACGTAGTTACAGTTACCTGTCATCAATAGTATCGAAGTTAGAGTTACCTGCCATAATTAGTATCGAAGTTACTGTTACCTGTCATATTTAGTATCGAAGTTACTGTTTTCTGTCATAATTAGGATCGAAGTTACTGTTACCTGTCATAATTAGTATCGAAGTTACAGTTACCTGTCATAATTAGTATCGAAGATACAGTTACCTGCCATAATTTGTATCGAAATTACAGTTACTTGTCATAATTAGCAACGAAGTTACAGTTACTTGTCATAATTAGTATCGAAGTTACTGTTACCTGCCATAATTAGTATCGAAGTTACTGTTACCTGTCATAATTAGTATCGATGTTACAGTTACCTGCCATAATTTGTATCGAAATTACAGTTACTTGTCATAACTAGTAACGTAGTTACAGTTACCTGTCATCAATAGTATCGAAGTTAGAGTTACCTGCCATAATTAGTATCGAAGTTACTGTTACCTGTCATATTTAGTATCGAAGTTACTGTTTTCTGTCATAATTAGGATCGAAGTTACTGTTACCTGTCATAATTAGTATCGAAGATACAGTTACCTGCCATAATTTGTATCGAAATTACAGTTACTTGTCATAATTAGCAACGAAGTTACAGTTACTTGTCATAATTAGTATCGAAGTTACTGTTACCTGCCATAATTAGTATCGAAGTTACTGTTACCTGTCATAATTAGTATCGATGTTACAGTTACCTGCCATAATTTGTATCGAAATTACAGTTATTTGTCATAATTAGTAACGAAGGTACAGTTACCTGTCGTAATTAGTATCGATGTTACAGTTACTTGTCATAATTAGTATCGAAGTTACTGTTACCTTTCATAATTAGTATCGAATTTGCAGTTACCTGCCATAATTTGTATCAAAATTAAAGTTATTTCTCATAATTAGTAACGAAGTTTCTGTTACCTGCCATAATTAGTATCAAGTTACTTGTCATAATTAGTAACGATGTTGCTGTTACCTGTCATAATTAGTATCGAAGTTACTGTTACCTCTCATAATTAGTATCGATGTTACAGTTACTTGCCATAATTTTTTATCAAAATTACAGTTACTTGTCATAATTAGTAACGAAGTTAGAGTTAATTGTCATAATTAGTATCGAAGTTACAGTTACCTGTCATAATTAGTATTGAAGTTACAGTTACTTGTCATAATTAGTATCGAAGTTACTGTTACCAGTCATAATTAGTATCGAAGTTGCAGTTACCGTCCATAATTTGTATCGAAATTACAGTTACTTGTCATAATTAGTTACAAAGTTCCAGTTACTTGTCATAATTATTATCGAAGTTACTGTTACCTGTCATAATTTTTTTATCGAAATTACAGTTACTTGTCATAATTAGTATCGAAGTTACAGTTACCTGTCATAATTAGTGTCGAAGTTACAGTTACTTGTCATAATTAGTATCGAAGTTACTGCTACCTGTCATAATTAGTATCGAAGTTACTGTTACTTGACATAATTACTATCGAAGTTACTGTTACCTGTCATAATTAGTATCGACGTTACAGTTACCTGCCATAATTTGTATCGAAATTACAGTTACTTGTCATAATTAGTAACGAAGTTACAGTTACCTGTCATAATTTGCATCGAAGTTACAGTTACCTGTCCTAATAAGTATCGAAGTTACTGTTACCTGTCATAATTAGTATTAAAGTTACAGTTACCTACCAAATTTTTTAATCAAAATTACAGTTACTTGTCATAGTTAGTAACGAAGTTAGAGTTTCTTGTCATAATTAGTATCGAAGTTACAGTTGTCTGTCATAATTTGTATCGAAGTTATAGTTACTTGTCATTATTAGTATCGAAGTTACTGTTACCTGTCATAATTAGTATCGAAGTACAGTTACCTGCCATAATTTGTATCGAAATTACAGTTACTTGTCATAATTAGTAACGAAGTTACAGTTACCTGTCATAATTAGTATCGATGTTACAGTTACTTGTCATAATTAGTATCGAAGTTACTGTTACTTGTCATAATTAGTATCAAAGTTACTGTTACCTGTCATAATTAGTATCGAAATTACAATTACCTGCCATTATTTGCAACGAAATTACAGTTACTTGTCATAACTAGTAACGAAGTTACAGTTACCTGTCATAATTAGTATCGAAGTTACCGTTACTTGTCATAATTAGTATCGAAGTTACAGTTACCTGTCATAATTAGCATCGAAGGTACTGTTACATGTCATAATTAGTATCGACGTTACTGTTACCTGTCATAATTAGTAACGAAGTTACAGTTACCTGTCATAATTTGCATCGAAGTTATAGTTACTTGTCATAATTAGTATCGAAGTTACTGTTACCTGTCATAATTAGTATTGAAGTTACAGTTACCTACCAATTTTTTAAAATCAAAATTACAGTTACTTGTCATAACTAGTAACGAAGTTAGAGTTTCTTGTCATAATTAGTATCCAAGTTACAGTTACCTGTCATAATTTGTATCGAAGTTATAGTTACTTGTCATAATTAGTAACGAAGTTACTGTTATCTGTCATAATTAGTATCGAAGTTACAGTTACCTGCCATAAATTGTAACAAAATTACAGTTACTTGTCATAATTAGTAACGAAGTTACAGTTACCTGTCATAATTAGTATCGAAGTTACAGTTACTTGTCATAATTAGTATCGAAGTTACTGTTACCTGTCATAATTAGTATCGAAGTTACAGTTACCTGCCAAAATTTATATCGAAATTACAGTTACTTGTCATAATTAGTAACGAAGTTACTGTTACCTGCCATAATTTGTATCGAAATTACAGTTCCTTGTCATAATTAGTATCGAAGTTACAGTTACCTGTCATAATTAGCATCGAAGTTACAGTTACCTGTCATAATTAGCATCGAAGGTACTGTTACTTGTCATAATTAGTATCGACGTTACTGTTACCTGTAATAATTTGTGTTGAAGTTACTGTTACCTACCATAATGTTTTATCAAAATTACAGTTACTTGTCATAATTAGTAACGAAGTCAGAGTTTCTTGTCATAATTAGTACCGAAGTTACAGTTACCTGTCATAATTTGTATCGAAGTTATAGTTACTTGTCATAATTACTATCGAAGTTACTGTTACCTGTCATAATTAGTATCGACGTTACAGTTACCTGCCATAATTTGTATCGAATTTACAGTTACTTGTCATAATTAGTATCGAAGTTACAGATACCTGTCATAATTAGTTTCGAAGTTACAGTTATTTGTCATAATTAGTAACGAAGTTACAGTTACTTGCCATAATTAGTATAGAAATTTCAGTTACTTGTCATAATTCGTAACGATGTTGCAGTTACCTGTCATAATTAGTATCGAAGTTACTGCTACCTGTCATAATTAGTATCGAAGTTACAGTTACCTGCCATAACTTTTATGAAAATTACAGTTACTAGTCATAATTAGTATCGAAGTTACAGTTACCTGTCATAATTAGTTTCGAAATTACAGTTTCTTGTCATAATTAGTATCGAAGTTACTGTTACTTGTCATAATTAGTATCGAAGTTACAGTTACCTGCCATAATTTGTATCGAAATTACAGTTACTTGTCATAACTAGTAACGTAGTTACAGTTACCTGTCATCAATAGTATCGAAGTTAGAGTTACCTGCCATAATTAGTATCGAAGTTACTGTTACCTGTCATATTTAGTATCGAAGTTACTGTTTTCTGTCATAATTAGGATCGAAGTTACTGTTACCTGTCATAATTAGTATCGAAGTTACAGTTACCTGTCATAATTAGTATCGAAGATACAGTTACCTGCCATAATTTGTATCGAAATTACAGTTACTTGTCATAATTAGCAACGAAGTTACAGTTACTTGTCATAATTAGTATCGAAGTTACTGTTACCTGCCATAATTAGTATCGAAGTTACTGTTACCTGTCATAATTAGTATCGAAGTTACAGTTACCTGCCATAATTTGTATCGAAATTACAGTTATTTGTCATAATTAGTAACAAAGGTACAGTTACCTGTCGTAATTAGTATCGATGTTACAGTTACTTGTCATAATTAGTATCGAAGTTACTGTTACCTTTCATAATTAGTATCGAAATTGCAGTTACCTGCCATAATTTGTATCAAAATTAAAGTTATTTCTCATAATTAGTAACGAAGTTACTGTTACCTGCCATAATTAGTATCAAGTTACTTGTCATAATTAGTAACGATGTTGCTGTTACATGTCATAATTAGTATCGAAGTTACTGTTACCTCTCATAATTAGTATCGATGTTACAGTTACTTGCCATAATTTTTTTATCAAAATTACAGTTACTTGTCATAATTAGTAACGAAGTTAGAGTTAATTGTCATAATTAGTATCGAAGTTACAGTTACCTGTCATAATTAGTATTGAAGTTACAGTTACTTGTCATAATTAGTATCGAAGTTACTGTTACCAGTCATAATTAGTATCGAAGTTACAGTTACCTTCCATAATTTGTATCGAAATTACAGTTACTTGTCATAATTAGTTACAAAGTTCCAGTTACTTGTCATAATTATTATCGAAGTTACTGTTACCTGTCATAATTGTTTTATCGAAATTACAGTTACTTGTCATAATTAGTATCGAAGTTACAGTTACCTGTCATAATTAGTATCGAAGTTACAGTTACTTGTCATAATTAGTATCGAAGTTACTGCTACCTGTCATAATTAGTATCGAAGTTACTGTTACTTGACATAATTACTATCGAAGTTACTGTTACCTGTCATAATTAGTATCGACGTTACAGTTACCTGCCATAATTCGTATCGAAATTACAGTTACTTGTCATAATTAGTAACGAAGTTACAGTTACCTGTCATAATTTGCATCGAAGTTATAGTTACCTGTCATAATTAGTATTGAAGTTACAGTTACTTGTCATAATTAGTATCGAAGTTACTGTTACCAGTCATAATTAGTATCGAAGTTGCAGTTACCTTCCATAATTTGTATCGAAATTACAGTTACTTGTCATAATTAGTTACAAAGTTCCAGTTACTTGTCATAATTATTATCGAAGTTACTGTTACCTGTCATAATTTTTTTATCGAAATTACAGTTACTTGTCATAATTAGTATCGAAGTTACAGTTACCTGTCATAATTAGTGTCGAAGTTACAGTTACTTGTCATAATTAGTATCGAAGTTACTGCTACCTGTCATAATTAGTATCGAAGTTACTGTTACTTGACATAATTACTATCGAAGTTACTGTTACCTGTCATAATTAGTATCGACGTTACAGTTACCTGCCATAATTTGTATCGAAATTACAGTTACTTGTCATAATTAGTAACGAAGTTACAGTTACCTGTCATAATTTGCATCGTAGTTACAGTTACCTGTCCTAATAAGTATCGAAGTTACTGTTACCTGTCATAATTAGTATTAAAGTTACAGTTACCTACCAAATTTTTTAATCAAAATTACAGTTACTTGTCATAGTTAGTAACAAAGTTAGAGTTTCTTGTCATAATTAGTATCGAAGTTACAGTTGTCTGTCATAATTTGTATCGAAGTTATAGTTACTTGTCATTATTAGTATCGAAGTAACTGTTACCTGTCATAATTAGTGTCGAAGTTACAGTTACCTGCCATAATTTGTATCGAAATTACAGTTACTTGTCATAATTAGTAACGAAGTTACAGTTACCTGTCATAATTAGTATCGATGTTACAGTTACTTGTCATAATTAGTATCGAAGTTACCGTTACTTGTCATAATTAGTATCAAAGTTACTGTTACCTGTCATAATTAGTATCGAAATTACAATTACCTGCCATTATTTGCAACGAAATTACAGTTACTTGTCATAACTAGTAACGAAGTTACAGTTACCTGTCATAATTAGTATCGAAGTTACAGTTACTTGTCATAATTAGTATCGAAGTTACAGTTACCTGTCATAATTAGCATCGAAGGTACTGTTACATGTCATAATTAGTATCGACGTTACTGTTACCTGTCATAATTAGTAACGAAGTTACAGTTACCTGTCATAATTTGCATCGAAGTTATAGTTACTTGTCATAATTAGTATCGAAGTTACTGTTACCTGTCATAATTAGTATTGAAGTTTCAGTTACCTACCAATTTTTTAAAATCAAAATTACAGTTACTTGTCATAATTAGTAACGAAGTTAGAGTTTCTTGTCATAATTAGTATCCAAGTTACAGTTACCTGTCATAATTTGTATCGAAGTTATAGTTACTTGTCATAATTAGTAACGAAGTTACTGTTATCTGTCATAATTAGTATCGAAGTTACAGTTACCTGCCATAAATTGTAACAAAATTACAGTTACTTGTCATAATTAGTAACGAAGTTACAGTTACCTGTCATAATTAGTATCGAAGTTACAGTTACTTGTCATAATTAGTATCGAAGTTACTGTTACCTGTCATAATTAGTATCGAAGTTACAGTTACCTGCCAAAATTTATATCGAAATTACAGTTACTTGTCATAATTAGTAACGAAGTTACTGTTACCTGCCATAATTTGTATCGAAATTACAGTTCCTTGTCATAATTAGTATCGAAGTTACAGTTACCTGTCATAATTAGCATCGAAGTTACAGTTACCTGTCATAATTAGCATCGAAGGTACTGTTACTTGTCATAATTAGTATCGACGTTACTGTTACCTGTAATAATTTGTGTTGAAGTTACTGTTACCTACCATAATTTTTTATCAAAATTACAGTTACTTGTCATAATTAGTAACGAAGTCAGAGTTTCTTGTCATAATTAGTACCGAAGTTACAGTTACCTGTCATAATTTGTATCGAAGTTATAGTTACTTGTCATAATTACTATCGAAGTTACTGTTACCTGTCATAATTAGTATCGACGTTACAGTTACCTGCCATAATTTGTATCGAATTTACAGTTACTTGTCATAATTAGTATCGAAGTTACAGATACCTGTCATAATTAGTTTCGAAGTTACAGTTATTTGTCATAATTAGTAACGAAGGTACAGTTACTTGCCATAATTAGTATAGAAATTTCAGTTACTTGTCATAATTCGTAACGATGTTGCAGTTACCTGTCATAATTAGTATCGAAGTTACTGCTACCTGTCATAATTAGTAGCGAAGTTACAGTTACCTGCCATAACTTTTATGAAAATTACAGTTACTAGTCATAATTAGTATCGAAGTTACAGTTACCTGTCATAATTAGTTTCGAAATTACAGTTTCTTGTCATAATTAGTATCGAAGTTACTGTTACTTGTCATAATTAGTATCGAAGTTACAGTTACCTGCCATAATTTGTATCGAAATTACAGTTACTTGTCATAACTAGTAACGTAGTTACAGTTACCTGTCATCAATAGTATCGAAGTTAGAGTTACCTGCCATAATTAGTATCGAAGTTACTGTTACCTGTCATATTTAGTATCGAAGTTACTGTTTTCTGTCATAATTAGGATCGAAGTTACTGTTACCTGTCATAATTAGTATCGAAGTTACAGTTACCTGTCATAATTAGTATCGAAGATACAGTTACCTGCCATAATTTGTATCGAAATTACAGTTACTTGTCATAATTAGCAACGAAGTTACAGTTACTTGTCATAATTAGTATCGAAGTTACTGTTACCTGCCATAATTAGTATCGAAGTTACTGTTACCTGTCATAATTAGTATCGAAGTTACAGTTACCTGCCATAATTTGTATCGAAATTACAGTTATTTGTCATAATTAGTAACAAAGGTACAGTTACCTGTCGTAATTAGTATCGATGTTACAGTTACTTGTCATAATTAGTATCGAAGTTACTGTTACCTTTCATAATTAGTATCGAAATTGCAGTTACCTGCCATATTTTGTATCAAAATTAAAGTTATTTCTCATAATTAGTAACGAAGTTACTGTTACCTGCCATAATTAGTATCAAGTTACTTGTCATAATTAGTAACGATGTTGCTGTTACATGTCATAATTAGTATCGAAGTTACTGTTACCTGTCATAATTAGTATCGAAGTTACAGTTACCTTCCATAATTTGTATCGAAATTACAGTTACTTGTCATAATTAGTTACAAAGTTCCAGTTACTTGTCATAATTATTATCGAAGTTACTGTTACCTGTCATAATTGTTTTATCGAAATTACAGTTACTTGTCATAATTAGTATCGAAGTTACAGTTACCTGTCATAATTAGTATCGAAGTTACAGTTACTTGTCATAATTAGTATCGAAGTTACTGCTACCTGTCATAATTAGTATCGAAGTTACTGTTACTTGACATAATTACTATCGAAGTTACTGTTACCTGTCATAATTAGTATCGACGTTACAGTTACCTGCCATAATTTGTATCGAAATTACAGTTACTTGTCATAATTAGTAACGAAGTTACAGTTACCTGTCATAATTTGCATCGAAGTTATAGTTACCTGTCATAATTAGTATTGAAGTTACAGTTACCTACCAATTTTTATTAATCAAAATTACAGTTACTTGTAATAATTAGTAACGAAGTTAGAGTTTCTTGTCATAATTTGTATCGAAGTTACAGTTACCTGTCATAATTTGTATCGAAGTTATAGTTACTTGTCATAATTAGTAACGAAGTTACTGTTACCTGTCATAATTAGTACCGAAGTTACAGTTACCTGTCATAATTTGTATCAAAATTACAGTTACTTGTAATAATTAGTAACGAAGTTACAGTTACCTGTCATAATTAGTATCGAAGTTACTGTTACTTGACATAATTACTATCGAAGTTACTGTTACCTGTCATAATTAGTATTGAAGTTACAGTTACCTGCCAAAATTTGTGTCGAAATTACAGTTACTTGTCATAATTAGTAACGAAGTTACAGTTACCTGCCATAATTTGTGTCGAAATTACAGTTCCTTGTCATAATTAGTATCGAAGTTACAGTTACCTGTCATAATTACCATCGAAGGTACTGTTACTTGTCATAATTAGTAACGAAGTTACAGTTACCTGTCTTAATTTGTATCGAAATTACAGTTACTTGTCATAATTAGTAACGAAGTTAGAGTTTCCTGTCATAATTAGTATCGAAGTAACTGTTACCTGTCATAATTAGTATGGAAGTTACAGTTACCTGCCATAATTTGTATCGAAATTACAGGGACTTGTCATAATTAGTATCGAAGTTACAGTTACCTGCCAAAATTTGTATCGAAATTACAGTTACTTGTCATAATTAGTAACGAAGTTACAGTTACCTGCCATAATTTGTATCGAAATTACAGTTCCTTGTCATAATTAGTATCGAAGTTACATTTACCTGTCATAATTAGCATCGAAGGTACTGTTACTTGTCATAATTAGTATCGACGTTACTGTTACCTGTCATAATTAGTATTGAAGTTACAGTTACCTACCATAATTTTTATCAAAATTACAGTTACTTGTCATAATTAGTAACGAAGTTAGAGTTTCTTGTCATAATTAGTATCGAAGTTACAGTTACTTGTCATAATTAGAATCGAAGTTACTGTTACCTGTCATAATTAGTATCGAAGTTACAGTTACCTGCCAAAATTTGTATCGAAATTACAGTAACTTGTCAAAATTAGTAAGGAAGATACAGTTACCTGTCATAATTAGTATCGAAGTTACTTTTACTTGTCATAATTAGTATCGAAGTTACAGTTACCTGCCATAATTTGTATCGAAATTAAAGTTACTTGTCATAATTAGTAACGAAGTTACAGTTACCTGTCATAATTAGTATCGAAGTTACTGTTACCTGTCAAAATTAGTATTGAAGTTACAGATACCTACCATAATTTTTTATCAAAATTACAGTTACTAGTCATAATGAGTAACGAAGGTAGAGTTTCCTGTCATAATTAGTATCGAAGTTACTGTTACCTGTCTAATTAGTATCGAAGTTACTGTTACCTGCCATAATTTGAATCGAAATTACAGTTACTTGTCATAATTAGTAACGAAGTTACAGTTACCTGTCATAATTTGTATCGAAATTACAGTTACTTGTCATAATTAGTAACGAAGTTACAGTTTCCTGTCATAATTAGTATCGTAGTTACTGTTACCTGTCATAATTAGTATCGAAATTACAGTTACCTGCCATAATTTGTATCGAAATTACAGGGACTTTTAATAATTAGTAACGAAGTTACAGTTACCTGCCATAATAAGTATCGAAATTAAAGTTACTTGTCATAAGTAAAAATGTAGACTTTCACGACCGGCGTTGAAATAGGAATCTCCGTTTCGCGGGCTTATAGGTCGTGTTCCAAGGACATTTTGTCGTCCTGACGTTTCGCTGAATACTGCGTTCAGCATGTTCACAGGTTACATAAAGCGAGGTAAAACAAGTAAACAGAAGATATATAAATAGTCAACAACCCACACATAGAGGCTACCATAGCAACGGCGTACCACATAAAAGTAATGCATCAAGGACAGGGCTGCTCGTCTGTTGCATCTTCTCGTCTACGACGGTCAATAAGTGCAGGCTTGAGGGGATTAAGGACTGGAAGCCAAGCTCTGTTCACACGTTCTGCTTCCTCCTTAAGATTGAAGCTGTTAGTATGCTTCAGGATTTCAATGGCCTCCCTTTGTAGCCTGGCATGATAAGACACCGTGGTGGACAGAACTTCGGTGTCTCCATATCTTATATCGTGACCTGCAAGTAGCGAGTGTGCTGCTACAGTGGATTTATCTGTTTGTCCCAGCCGGCTGTGTCGTTCGTGCTCCTTGAGGCGAGTGGCAATACTTCTTTTCGTTGTTCCAATATATACTTGGCCACAATCACACGGGATTTTATAAACCCCTGCCGCGGTATGAGGATGTCGCTTATCTTTAGCGGACCTAAACATGACGTTAATTTTTCGTGTAGGCCTGTATATGGTCTTTATATCATGGGACTCGAGTAGCCTCCCTATTCTGTCCGTGACCTTTTTTATATATGGAAGAAAAGCTCTAGCCAGGGGCTGCTTGTCTCCAATTACCCTTGTAGTTGGACGTCTCGGATGGAGTGCTCGCTGGATATCTTTCTGGCTGTACCCATTCGCGCATAAGGCCTCGTTGAGGTGTTCAATTTCTTGTTTTAGGCACTGCTTATCACAAATTCTTTTAGCGCGGTCAGCCAGTGTTTTTATAACTCCGTATTTCTGTCGTGGGTGGTGGTTGGACGTCTTATGTAGATATCGGTCAGTATGGGTCGGCTTACGGTAAACTGTATGTCCCAAAGTTAGATCAGCGGTCTTCGTTACCATAACGTCGAGAAACGCGATTTTCTGTTCATTTTCTAACTCCATGGTAAACTGAATGTTCGAGTTCTGGCTGTTAAAATGTTGTAAAAACAGATTTAATTGATCTTTACCATGGCCCCATATTACAAAGGTATCGTCCACGATCTTAGCCACACTTTAGGTTTCAAAGGTGCGGTCTCTAGTGCTATTTGTTCAAATTGTTCCATGAAGATATTCGCGATCACCGGACTAAGGGGACTGCCCATGGCGACGCCATCAATTTGTTCATAGAAATCACCCTTCCACAGGAAATAGCTAGCGGTGAGGCAGTGGCGGAATAAGGCGGTGATATCATCAGGAAAAATCCGTGCGATGTACTCCAGGGCTACCTTTATAGGTACTTTCGTGAAAAGAGAGACCACGTCAAAACTTACTAGTAAGTCACCAGCTTCTAGTTGAATAGTTTTCAATTTTTCAAAGAAATGGCCGGAATCTTTGACGAACGACTGTGTACCGCCGATATGTGGATGAAGTAAGGTAGCTAAATGTTTGGCAATGCTATAAGTTGGTGATCCAATAGCACTCACGATAGGACGAAGAGGAACATTATCTTTGTGTATTTTAGGTAAACCATAAAGTCTTGGTGGTAAAGCTTCACTTCTGGTGGTTACCTTCTTTACGTTTTCAGGTAGCGAAGATACCTTGATCAGGCCGTTTGTTTCACGAAGAATCCGGTTGGTAGGATCTCTCAGTAGTTTGCGATAGGTACCCGGGTCTAAAAGTTCCAAAACCTTGGCAGTGTAGTCGTCCATGTCCAAGATAACCGTTGCGTTCCCTTTGTCTGCAGGAAGAATGATTATGCTCTCGTCCATGTTGAGAGTCTTTATAGCCTTTCTCTCCTGAGGTGTGAGGTTACTCTGCGGTGCCGGTGCCTTCTTGATTATACGTGAGGCTTCATGACGAATTTCATCTGCTTGTTCAGATGGTAGCTCACGGATTGCCGCTTCAATATTGGCGACAATGTCTTCCACGGGAATCGAAGGAGGGGTCACTGCGTAATTTCCTCCTTTCGCTAGTATAGAGATTTCCCACTCTGACAGGTGGCGATTGGTCAGGTTAACAATTGTCCGTGAGATGTCCAGCGTAGGCGCAGGTACCGGCGCGGGTTGGTCTCTCTGTAACCGCTCAAACTTTTTCTTCTGCCGGATGCTAGACTGTTCAAATGTTGAACGCATAGAGTAGAAGGTGATGCGATCTACATTTTCCCAGTCCTGATATGAGAGTGTGCTGCTGATGCGGTAGTGCAGCTGTAAGAGTGCCTGATCTGTAGTAGCGAGCCCCTTACGTGCAAAGCTTATGCGTTCACGTAATAGCGAACGTTCAGTTCGATCATATATTCTATGGGCTCTAGCTGAGGTTAGTGGTCTCTTCATTTTAATAAACTTGGGAATCATACCTGTGTCTCGGCATCGAAGAAGAAACGCGAGTGATGACAGAAGTTGCGACTTTTTCTTCCTTAACCTCTCAAAGCGACGAACTAAGTGTGATATTTCCTCCCCGTAGAGGCGAATTAAGTAAAAATGTAGACTTTCACGACCGGCGTTGAAATAGGAATCTCCGTTTCGCGGGCTTATAGGTCGTGTTCCAAGGACATTTTGTCGTCCTGACGTTTCGCTGAATACTGCGTTCAGCATGTTCACAGGTTACATAAAGCGAGGTAAAACAAGTAAACAGAAGATATATAAATAGTCAACAACCCACACATAGAGGCTACCATAGCAACGGCGTACCACATAAAAGTAATGCATCAAGGACAGGGCTGCTCGTCTGTTGCATCTTCTCGTCTACGACGGTCAATAAGGGTAGGCTTGAGGGGATTAAGGACTGGAAGCCAAGCTCTGTTCACACGTTCTGCTTCCTCCTTAAGATTGAAGCTGTTAGTATGCTTCAGGATTTCAATGGCCTCCCTTTGTAGCCTGGCATGATAAGACACCGTGGTGGACAGAACTTCGGTCTCCATATCTTATATCGTGACCTGCAAGTAGCGAGTGTGCTGCTACAGTGGATTTATCAGGACTGGGAAAATGTAGATCGCATCACCTTCTACTCTATGCGTTCAACATTTGAACAGTCTAGCATCCGGCAGAAGACAAAGTTTGAGCGGTTACAGAGAGACCAACCCGCGCCGGTACCTGCGCCTACGCTGGACATCTCACGGACAATTGTTAACCTGACCAATCGCCACCTGTCAGAGTGGGAAATCTCTATACTAGCGAAAGGAGGAAATTACGCAGTGACCCCTCCTTCGATTCCCGTGGAAGACATTGTCGCCAATATTGAAGCGGCAATCCGTGAGCTACCATCTGAACAAGCAGATGAAATTCGTCATGAAGCCTCACGTATAATCAAGAAGGCACCGGCACCGCAGAGTAACCTCACACCTCAGGAGAGAAAGGCTATAAAGACTCTCAACATGGACGAGAGCATAATCATTCTTCCTGCAGACAAAGGGAACGCAACGGTTATCTTGGACATGGACGACTACACTGCCAAGGTTTTGGAACTTTTAGACCCGGGTACCTATCGCAAACTACTGAGAGATCCTACCAACCGGATTCTTCGTGAAACAAACGGCCTGATCAAGGTATCTTCGCTACCTGAAAACGTAAAGAAGGTAACCACCAGAAGTGAAGCTTTACCACCAAGACTTTATGGTTTACCTAAAATACACAAAGATAATGTTCCTCTTCGTCCTATCGTGAGTGCTATTGGATCACCAACTTATAGCATTGACAAACATTTAGCTACCTTACTTCAACCACATATCGGCGGTACACAGTCGTTCGTCAAAGATTCCGGCCATTTCATTGAAAAATTGAAAACTATTCAACTAGAAGCTGGTGACTTACTAGTAAGTTTTGACGTGGTCTCTCTTTTCACGAAAGTACCTATAAAGGTAGCCCTGGAGTACATCGCACGCATTTTTCCTGATGATATCACCGCCTTATTCCGCCACTGCCTCACCGCTAGCTATTTCCTGTGGAAGGGTGATTTCTATGAACAAATTGATGGAGTCGCCATGGGCAGTCCCCTTAGTCCGGTGATCGCGAATTTCTTCATGGAACAATTTGAACAAATAGCACTAGAGACCGCACCTTTGAAACCTAAAGTGTGGCTACGATCGTGGACGATACCTTTGTAATATGGGGCCATGGTAAAGATCAATTAAATCTGTTTTTACAACATTTTAACAGCCAGAACTCGAACATTCAGTTTACCATGGAGTTAGAAAATGAACAGAAAATCGCGTTTCTCGACGTTATGGTAACGAAGACCGCTGATCTAACTTTGGGACATACAGTTTACCGTAAGCCGACCCATACTGACCGATATCTACATAAGACGTCCAACCACCACCCACGACAGAAATACGGAGTTATAAAAACACTGGCTGACCGTGCTAAAAGAATTTGTGATAAGCAGTGCCTAAAACAAGAAATTGAACACCTCAACGAGGCCTTATGCGCGAATGGGTACAGCCAGAAAGATATCCAGCGAGCACTCCATCCGAGACGTCCAACTACAAGGGTAATTGGAGACAAGCAGCTCCTGGCTAGAGCTTTTCTTCCATATATAAAAAAGGTCACGGACAGAATAGGGAGGCTACTCGAGTCCCATGATATAAGGACCATATACAGGCCTACACGAAAAATTAAGGACATGTTCAGGTCCGCTAAAGATAAGCGACATCCTCATACCGCGGCAGGGGTTTATAAAATCCCGTGTGATTGTGGCCAAGTATATATTGGAACAACGAAAAGAAGTATTGCCACTCGCCTCAAGGAGCACGAACGACACAGCCGGCTGGGACAAACAGATAAATCCACTGTAGCAGCACACTCGCTACTTGCAGGTCACGATATAAGATATGGAGACACCGAAGTTCTGTCCACCACGGTGTCTTATCATGCCAGGCTACAAAGGGAGGCCATTGAAATCCTGAAGCATACTAACAGCTTCAATCTTAAGGAGGAAGCAGAACGTGTGAACAGAGCTTGGCTTCCAGTCCTTAATCCCCTCAAGCCTGCCCTTATTGACCGTCGTAGACGAGAAGATGCAACAGACGAGCAGCCCTGTCCTTGATGCATTACTTTTATGTGGTACGCCGTTGCTATGGTAGCCTCTATGTGTGGGTTGTTGACTATTTATATATCTTCTGTTTACTTGTTTTACCTCGCTTTATGTAACCTGTGAACATGCTGAACGCAGTATTCAGCGAAACGTCAGGACGACAAAATGTCCTTGGAACACGACCTATAAGCCCGCGAAACGGAGATTCCTATTTCAACGCCGGTCGTGAAAGTCTACATTTTTACTTAATTCGCCTCTACGGGGAGGAAATATCACACTTAGTTCGTCGCTTTGAGAGGTTAAGGAAGAAAAAGTCGCAACTTCTGTTATCCCTCGCGTTTCTTCTTCGATGCCGAGACACAGGTATGATTCCCAAGTTTATTAAAATGAAGAGACAACTAACCTCAGCCAAAGCCCATAGAATATATGATCGAACTGAACGTTCGCTATTACGTGAACGCATAAGCTTTGCACGTAAGGGGCTCGCTACTACAGATCAGGCACTCTTACAGCTGCACTACCGCATCAGCAGCACACTCTCATATCAGGACTGGGAAAATGTAGATCGCATCACCTTCTATCCTATGCGTTCAACATTTGAACAGTCTAGCATCCGGCAGAAGAAAAAGTTTGAGCGGTTACAGAGAGACCAACCCGCGCCGGTACCTGCGCCTACGCTGGACATCTCACGGACAATTGTTAACCTGACCAATCGCCACCTGTCAGAGTGGGAAATCTCTATACTAGCGAAAGGAGGAAATTACGCAGTGACCCGTCCTTCGATTCCCGTGGAAGACATTGTCGCCAATATTGAAGCGGCAATCCGTGAGCTACCATCTGAACAAGCAGATGAAATTCGTCATGAAGCCTCACGTATAATCAAGAAGGCACCGGCACCGCAGAGTAACCTCACACCTCAGGAGAGAAAGGCTATAAAGACTCTCAACATAGACGAGAGCATAATCATTCTTCCTGCAGACAAAGGGAACGCAACGGTTATCTTGGACATGGACGACTACACTGCCAAGGTTTTGGAACTTTTAGACCCGGGTACCTATCGCAAACTACTGAGAGATCCTACCAACCGGATTCTTCGTGAAACAAACGGCCTGATCAAGGTATCTTCGCTACCTGAAAACGTAAAGAAGGTAACCACCAGAAGTGAAGCTTTACCACCAAGACTTTATGGTTTACCTAAAATACACAAAGATAATGTTCCTCTTCGTCCTATCGTGAGTGATATTGGATCACCAACTTATAGCATTGCCAAACATTTACATACCTTACTTCAACCACATATCGGCGGTACACAGTCGTTCGTCAAAGATTCCGGCCATTTCATTGAAAAATTGAAAACTATTCAACTAGAAGCTGGTGACTTACTAGTAAGTTTTGACGTGGTCTCTCTTTTCACGAAAGTACCAATAAAGGTAGCCCTGGAGTACATCGCACGGATTTTTCCTGATGATATCACCGCCTTATTCCGCCACTGCCTCACCGCTAGCTATTTCCTGTGGAAGGGTGATTTCTATGAACAAATTGATGGCGTCGCCATGGGCAGTCCCCTTAGTCCGGTGATCGCGAATTTCTTCATGGAACAATTTGAACAAATAGCACTAGAGACCGCACCTTTGAAACCTAAAGTGTGGCTACGATACGTGGACGATACCTTTGTAATATGGGGCCATGGTAAAGATCAATTAAATCTGTTTTTACAACATTTTAACAGCCAGAACTCGAACATTCAGTTTACCATGGAGTTAGAAAATGAACAGAAAATCGCGTTTCTCGACGTTATGGTAACGAAGACCGCTGAACTAACTTTGGGACATACAGTTTACCGTAAGCCGACCCATACTGACCGATATCTACATAAGACGTCCAACCACCACCCACGACAGAAATACGGAGTTATAAAAACACTGGCTGACCGCGCTAAAAGAATTTGTGATAAGCAGTGCCTAAAACAAGAAATTGAACACCTCAACGAGGCCTTATGCGCGAATGGGTACAGCCAGAAAGATATCCAGCGAGCACTCCATCCGAGACGTCCAACTACAAGGGTAATTGGAGACAAGCAGCCCCTGGCTAGAGCTTTTCTTCCATATATAAAAAAGGTCACGGACAGAATAGGGAGGCTACTCGAGTCCCATGATATAAAGACCATATACAGGCCTACACGAAAAATTAAGGACATGTTTAGGTCCGCTAAAGATAAGCGACATCCTCATACCGCGGCAGGGGTTTATAAAATCCCGTGTGATTGTGGCCAAGTATATATTGGAACAACGAAAGGAAGTTATTGCCACTCGCCTCGAGGAGCACGAACGACACAGCCGGCTGGGACAAACAGATAAATCCACTGTAGCAGCACACTCGCTACTTGCAGGTCATGATATAAGATATGGAGACACCGAAGTTCTGTCCACCACGGTGTCTTATCATGCCAGGCTACAAAGGGAGGCCATTGAAATCCTGAAGCATACTAACAGCTTCAATCTTAAGGAGGAAGCAGAACGTGTGAACAGAGCTTGGCTTCCAGTCCTTAATCCCCTCAAGCCTGCCCTTATTGACCGTCGTAGACGAGAAGATGCAACAGACGAGCAGCCCTGTCCTTGATGCATTACTTTTATGTGGTACGCCGTTGCTATGGTAGCCTCTATGTGTGGGTTGTTGACTATTTATATATCTTCTGTTTACTTGTTTTACCTCGCTTTATGTAACCTGTGAACATGCTGAACGCAGTATTCAGCGAAACGTCAGGACGACAAAATGTCCTTGGAACACGACCTATAAGCCCGCGAAACGGAGATTCCTATTACTTGTCATAATTAGTAACGAAGTTACAGTTACCTGTCATAATTAGTATCGAAGTTACTGTTACCTGTCATAATTAGTATTGAAGTTACAGTTACCTACCATAATTTTTTAACAAAATTACAGTTACTTGTCATAATTAGTAACGAAGTTAGAGTTTCTTGTCATAATTAGTATCGAAGTTACAGTTACCTGTCATAATTTGTACCGAAGTTATAGTTAATTGTCATAATTAGTATCGAAGATAGTGTTACCAGTCATAATTAGTATCGAAGTTACAGTTACCTGCCATAATTTGTATCAAAATTACAGTTACTTGTCATAATTAGTAACGAAGTTACAGTTACCTGTCAGAAATAGTATCGAAGTTACAGTTACTTGTCATAATTAGTATCGAAGTTACTGTTACCTGTCATAATAAGTATCGAAGATACAGTTATCTGCCAAAATTTGTATCGAAATTACAGTTACTTGTCATAATTAGTAACGAAGTTACAGTTACCTGTCATAATTAGTATCGAAGTTACAGTTACTTGACATAATTAGTATCGAAGTTACAGTTACTTGTCATAATTAGTATGGAAGTTACTGTTACTTGTCATAATTAGTATCGGAGTTACTGTTACCTGCCATAATTTGTATCGAAATTACCATTACCTGCCACAATTTGTAACGAAATTACAGTTACTTGTCATAATTAGTATCGAAGTTACAGTTACATGCCAAAATTTGTATCGAAATTACAGTTACTTGTCATAATTAGTAACGAAGTTACAGTTACCTGTCATAATTAGTATCGAAGTTACAGTTACTTGTGATAATTAGTATCAATGTTACAGTTACTTGTCATAATTAGTATCGAAGTTACTGTTACCTGTCATAATAAGTATCGAAGTTACAGTTACCTGTCATAATTTGTATCGAAATTACAGGGACTTGTCATAATTAGTAACGAAGTTACAGTTACCTGCCATAATTAGTATTGAAATTAAAGTTACTTGTCATAATTAGTAACGAAGTTACAGTTACCTGTCCTAATAAGTATCGAAGTTACTGTTACCTGTCATAATTAGTATTAAAGTTACAGTTACCTACCAATTTTTTTTATCAAAATTACAGTTTCTTGTCATAGTTAGTAAGGAAGTTAGAGTTTCTTGTCATAATTAGTATCGAAGTTACAGTTGTCTGTCATAATTTGTATCGAAGTTATAGTTACTTGTCATTATTAGTATCGAAGTTACTGTTACCTGTCATAATTAGTATCGAAGTTACAGTTACCTGCCATAATTTGTATCGAAATTACAGTTACTTGTCATAATTAGTAACGAAGTTACAGTTACCTGTCATAATTAGTATCGAAGTTACAGTTACTTGTCATAATTAGTATCGAAGTTACTGTTACTTGCCATAATTAGTATCAAAGTTACTGTTACCTGTCATAATTAGTATCGAAAATACAATTACCTGCCATTATTTGCAACGAAATTACAGTTACTTGTCATAACTAGTAACGAAGTTACAGTTACCTGTCATAATTAGTATCGAAGTTACAGTTACTTGTCATAATTAGTATCGAAGTTACAGTTACCTGTCATAATTAGCATCGAAGGTACTGTTACATGTCATAATTTGTATCGACGTTACTGTTACCTGTCATAATTAGTAACGAAGTTACAGTTACCTGTCATAATTTGCATCGAAGTTATAGTTACTTGTCATAATTAGTATCGAAGTTACTGTTACCTGTCATAATTAGTTTTGAAGTTACAGTTACCTACCAATTTTTTTAAATCAAAATTACAGTTACTTGTCATAATTAGTAACGAAGTTAGAGTTTCTTGTCATAATTAGTATCGAAGTTACAGTTACCTGTCATAATTTGTATCGAAGTTATAGTTATTTGTCATAATTAGTAACGAAGTTACTGTTATCTGTCATAATTAGTATCGAAGTTACAGTTACCTGCCATAAATTGTAGCAAAATTACAGTTACCTGTCATAATTAGTAACGAAGTTACAGTTACCTGTCATAATTAGTATCGAAGTTACAGTTACTTGTCATAATTAGTATCGAAGTTACTGTTACCTGTCATAATTAGTATCGAAGTTACAGTTACCTGCAAAAATTTATATCGAAATTACAGTTACTTGTCATAATTAGTAACGAAGTTACTGTTACCTGCCATAATTTGTATCGAAATTACAGTTCCTTGTCATAATTAGTATCGAAGTTACAGTTACCTGTCATAATTAGCATTGAAGTTACAGTTACCTGTCATAATTAGCATCGAAGGTACTGTTACTTGTCATAATTAGTATCGACGTTACTGTTACCTGTCATAATTAGTGTTGAAGTTACAGTTACCTACCATAATTTTTTATCAAAATTACAGTTACTTGTCATAATTAGTAACGAAGTCAGAGTTTCTTGTCATAATTAGTACCGAAGTTACAGTTACCTGTCATAATTTGTATCGCAGTTATAGTTACTTGTCATAATTAGTATCGAAGTTACTGTTACCTGTCATAATTAGTATCGAAGTTACAGTTACCTGCCATAATTTGTATCGAAATTACAGTTACTTGTCATAATTAGAAACGAAGTTACAGTTACCTGTCATAATTAGTATCAAAGTTACAGTTACTTGTCATAATTAGAATCGAAGTTACTGTTACCTGTCATAATTAGCATCGAAGTTACAGTTACCTGCCAAAATTTGTATCGAAATTACAGTTACTTGTCAAAATTAGTAACGAAGATACAGTAACCTGTCATAATTAGTATCGAAGTTACATTTACTTGTCATAATTTGTATCGAAGTTACAGTTACCTGCCATAATTTGTATCGAAATTAAAGTTACTTGTCATAATTAGTAACGAAGTTACAGTTACCTGTCATAATTAGTAGCGAAGTTACTGTTACCTGTCATAATTAGTATTGAAGTTACAGTTACCTACCATAATTTTTTATCAAAATTACCGTCACTTGTCATAATTAGTAACGAAGGTAGAGTTTCCTGTCATAATTAGTATCGAAGTTACTGTTACCTGTCTAATTAGTATCGAAGTTACTGTTACCTGCCATAATTTGTATCGAAATTACAGTTACTTGTCATAATTAGTAACGAAGGTACAGCTACCTGTCATAATTTGTATCGAAATTACAGTTACTTGTCATAATTAGTAATGAAGTTACAGTTTCCTGTCATAATTAGTATCGAAGTTACTGTTACCTGTCATAATTAGTATCGAAATTACAGTTACCTGCCATAATTTGTATCGAAATTACAGGGACTTGTAATAATTTGTAACGAAGTTACAGTTACCTGCCATAATAAGTATCGAAATTAAAGTAACTTGTCATAATTAGTAACAAAGTTACAGTTACCTGTCATAATTAGTATCGAAGTTACTGTTACCTGTCATAATTAGTATTGAAGTTACAGTTACCTACCATAATTTTTTAACAAAATTACAGTTACTTGTCATAATTAGTAACGAAGTTAGAGTTTCTTGTCATAATTAGTATCGAAGTTACAGTTACCTGTCATAATTTGTACCGAAGTTATAGTTAATTGTCATAATTAGTATCGAAGATAGTGTTACCAGTCATAATTAGTATCGAAGTTACAGTTACCTGCCATAATTTGTATCAAAATTACAGTTACTTGTCATAATTAGTAACGAAGTTACAGTTACCTGTCATAAATAGTATCGAAGTTACAGTTACTTGTCATAATTAGTATCGAAGTTACTGTTACCTGTCATAATAAGTATCGAAGTTACAGTTACCTGCCAAAATTTGTATCGAAATTACAGTTATTGTCATAATTAGTAACGAAGTTTTAGTTACTTGTCATAATTAGTATCGAAGTTACAGTTACTTGTCATAATTAGTATGGAAGTTACTGTTACTTGTCATAATTAGTATCGAAGTTACTGTTACCTGTCATAATTAGTATCGGAATTACAATTACCTGCCACATTTTGTAACGAAATTACAGTTACTTGTCATAATTAGTATCGAAGTTACAGTTACCTGCCAAAATTTGTATCGAAATTACAGTTACTTGTCATAATTAGTAACGAAGTTACAGTTACCTGTCATAATTAGTATCGAAGTTACAGTTACTTGTGATAATTAGTATCGAAGTTACTGTTACTTGTCATAATTAGTATCGAATTACTTATACTTGTCATAATAAGTATCGAAGTTACAGTTACCTGTCTTAATTTGAATCGAAATTACAGGGACTTGTCATAATTAGTAACGAAGTTACAGTTACCTGCCATAATTAGTATTGAAATTAAAGTTACTTGTCATAATTAGTAACGAAGTTACAGTTACCTGTCCTAATTAGTATCGAAGTTATTGTTACCTCTCATAATTAGTATTGAAGTTACAGTTACCTACCGAAATGTTTTATCAAAATTACAGTTACTTGTCATAGTTAGTAACGAAGTTAGAGTTTCTTGTCATAATTTGTATCGAAGTTACAGTTGTCTGTCATAATTTGTATCGAAGTTATAGTTACTTGTCATAATTAGTATCGAAGTTACTGTTACCTGTCATAATTAGTATCGAAGTTACTGTTACCTGTCATAATTAGTATTGAAGTTACAGTTACCTACCATAATTTTTTAACAAAATTACAGTTACTTGTCATAATTAGTAACGAAGTTAGAGTTTCTTGTCATAATTAGTATCGAAGTTACAGTTACCTGTCATAATTTGTACCGAAGTTATAGTTAATTGTCATAATTAGTATCGAAGATAGTGTTACCAGTCATAATTAGTATCGAAGTTACAGTTACCTGCCATAATTTGTATCAAAATTACAGTTACTTGTCATAATTAGTAACGAAGTTACAGTTACCTGTCAGAAATAGTATCGAAGTTACAGTTACTTGTCATAATTAGTATCGAAGTTACTGTTACCTGTCATAATAAGTATCGAAGATACAGTTATCTGCCAAAATTTGTATCGAAATTACAGTTACTTGTCATAATTAGTAACGAAGTTACAGTTACCTGTCATAATTAGTATCGAAGTTACAGTTACTTGACATAATTAGTATCGAAGTTACAGTTACTTGTCATAATTAGTATGGAAGTTACTGTTACTTGTCATAATTAGTATCGGAGTTACTGTTACCTGCCATAATTTGTATCGAAATTACCATTACCTGCCACAATTTGTAACGAAATTACAGTTACTTGTCATAATTAGTATCGAAGTTACAGTTACATGCCAAAATTTGTATCGAAATTACAGTTACTTGTCATAATTAGTAACGAAGTTACAGTTACCTGTCATAATTAGTATCGAAGTTACAGTTACTTGTGATAATTAGTATCAATGTTACAGTTACTTGTCATAATTAGTATCGAAGTTACTGTTACCTGTCATAATAAGTATCGAAGTTACAGTTACCTGTCATAATTTGTATCGAAATTACAGGGACTTGTCATAATTAGTAACGAAGTTACAGTTACCTGCCATAATTAGTATTGAAATTAAAGTTACTTGTCATAATTAGTAACGAAGTTACAGTTACCTGTCCTAATAAGTATCGAAGTTACTGTTACCTGTCATAATTAGTATTAAAGTTACAGTTACCTACCATTTTTTTTTATCAAAATTACAGTTTCTTGTCATAGTTAGTAAGGAAGTTAGAGTTTCTTGTCATAATTAGTATCGAAGTTACAGTTGTCTGTCATAATTTGTATCGAAGTTATAGTTACTTGTCATTATTAGTATCGAAGTTACTGTTACCTGTCATAATTAGTATCGAAGTTACAGTTACCTGCCATAATTTGTATCGAAATTACAGTTACTTGTCATAATTAGTAACGAAGTTACAGTTACCTGTCATAATTAGTATTGAAGTTACAGTTACTTGTCATAATTAGTATCGAAGTTACTGTTACTTGCCATAATTAGTATCAAAGTTACTGTTACCTGTCATAATTAGTATCGAAAATACAATTACCTGCCATTATTTGCAACGAAATTACAGTTACTTGTCATAACTAGTAACGAAGTTACAGTTACCTGTCATAATTAGTATCGAAGTTACAGTTACTTGTCATAATTAGTATCGAAGTTACAGTTACCTGTCATAATTAGCATCGAAGGTACTGTTACATGTCATAATTTGTATCGACGTTACTGTTACCTGTCATAATTAGTAACGAAGTTACAGTTACCTGTCATAATTTGCATCGAAGTTATAGTTACTTGTCATAATTAGTATCGAAGTTACTGTTACCTGTCATAATTAGTTTTGAAGTTACAGTTACCTACCAATTTTTTTAAATCAAAATTACAGTTACTTGTCATAATTAGTAACGAAGTTAGAGTTTCTTGTCATAATTAGTATCGAAGTTACAGTTACCTGTCATAATTTGTATCGAAGTTATAGTTATTTGTCATAATTAGTAACGAAGTTACTGTTATCTGTCATAATTAGTATCGAAGTTACAGTTACCTGCCATAAATTGTAGCAAAATTACAGTTACCTGTCATAATTAGTAACGAAGTTACAGTTACCTGTCATAATTAGTATCGAAGTTACAGTTACTTGTCATAATTAGTATCGAAGTTACTGTTACCTGTCATAATTAGTATCGAAGTTACAGTTACCTGCAAAAATTTATATCGAAATTACAGTTACTTGTCATAATTAGTAACGAAGTTACTGTTACCTGCCATAATTTGTATCGAAATTACAGTTCCTTGTCATAATTAGTATCGAAGTTACAGTTACCTGTCATAATTAGCATTGAAGATACAGTTACCTGTCATAATTAGCATCGAAGGTACTGTTACTTGTCATAATTAGTATCGACGTTACTGTTACCTGTCATAATTAGTGTTGAAGTTACAGTTACCTACCATAATTTTTTATCAAAATTACAGTTACTTGTCATAATTAGTAACGAAGTCAGAGTTTCTTGTCATAATTAGTACCGAAGTTACAGTTACCTGTCATAATTTGTATCGCAGTTATAGTTACTTGTCATAATTAGTATCGAAGTTACTGTTACCTGTCATAATTAGTATCGAAGTTACAGTTACCTGCCATAATTTGTATCGAAATTACAGTTACTTGTCATAATTAGAAACGAAGTTACAGTTACCTGTCATAATTAGTATCAAAGTTACAGTTACTTGTCATAATTAGAATCGAAGTTACTGTTACCTGTCATAATTAGTATCGAAGTTACAGTTACCTGCCAAAATTTGTATCGAAATTACAGTTACTTGTCAAAATTAGTAACGAAGATACAGTAACCTGTCATAATTAGTATCGAAGTTACATTTACTTGTCATAATTTGTATCGAAGTTACAGTTACCTGCCATAATTTGTATCGAAATTAAAGTTACTTGTCATAATTAGTAACGAAGTTACAGTTACCTGTCATAATTAGTAGCGAAGTTACTGTTACCTGTCATAATTAGTATTGAAGTTACAGTTACCTACCATAATTTTTTATCAAAATTACCGTTACTTGTCATAATTAGTAACGAAGGTAGAGTTTCCTGTCATAATTAGTATCGAAGTTACTGTTACCTGTCTAATTAGTATCGAAGTTACTGTTACCTGCCATAATTTGTATCGAAATTACAGTTACTTGTCATAATTAGTAACGAAGGTACAGCTACCTGTCATAATTTGTATCGAAATTACAGTTACTTGTCATAATTAGTAATGAAGTTACAGTTTTCTGTCATAATTAGTATCGAAGTTACTGTTACCTGTCATAATTAGTATCGAAATTACAGTTACCTGCCATAATTTGTATCGAAATTACAGGGACTTGTAATAATTTGTAACGAAGTTACAGTTACCTGCCATAATAAGTATCGAAATTAAAGTAACTTGTCATAATTAGTAACAAAGTTACAGTTACCTGTCATAATTAGTATCGAAGTTACTGTTACCTGTCATAATTAGTATTGAAGTTACAGTTACCTACCATAATTTTTTAACAAAATTACAGTTACTTGTCATAATTAGTAACGAAGTTAGAGTTTCTTGTCATAATTAGTATCGAAGTTACAGTTACCTGTCATAATTTGTACCGAAGTTATAGTTAATTGTCATAATTAGTATCGAAGATAGTGTTACCAGTCATAATTAGTATCGAAGTTACAGTTACCTGCCATAATTTGTATCAAAATTACAGTTACTTGTCATAATTAGTAACGAAGTTACAGTTACCTGTCATAAATAGTATCGAAGTTACAGTTACTTGTCATAATTAGTATCGAAGTTACTGTTACCTGTCATAATAAGTATCGAAGTTACAGTTACCTGCCAAAATTTGTATCGAAATTACAGTTATTGTCATAATTAGTAACGAAGTTACAGTTACTTGTCATAATTAGTATCGAAGTTACAGTTACTTGTCATAATTAGTATGGAAGTTACTGTTACTTGTCATAATTAGTATCGAAGTTACTGTTACCTGTCATAATTAGTATCGGAATTACAATTACCTGCCACATTTTGTAACGAAATTACAGTTACTTGTCATAATTAGTATCGAAGTTACAGTTACCTGCCAAAATTTGTATCGAAATTACAGTTACTTGTCATAATTAGTAACGAAGTTACAGTTACCTGTCATAATTAGTATCGAAGTTACAGTTACTTGTGATAATTAGTATCGAAGTTACTGTTACTTGTCATAATTAGTATCGAATTACTTATACTTGTCATAATAAGTATCGAAGTTACAGTTACCTGTCTTAATTTGAATCGAAATTACAGGGACTTGTCATAATTAGTAACGAAGTTACAGTTACCTGCCATAATTAGTATTGAAATTAAAGTTACTTGTCATAATTAGTAACGAAGTTACAGTTACCTGTCCTAATTAGTATCGAAGTTATTGTTACCTGTCATAATTAGTATTGAAGTTACAGTTACCTACCGAAATGTTTTATCAAAATTACAGTTACTTGTCATAGTTAGTAACGAAGTTAGAGTTTCTTGTCATAATTTGTATCGAAGTTACAGTTGTCTGTCATAATTTGTATCGAAGTTATAGTTACTTGTCATAATTAGTATCGAAGTTACTGTTACCTGTCATAATTAGTATCGAAGTTACAGTTACCCGCCATAATTTGTATCGAAATTACAGTTATTGTCATAATAAGAAACGAAGTTACAGTTACCTGTCATAATTAGTATCAAAGTTACAGTTACTTGTCATAATTAGAATCGAAGTTACTGTTACCTGTCATAATTAGTATCGAAGTTACAGTTACCAGCCAAAATTTGTATCGAAATTACAGTTACTTGTCAAAATTAGTAACGAAGATACAGTTACCTGTCATAATTAGTATCGAAGTTACATTTACTTGTCATAATTAGTATCGAAGTTACAGTTACCTGCCATAATTTGTATCGAAATTAAAGTTACTTGTCATAATTAGTAACGAAGTTACAGTTACCTGTCATAATTAGTATCGAAGTTACTGTTACCTGTCATAATTAGTATTGAAGTTACAGTTACCTACCATAATTTTTTATCAAAATTACAGTTACTTGTCATAATGAGTAACGAAGGTAGAGTTTCCTGTCATAATTAGTATCGAAGTTACTGTTACCTGTCTAATTAGTATCGAGGTTACTGTTACCTGCCATAATTTGTATCGAAATTACAGTTACTTGTCATAATTAGTAACGAAGTTACAGTTACCTGTCATAATTTGTATCGAAATTACAGTTACTTGTCATAATTAGTAACGAAGTTACAGTTTCCTGTCATAATTAGTATCGAAGTTACTGTAACCTGTCATAATTAGTATCGAAATTACAGTTACCTGCCATAATTTGTATCGAAATTACAGGGACTTGTAATAATTAGTAACGAAGTTACAGTTACCTGCCATAATAAGTATCGAAATTAAAGTTATTTGTCATAATTAGTAACGAACTTACAGTTACCTGTCATAATTAGTATCGAAGTTACTGTTACCTGTCATAATTAGTATTGAAGTTACAGTTACCTACCATATTTTTTTAACAAAATTACAGTTACTTTTCATAATTAGTAACGAAGTTACAGTTTCTTGTCATAATTAGTATCGAAGTTACTGTTACCTGTCATAATTAGTATCGAAGTTACAGTTACCTGCCAAAATTTGTATCGAAATTGCAGTTACTTGTCATAATGAGTAACGAAGTTACAGTTACCTGCCATAATTTGTACCGAAATTACAGTTCCTTGTCATAATTAGTATCGAAGTTACAGTTACCTGTCATAATTAGCATCGAAGGTACTGTTACTTGTCATAATTAGTAACGAAGTTACAGTTATCTGTCATAATTTGTATCGAAATTACAGTTACTTGTCATAATTAGTAACGAAGTTACAGTTTCCTGTCATAATTGGTATCGAAGTTACTGTTACCTGTCATAATTAGTATGGAAGTTACAGTTACCTGCCATAATTTGTATCGAAATTACAGGGACTTGTCTTAATTAGTATCGAAGTTACAGTTACCTGTCATAATTAGTATCGAATTTACAGTTACCTACCTTAATTTTTTTATCAAAATTACAGTTACTTTTCATAATTAGTAACGAAGGTAGAGTTTCCTGTCATAATTAGTATCGAAGTTACTGTTACCTGTCTAATTAGTATCGAAGTTACTGTTACCTGCCATAATTCGTATCGAAATTACAGTTACTTGTCATAATTAGTAACGAAGTTACAGTCACCTGTCATAATTTGTATCGAAATTACAGTTACTTGTCATAATTAGTAACGAAGTTACAGTTTCCTGTCATAATTAGTATCGAAGTTACTGTTACCTGTCATAATTAGTATCGAAATTACAGTTACCTGCCATAATTTGTATCGAAATTACAGGGACTTGTAATAATTAGTAACGAAGTTACAGTTACCTGCCATAATAAGTATCGAAATTAAAGTTACTTGTCATAATTAGTAACGAAGTTACAGTTACCTGTCATAATTAGTATCGAAGTTACTGTTACCTGTCATAATTAGTATTTAAGTTACAGTTACCTACCATAATTTTTTAACAAAATTACAGTTACTTGTCATAATTAGTAACGAAGTTAGAGTTTCTTGTCATAATTAGTATAGAAGTTACAGTTACCTGTCATAATTTGTACCGAAGTTATAGTTAATTGTCATAATTAGTATCGAAGAAAGTGTTACCAGTCATAATTAGTATAGAAGTTACAGTTACCTGCCATAATTTGTATCAAAATTACAGTTACTTGTCATAATTAGTTACGAAGTTACAGTTTCCTGTCATAAATAGTATCGAAGTTACAGTTACTTGTCATAATAAGTATGGAAGTCACTGTTACTTGTCATAATTAGTATCGAAGTTACTGTTACCTGTCATAATTAGTATCGAAATTACAATTACCTGCCACAATTTGTAACGAAATTACAGTTACTTGTCATAATTAGTATCGAAGTTACAGTTACCTGCCAAAATTTGTATCGAAATTACAGTTACTTGTCATAATTAGTAACGAAGTTACAGTTACCTGTCATAATTAGTATCGAAGTTACAGTTACTTGCCATAATTAGTATCGAAGTTACAGTTACTTGTCATAATAAGTATGGAAGTCACTGTTACTTGTCATAATTAGTATCGAAGTTACTGTTACCTGTCATAATTAGTATCGAAATTACAATTACCTGCCACAATTTGTAACGAAATTACAGTTACTTGTCATAATTAGTATCGAAGTTACAGTTACCTGCCAAAATTTGTATCGAAATTACAGTTACTTGTCATAATTAGTAACGAAGTTACAGTTACCTGTCATAATTAGTATCGAAGTTACAGTTACTTGTCATAATTAGTATCGAAGTTACTGTTACTTCTCATAATTAGTATCGAAGTTACTGTTACCTGTCATAATAAGTATCGAAGTTACAGTTACCTGTCTTAATTTGTATCTAAATTACAGGGACTTGTCATAATTAATAACGAAGTTACAGTTACCTGCCATAATTAGTATTGAAATTAAAGTTACTTGTCATAATTAGTAACGAAGTTACAGTTACCTGTCGTAATAAGTATCGAAGTTACTGTTACCTGTCATAATTAGTATTGAAGTTACAGTTACCTACCAATTTTTTTTTATCAAAAATACAGTTACTTGTCATAGTTAGTAACGAAGTTAGAGTTTCTTGTCAAAATTAGTATCGAAGTTACAGTTGTCTGTCATAATTTGTATCGAAGTTATAGTTACTTGTCATCATTAGTATCGAAGTTACTGTTACCTGTCATAATTAGTATCGAAGTTACAGTTACCTGCCATAATTTGTATCGAAATTACAGTTACTTGTCATAATTAGTAACGAAGTTACAGTTACCTGTCATAATTAGTATCGAAGTTACAGTTACATTTCTTAATTAGTATCGAAGTTACTGTTACTTGTCATAATTAGTATCGAAGTTACTGTTACCTGTCATAATTAGTATCGAAATTTCAATTACCTGCCATAATTTGCAACGAAATTACAGTTACTTGTCATAATTAGTAACGAAGTTACAGTTACCTGTCATAATTAGTATCGAAGTTAGAGTTACTTGTCATAATTAGTATCGAAGTTACAGTTCCCTGTCATAATTAGCATCGAAGGTACTGTTACATGTCATAATTAGTATCGACGTTACTGTTACCTGTCATAATTAGTAACGAAGTTACAGTTACCTGTCATAATTAGCATCGAAGTTATAGTTACTTGTCATAAATAGTACCGAAGTTACTGTTACCTGTCATAATTAGTATTGAAGTTACAGTTACCTACCAATTTTTTTATCAATATTACAGTTACTTGTCATAATTAGTAACGACGTTAGATTTTCTTGTCATAATTAGCATCGAAGTTGCAGTTACCTGTCATAATTTGTATCGAAGTTATAGTTACTTGTCATAATTAGTAACGAAGTTACTGTTATCTGTCATAATTAGTATCGAAGTTACAGTTACCTGCCATAAATTGTAACAAAATTACAGTTACTTGTCGTAATTAGTAACGAAGTTACAGTTACCTGTCATAATTAGTATCGAAGTTACAGTTATTGTCATAATTAGTATCGAAGTTACTGTTGCCTGTAATAATTAGTATCGATGTTACAGTTACCTGCCAAAATTTGTATCGAAATTACAGTTACTTGTTATAATTAGTAACGAAGTTACAGTTACCTGCCATAATTTGTATCGAAATTACAGTTCCTTGTCATAATTAGTATCGAAGTTAGAGTTACCTGTCATAAATAGTATCGAAGTTACAGTTACTTGTCATAATTAGTATCGATGTTACTGTTACCTGTCATAATAAGTATCGAAGTTACAGTTACCTGCCAAAATTTGTATCGAAATTACAGTTACTTGTCATAATTAGTAACGAAGTTACAGTTACTTGGCATAATTAGTATCGAAGTTACAGATACTTGTCATACTTAGTATGGATGTTACTGTTACTTGTCATAATTAGTATCGAAGTTACTGTTACCTGTCATAATTAGTATCGTAATTACAATTATCTGCCACAATTTGTAACGAAATTTCAGTTACTTGTCATAATTAGTATCGAAGTTACAGTTACCTGCCAAAATTTGTATCGAAATTACAGTTACTTGTCATAATTAGTAACGAAGTTACAGTTACCTGTGATAATTAGTATCGAAGTTACAGTTACTTGTGATAATTAGTATCGAAGTTACTGTTACCTGTCATAATTAGTATCGAATTACTGTTACTTGTCATAATAAGTATCGAAGTTACAGTTACCTGTCTTAATTTGTATCGAAATTACAGGGACTTGTCATAATTAGTAACGACGTTACAGTTACCTGCCACAATTAGTATTGAAATTAAAGTTACTTGTCCTAATTAGTAACGAAGTTACAGTTACCTGTCTTAATTAGTATCGAAGTTACTGTTACCTGTCATAATTAGTATTGAAGTTACAGTTACCTACCAATTTTTTTATCAAAATTACAGTTACTTGTCATAGTTAGTAACGAAGTTAGAGTTTCTTGTCATAATTAGTATCGAAGTTACAGTTGTCTGTCATAATTTGTATCGAAGTTATAGTTACTTGTCATAATTAGTATCGAAGTTACTGTTACCTGTCATAATTAGTATTGAAGTTACAGTTACCTGCCATAATTTCTATCGAAATTACAGTTACTTGTCATAATTAGAAACGAAGTTACAGTTACCTGTCATAATTAGTATCAAAGTTACAGTTACTTGTCATAATTAGAGTCGAAGTTACTGTTACCTGTCATAATTAGTATCGAAGTTACAGTTACCAGCCAAAATTTGTATCGAAATTACAGTTACTTGTCAAAATTAGTAACGAAGGTACAGTTACCTGTCATAATTAGTATCGAAGTTACATTTACTTGTCATAATTAGTATCGAAGTTACAGTTACCTGCCATAATTTGTATCGAAATTAAAGTTACTTGTCATGATTAGTAACGAAGTTACAGTTACCTGTCATAATTAGTATCGAAGTTACTGTTACCTGTCATAATTAGTATTGAAGTTACAGTTACCTACCATAATTTTTTATCAAAATTACAGTTACTTGTCATAATGAGTAACGAAGGTAGAGTTTCCTGTCATAATTAGTATCGAAGTTACTGTTACCTGTCTAATTAGTATCGAAGTTACTGTTACTTGCCATAATTTGTATCGAAATTACAGTTACTTGTCATAATTAGTAACGAAGTTACAGTTACCTGTCATAATTTGTATCGAAATTACAGTTACTTGTCATAATTAGTAACGAAGTTACAGTTTCCTGTCATAATTAGTATCGAAGTTACTGTTACCTGTCATAATTAGTATTGAAGTTACAGTTACCTGCCATAATTTGTATCAAAATTACAGTTACTTGTCATAATTAGTAACGAAGTTACAGTTAACTGTCATAAATAGTATCGAAGTTACAGTTACTTGTCATAATTAGTATCGAGGTTACTGTTACCTGTCATAATAAGTATCGAAGTTACAGTTACCTGCCAAAATTTGTATCCAAATTACAGTTACTTGTCATAATTAGTAACGAAGTTACAGTTACCTGTCATAATTAGTATCGAAGTTACAGTTACTTGTTATAATTAGTATCGAAGTTACAGTTACTTGTCATAATTAGTATGGAAGTTACTGTTACTTGTCATAATTAGTATCGAAGTTACTGTTACCTGTCATAATTAGTATCGAAATTACAATTACCTGCCTTAATTTGTAACGAAATTACAGTTACTTGTCATAATTAGTATCGAAGTTACAGTTACCTGCCAAAATTTGTATCGAAATTACAGTTTCTTGTCATAATTAGTAACGAAGTTACAGTTACCTGTCATAATTAGTATCGAAGTTACAGTTACTTGTGATAATTAGTATCGAAGTTACTGTTACTTGTCATAATTAGTATCGAAGTTACTGTTACCTGTTATAATAAGTATCGAAGTTACAGTTACCTGTCTTAATTTGTATCGAAATTACAGGGACTTGTCATAATTAGTAACGATTTTACAGTTACCTGCCATAATTAGTATTGAAATTAAAGTTACTTGTCATAATTAGTATCGAAGTTACAGTTACCTGTCCTAATTGGTATCGAAGTTACAGTTACCTGCCATAAATTGTAACAAAATTACAGTTACTTGTCATAAGTATTAACGAAGTTACTGTTACCTGTCATAATAAGTATCGAAGTTACAGTTACTTGTCATAATTAGTATCGAAGTTACTGTTACCTGTCATAATTAGTATCGAAGTTACAGTTACCTGCCAAAATTTGTATCGAAATTGCAGTTACTTGTCATAATTAGTAACGAAGTTACAGTTACCTGCCATAATTTGTATCGAAATTACAGTTCCTTGTCATAATTAGTATCGAAGTTACAGTTACCTGTCATAATTAGCATCGAAGGTACTGTTACTTGTCATAATTAGTAACGAAGTTACAGTTACCTGTCATAATTTGTATCGAAATTACAGTTACTTGTCATAATTAGTAACGAAGTTACAGTTTCCTGTCATAATTAGTATCGAAGTTACTGTTACCTGTAATAATTAGTATGGAAGTTCAGTTACCTGCCATAATTTGTATCGAAATTACAGGGACTTGTCTTAATTAGTATCGAAGTTACAGTTACCTGTCATAATTAGTATTGAAGTTACAGTTACCTACCTTAATTTTTTTATCAAAATTACAGTTACATGTCATAATTAGTAACGAAGGTAGAGTTTCCTGTCATAATTAGTATCGAAGTTACTGTTACCTGTCTAATTAGTATCGAAATTACAGTTACTTGTCATAATTAGTAACGAAGTTACAGTCACCTGTCATAATTTGTATCGAAATTACAGTTACCTGTCATAATTAGTAACGAAGTTACAGTTTCCTGTCATAATTAGTATCGAAGTTACTGTTACCTGTCATAATTAGTATCGAAATTACAGTTACCTGCCATAATTTGTATCGAAATTACAGGGACTTGTAATAAATTAGTAACGAAGTTACAGTTACCTGCCATAATAAGTATCGAAATTAAAGTTACTTGTCATAATTAGTAACGATGTTACAGTTACCTGTCATAATTAGTATCGAAGTTACTGTTACCTGTCATAATTAGTATTAAAGTTACAATTACCTACCATAGTTTTTTAACAAAATTACAGTTACTTGTCATAATTAGTAACGAAGTTAGAGTTTCTTGTCATAATTAGTATCGAAGTTATAGTTACCTGTCATAATTTGTACCGAAGTTATAGTTAATTGTCATAATTAGTATCGAAGAAAGTGTTACCAGTCATAATTAGTATAAAAGTTACAGTTACCTGCCATAATTTGTATCAAAATTACAGTTACTTGTCATAATTAGTTACGAAGTTACAGTTTCCTGTCATAAATAGTATCGAAATTACAGTTACTTGTCATAATTAGTATCGAAGTTACTGTTACCTGTCATAATAAGTATCGAAGTTACAGTTACCTGCCAAAATTTGTATCGAAATTACAGTTACTTGTCATAATTAGTAACGAAGTTACAGTTACCTGTCATAATTAGTATCGAAGTTACAGTTACTTGTCATAATTAGTATCGAAGTTACAGTTACTTGTCATAATAAGTAAGGAAGTCACTGTTACTTGTCATAATTAGTATCGAAGTTACTGTTACCTGTCATAATTAGTATCGAAATTACAATTACCTGCCACAATTTGTAACGAAATTACAGTTACTTGTCATAATTAGTATCGAAGTTACAGTTACCTGCCAAAATTTGTATCGAAATTACAGTTACTTGTCATAATTAGTAACGAAGTTACAGTTACCTGTCATAATTAGTACTGAAGTTACAGTTACTTGTCATAATTAGTATCGAAGTTACTGTTACTTCTCATAATTAGTATCGAAGTTACTGTTACCTGTCATAATAAGTATCGAAGTTGCAGTTACCTGTCTTAATTTGTATCTAAATTACAGGTACTTGTCATAATTAATAACTAAGTTACAGTTACCTGCCATAATTAGTATTGAAATTAAAGTTACTTGTCATAATTAGTAACTAAGTTACAGTTACCTGCCATAATTAGTATTGAAATTAAAGTTACTTGTCATAATTAGTAACGAAGTTACAGTTACCTACCAATTTTTTTAATCAAAATTAGAGTTACTTGTCATAGTTAGTAACGAAGTTAGAGATTCTTGTCATAATTAGTATCGAAGTTACAGTTGTCTGTCATAATTTGTATCGAAGTTATAGTAACTTGTCATAATTAGTATCGAAGTTACTGTTACCTGTCATAATTAGTATCGAAGTTACAGTTACCTGCCATAATTTGTATCGAAATTACAGTTACTTGTCATAATTAGTAACGAAGTTACAGTTACCTGTCATAATTAGTATCGAAGTTACAGTTACTTGTCTTAATTAGTATCGAAGTTACTGTTACTTGTCATAATTAGTATCGAAGTTACTGTTACCTGTCATAATTAGTATCGAAGTTACTGTTACCTGTCATAATTAGTAACGAAGTTACAGTTACCTGTCATAATTAGCATCGAAGTTATAGTTACTTGTCATAATTAGTACCGAAGTTACTGTTACCTGTCATAATTAGTATTGAAGTTACAGTTACCTACCAATTTTTTATCAATATTACAGTTACTTGTCATAATTAGTAACGAAGTTAGATTTTCTTGTCATAATTAGCATCGAAGTTGCAGTTACCTGTCATAATTTGTATCGAAATTACAGTTACTTGTTATAATTAGTAACGAAGTTACAGTTACCTGCCATAATTTGTATCGAAATTACAGTTCCTTGTCATAATTAGTATCGAAGTTAGAGTTACCTGTCATAAATAGTATCGAAGTTACAGTTACTTGTCATAATTAGTATCGATGTTACTGTTACCTGTCATAATAAGTATCGAAGTTACAGTTACCTGCCAAAATTTGTATCGAAATTACAGTTACTTGTCATAATTAGTAACGAAGTTACAGTTACTTGGCATAATTAGTATCGAAGTTACAGATACTTGTCATACTTAGTATGGATGTTACTGTTACTTGTCATAATTAGTATCGAAGTTACTGTTACCTGTCATAATTAGTATCGAAATTACAATTATCTGCCACAATTTGTAACGAAATTACAGTTACTTGTCATAATTAGTATCGAAGTTACAGTTACCTGCCAAAATTTGTATCGAAATTACAGTTACTTGTCATAATTAGTAACGAAGTTACAGTTACCTGTGATAATTAGTATCGAAGTTACAGTTACTTGTGATAATTAGTATCGAAGTTACTGTTACCTGTCATAATTAGTATCGAATTACTGTTACTTGTCATAATAAGTATCGAAGTTACAGTTACCTGTCTTAATTTGTATCGAAATTACAGGGACTTGTCATAATTAGTAACGACGTTACAGTTACCTGCCACAATTAGTATTGAAATTAAAGTTACTTGTCCTAATTAGTAACGAAGTTACAGTTACCTGTCTTAATTAGTATCGAAGTTACTGTTACCTGTCATAATTAGTATTGAAGTTACAGTTACCTACCAATTTTTTTTATCAAAATTACAGTTACTTGTCATAGTTAGTAACGAAGTTAGAGTTTCTTGTCATAATTAGTATCGAAGTTTCAGTTGTCTGTCATAATTTGTATCGAAGTTATAGTTACTTGTCATAATTAGTATCGAAGTTACTGTTACCTGTCATAATTAGTATTGAAGATACAGTTACCTGCCATAATTTCTATCGAAATTACAGTTACTTGTCATAATTAGAAACGAAGTTACAGTTACCTGTCATAATTAGTATCAAAGTTACAGTTACTTGTCATAATTAGAGTCGAAGTTACTGTTACCTGTCATAATTAGTATCGAAGTTACAGTTACCAGCCAAAATTTGTATCGAAATTACAGTTACTTGTCAAAATTAGTAACGAAGGTACAGTTACCTGTCATAATTAGTATCGAAGTTACATTTACTTGTCATAATTAGTATCGAAGTTACAGTTACCTGCCATAATTTGTATCGAAATTAAAGTTACTTGTCATGATTAGTAACGAAGTTACAGTTACCTGTCATAATTAGTATCGAAGTTACTGTTACCTGTCATAATTAGTATTGAAGTTACAGTTACCTACCATAATTTTTTATCAAAATTACAGTTACTTGTCATAATGAGTAACGAAGGTAGAGTTTCCTGTCATAATTAGTATCGAAGTTACTGTTACCTGTCTAATTAGTATCGAAGTTACTGTTACTTGCCATAATTTGTATCGAAATTACAGTTACTTGTCATAATTAGTAACGAAGTTACAGTTACCTGTCATAATTTGTATCGAAATTACAGTTACTTGTCATAATTAGTAACGAAGTTACAGTTTCCTGTCATAATTAGTATCGAAGTTACTGTTACCTGTCATAATTAGTATTGAAGTTACAGTTACCTACCATAATTTTTTAACAAAATTACAGTTACTTGTCATAATTAGTAACGAAGTTAGAGTTTCTTGTCATAATTAGTATCGAAGTTACAGTAACCTGTCATAATTTGTACCGAAGTTATAGTTAATTGTCATAATTAGTATCGAAGATAGTGTTACCAGTCATAATTAGTATCGAAGTTACAGTTACCTGCCATAATTTGTATCAAAATTACAGTTACTTGTCATAATTAGTAACGAAGTTACAGTTAACTGTCATAAATAGTATCGAAGTTACAGTTACTTGTCATAATTAGTATCGAGGTTACTGTTACCTGTCATAATAAGTATCGAAGTTACAGTTACCTGCCAAAATTTGTATCCAAATTACAGTTACTTGTCATAATTAGTAACGAAGTTACAGTTACCTGTCATAATTAGTATCGAAGTTACAGTTACTTGTCATAATTAGTATCGAAGTTACAGTTACTTGTCATAATTAGTATGGAAGTTACTGTTACTTGTCATAATTAGTATCGAAGTTACTGTTACCTGTCATAATTAGTATCGAAATTACAATTACCTGCCTTAATTTGTAACGAAATTACAGTTACTTGTCATAATTAGTATCGAAGTTACAGTTACCTGCCAAAATTTGTATCGAAATTACAGTTTCTTGTCATAATTAGTAACGAAGTTACAGTTACCTGTCATAATTAGTATCGAAGTTACAGTTACTTGTGATAATTAGTATCGAAGTTACTGTTACTTGTCATAATTAGTATCGAAGTTACTGTTACCTGTTATAATAAGTATCGAAGTTACAGTTACCTGTCTTAATTTGTATCGAAATTACAGGGACTTGTCATAATTAGTAACGATTTTACAGTTACCTGCCATAATTAGTATTGAAATTAAAGTTACTTGTCATAATTAGTATCGAAGTTACAGTTACCTGTCCTAATTGGTATCGAAGTTACAGTTACCTGCCATAAATTGTAACAAAATTACAGTTACTTGTCATAAGTATTAACGAAGTTACTGTTACCTGTCATAATAAGTATCGAAGTTACAGTTACTTGTCATAATTAGTATCGAAGTTACTGTTACCTGTCATAATTAGTATCGAAGTTACAGTTACCTGCCAAAATTTGTATCGAAATTGCAGTTACTTGTCATAATTAGTAACGAAGTTACAGTTACCTGCCATAATTTGTATCGAAATTACAGTTCCTTGTCATAATTAGTATCGAAGTTACAGTTACCTGTCATAATTAGCATCGAAGGTACTGTTACTTGTCATAATTAGTAACGAAGTTACAGTTACCTGTCATAATTTGTATCGAAATTACAGTTACTTGTCATAATTAGTAACGAAGTTACAGTTTCCTGTCATAATTAGTATCGAAGTTACTGTTACCTGTAATAATTAGTATGGAAGTTCAGTTACCTGCCATAATTTGTATCGAAATTACAGGGACTTGTCTTAATTAGTATCGAAGTTACAGTTACCTGTCATAATTAGTATTGAAGTTACAGTTACCTACCTTAATTTTTTTATCAAAATTACAGTTACATGTCATAATTAGTAACGAAGGTAGAGTTTCCTGTCATAATTAGTATCGAAGTTACTGTTACCTGTCTAATTAGTATCGAAATTACAGTTACTTGTCATAATTAGTAACGAAGTTACAGTCACCTGTCATAATTTGTATCGAAATTACAGTTACCTGTCATAATTAGTAACGAAGTTACAGTTTCCTGTCATAATTAGTATCGAAGTTACTGTTACCTGTCATAATTAGTATCGAAATTACAGTTACCTGCCATAATTTGTATCGAAATTACAGGGACTTGTAATAAATTAGTAACGAAGTTACAGTTACCTGCCATAATAAGTATCGAAATTAAAGTTACTTGTCATAATTAGTAACGATGTTACAGTTACCTGTCATAATTAGTATCGAAGTTACTGTTACCTGTCATAATTAGTATTAAAGTTACAATTACCTACCATAGTTTTTTAACAAAATTACAGTTACTTGTCATAATTAGTAACGAAGTTAGAGTTTCTTGTCATAATTAGTATCGAAGTTATAGTTACCTGTCATAATTTGTACCGAAGTTATAGTTAATTGTCATAATTAGTATCGAAGAAAGTGTTACCAGTCATAATTAGTATAAAAGTTACAGTTACCTGCCATAATTTGTATCAAAATTACAGTTACTTGTCATAATTAGTTACGAAGTTACAGTTTCCTGTCATAAATAGTATCGAAATTACAGTTACTTGTCATAATTAGTATCGAAGTTACTGTTACCTGTCATAATAAGTATCGAAGTTACAGTTACCTGCCAAAATTTGTATCGAAATTACAGTTACTTGTCATAATTAGTAACGAAGTTACAGTTACCTGTCATAATTAGTATCGAAGTTACAGTTACTTGTCATAATTAGTATCGAAGTTACAGTTACTTGTCATAATAAGTAAGGAAGTCACTGTTACTTGTCATAATTAGTATCGAAGTTACTGTTACCTGTCATAATTAGTATCGAAATTACAATTACCTGCCACAATTTGTAACGAAATTACAGTTACTTGTCATAATTAGTATCGAAGTTACAGTTACCTGCCAAAATTTGTATCGAAATTACAGTTACTTGTCATAATTAGTAACGAAGTTACAGTTACCTGTCATAATTAGTACTGAAGTTACAGTTACTTGTCATAATTAGTATCGAAGTTACTGTTACTTCTCATAATTAGTATCGAAGTTACTGTTACCTGTCATAATAAGTATCGAAGTTGCAGTTACCTGTCTTAATTTGTATCTAAATTACAGGTACTTGTCATAATTAGTAACTAAGTTACAGTTACCTGCCATAATTAGTATTGAAATTAAAGTTACTTGTCATAATTAGTAACGAAGTTACAGTTACCTGTCCTAATAAGTATCGAAGTTACTGTTACCTGTCATAATTAGTATAGAAGTTACAGTTACCTACCAATTTTTTTAATCAAAATTAGAGTTACTTGTCATAGTTAGTAACGAAGTTAGAGATTCTTGTCATAATTAGTATCGAAGTTACAGTTGTCTGTCATAATTTGTATCGAAGTTATAGTAACTTGTCATAATTAGTATCGAAGTTACTGTTACCTGTCATAATTAGTATCGAAGTTACAGTTACCTGCCATAATTTGTATCGAAATTACAGTTACTTGTCATAATTAGTAACGAAGTTACAGTTACCTGTCATAATTAGTATCGAAGTTACAGTTACTTGTCTTAATTAGTATCGAAGTTACTGTTACTTGTCATAATTAGTATCGAAGTTACTGTTACCTGTCATAATTAGTATCGAAGTTACTGTTACCTGTCATAATTAGTAACGAAGTTACAGTTACCTGTCATAATTAGCATCGAAGTTATAGTTACTTGTCATAATTAGTACCGAAGTTACTGTTACCTGTCATAATTAGTATTGAAGTTACAGTTACCTACCAATTTTTTATCAATATTACAGTTACTTGTCATAATTAGTAACGAAGTTAGATTTTCTTGTCATAATTAGCATCGAAGTTGCAGTTACCTGTCATAATTTGTATCGAAGTTATAGTTACTTGTCATAATTATTAGCGAAGTTCCTGTTATCTGTCATAATTAGTATCGAAGTTACAGTTACCTGCCATAAATTGTAACAAAATTACAGTTACTTGTCGTAATTAGTAACGAAGTTACAGTTACCTGTCATAATTAGTATCGAAGTTACAGTTACTTGTCATAATTAGTATCGAAGTTACTGTTACCTGTAATAATTAGTATCGATGTTACAGTTACCTGCCAAAATTTGTATCGTAATTACAGTTACTTGTTATAATTAGTAACGAAGTTACAGTTACCTGCCATAATTTGTATCGAAATTACAGTTCCTTGTCATAATTAGTATCGAAGTTACAGTTACCTGTCATAATTAGCATCGAAGGTACTGTTACTTGTCATAATTAGTAACGAAGTTACAGTTACCTGGCATAATTTGTATCGAAATTACAGTTCCTTGTCATAATTAGTATCGAAGTTACAGTTACTTGTCATAATTAGTATCGAAGTTACTGTTACCTGTCATTATAAGTATCGAAGTTACAGTTACCTGCCAAAATTTGTATCGAAATTACAGTTACTTGTCATAATTAGTAACGAAGTTACAGTTACTTGTCATAATTAGTATCGAAGTTACAGTTACTTGTCATAATTAGTATGGATGTTACTGTTACTTGTCATAATTACTAACGAAGTTACAGTTACCTGCCATAATTAGCATCGAAGGTACTGTTACTTGTCATAATTAGTATCGACGTTACTGTTACCTGTCATAATTAGTATTGAAGTTACAATTACCTACCATAATTTTTTATCAAAATTACAGTTAATTGTCATAATTAGTAACGAAGTTAGAGTTTCTTGTCATAATTAGTATTGAAGTTACAGTTACCTGTCATAATTTGTATCGAAGTTATAGTTAGACTACTTGTCATAATTAGTATCAAAGTTACTGTTACCTGTCATAATTAGTATCGAAGTTACAGTTACCTGCCATAATTTGTATCGAAATTACAGTAACTTGTCATAATTAGTAACGAAGTTACAGTTACCTGTCATAATTAGTATCGAAGTTACATTTACTTGTCATAATTAGTGTCGAAGTTACAGTTACCTGCCATAATTTGTTTCGAAATTACAGTAACTTGTCATAATTAGTATCGAAGTTACATTTACTTGTCATAATTAGTGTCGAAGTTACAGTTACCTGCCATTATTTGTATCGAAATTACAGGGACTTGTCATAATTAGTAACGAAGTTACAGTTACCTGCCATAATTAGTATTGAAATTAAAGTTACTTGTCATAATAAATAAAGAAGTTACAGTTACCTGTGATAATTAGTATCGAAGTTACTGTTACCTGTCATAATAAGTATTGAAGTTACAGTTACCTACCATAATTTTTTATCAAAATTACAGTTACTTGTCATAATTAGTAACGAAGTTAGAGTTTCTTGTCATAATTAGTATCGAAGATACAGTTACCTGCCATAATTTGTACCGAAGTTATAGTTAATTGTCATAATTAGTATCGAAGATAGTGTTACCAGTCATAATTAGTATCGAAGTTACAGTTACCTGCCATAATTTGTATCAAAATTACAGTTACTTGTCATAATTAGTAACGAAGTTACAGTTACCTGTCATAAATAGTATCGAAGTTACAGTTACTTGTCATAATTAGTATCGAAGTTACTGTTACCTGTCATAATAAGTATCGAAGTTACAGTTACCTGCCAAAATTTGTATCGAAATTACAGTTACTTGTTATAATTAGTAACGAAGTTACAGTTACCTGCCATAATTTGTATCGAAATTACAGTTCCTTGTCATAATTAGTAACGAAGTTACAGTTACCTGTCATAAATAGTATCGAAGTTACAGTAACTTGTCATAATTAGTATCGAAGTTACTGTTACCAGTCATAATTAGTATCGAAGTTACAGTTACCTGCCATAATTTGTATCAAAATTACAGTTACTTGTCATAATTAGTAACGAAGTTACAGTTACCTGTCATAATAGTATCGAAGTTACAGTTACTTGTCATAATTAGTATCGAAGTTACTGTTACCTGTCATAATAAGTATCGAAGTTACAGTTACCTGCCAAAATTTGTATCGAAATTACAGTTACCTGTTATAATTAGTAACGAAGTTACAGTTACCTGCCATAATTTGTATCGAAATTACAGTTCCTTGTCATAATTAGTATCGAAGTTACAGTTACTTGTCATAAATAGTATCGAAGTTACAGTTACTTGTCATAATTAGTATCGAAGTTACTGTTACATGTCATAATAAGTATCGAAGTTACAGTTACCTGCCAAAATTTGTATCGAAATTACAGTTACTTGTCATAATTAGTAACGAAGTTACAGTTACTTGTCATAATTAGTATCGAAGTTACAGTTACTTGTCATAATTACTATGGATGTTACTGTTACTTGTCATAATTAGTATCGAAGTTACTGTTACCTGTCATAATTAGTATCGAAATTACAATTACCTGCCACAATTTGTAACGAAATTACAGTTACTTGTCATAATTAGTATCGAAGTTACAGTTACCTGCCAAAATTTGTATCGAAATTACAGTTACTTGTCATAATTAGTAACGAAGTTACAGTTACCTGTCATAATTAGTATCGAAGTTACAGTTACTTGTGATAATTAGTATCGAAGTTACTGTTACTTGTCATAATTAGTATCGAATTACTGTTACTTGTCATAATAAGTATCGAAGTTTCAGTTACCTGTCTTAATTTGTATCGAAATTACAGGGACTTGTCATAATTAGTAACGAAGTTACAGTTACCTGCCACAATTAGTATTGAAATTAAAGTTACTTGTCCTAATTAGTAACGAAGTTACAGTTACCTGTCCTAATTAGTATCGAAGTTACTGTTACCTGTCATAATTAGTATTGAAGTTACAGTTACCTACCAAAATTTTTTATCAAAATTACAGTTACTTGTCATAGTTAGTAACGAAGTTAGAGTTTCTTGTCATAATTAGTATCGAAGTTACAGTTGTCTGTCATAATTTGTATCGAAGTTATAGTTACTTGTCATAATTAGTATTGAAGTTACAGTTACCTGCCATAATTTGTATCGAAATTACAGTTACTTGTCATAATTAGAAACGAAGTTACAGTTACCTGTCATAATAAGTATCGAAGTTACTGTTACTTGTCATAATTAGTATTGAAGTTACAGTTATCTACCATAATTAGTATTGAAGTTACAGTTACCTACCATAATTTTTTATCAAAATTACAGTTACTTGTCATAATTAGTAACGAAGAAAGAGTTTCTTTTCATAATTAGTATCGAAGATTTAGTTACCTGCCATAATTTGTACCGAAGTTATAGTTAATTGTCATAATTAGTATCGAAGATAGTGTTACCAGTCATAATTAGTATCGAAGTTACAGTTACCTGCCATAATTTGTATCAAAATTACAGTTACTTGTCATAATTAGTAACGAAGTTACAGTTACCTGTCATAAATAGTATCGAAGTTACAGTTACTTGTCATAATTAGTATCGAAGTTACTGTTACCTGTCATAATAAGTATCGAAGTTACAGTTACCTGCCAAAATTTGTATCGAAATTACAGTTACTTGATATAATTAGTAACGAAGTTACAGTTACCTGCCATAATTTGTATCGAAATTACAGTTCCTTGTCATAATTAGTAACGAAGTTACAGTTACCTGTCATAAATAGTGTCGAAGTTACAGTAACTTGTCATAATTAGTATCGAAGTTACTGTTACCAGTCATAATTAGTATCGAAGTTACAGTTACCTGCCATAATTTGTATCAAAATTACAGTTACTTGTCATAATTAGTAACGAAGTTACAGTTACCTGTCATAATAGTATCGAAGTTACAGTTACTTGTCATAATTAGTATCGAAGTTACTGTTACCTGTCATAATAAGTATCGAAGTTACAGTAACTGCCAAAATTTGTATCGAAATTACAGTTACTTGTTATAATTAGTAACGAAGTTACAGTTACCTGCCATAATTTGTATCGAAATTACAGTTCCTTGTCATAATTAGTATCGAAGTTACAGTTACTTGTCATAAATAGTATCGAAGTTACAGTTACTTGTCATAATTAGTATCGAAGTTACTGTTACCTGTCATAATAAGTATCGAAGTTACAGTTACCTGCCAAAATTTGTATCGAAATTACAGTTACTTGTCATAATTAGTAACGAAGTTACAGTTACTTGTCATAATTAGTATCGAAGTTACAGTTACTTGTCATAATTACTATGGATGTTACTGTTACTTGTCATAATTAGTATCGAAGTTACTGTTACCTGTCATAATTAGTATCGAAATTACAATTACCTGCCACAATTTGTAACGAAATTACAGTTACTTGTCATAATTAGTATCGAAGTTACAGTTACCTGCCAAAATTTGTATCGAAATTACAGTTACTTGTCATAATTAGTAACGAAGTTACAGTTACCTGTCATAATTAGTATCGAAGTTACAGTTACTTGTGATAATTAGTATCGAAGTTACTGTTACTTGTCATAATTAGTATCGAATTACTGTTACTTGTCATAATAAGTATCGAAGTTACAGTTACCTGTCTTAATTTGTATCGAAATTACAGGGACTTGTCATAATTAGTAACGAAGTTACAGTAACCTGCCACAATTAGTATTGAAATTAAAGTTACTTGTCCTAATTAGTAACGAAGTTACAGTTACCTGTCCTAATTAGTATCGAAGTTACTGTTACCTGTCATAATTAGTATTGAAGTTACAGTTACCTACCAAATTTTTTTATCAAAATTACAGTTACTTGTCATAGTTAGTAACGAAGTTAGAGTTTCTTGTCATAATTAGTATCGAAGTTACAGTTGTCTGTCATAATTTGTATCGAAGTTATAGTTACTTGTCATAATTAGTATCGAAGTTACTGTTACCTGTCATAATTAGTATTGAAGTTACAGTTACCTGCCATAATTTGTATCGAAATTACAGTTACTTGTCATAATTAGAAACGAAGTTACAGTTACCTGTCATAATTAGTATCAAAGTTACAGTTACTTGTCATAATTAGAATCGAAGTTACTGTTACCTGTCATAATTAATATCGAAGTTACAGTTACCAGCCAAAATTTGTATCGAAATTACAGTTACTTGTCAAAATTAGTAACGAAGATACAGTTACCTGTCATAATTAGTATCGAAGTTACATTTACTTGTCATAATTAGTATCGAAGTTACAGTTACCTACCATAATTTGTATCGAAATTAAAGTTACTTGTCATAATTAGTAACGAAGTTACAGTTACCTGTCATAATTAGTATCGAAGTTACTGTTACCTGTCATAATTAGTATTGAAGTTACAGTTACCTACTATAATTTTTTATCAAAATTACAGTTACTTGTCATAATGAGTAACGAAGGTAGAGTTTCCTGTCATCATTAGTATCGAAGTTACTGTTACCTGTCTAATTAGTATCGAAGTTACTGTTACTTGCCATAATTTGTATCGAAATTACAGTTACTTGTCATAATTAGTAACGAAGTTACAGTTACCTGTCATAATTTGTATCGCAATTACAGTTACTTGTCATAATTAGTAACGAAGTTACAGTTTCCTGTCATAATTAGTATCGAAGTTACTGTAACCTGTCATAATTAGTATCGAAATTACAGTTACCTGCCATAATTTGTGTCGAAATTACAGGGACTTGTAATAATTAGTAACGAAGTTAGAGTTTCTTGTCATAATTAGTATCGAAGTTACAGTAACCTGTCATAATTTGTACCGAAGTTATAGTTAATTGTCATAATTAGTATCGAAGATAGTGTTACCAGTCATAATTAGTATCGAAGTTACAGTTACCTGCCATAATTTGTATCAAAATTACAGTTACTTGTCATAATTAGTAACGAAGTTACAGTTACCTGTCATAAATAGCATCGAAGTTACAGTTACTTGTCATAATTACTATCGAAGTTACTGTCACCTGTCATAATAAGTATCGAAGTTACAGTTACCTGCCAAAATTTGTATCGAAATTACAGTTACTTGTCATAATTAGTAACGAAGTTACAGTTACCTGTCATAATTAGTATCGAAGTTACAGTTACTTGTCATAATTAGTATCGAAGTTACAGTTACTTGTCATAATTAGTATGGAAGTTACTGTTACATGTCATAATTAGTATCGAAGTTACTGTTACCTGTCATAATTAGTATCGAAACTACAATTACCTGCCACAATTTGTAACGAAATTACAGTTACTTGTCATAATTAGTATCGAAGTTACAGTTACCTGCCAAAATTTGTATCGAAATTACAGTTACTTGTCATAATTAGTAACGAAGTTACAGTTACCTGTCCTAATTAGTATCGAAGTTACAGTTACTTGTGATAATTAGTATCGAAGTTACTGTTACATGTCATAATTAGTATCGAAGTTACTGTTACCTGTCATAATAAGTATCGAAGTTACAGTTACCTGTCTTAATTTGTATCGAAATTACAGGGACTTGTCATAAGTAGTAACGATTTTACAGTTACCTGCCATAATTAGTATTGAAATTAAAGTTACTTGTCATAATTAGTAACGAAGTTACAGTTACATGTCCTAATTTGTATCGAAGTTACAGTTACCTGCCATAAATTGTAAAAAAATTACAGTTACTTGTCATAATTAGTAACGAAGTTACAGTTACCTGTCATAATTAGTATCGTGGTTACAGTTACTTGTCATAATTAGTATCGAAGTTACTGTTACCTGTCATAATTAGTATCGAAGTTACAGTTACCTGCCAAAATTTGTATCGAAATTGCAGTTACTTGTCATAATTAGTAACGAAGTTACAGTTACATGCCATAATTTGTATCGAAATTACAGTTCCTTGTCATAATTAGTATCGAAGTTACAGTTACCTGTCATAATTATCATCGAAGGTACTGTTACTTGTCATAATTAGTAACGAAGTTACAGTTACCTGTCATAATTTGTATCGAAATTACAGTAACTTGTCATAATTAGTAACGAAGTTACAGTTTCCTGTCATAATTAGTATCGAAGTTACTGTTACCTGCCATAATTAGTATGGAAGTTACAGTTACCTGCCATAATTTGTATCGAAATTACAGGGACTTGTCTTAATTAGTATCGAAGTTACAGTTACCTGTCATAATTAGTATTGAAGTTACAGTTACCTACCTTAATTTTTTATCAAAATTACAGTTACTTGTCATAATTAGTAACGAAGGTAGAGTTTCCTGTCATAATGAGTATCGAAGTTACTGTTACCTGTCTAATTAGTATCGAAGTTACTGTTACCTGCCATAATTTGTATCGAAATTACAGTTACTTGTCATAATTAGTAACGAAGTTACAGTCACCTGTCATAATTTGTATCGAAATTACAGTTACCTGTCATAATTAGTAACGAAGTTACAGTTTCCTGTCATAATTAGTATCGAAGTTAGTGTTACCTGTCATAATTAGTATCGAAATTACAGTTACCTGCCATAATTTGTATCGAAATTACAGGGACTTGTAATAATTAGTAACGAAGTTACAGTTACCTTCCATAATAAGTATCGAAATTAAAGTTACTTGTCATAATTAGTAACGATGTTACAGTTACCTGTCATAATTAGTATCGAAGTTACTGTTACCTGTCATAATTAGTATTAAAGTTACAGTTACCTACCATAGTCTTTTAACAAAATGACAGTTACTTGTCATAATTAGTAACGAAGTTAGAGTTTCTTGTCATAATTAGTATCGAAGTTACAGTTACCTGTCATAATTTGTACCGAAGTTATAGTTAATTGTCATAATTAGTATCGAAGAAAGTGTTACCAGTCATAATTAGTATAGAAGTTACAGTTACCTGCCATATTTTGTATCAAAATTACAGTTACTTGTCATAATTAGTTACGAAGTTAAAGTTTCCTGTCATAAATAATATCGAAATTACAGTTACTTGTCATAATTATTATCGATGTTACTGTTACCTGTCATAATAAGTATCGAAGTTACAGTTACCTGCCAAAATTTGTATCGAAATTACAGTTACTTGTCATAATTAGTAACGAAGTTACAGTTACCTGTCATAATTAGTATCGAAGTTACAGTTACTTGTCATAATTAGTATCGAAGTTACAGTTAATTGTCATAATAAGTATGGAAGTCACTGTTACTTGTCATAATTAGTATCGAAGTTACTGTTTCCTGTCATAATTAGTATCGAAATTACAATTACCTGCCACAATTTGTAACGAAATTACAGTTACTTGTAATAATTAGTATCGAAGTTACAGTTACCTGCCAAAATTTGTATCGAAATTACAGTTACTTGTCATAATTAGTAACGAAGTTACAGTTACCTGTCATAATTAGTACTGAAGTTACAGTTACTTGTCATAATTAGTATCGAAGTTACTGTTACTTCTCATAATTAGTATCGAAGTTACAGTTACCTGCCAAAATTTGTATCGAAATTACAGTTACTTGTCATAATTAGTATCGAAGCTACAGTTACCTGCCATAATTTGTATCGAAGTTACTGTTACCTGTCATAATTAGTATCGAAGTTACATTTACCTGTCATAATTAGTATCGAAGTTACTGTTACCTGTCGTAACTAGTATCGAAGTTACAGTCACCTGTAATAATTAGCATCGAAGTTACATTTAACTGTCATAATTAATATCGAAGTTACAGTTACCTGTCATAATTAGTATCGAAGTTACAGTTACCTGCCAAAATTTGTATCGAAATTACAGTTACTTGTCATAATTAGTAACGAAGTTACAGTTACCTGTGATAATTAGTATCGAAGTTACATTTACTTGTCATAATTAGTATCGAAGTTACAGTTACCTACCATAATTTGTATCGAAATTAAAGTTACTTGTCATAATTAGTAACGAAGTTACAGTTACCTGTCATAATTAGTATCGAAGTTACTGTTACCTGTCATAATTAGTATTGAAGTTACAGTTACCTACTATAATTTTTTATCAAAATTACAGTTACTTGTCATAATGAGTAACGAAGGTAGAGTTTCCTGTCATCATTAGTATCGAAGTTACTGTTACCTGTCTAATTAGTATCGAAGTTACTGTTACTTGCCATAATTTGTATCGAAATTACAGTTACTTGTCATAATTAGTAACGAAGTTACAGTTACCTGTCATAATTTGTATCGCAATTACAGTTACTTGTCATAATTAGTAACGAAGTTACAGTTTCCTGTCATAATTAGTATCGAAGTTACTGTAACCTGTCATAATTAGTATCGAAATTACAGTTACCTGCCATAATTTGTATCGAAATTACAGGGACTTGTAATAATTAGTAACGAAGTTAGAGTTTCTTGTCATAATTAGTATCGAAGTTACAGTAACCTGTCATAATTTGTACCGAAGTTATAGTTAATTGTCATAATTAGTATCGAAGATAGTGTTACCAGTCATAATTAGTATCGAAGTTACAGTTACCTGCCATAATTTGTATCAAAATTACAGTTACTTGTCATAATTAGTAACGAAGTTACAGTTACCTGTCATAAATAGCATCGAAGTTACAGTTACTTGTCATAATTACTATCGAAGTTACTGTCACCTGTCATAATAAGTATCGAAGTTACAGTTACCTGCCAAAATTTGTATCGAAATTACAGTTACTTGTCATAATTAGTAACGAAGTTACAGTTACCTGTCATAATTAGTATCGAAGTTACAGTTACTTGTCATAATTAGTATCGAAGTTACAGTTACTTGTCATAATTAGTATGGAAGTTACTGTTACATGTCATAATTAGTATCGAAGTTACTGTTACCTGTCATAATTAGTATCGAAACTACAATTACCTGCCACAATTTGTAACGAAATTACAGTTACTTGTCATAATTAGTATCGAAGTTACAGTTACCTGCCAAAATTTGTATCGAAATTACAGTTACTTGTCATAATTAGTAACGAAGTTACAGTTACCTGTCCTAATTAGTATCGAAGTTACAGTTACTTGTGATAATTAGTATCGAAGTTACTGTTACATGTCATAATTAGTATCGAAGTTACTGTTACCTGTCATAATAAGTATCGAAGTTACAGTTACCTGTCTTAATTTGTATCGAAATTACAGGGACTTGTCATAATTAGTAACGATTTTACAGTTACCTGCCATAATTAGTATTGAAATTAAAGTTACTTGTCATAATTAGTAACGAAGTTACAGTTACCTGTCCTAATTTGTATCGAAGTTACAGTTACCTGCCATAAATTGTAAAAAAATTACAGTTACTTGTCATAATTAGTAACGAAGTTACAGTTACCTGTCATAATTAGTATCGTGGTTACAGTTACTTGTCATAATTAGTATCGAAGTTACTGTTACCTGTCATAATTAGTATCGAAGTTACAGTTACCTGCCAAAATTTGTATCGAAATTGCAGTTACTTGTCATAATTAGTAACGAAGTTACAGTTACATGCCATAATTTGTATCGAAATTACAGTTCCTTGTCATAATTAGTATCGAAGTTACAGTTACCTGTCATAATTATCATCGAAGGTACTGTTACTTGTCATAATTAGTAACGAAGTTACAGTTACCTGTCATAATTTGTATCGAAATTACAGTAACTTGTCATAATTAGTAACGAAGTTACAGTTTCCTGTCATAATTAGTATCGAAGTTACTGTTACCTGCCATAATTAGTATGGAAGTTACAGTTACCTGCCATAATTTGTATCGAAATTACAGGGACTTGTCTTAATTAGTATCGAAGTTACAGTTACCTGTCATAATTAGTATTGAAGTTACAGTTACCTACCTTAATTTTTTATCAAAATTACAGTTACTTGTCATAATTAGTAACGAAGGTAGAGTTTCCTGTCATAATGAGTATCGAAGTTACTGTTACCTGTCTAATTAGTATCGAAGTTACTGTTACCTGCCATAATTTGTATCGAAATTACAGTTACTTGTCATAATTAGTAACGAAGTTACAGTCACCTGTCATAATTTGTATCGAAATTACAGTTACCTGTCATAATTAGTAACGAAGTTACAGTTTCCTGTCATAATTAGTATCGAAGTTAGGGTTACCTGTCATAATTAGTATCGAAATTACAGTTACCTGCCATAATTTGTATCGAAATTACAGGGACTTGTAATAATTAGTAACGAAGTTACAGTTACCTTCCATAATAAGTATCGAAATTAAAGTTACTTGTCATAATTAGTAACGATGTTACAGTTACCTGTCATAATTAGTATCGAAGTTACTGTTACCTGTCATAATTAGTATTAAAGTTACAGTTACCTACCATAGTCTTTTAACAAAATTACAGTTACTTGTCATAATTAGTAACGAAGTTAGAGTTTCTTGTCATAATTAGTATCGAAGTTACAGTTACCTGTCATAATTTGTACCGAAGTTATAGTTAATTGTCATAATTAGTATCGAAGAAAGTGTTACCAGTCATAATTAGTATAGAAGTTACAGTTACCTGCCATATTTTGTATCAAAATTACAGTTACTTGTCATAATTAGTTACGAAGTTAAAGTTTCCTGTCATAAATAATATCGAAATTACAGTTACTTGTCATAATTATTATCGATGTTACTGTTACCTGTCATAATAAGTATCGAAGTTACAGTTACCTGCCAAAATTTGTATCGAAATTACAGTTACTTGTCATAATTAGTAACGAAGTTACAGTTACCTGTCATAATTAGTATCGAAGTTACAGTTACTTGTCATAATTAGTATCGAAGTTACAGTTAATTGTCATAATAAGTATGGAAGTCACTGTTACTTGTCATAATTAGTATCGAAGTTACTGTTTCCTGTCATAATTAGTATCGAAATTACAATTACCTGCCACAATTTGTAACGAAATTACAGTTACTTGTCATAATTAGTATCGAAGTTACAGTTACCTGCCAAAATTTGTATCGAAATTACAGTTACTTGTCATAATTAGTAACGAAGTTACAGTTACCTGTCATAATTAGTACTGAAGTTACAGTTACTTGTCATAATTAGTATCGAAGTTACTGTTACTTCTCATAATTAGTATCGAAGTTACAGTTACCTGCCAAAATTTGTATCGAAATTACAGTTACTTGTCATAATTAGTATCGAAGTTACAGTTACCTGCCATAATTTGTATCGAAGTTACTGTTACCTGTCATAATTAGTATCGAAGTTACATTTACCTGTCATAATTAGTATCGAAGTTACTGTTACCTGTCGTAACTAGTATCGAAGTTACAGTCACCTGTAATAATTAGCATCGAAGTTACATTTAACTGTCATAATTAATATCGAAGTTACAGTTACCTGTCATAATTAGTATCGAAGTTACAGTTACCTGCCAAAATTTGTATCGAAATTACAGTTACTTGTCATAATTAGTAACGAAGTTACAGTTACCTGTGATAATTAGTATCGAAGTTACAGTTACTTGTGATAATTAGTATCGAAGTTACTGTTACTTGTCATAATTAGTATCGAATTACTGTTACTTGTCATAATAAGTATCGAAGTTACAGTTACCTGTCTTAATTTGTATCGAAATTACAGGGACTTGTCATAATTAGTAACGAAGTTACAGTTACCTGCCACAATTAGTATTGAAATTAAAGTTACTTGTCCTAATTAGTAACGAAGTTACAGTTACCTGTCCTAATTAGTATCGAAGTTACTGTTACCTGTCATAATTAGTATTGAAGTTACAGTTACCTACCAAATTTTTTTATCAAAATTACAGTTACTTGTCATAGTTAGTAACGAAGTTAGAGTTTCTTGTCATAATTAGTATCGAGGTTACAGTTGTCTGTCATAATTTGTATCGAAGTTATAGTTACTTGTCATAATTAGTATCGAAGTTACTGTTACCTGTCATAATTAGTATTGAAGTTACAGTTACCTGCCATAATTTGTATCGAAATTACAGTTACTTGTCATAATTAGAAACGAAGTTACAGTTACCTGTCATAATTAGTATCAAAGTTACAGTTACTTGTCATAATTAGAGTCGAAGTTACTGTTACCTGTCATAATTAGTATCGAAGTTACAGTTACCAGCCAAAATTTGTATCGAAATTACAGTTACTTGTCAAAATTAGTAACGAAGATACAGTTACCTGTCATAATTAGTATCGAAGTTACATTTACTTGTCATAATTAGTATCGAAGTTACAGTTACCTGTCATAATTAGTATCGAAGTTACTGTTACCTGTCATAATTAGTATTGAAGTTACAGTTACCTACCATAATTTTTTATCAAAATTACAGTTACTTGTCATAATGAGTAACGAAGGTAGAGTTTCCTGTCATAATTAGTATCGAAGTTACTGTTACCTGTCTAATTAGTATCGAAGTTACTGTTACTTGCCATAATTTGTATCGAAATTACAGTTACTTGTCATAATTAGTAACGAAGTTACAGTTACCTGTCATAATTTGTATCGAAATTACAGTTACTTGTCATAATTAGTAACGAAGTTACAGTTTCCTGTCATAATTAGTATCGAAGTTACTGTTACCTGTCATAATTAGTATTGAAGTTACAGTTACCTACCATAATTTTTTAACAAAATTACAGTTACTTGTCATAATTAGTAACGAAGTTAGAGTTTCTTGTCATAATTAGTATCGAAGTTACAGTAACCTGTCATAATTTGTACCGAAGTTATAGTTAATTGTCATAATTAGTATCGAAGATAGTGTTACCAGTCATAATTAGTATCGAAGTTACAGTTACCTGCCATAATTTGTATCAAAATTACAGTTACTTGTCATAATTAGTAACGAAGTTACAGTTACCTGTCATAAATAGTATCGAAGTTACAGTTACTTGTCATAATTAGTATCGAGGTTACTGTTACCTGTCATAATAAGTATCGAAGTTACAGTTACCTGCCAAAATTTGTATCGAAATTACAGTTACTTGTCATAATTAGTAACGAAGTTACAGTTATCTGTCATAATTAGTATCGAAGTTACAGTTACTTGTCATAATATTAGTATCGAAGTTACAGTTACTTGTCATAATTAGTATGGAAGTTACTGTTACTTGTCATAATTAGTATCGAAGTTACTGTTACCTGTCATAATTAGTATCGAAATTACAATTACCTGCCTTAATTTGTAACGAAATTACAGTTACTTGTCATAATTAGTATCGAAGTTACAGTTACCTGCCAAAATTTGTATCGAAATTACAGTTACTTGTCATAATTAGTAACGAAGTTACAGTTACCTGTCATAATTAGTATCGAAGTTACAGTTACTTGTGATAATTAGTATCGAAGTTACTGTTACTTGTCATAATTAGTATCGAAGTTACTGTTACCTGTCATAATAAGTATCGAAGTTACAGTTACCTGTCTTAATTTGTATCGAAATTACAGGGACTTGTCATAATTAGTAACGATTTTACAGTTACCTGCCATAATTAGTATTGAAATTAAAGTTACTTGTCATAATTAGTAACGAAGTTACAGTTACCTGTCCTAATTAGTATCGAAGTTACAGTTACCTGCCATAAATTGTAACAAAATTACAGTTACTTGTCATAATTAGTAACGAAGTTACAGTTACCTGTCATAATTAGTATCGAAGTTACAGTTACTTGTCATAATTAGTATCGAAGTTACTGTTACCTGTCTAATTAGTATCGAAGTTACTGTTACTTGCCATAAATTGTATCGAAATTACAGTTACTTGTCATAATTAGTAACGAAGTTACAGTTACCTGTCATAATTTGTATCGAAATTACTGTTACTTGTCATAATTAGTAACGAAGTTACAGTTTCCTGTCATAATTAGTATCGAAGTTACTGTAACCTGTCATAATTAGTATCGAAATTACAGTTACCTGCCATAATTTGTATCGAAATTACAGGGACTTGTAATAATTAGTAACGAAGTTACAGTTACCTGCCATAATAAGTATCGAAATTAAAATTACTTGTCATAATTAGTAACGAAGTTACAGTTACCTGTCATAATTAGTATTGAAGTTACAGTTACCTACCATAATTTTTAAACAAAATTACAGTTACTTGTCATAATTAGTAACGAAGTTAGAGTTTCTTGTCATAATTAGTATCGAAGTTACAGTAACCTGTCATAATTTGTACCGAAGTTATAGTTAATTGTCATAATTAGTATCGAAGATAGTGTTACCAGTCATAATTAGTATCGAAGTTACTGTTACCTGCCATAATTTGTATCAAAATTACAGGTACTTGTCATAATTAGTAACGAAGTTACAGTTACCTGTCATAAATAGTATCGAAGTTACAGTTACTTGTCATAATTAGTATCGAAGTTACTGTTACCTGTCATAATAAGTATCGAAGTTACAGTTACCTGCCAAAATTTGTATCGAAATTACAGTTACTTGTCATAATTAGTAACGAAGTTACAGTTACCTGTCATAATTAGTATCGAAGTTACAGTTACTTGTCATAATTAGTATCGAAGTTACAGTTACTTGTCCTAATTAGTATGGAAGTTACTGTTACTTGTCATAATTAGTATCGAAGTTACTGTTACCTGTCATATTTAGTATCGAAATTACAATTACCTGCCACAATTTGTAACGAAATTACAGTTACTTGTCATAATTAGTATCGAAGTTACAGTTACCTGCCAAAATTTGTATCGAAATTACAGTTACTTGTCATAATTAGTAACGAAGTTACAGTTACCTGTCATAATTAGTATCGAAGTTACAGTTACTTGTGATAATTAGTATCGAAGTTACTTTTACTTGTCATAATTAGTATCGAAGTTACTGTTACCTGTCATAATAAGTATCGAAGTTACAGTTTCCTGTCTTAATTTGTATCGAAATTACAGGGACTTGTCATAATTAGTAACGATTTTACAGTTACCTGCCATAATTAGTATTGAAATTAAAGTTACTTGTCATAATTAGTAACGAAGTTACAGTTACCTGTCCTAATTGGTATCGAAGTTACAGTTACCTGCTATAAATTGTAACAAAATTACAGTTACTTGTCATAATTATTAACGAAGTTACAGTTACCTGTCATAATTAGTATCGTAGTTACAGTTACTTGTCATAATTAGTATCGAAGTTACTGTTACCTGTCATAATTAGTATCGAAGTTACAGTTACCTGCCAAAATTTGTATCGAAATTGCAGTTACTTGTCATAATTAGTAACGAAGTTACAGTTACATGCCATAATTTGTATCGAAATTACAGTTCCTTGTCATAATTAGTATCGAAGTTACAGTTACCTGTCATAATTATCATCGAAGGTACTGTTACTTGTCATAATTAGTAACGAAGTTACAGTTACCTGTCATAATTTGTATCGAAATTACAGTAACTTGTCATAATTAGTAACGAAGTTACAGTTTCCTGTCATAATTAGTATCGAAGTTACTGTTACCTGCCATAATTAGTATGGAAGTTACAGTTACCTGCCATAATTTGTATCGAAATTACAGGGACTTGTCTTAATTAGTATCGAAGTTACAGTTACCTGTCATAATTAGTATTGAAGTTACAGTTACCTACCTTAATTTTTTATCAAAATTACAGTTACTTGTCATAATTAGTAACGAAGGTAGAGTTTCCTGTCATAATGAGTATCGAAGTTACTGTTACCTGACTAATTAGTATCGAAGTTACAGTTACCTGCCATAATTTGTATCGAAATTACAGTTATTTGTCATAATTAGTAACGAAGTTACAGTCACCTGTCATAATTTGTATCGAAATTACAGTTACCTGTCATAATTAGTAACGAAGTTACAGTTTCCTGTCATAATTAGTATCGAAGTTACTGTTACCTGTCATAATTAGTATCGAAATTACAGTTACCTGCCATAATTTGTATCGAAATTACAGGGACTTGTAATAATTAGTAACGAAGTTACAGTTACCTTCCATAATAAGTATCGAAATTAAAGTTACTTGTCATAATTAGTAACGATGTTACAGTTACCTGTCATAATTAGTATCGAAGTTACTGTTACCTGTCATAATTAGTATTAAAGTTACAGTTACCTACCATAGTCTTTTAACAAAATTACAGTTACTTGTCATAATTAGTAACGAAGTTAGAGTTTCTTGTCATAATTAGTATCGAAGTTACAGTTACCTGTCATAATTTGTACCGAAGTTATAGTTAATTGTCATAATTAGTATCGAAGAAAGTGTTACCAGTCATAATTAGTATAGAAGTTACAGTTACCTGCCATAATTTGTATCAAAATTACAGTTACTTGTCATAATTAGTTACGAAGTTAAAGTTTCCTGTCATAAATAATATCGAAATTACAGTTACTTGTCATAATTATTATCGAAGTTACTGTTACCTGTCATAATAAGTATCGAAGTTACAGTTACCTGCCAAAATTTGTATCGAAATTACAGTTACTTGTCATAATTAGTAACGAAGTTACAGTTACCTGTCATAATTAGTATCGAAGTTACAGTTACTTGTCATAATTAGTATCGATGTTACAGTTAATTGTCATAATAAGTATGGAAGTCACTGTTACTTGTCATAATTAGTATCGAAGTTACTGTTACCTGTCATAATTAGTATCGAAATTACAATTACCTGCCACAATTTGTAACGAAATTACAGTTACTTGTCATAATTAGTATCGAAGTTACAGTTACCTGCCAAAATTTGTATCGAAATTACAGTTACTTGTCATAATTAGTAACGAAGTTACAGTTACCTGTCATAATTAGTACTGAAGTTACAGTTACTTGTCATAATTAGTATCGAAGTTACTGTTACTTCTCATAATTAGTATCGAAGTTACAGTTACCTGCCAAAATTTGTATCGAAATTCCAGTTACTTGTCATAATTAGTATCGAAGTTACAGTTACCTGCCATAATTTGTATCGAAGTTACTGTTACCTGTCATAATTAGTATCGAAGTTACATTTACCTGTCATAATTAGTATCGAAGTTACTGTTACCTGTCGTAATTAGTATCGAAGTTACAGTCACCTGTAATAATTAGCATCGAAGTTACATTTAACTGTCATAATTAATATCGAAGTTACTGTTACCTGTCATAATTAGTATCGAAGTTACAGTTACCTGCCAAAATTTGTATCGAAATTACAGTTACTTGTCATAATTAGTAACGAAGTTACAGTTACCTGTGATAATTAGTATCGAAGTTACAGTTACTTGTGATAATTAGTATCGAAGTTACTTTTACTTGTCATAATTAGTATCGAATTACTGTTACTTGTCATAATAAGTATCGAAGTTACAGTTACCTGTCTTAATTTGTATCGAAATTACAGGGACTTGTCATAATTAGTAACGAAGTTACAGTTACCTGCCACAATTAGTATTGAAATTAAAGTTACTTGTCCTAATTAGTAACGAAGTTACAGTTACCTGTCCTAATTAGTATCGAAGTTATTGTTACCTGTCATAATTAGTATTGAAGTTACAGTTACCTACCAAATTTTTTTATCAAAATTACAGTTACTTGTCATAGTTAGTAACGAAGTTAGAGTTTCTTGTCATAATTAGTATCGAAGTTACAGTTGTCTGTCATAATTTGTATCGAAGTTATAGTTACTTGTCATAATTAGTATCGAAGTTACTGTTACCTGTCATAATTAGTATTGAAGTTACAGTTACCTGCCATAATTTGTATGGAAATTACAGTTACTTGTCATAATTAGAAACGAAGTTACAGTTACCTGTCATAATTAGTATCAAAGTTACAGTTACTTGTCATAATTAGAGTCGAAGTTACTGTTACCTGTCATAATTAGTATCGAAGTTACAGTTACCAGCCAAAATTTGTATCGAAATTACAGTTACTTGTCAAAATTAGTAACGAAGATACAGTTACCTGTCATAATTAGTATCGAAGTTACATTTACTTGTCATAATTAGTATCGAAGTTACAGTTACCTGTCATAATTAGTATCGAAGTTACTGTTACCTGTCATAATTAGTATTGAAGTTACAGTTACCTACCATAATTTTTTATCAAAATTACAGTTACTTGTCATAATGAGTAACGAAGGTAGAGTTTCCTGTCATAATTAGTGTCGAAGTTACTGTTACCTGTCTAATTAGTATCGAAGTTACTGTTACTTGCCATAATTTGTATCGAAATTACAGTTACTTGTCATAATTAGTAACGAAGTTACAGTTACCTGTCATAATTTGTATCGAAATTACAGTTACTTGTCATAATTAGTAACGAAGTTACAGTTTCCTGTCATAATTAGTATCGAAGTTACTGTTACCTGTCATAATTAGTATTGAAGTTACAGTTACCTACCATAATTTTTTAACAAAATTACAGTTACTTGTCATAATTAGTAACGAAGTTAGAGTTTCTTGTCATAATTAGTATCGAAGTTACAGTAACCTGTCATAATTTGTACCGAAGTTATAGTTAATTGTCATAATTAGTATCGAAGATAGTGTTACCAGTCATAATTAGTATCGAAGTTACAGTTACCTGCCATAATTTGTATCAAAATTACAGTTACTTGTCATAATTAGTAACGAAGTTACAGTTATCTGTCATAAATAGTATCGAAGTTACAGTTACTTGTCATAATTAGTATCGAGGTTACTGTTACCTGTCATAATAAGTATCGAAGTTACAGTTACCTGCCAAAATTTGTATCGAAATTACAGTTACTTGTCATAATTAGTAACGAAGTTACAGTTACCTGTCATAATTAGTATCGAAGTTACAGTTACTTGTCATAATTACTATCGAAGTTACAGTAACTTGTCATAATTAGTATGGAAGTTACTGTTACTTGTCATAATTAGTATCGAAGTTATTGTTACCTGTCATAATTAGTATCGAAATTACAATTACCTGCCTTAATTTGTAACAAAATTACAGTTACTTGTCATAATTAGTATCGAAGTTACAGTTACCTGCCAAAATTTGTATCGAAATTACAGTTACTTGTCATAATTAGTAACGAAGTTACAGTTACCTGTCATAATTAGTATCGAAGTTACAGTTACTTGTGATAATTAGTATCGAAGTTACTGTTACTTGTCATAATTAGTATCGAAGTTACTGTTACCTGTCATAATAAGTATCGAAGTTACAGTTACCTGTCTTAATTTGTATCGAAATTACAGGGACTTGTCATAATTAGTAACGATTTTACAGTTACCTGCCATAATTAGTATTGAAATTAAAGTTACTTGTCATAATTAGTAACGAAGTTACAGTTACCTGTCCTAATTAGTATCGAAGTTACAGTTACCTGCCATAAATTGTAACAAAATTACAGTTACTTGTCATAATTAGTAACGAAGTTACAGTTACCTGTCATAATTAGTATCGAAGTTACAGTTACTTGTCATAATTAGTATCGAAGTTATTGTTACCTGTCTAATTAGTATCGAAGTTACTGTTACTTGCCATAATTTGTATCGAAATTACAGTTACTTGTCATAATTAGTAACGAAGTTACAGTTACCTGTCATAATTTGTATCGAAATTACTGTTACTTGTCATAATTAGTAACGAAGTTACAGTTTCCTGTCATAATTAGTATCGAAGTTACTGTAACCTGTCATAATTAGTATCGAAATTACAGTTACCTGCCATAATTTGTATCGAAATTACAGGGACTTGTAATAATTAGTAACGAAGTTACAGTTACCTGCCATAATAAGTATCGAAATTAAAATTACTTGTCATAATTAGTAACGAAGTTACAGTTACCTGTCATAATTAGTATCGAAGTTACTGTTACCTGTCATAATTAGTATTGAAGTTACAGTTACCTACCATAATTTTTTAACAAAATTACAGTTACTTGTCATAATTAGTAACGAAGTTAGAGTTTCTTGTCATAATTAGTATCGAAGTTACAGTAACCTGTCATAATTTGTACCGAAGTTATAGTTAATTGTCATAATTAGTATCGAAGATAGTGTTACCAGTCATAATTAGTATCGAAGTTACTGTTACCTGCCATAATTTGTATCAAAATTACAGGTACTTGTCATAAATAGTAACGAAGTTACAGTTACCTGTCATAAATAGTATCGAAGTTACAGTTACTTGTCATAATTAGTATCGAAGTTACTGTTACCTGTCATAATAAGTATCGAAGTTACAGTTACCTGCCAAGATTTGTATCGAAATTTCAGTTACTTGTCATAATTAGTAACGAAGTTACAGTTACCTGTCATAATTAGTATCGAAGTTACAGTTACTTGTCATAATTAGTATCGAAGTTACAGTTACTTGTCATAATTAGTATGGAAGTTACTGTTACTTGTCATAATTAGTATCGAAGTTACTGTTACCTGTCATATTTAGTATCGAAATTACAATTACCTGCCACAATTTGTAACGAAATTACAGTTACTTGTCATAATTAGTATCGAAGTTACAGTTACCTGCCAAAATTTGTATCGAAATTACAGTTACTTGTCATAATTAGTAACGAAGTTACAGTTACCTGTCATAATTAGTATCGAAGTTACAGTTACTTGTGATAATTAGTATCGAAGTTACAGTTACTTGTCATAATAAGTAAGGAAGTCACTGTTACTTGTCATAATTAGTATCGAAGTTACTGTTACCTGTCATAATTAGTATCGAAGTTACTGTTACCTGTCATAATTTGTACCGAAGTTATAGTTAATTGTCATAATTAGTATCGAAGAAAGTGTTACCAGTCATAATTAGTATAAAAGTTACAGTTACCTGCCATAATTTGTATCAAAATTACAGTTACTTGTCATAATTAGTTACGAAGTTACAGTTTCCTGTCATAAATAGTATCGAAATTACAGTTACTTGTCATAATTAGTATCGAAGTTACTGTTACCTGTCATAATAAGTATCGAAGTTACAGTTACCTGCCAAAATTTGTATCGAAAATACAGTTACTTGTCATAATTAGTAACGAAGTAACAGTTACCTGTCATAATTAGTATCGAAGTTACAGTTACTTGTCATAATTAGTATCGAAGTTACAGTTACTTGTCATAATAAGTAAGGAAGTCACTGTTACTTGTCATAATTAGTATCGAAGTTACTGTTACCTGTCATAATTAGTATCGAAATTACAATTACCTGCCACAATTTGTAACGAAATTACAGTTACTTGTCATAATTAGTATCGAAGTTACATTTACCTGCCAAAATTTGTATCGAAATTACAGTTACTTGTCATAATTAGTAACGAAGTTACAGTTACCTGTCATAATTAGTACTGAAGTTACAGTTACTTGTCATAATTAGTATGGAAGTTACTGTTACTTCTCATAATTAGTATCGAAGTTACTGTTACCTGTCATAATAAGTATCGAAGTTGCAGTTACCTGTCTTAATTTGTATCTAAATTACAGGGACTTGTCATAATTAGTAACTAAGTTACAGTTACCTGCCATAATTAGTATTGAAATTAAAGTTACTTGTCATAATTAGTAACGAAGTTACAGTTACCTGTCCTAATAAGTATCGAAGTTACTGTTACCTGTCATAATTAGTATAGAAGTTACAGTTACCTACCAATTTTTTTTATCAAAATTACAGTTACTTGTCATAGTTAGTAACGAAGTTAGAGTTTCTTGTCATAATTAGTATCGAAGTTACAGTTGTCTGTCATAATTTGTATCGAAGTTATAGTAACTTGTCATAATTAGTATCGAAGTTACTGTTACCTGTCATAATTAGTATCGAAGTTTCAGTTACCTGCCATAATTTGTATCGAAATTACAGTTACTTGTCATAATTAGTAACGAAGTTACAGTTACCTGTCATAATTAGTATCGAAGTTACAGTTACTTGTCTTAATTAGTATCGAAGTTACTGTTACTTGTCATAATTAGTATCGAAGTTACTGTTACCTGTCATAATTAGTATCGACGTTACTGTTACCTGTCATAATTAGTAACGAAGTTACAGTTACCTGTCATAATTAGCATCGAAGTTATAGTTACTTGTCATAATTAGTACCGAAGTTACTGTTACCTGTCATAATTAGTATTGAAGTTACAGTTACCTACCAATTTTTTTATCAATATTACAGTTACTTGTCATAATTAGTAACGAAGTTAGATTTTCTTGTCATAATTAGCATCGAAGTTACAGTTACCTGTCATAATTTGTATCGAAGTTATAGTTACTTGTCATAATTATTAGCGAAGTTCCTGTTATCTGTCATAATTAGTATCGAAGTTACAGTTACCTGCCATAAATTGTAACAAAATTACAGTTACTTGTCGTAATTAGTAACGAAGTTACAGTTACCTGTCATAATTAGTATCGAAGTTACAGTTACTTGTCATAATTAGTATCGAAGTTACTGTTACCTGTAATAATTAGTATCGATGTTACAGTTACCTGCCAAAATTTGTATCGAAATTACAGTTACTTGTTATAATTAGTAACGAAGTTACAGTTACCTGCCATAATTTGTATCGAAATTACAGTTCCTTGTCATAATTAGTATCGAAGTTACAGTTACCTGTCATAATTAGCATCGAAGGTACTGTTACTTGTCATAATTAGTAACGAAGTTACAGTTACCTGGCATAATTTGTATCGAAATTACAGTTCCTTGTCATAATTAGTATCGAAGTTACAGTTACTTGTCATAATTAGTATCGAAGTTACTGTTACCTGTCATAATAAGTATCGAAGTTACAGTTATCTGCCAAAATTTGTATCGAAATTACAGTTACTTGTCATAATTAGTAACGAAGTTACAGTTACTTGTCATAATTAGTATCGAAGTTACAGTTACTTGTCATAATTAGTATGGATGTTACTGTTAATTGTCATAATTAGTAACGAAGTTACAGTTACCTGCCATAATTAGCATCGAAGGTACTGTTACTTGTCATAATTAGTATCGACGTTACTGTTACCTGTCATAATTAGTATTGAAGTTACAATTACCTACCATAATTTTTTATCAAAATTACAGTTAATTGTCATAATTAGTAACGAAGTTAGAGTTTCTTGTCATAATTAGTATTGAAGTTACAGTTACCTGTCATAATTTGTATCGAAGTTATAGTTACTTGTCATAATTAGTATCAAAGTTACTGTTACCTGTCATAATTAGTATCGAAGTTACAGTTACCTGCCATAATTTGTATCGAAATTACAGTAACTTGTCATAATTAGTAACGAAGTTACAGTTACCTGTCATAATTAGTATCGAAGTTACATTTACTTGTCATAATTAGTGTCGAATTTACAGTTACCTGCCATAATTTGTTTCGAAATTACAGTAACTTGTCATAATTAGTAACGAAGTTACAGTTACCTGTCATAATTAGTATCGAAGTTACATTTACTTGTCATAATTAGTGTCGAAGTTACAGTTACCTGCCATTATTTGTATCGAAATTACAGGGACTTGTCATAATTAGTAACGAAGTTACAGTTACCTGCCATAATTAGTATTGAAATTAAAGTTACTTGTCATAATAAATAAAGAAGTTACAGTTACCTGTGATAATTAGTATCGAAGTTACTGTTACCTGTCATAATTAGTATTGAAGTTACAGTTACCTACCATAATTTTTTATCAAAATTACAGTTACTTGTCACAGTTAGTAACGAAGTTAGAGTTTCTTGTCATAATTAGTATCGAAGTTACAGTTGTCTGTCATAATTTGTATCGAAGTTATAGTTACTTGTCATAACTAGTATCGAAGTTACTGTTACCTGTCATAATTAGTATTGAAGTTACAGTTACCTGCCATAATTTGTATCGAAATTACAGTTACTTGTCATAATTAGAAACGAAGTTACAGTTACCTGTCATAATAAGTATCGATGTTACTGTTACTTGTCATAATTAGTATTGAAGTTACAGTTACCTACCATAATTAGTATTGAAGTTACAGTTACCTACCATAATTTTTTATCAAAATTACAGTTACTTGTCATAATTAGTAACGAAGTTAGAGTTTCTTGTCATAATTAGTATCGAAGATACAGTTACCTGCCATAATTTGTACCGAAGTTATAGTTAATTGTCATAATTAGTATCGAAGATAGTGTTACCAGTCCTAATTAGTATCGAAGTTACAGTTACCTGCCATAATTTGTATCAAAATTACAGTTACTTGTCATAATTAGTAACGAAGTTACAGTTACCTGTCATAAATAGTATCGAAGTTACAGTTACTTGTCAAAATTAGTATCGAAGTTACTGTTACCTGTCATAATAAGTATCGAAGTTACAGTTACCTGCCAAAATTTGTATCGAAATTACAGTTACTTGTTATAATTAGTAACGAAGTTACAGTTACCTGCCATAATTTGTATCGAAATTACAGTTCCTTGTCATAGTTAGTAACGAAGTTACAGTTACCTGTCATAAATAGTATCGAAGTTACAGTAACTTGTCATAATTAGTATCGAAGTTACTGTTACCAGTCATAATTAGTGTCGAAGTTACAGTTACCTGCCATAATTTGTATCAAAATTACAGTTACTTGTCATAATTAGTAACGAAGTTACAGTTACCTGTCATAATAGTATCGAAGTTACAGTTACTTGTCATAATTAGTATCGAAGTTACTGTTACCTGTCATAATAAGTATCGAAGTTACAGTTACCTGCCAAAATTTGTATCGAAATTACAGTTACTTGTTATAATTAGTAACGAAGTTACAGTTACCTGCCATAATTTGTATCGAAATTACAGTTCCTTGTCATAATTAGTATCGAAGTTACAGATACTTGTCATAAATAGTATCGAAGTTACAGTTACTTGTCATAATTAGTATCGAAGTTACTGTTACCTGTCATAATAAGTATCGAAGGTACAGTTACCTGCCAAAATTTGTATCGAAATTACAGTTACTTGTCATAATTAGTAACGAAGTTACAGTTACTTGTCATAATTAGTATCGAAGTTACAGTTACTTGTCATAATTACTATGGATGTTACTGTTACTTGTCATAATTAGTATCGAAGTTACTGTTACCTGTCATAATTAGTATCGAAATTACAACTACCTGCCACAATTTGTAACGAAATTACAGTTACTTGTCATAATTAGTATCGAAGTTACAGTTACCTGCCAAAATTTGTATCGAAATTACAGTTACTTGTCATAATTAGTAACGAAGTTACAGTTACCTGTCATAATTAGTATCGAAGTTACAGTTACTTATGATAATTAGTATCGAAGTAACTGTTACTTGTCATAATTAGTATCGAATTACTGTTACTTGTCATAATAAGTATCGAAGTTACAGTTACCTGTCTTAATTTGTATCGAAATTACAGGGACTTGTCATAATTAGTAACGAAGTTACAGTTACCTGCCACAATTAGTATTGAAATTAAAGTTACTTGTCCTAATTAGTAACGAAGTTACAGTTACCTGTCCTAATTAGTATCGAAATTACTGTTACCTGTCATAATTAGTATTGAAGTTACAGTTACCTACCAAAATTTTTTATCAAAATTACAGTTACTTGTCATAGTTAGTAACGAAGTTAGAGTTTCTTGTCATAATTAGTATCGAAGTTACAGTTGTCTGTCATAATTTGTATCGAAGTTATAGTTACTTGTCATAATTAGTATCGAAGTTACTGTTACCTGTCATAATTAGTATTGAAGTTACAGTTACCTGCCATAATTTGTATCGAAATTACAGTTACTTGTCATAATTAGAAACGAAGTTACAGTTACCTGTCATAATTAGTATCAAAGTTACAGTTACTTGTCATAATTAGAATCGAAGTTACTGTTACCTGTCATAATTAATATCGAAGTTACAGTTACCAGCCAAAATTTGTATCGAAATTACAGTTACTTGTCAAAATTAGTAACGAAGATACAGTTACCTGTCATAATTAGTATCGAAGATACATTTACTTGTCATAATTAGTATCGAAGTTACAGTTACCTACCATAATTTGTATCGAAATTAAAGTTACTTGTCATAATTAGTAACGAAGTTACAGTTACCTGTCATAATTAGTATCGAAGTTACTGTTACCTGTCATAATTAGTATTGAAGTTACAGTTACCCACTATAATTTTTTTATCAAAATTACAGTTACTTGTCATAATGAGTAACGAAGGTAGAGTTTCCTGTCATCATTAGTATCGAAGTTACTGTTACCTGTCTAATTAGTATCGAAGTTACTGTTACTTGCCATAATTTGTATCGAAATTACAGTTACTTGTCATAATTAGTAACGAAGTTACAGTTACCTGTCATAATTTGTATCGCAATTACAGTTACTTGTCATAATTAGTAACGAAGTTACAGTTTCCTGTCATAATTAGTATCGAAGTTACTGTAACCTGTCATAATTAGTATCGAAATTACAGTTACCTGCCATAATTTGTATCGAAATTACAGGGACTTGTAATAATTAGTAACGAAGTTACAGTTACCTGCCATAATAAGTATCGAAATTAAAGTTACTTGTCATAATTAGTAACGAAGTTACAGTTACCTGTCATAATTAGTATCGAAGTTACTGTTACCTGTCATTATTAGTATTGAAGTTACAGATACCTACCATAATTTTTTAACAAAATTACAGTTACTTGTCATAATTAGTAACGAAGTTAGAGTTTCTTGTCATAATTAGTATCGAAGTTACAGTAACCTGTCATAATTTGTACCGAAGTTATAGTTAATTGTCATAATTAGTATCGAAGATAGTGTTACCAGTCATAATTAGTATCGAAGTTACAGTTACCTGCCATAATTTGTATCAAAATTACAGTTACTTGTCATAATTAGTAACGAAGTTACAGTTACCTGTCATAAATAGCATCGAAGTTACAGTTACTTGTCATAATTACTATCGAAGTTACTGTCACCTGTCATAATAAGTATCGAAGTTACAGTTACCTGCCAAAATTTGTATCGAAATTACAGTTACTTGTCATAATTAGTAACGAACTTACAGTTACCTGTCATAATTAGTATCGAAGTTACAGTTACTTGTCATAATTAGTATCGAAGTTACAGTTACTTGTCATAATTAGTATGGAAGTTACTGTTACTTGTCATAATTAGTATCGAAGTTACTGTTACCTGTCATAATTAGTATCGAAATTACAATTACCTGCCACAATTTGTAACGAAATTACAGTTACTTGTCATAATTAGTATCGAAGTTACAGTTACCTGCCAAAATTTGTATCGAAATTACAGTTACTTGTCATAATTAATAACGAAGTTACAGTTACCTGTCATAATTAGTATCGAAGTTACAGTTACTTGTGATAATTAGTATCGAAGTTACTGTTACATGTCATAATTAGTATCGAAGTAACTGTTACCTGTCATAATAAGTATCGAAGTTACAGTTACCTGTCTTAATTTGTATCGAAATTACAATGACTTGTCATAATTAGTAACGATTTTACAGTTACCTGCCATAATTAGTATTGAAATTAAAGTTACTTGTCATAATTAGTAACGAAGTTACAGTTACCTGTCCTAATTTGTATCGAAGTTACAGTTACCTGCCATAAATTGTAACAAAATTACAGTTACTTGTCATAATTAGTAACGAAGTTACAGTTACCTGTCATAATTAGTATCGTAGTTACAGTTGCTTGTCATAATTAGTATCGAAGTTACTGTTACCTGTCATAATTAGTATCGAAGTTACTGTTACCTGCCAAAATTTGTATCGAAATTGCAGTTACTTGTCATAATTAGTATCGAAGTTACAGTTACCTGCCATAATTATCATCGAAGGTACTGTTACTTGTCATAATTAGTAACGAAGTAACAGTTACCTGTCATAATTTGTATCGAAATTACAGTAACTTGTCATAATTAGTAACGAAGTTACAGTTTCCTGTCATAATTAGTATCGAAGTTACTGTTACCTGTCATAATTAGTATGGAAGTTACAGTTACCTGCCATAATTTGTAACGAAATTACAGGGACTTGTCTTAATTAGTATCGAAGTTACAGTTACCTGTCATAATTAGTATTGAAGTTACAGTTACCTACCTTAATTTTTTATCAAAATTACAGTTACTTGTCATAATTAGTAACGAAGGTAGAGTTTCCTGTCATAATGAGTATCGAAGTTACTGTTACCTGTCTAATTAGTATCGAAGTTACTGTTACCTGCCATAATTTGTATCGAAATTACAGTTACTTGTCATAATTAGTAACGAAGTTACAGTCACCTGTCATAATTTGTATCGAAATTACAGTTACCTGTCATAATTAGTAACGAAGTTACAGTTTCCTGTCATAATTAGTATCGAAGTTACTGTTACCTGTTATAATTAGTATCGAAATTACAGTTACCTGCCATAATTTGTATCGAAATTACAGGGACTTGTAATAATTAGTAACGAAGTTACAGTTACCTTCCATAATAATTATCGAAATTAAAGTTACTTGTCATAATTAGTAACGATGTTACAGTTACCTGTCATAATTAGTATCGAAGTTACTGTTACCTGTCATAATTAGTATTAAAGTTACAGTTACCTACCATAGTTTTTTAACAAAATTACAGTTACTTGTCATAATTAGTAACGAAGTTAGAGTTTCTTGTCATAATTAGTATCGAAGTTACAATTACCTGTCATAATTTGTACCGAAGTTATAGTTAATTGTCATAATTAGTATCGAAGAAAGTGTTACCAGTCATAATTAGTATAGAAGTTACAGTTACCTGCCATAATTTGTATCAAAATTACAGTTACTTGTCATAATTAGTTACGAAGTTAAAGTTTCCTGTCATAAATAATATCGAAATTACAGTTACTTGTCATAATTATTATCGAAGTTACTGTTACCTGTCATAATAAGTATCGAAGTTACAGTTACTGCCAAAATTTGTATCGAAATTACAGTTACTTGTCATAATTAGTAACGAAGTTACAGTTACCTGTCATAATTAGTATCGAAGTTACAGTTACTTGTCATAATTAGTATCGAAGTTACAGTTAATTGTCATAATAAGTATGGAAGTCACTGTTACTTGTCATAATTAGTATCGAAGTTACTGTTACCTGTCATAATTAGTATCGAAATTACAATTACCTGCCACAATTTGTAACGAAATTACAGTTACTTGTCATAATTAGTATCGAAATTACAGTTACCTGCCAAAATTTGTATCGAAATTACAGTTACTTGTCATAATTAGTAACGAAGTTACAGTTACCTGTCATAATTAGTACTGAAGTTACAGTTACTTGTCATAATTAGTATCGAAGTTACTGTTACTTCTCATAATTAGTATCGAAGTTACTGTTACCTGTCATAATAAGTATCGAAGTTACATTTACCTGTCTTAATTTGTATCTAAATTACAGGGACTTGTCATAATTAGTAACTAAGTTACAGTTACCTGCCATAATTAGTATTGAAATTAAAGTTACTTGTCATAATTAGTAACGAAGTTACAGTTACCTGTCCTAATAAGTATCGAAGTTATTGTTACCTGTCATAATTAGTATTGAAGTTACAGTTACCTGCCATAATTTGTATCGAAATTACAGTTACTTGTCGTAATTAGAAACGAAGTTACAGTTACCTGTCATAATAAGTATCGAAGTTACTGTTACTTGTCATAATTAGTATTGAAGTTACAGTTACCTACCATAATTAGTATTGAAGTTACATTTACCTACCATAATTTTTTATCAAAATTACAGTTACTTGTCATAATTAGTAACGAAGTTAGAGTTTCTTGTCATAATTAGTATCGAAGTTACAGTTACCTGTCATAATTTGTACCGAAGTTATAGTTAATTGTCATAATTAGTATCGAAGATAGTGTTACCAGTCATAATTAGTATCGAAGTTACAGTTACCTGCCATAATTTGTATCAAAATTAGAGTTACTTGTCATAATTAGTAACGAAGTTACAGTTACCTGTCATAAATAGTATCGAAGTTACAGTTACTTGTCATAATTAGTATCGAAGTTACTGTTACCTGTCATAATAAGTATCGAAGTTACAGTTACCTGCCAAAATTTGTATCGAAATTACAGTTACTTGTTATAATTAGTAACGAAGTTACAGTTACCTGCCAAAATTTGTATCGAAATTACAGTTCCTTGTCATAATTAGTATCGAAGTTACAGTTACTTGTCATAAATAGTATCGAAGTTAGTTACTTGTCATAATTAGTATCGAAGTTACTGTTACCTGTCATAATAAGTATCGAAGTTACAGTTACCTGCCAAAATTTGTATCGAAATTACAGTTACTTGTCATAATTAGTAACGAAGTTACAGTTACTTGTCATAATTAGTATCGAAGTTACAGTTACTTGTCATAATTAGTATGGATGTTACTGTTACTTGTCATAATTAGTATCGAAGTTACTGTTACCTGTCATAATTAGTATCGAAATTACAATTACCTGCCACAATTTGTAACGAAATTACAGTTACTTGTCATAATTAGTATCGAAGTTACAGTTACCTGCCAAAATTTGTATCGAAATTACAGTTACTTGTCATAATTAGTAACGATGTTACAGTTACCTGTCATAATTAGTATCGAAGTTACAGTTACTTGTGATAATTAGTATCGAAGTTACTGTTACTTGTCATAATTAGTATCGAATTACTGTTACTTGTCATAATAAGTATCGAAGTTACAGTTACCTGTCTTAATTTGTATCGAAATTACAGGGACTTGTCATAATTAGTAACGAAGTTACAGTTACCTGCCACAATTAGTATTGAAATTAAAGTTACTTGTCCTAATTAGCAACGAAGTTACAGTTACCTGTCCTAATTAGTATCGAAGTTACTGTTACCTGTCATAATTAGTATTGAAGTTACAGTTACCTACCAAATTTTTTTATCAAAATTACAGTTACTTGTCATAGTTAGTAACGAAGTTAGAGTTTCTTGTCATAATTAGTATCGAAGTTACAGTTGTCTGTCATAATTTGTATCGAAGTTATAGTTACTTGTCATAATTAGTATCGAAGTTACTGTTACCTGTCATAATTAGTATTGAAGTTACAGTTATCTGCCATAATTTGTATCGAAATTACAGTTACTTGTCATAATTAGAAACGAAGTTACAGTTACCTGTCATAATTAATATCTAAGTTACAGTTACTTGTCATAATTAGAATCGAAGTTACTGTTACCTGTCATAATTAATATCGAAGTTACAGTTACCAGCCAAAATTTGTATCGAAATTACAGTTACTTGTCAAAATTAGTAACGAAGATACAGTTACCTGTCATAATTAGTATCGAAGTTACATTTACTTGTCATAATTAGTATCGAAGTTACAGTTACCTACCTTAATTTGTATCGAAATTAAAGTTACCTGTCATAATTAGTAACGAAGTTACAGTTACCTGTCATAATTAGTATCGGAGTTACTGTTACCTGTCATAATTAGTATTGAAGTTACAGTTACCTACCATAATTTTTTATCAAAATTACAGTTACTTGTCATAATGAGTAACGAAGGTAGAGTTTCCTGTCATCATTAGTATCGAAGTTACTGTTACCTGTCTAATTAGTATCGAAGTTACTTTTACTTGCCATAATTTGTATCGAAATTACAGTTACTTGTCATAATTAGTAACGAAGTTACAGTTACCTGTCATAATTTGTATCGAAATTACAGTTACTTGTCATAATTAGTAACGAAGTTACAGTTTACTGTCATAATTAGTATCGAAGTTACTGTAACCTGTCATAATTAGTATCGAAATTACAGTTACCTGCCATAATTTGTATCGAAATTACAGGGACTTGTAATAATTAGTAACGAAGTTACAGTTACCTGCCATAATAAGTATCGAAATTAAAGTTACTTGTCATAATTAGTATCGAAGTTACTGTTACCTGTCATAATTAGTATGGAAGTTACAGTTACCTGCCATAATTTGTATCGAAATTACAGGGACTTGTCTTAATTAGTATCGAAGTTACAGTTACCTGTCATAATTAGTATTGAAGTTACAGTTACCTACCTTAATTTTTTTATCAAAATTACAGTTACTTGTCATAATTAGTAACGAAGGTAGAGTTTCCTGTCATAATGAGTATCGAAGTTACTGTTACCTGTCTAATTAGTATCGAAGTTACTGTTACCTGCCATAATTTGTATCGAAATTACAGTTACTTGTCATAATTAGTAACGAAGTTACAGTCACCTGTCATAATTTGTATCGAAATTACAGTTACCTGTCATAATTAGTAACGAAGTTACAGTTTCCTGTCATAATTAGTATCGAAGTTACTGTTACCTGTTATAATTAGTATCGAAATTACAGTTACCTGCCATAATTTGTATCGAAATTACAGGGACTTGTAATAATTAGTAACGAAGTTACAGTTACCTTCCATAATAATTATCGAAATTAAAGTTACTTGTCATAATTAGTAACGATGTTACAGTTACCTGTCATAATTAGTATCGAAGTTACTGTTACCTGTCATAATTAGTATTAAAGTTACAGTTACCTACCATAGTTCTTTAACTAAATTACAGTTACTTGTCATAATTAGTAACGAAGTTAGAGTTTCTTGTCATAATTAGTATCGAAGTTACAATTACCTGTCATAATTTGTACCGAAGTTATAGTTAATTGTCATAATTAGTATCGAAGAAAGTGTTACCAGTCATAATTAGTATAGAAGTTACAGTTACCTGCCATAATTTGTATCAAAATTACAGTTACTTGTCATAATTAGTTACGAAGTTAAAGTTTCCTGTCATAAATAATATCGAAATTACAGTTACTTGTCATAATTATTATCGAAGTTACTGTTACCTGTCATAATAAGTATCGAAGTTACAGTTACCTGCCAAAATTTGTATCGAAATTACAGTTACTTGTCATAATTACTAACGAAGTTACAGTTACCTGTCATAATTAGTATCGAAGTTACAGTTACTTGTCATAATTAGTATCGAAGTTACAGTTAATTGTCATAATAAGTATGGAAGTCACTGTTACTTGTCATAATTAGTATCGAAGTTACTGTTACCTGTCATAATTAGTATCGAAATTACAATTACCTGCCACAATTTGTAACGAAATTACAGTTACTTGTCATAATTAGTATCGAAGTTACAGTTACCTGCCAAAATTTGTATCGAAATTACAGTTACTTGTCATAATTAGTAACGAAGTTACAGTTACCTGTCATAATTAGTACTGAAGTTACAGTTACTTGTCATAATTAGTATCGAAGTTACTGTTACTTCTCATAATTAGTATCGAAGTTACTGTTACCTGTCATAATAAGTATCGAAGTTACATTTACCTGTCTTAATTTGTATCTAAATTACAGGGACTTGTCATAATTAGTAACTAAGTTACAATTACCTGCCATAATTAGTATTGAAATTAAAGTTACTTGTCATAATTAGTAACGAAGTTACAGTTACCTGTCCTAATAAGTATCGAAGTTATTGTTACCTGTCATAATTAGTATTGAAGTAACAGTTACCTACCAATTTTTTTTAATCAAAATTACAGTTACTTGTCATAGTTAGTAACGAAGTTAGAGTTTCTTGTCATAATTAGTATCGAAGTTACAGTTGTCTGTCATAATTTGTATCGAAGTTATAGTTACTTGTCATAATTAGTATCGAAGTTACTGTTACCTGTCATAATTAGTATTGAAGTTACAGTTACCTGCCATAATTTGTATCGAAATTACAGTTACTTGTCGTAATTAGAAACGAAGTTACAGTTACCTGTCATAATAAGTATCGAAGTTACTGTTACTTGTCATAATTAGTATTGAAGTTACAGTTACCTACCATAATTAGTATTGAAGTTACATTTACCTACCATAATTTTTTATCAAAATTACAGTTACTTGTCATAATTTGTAACGAAGTTAGAGTTTCTTGTCATAATTAGTATCGAAGTTACAGTTACCTGTCATAATTTTTACCGAAGTTATAGTTAATTGTCATAATTAGTATCGAAGATAGTGTTACCAGTCATAATTAGTATCGAAGTTACAGTTACCTGCCATAATTTGTATCAAAATTACAGTTACTTGTCATAATTAGTAACGAAGTTACAGTTACCTGTCATAAATAGTATCGAAGTTATTGTTACCTGTCATAATTAGTATTGAAGTAACAGTTACCTACCAAATTTTTTAATCAAAATTACAGTTACTTGTCATAGTTAGTAACGAAGTTAGAGTTTCTTGTCATAATTAGTATCGAAGTTACAGTTGTCTGTCATAATTTGTATCGAAGTTATAGTTACTTGTCATAATTAGTATCGAAGTTACTGTTACCTGTCATAATTAGTATTGAAGTTACAGTTACCTGCCATAATTTGTATCGAAATTACAGTTACTTGTCGTAATTAGAAACGAAGTTACAGTTACCTGTCATAATAAGTATCGAAGTTACTGTTACTTGTCATAATTAGTATTGAAGTTACAGTTACCTACCATAATTAGTATTGAAGTTACATTTACCTACCATAATTTTTTATCAAAATTACAGTTACTTGTCATAATTTGTAACGAAGTTAGAGTTTCTTGTCATAATTAGTATCGAAGTTACAGTTACCTGTCATAATTTGTACCGAAGTTATAGTTAATTGTCATAATTAGTATCGAAGATAGTGTTACCAGTCATAATTAGTATCGAAGTTACAGTTACCTGCCATAATTTGTATCAAAATTACAGTTACTTGTCATAATTAGTAACGAAGTTACAGTTACCTGTCATAAATAGTATCGAAGTTACAGTTACTTGTCATAATTAGTATCGATGTTACTGTTACCTGTCATAATAAGTATCGAAGTTACAGTTACCTGCCAAAATTCGTATCGAAATTACAGTTACTTGTTATAATTAGTAACGAAGTTACAGTTACCTGCCATAATTTGTATCGAAATTACAGTTCCTTGTCATAATTAGTATCGAAGTTACAGTTACTTGTCATAAATAGTATCGAAGTTAGTTACTTGTCATAATTAGTATCGAAGTTACTGTTACCTGTCATAATAAGTATCGAAGTTACAGTTACCTGCCAAAATTTGTATCGAAATTACAGTTACTTGTCATAATTAGTAACGAAGTTACAGTTACTAGTCATAATTAGTATCGAAGTTACAGTTACTTGTCATAATTAGTATGGATGTTACTGTTACTTGTCATAATTAGTATCGAAGTTACTGTTACCTGTCATAATTAGTATCGAAATTACAATTACCTGCCACAATTTGTAACGAAATTACAGTTACTTGTCATAATTAGTATCGAAGTTACAGTTACCTGCCAAAATTTGTATCGAAATTACAGTTACTTGTCATAATTAGTAACGATGTTACAGTTACCTGTCATAATTAGTATCGAAGTTACAGTTACTTGTGATAATTAGTATCGAAGTTACTGTTACTTGTCATAATTAGTATCGAATTACTGTTACTTGTCATAATAAGTATCGAAGTAACAGTTACCTGTCTTAATTTGTATCGAAATTACAGGGACTTGTCATAATTAGTAACGAAGTTACAGTTACCTGCCACAATTAGTATTGAAATTAAAGTTACTTGTCCTAATTAGTAACGAAGTTACAGTTACCTGTCCTAATTAGTATCGAAGTTACTGTTACCTGTCATAATTGGTATTGAAGTTACAGTTACCTACCAAAATTTTTTATCAAAATTACAGTTACTTGTCATAGTTAGTAACGAAGTTAGAGTTTCTTGTCATAATTAGTATCGAAGTTACAGTTGTCTGTCATAATTTGTATCGAAGTTATAGTTACTTGTCGTAATTAGTATCGAAGTTACTGTTACCTGTCATAATTAGTATTGAAGTTACAGTTACCTGCCATAATTTGTATCGAAATTACAGTTACTTGTCATAATTAGAAACGAAGTTACAGTTACCTGTCATAATTAATATCTAAGTTACAGTTACTTGTCATAATTAGAATCGAAGTTACTGTTACCTGTCATAATTAATATCGAAGTTACAGTTACCAGCCAAAATTTGTATCGAAATTACAGTTACTTGTCAAAATTAGTAACGAAGATACAGTTACCTGTCATAATTAGTATCGAAGTTACATTTACTTGTCATAATTAGTATCGAAGTTACAGTTACCTACCATAATTTGTATCGAAATTAAAGTTACCTGTCATAATTAGTAACGAAGTTACAGTTACCTGTCATAATTAGTATCGAAGTTACTGTTACCTGTCATAATTAGTATTGAAGTTACAGTTACCTACCATAATTTTTTATCAAAATTACAGTTATTTGTCATAATGAGTAACGAAGGTAGAGTTTCCTGTCATCATTAGTATCGAAGTTACTGTTACCTGTCTAATTAGTATCGAAGTTACTTTTACTTGCCATAATTTGTATCGAAATTACAGTTACTTGTCATAATTAGTAACGAAGTTACAGTTACCTGTCATAATTTGTATCGAAATTACAGTTACTTGTCATAATTAGTAACGAAGTTACAGTTTACTGTCATAATTAGTATCGAAGTTACTGTAACCTGTCATAATTAGTATCGAAATTACAGTTACCTGCCATAATTTGTATCGAAATTACAGGGACTTGTAATAATTAGTAACGAAGTTACAGTTACCTGCCATAATAAGTATCGAAATTAAAGTTACTTGTCATAATTAGTAACGAAGTTACAGTTACCTGTCATAATTAGTATCGAAGTTACTGTTACCTGTCATAATTAGTAGTGAAGTTACAGTTACCTACCATAATTTTTTAACAAAATTACAGTTACTTGTCATAATTAGTAACGAAGTTAGAGTTTCTTGTCATAATTAGTATCGAAGTTACAGTAACCTGTCATAATTTGTACCGAAGTTATAGTTAATTGTCATAATTAGTATCGAAGATGGTGTTACCAGTCATAATTAGTATCGAAGTTACAGTTACCTGCCATAATTTGTATCAAAATTACAGTTACTTGTCATAATTAGTAACGAAGTTACAGTTACCTGTCATAAATAGTATCGAAGTTACAGTTACTTGTCATAATTAGTATCGAAGTTACTGTTACCTGTCATAATAAGTATCGAAGTTACAGTTACCTGCCATAATTTGTATCAAAATTACAGTTACTTGTCATAATTAGTAACGAAGTTACAGTTACCTGTCTAATTAGTATCGAAGTTACTTTTACTTGCCATAATTTGTATCGAAATTACAGTTACTTGTCATAATTAGTAACGAAGTTACAGTTACCTGCCATAATAAGTATCGAAATTAAAGTTACTTGTCATAATTAGTACTGAAGTTACAGTTACTTGTCATAATTAGTATCGAAGTTACTGTTACTTCTCATAATTAGTATCGAAGTTACTGTTACCTGTCATAATAAGTATCGAAGTTACATTTACCTGTCTTAATTTGTATCTAAATTACAGGGACATGTCATAATTAGTAACTAAGTTACAGTTACCTGCCATAATTAGTATTGAAATTAAAGTTACTTGTCATAATTAGTAACGAAGTTACAGTTACCTGTCCTAATAAGTATCGAAGTTATTGTTACCTGTCATAATTAGTATTGAAGTAACAGTTACCTACCAAATTTTTTAATCAAAATTACAGTTACTTGTCATAGTTAGTAACGAAGTTAGAGTTTCTTGTCATAATTAGTATCGAAGTTACAGTTGTCTGTCATAATTTGTATCGAAGTTATAGTTACTTGTCATAATTAGTATCGAAGTTACTGTTACCTGTCATAATTAGTATTGAAGTTACAGTTACCTGCCATAATTTGTATCGAAATTACAGTTACTTGTCGTAATTAGAAACGAAGTTACAGTTACCTGTCATAATAAGTATCGAAGTTACTGTTACTTGTCATAATTAGTATTGAAGTTACAGTTACCTACCATAATTAGTATTGAAGTTACATTTACCTACCATAATTTTTTATCAAAATTACAGTTACTTGTCATAATTTGTAACGAAGTTAGAGTTTCTTGTCATAATTAGTATCGAAGTTACAGTTACCTGTCATAATTTGTACCGAAGTTATAGTTAATTGTCATAATTAGTATCGAAGATAGTGTTACCAGTCATAATTAGTATCGAAGTTACAGTTACCTGCCATAATTTGTATCGAAATTACAGTTACTTGTCATAATTAGTAACGATGTTACAGTTACCTGTCATAATTAGTATCGAAGTTACAGTTACTTGTGATAATTAGTATCGAAGTTACTGTTACTTGTCATAATTAGTATCGAATTACTGTTACTTGTCATAATAAGTATCGAAGTTACAGTTACCTGTCTTAATTTGTATCGAAATTACAGGGACTTGTCATAATTAGTAACGAAGTTACAGTTACCTGCCACAATTAGTATTGAAATTAAAGTTACTTGTCCTAATTAGTAACGAAGTTACAGTTACTTGTCCTAATTAGTATCGAAGTTACTGTTACCTGTCATAATTGGTATTGAAGTTACAGTTACCTACCAAATTTTTTTATCAAAATTACAGTTACTTGTCATAGTTAGTAACGAAGTTAGAGTTTCTTGTCATAATTAGTATCGAAGTTACAGTTGTCTGTCATAATTTGTATCGAAGTTATAGTTACTTGTCATAATTAGTATCGAAGTTACTGTTACCTGTCATAATTAGTATTGAAGTTACAGTTACCTGCCATAATTTGTATCGAAATTACAGTTACTTGTCATAATTAGAAACGAAGTTACAGTTACCTGTCATAATTAATATCTAAGTTACAGTTACTTGTCATAATTAGAATCGAAGTTACTGTTACCTGTCATAATTAATATCGAAGTTACAGTTACCAGCCAAAATTTGTATCGAAATTACAGTTACTTGTCAAAATTAGTAACGAAGATACAGTTACCTGTCATAATTAGTATCGAAGTTACATTTACTTGTCATAATTAGTATCGAAGTTACAGTTACCTACCATAATTTGTATCGAAATTAAAGTTACCTGTCATAATTAGTAACGAAGTTACAGTTACCTGTCATAATTAGTATCGAAGTTACTGTTACCTGTCATAATTAGTATTGAAGTTACAGTTACCTACCATAATTTTTTATCAAAATTACAGTTACTTGTAATAATGAGTAACGAAGGTAGAGTTTCCTGTCATCATTAGTATCGAAGTTACTGTTACCTGTCTAATTAGTATCGAAGTTACTTTTACTTGCCATAATTTGTATCGAAATTACAGTTACTTGTCATAATTAGTAACGAAGTTACAGTTACCTGTCATAATTTGTATCGAAATTACAGTTACTTGTCATAATTAGTAACGAAGTTACAGTTTACTGTCATAATTAGTATCGAAGTTACTGTAACCTGTCATAATTAGTATCGAAATTACAGTTACCTGCCATAATTTGTATCGAAATTACAGGGACTTGTAATAATTAGTAACGAAGTTACAGTTACCTGCCATAATAAGTATCGAAATTAAAGTTACTTGTCATAATTAGTAACGAAGTTACAGTTACCTGTCAGAATTAGTATCGAAGTTACTGTTACCTGTCATAATTAGTATTGAAGTTACAGTTACCTACCATAATTTTTTAACAAAATTACAGTTACTTGTCTTAATTAGTAACGAAGTTAGAGTTTCTTGTCATAATTAGTATCGAAGTTACAGTAACCTGTCATAATTTGTACCGAAGTTATAGTTAATTGTCATAATTAGTATCGAAGATGGTGTTACCAGTCATAATTAGTATCGAAGTTACAGTTACCTGCCATAATTTGTATCAAAATTACAGTTACTTGTCATAATTAGTAACGAAGTTACAGTTACCTGTCATAAATAGTATCGAAGTTACAGTTACTTGTCATAATTAGTATCGAAGTTACTGTTACCTGTCATAATAAGTATCGAAGTTACAGTTACCTGCCATAATTTGTATCAAAATTACAGTTACTTGTCATAATTAGTAACGAAGTTACAGTTACCTGTCTAATTAGTATCGAAGTTACTTTTACTTGCCATAATTTGTATCGAAATTACAGTTACTTGTCATAATTAGTAACGAAGTTACAGTTACCTGCCATAATAAGTATCGAAATTAAAGTTACTTGTCATAATTAGTACTGAAGTTACAGTTACTTGTCATAATTAGTATCGAAGTTACTGTTACTTGTCATAATTAGTATTGAAGTTACAGTTACCTACCATAATTAGTATTGAAGTTACATTTACCTACCATAATTTTTTATCAAAATTACAGTTACTTGTCATAATTTGTAACGAAGTTAGAGTTTCTTGTCATAATTAGTATCGAAGTTACAGTTACCTGTCATAATTTGTACCGAAGTTATAGTTAATTGTCATAATTAGTATCGAAGATAGTGTTACCAGTCATAATTAGTATCGAAGTTACAGTTACCTGCCATAATTTGTATCAAAATTACAGTTACTTGTCATAATTAGTAACGAAGTTACAGTTACCTGTCATAAATAGTATCGAAGTTACAGTTACTTGTCATAATTAGTATCGAAGTTACTGTTACCTGTCATAATAAGTATCGAAGTTACAGTTACCTGCCAAAATTTGTATCGAAATTACAGTTACTTGTTATAATTAGTAACGAAGTTACAGTTACCTGCCATAATTTGTATCGAAATTACAGTTCCTTGTCATAATTAGTATCGAAGTTACAGTTACTTGTCATAAATAGTATCGAAGTTAGTTACTTGTCATAATTAGTATCGAAGTTACTGTTACCTGTCATAATAAGTATCGAAGTTACAGTTACCTGCCAAAATTTGTATCGAAATTACAGTTACTTGTCATAATTAGTAACGAAGTTACAGTTACTTGTCATAATTAGTATCGAAGTTACAGTTACTTGTCATAATTAGTATGGATGTTACTGTTACTTGTCATAATTAGTATCGAAGTTACTGTTACCTGTCATAATTAGTATCGAAATTACAATTACCTGCCACAATTTGTAACGAAATTACAGTTACTTGTCATAATTAGTATCGAAGTTACAGTTACCTGCCAAAATTTGTATCGAAATTACAGTTACTTGTCATAATTAGTAACGATGTTACAGTTACCTGTCATAATTAGTATCGAAGTTACAGTTACTTGTGATAATTAGTATCGAAGTTACTGTTACTTGTCATAATTAGTATCGAATTACTGTTACTTGTCATAATAAGTATCGAAGTTACAGTTACCTGTCTTAATTTGTATCGAAATTACAGGGACTTGTCATAATTAGTAACGAAGTTACAGTTACCTGCCACAATTAGTATTGAAATTAAAGTTACTTGTCCTAATTAGCAACGAAGTTACAGTTACCTGTCCTAATTAGTATCGAAGTTACTGTTACCTGTCATAATTAGTAGTGAAGTTACAGTTACCTACCATAATTTTTTAACAAAATTACAGTTACTTGTCATAATTAGTAACGAAGTTAGAGTTTCTTGTCATAATTAGTATCGAAGTTACAGTAACCTGTCATAATTTGTACCGAAGTTATAGTTAATTGTCATAATTAGTATCGAAGATGGTGTTACCAGTCATAATTAGTATCGAAGTTACAGTTACCTGCCATAATTTGTATCAAAATTACAGTTACTTGTCATAATTAGTATCGAAGTTACTGTTACCTGTCATAATAAGTATCGAAGTTACAGTTACCTGCCATAATTTGTATCAAAATTACAGTTACTTGTCATAATTAGTAACGAAGTTACAGTTACCTGTCTAATTAGTATCGAAGTTACTTTTACTTGCCATAATTTGTATCGAAATTACAGTTACTTGTCATAATTAGTAACGAAGTTACAGTTACCTGCCATAATAAGTATCGAAATTAAAGTTACTTGTCATAATTAGTACTGAAGTTACAGTTACTTGTCATAATTAGTATCGAAGTTACTGTTACTTGTCATAATTAGTATTGAAGTTACAGTTACCTACCATAATTAGTATTGAAGTTACATTTACCTACCATAATTTTTTATCAAAATTACAGTTACTTGTCATAATTTGTAACGAAGTTAGAGTTTCTTGTCATAATTAGTATCGAAGTTACAGTTACCTGTCATAATTTGTACCGAAGTTATAGTTAATTGTCATAATTAGTATCGAAGATAGTGTTACCAGTCATAATTAGTATCGAAGTTACAGTTACCTGCCATAATTTGTATCAAAATTACAGTTACTTGTCATAATTAGTAACGAAGTTACAGTTACCTGTCATAAATAGTATCGAAGTTACAGTTACTTGTCATAATTAGTATCGAAGTTACTGTTACCTGTCATAATAAGTATCGAAGTTACAGTTACCTGCCAAAATTTGTATCGAAATTACAGTTACTTGTTATAATTAGTAACGAAGTTACAGTTACCTGCCATAATTTGTATCGAAATTACAGTTCCTTGTCATAATTAGTATCGAAGTTACAGTTACTTGTCATAAATAGTATCGAAGTTAGTTACTTGTCATAATTAGTATCGAAGTTACTGTTACCTGTCATAATAAGTATCGAAGTTACAGTTACCTGCCAAAATTTGTATCGAAATTACAGTTACTTGTCATAATTAGTAACGAAACTACAGTTACTTGTCATAATTAGTATCGAAGTTACAGTTACTTGTCATAATTAGTATGGATGTTACTGTTACTTGTCATAATTAGTATCGAAGTTACTGTTACCTGTCATAATTAGTATCGAAATTACAATTACCTGCCACAATTTGTAACGAAATTACAGTTACTTGTCATAATTAGTATCGAAGTTACAGTTACCTGCCAAAATTTGTATCGAAATTACAGTTACTTGTCATAATTAGTAACGATGTTACAGTTACCTGTCATAATTAGTATCGAAGTTACAGTTACTTGTGATAATTAGTATCGAAGTTACTGTTACTTGTCATAATTAGTATCGAATTACTGTTACTTGTCATAATAAGTATCGAAGTTACAGTTACCTGTCTTAATTTGTATCGAAATTACAGGGACTTGTCATAATTAGTAACGAAGTTACAGTTACCTGCCACAATTAGTATTGAAATTAAAGTTACTTGTCCTAATTAGCAACGAAGTTACAGTTACCTGTCCTAATTAGTATCGAAGTTACTGTTACCTGTCATAATTAGTAGTGAAGTTACAGTTACCTACCATAATTTTTTAACAAAATTACAGTTACTTGTCATAATTAGTAACGAAGTTAGAGTTTCTTGTCATAATTAGTATCGAAGTTACAGTAACCTGTCATAATTTGTACCGAAGTTATAGTTAATTGTCATAATTAGTATCGAAGATGGTGTTACCAGTCATAATTAGTATCGAAGTTACAGTTACCTGCCATAATTTGTATCAAAATTACAGTTACTTGTCATAATTAGTAACGAAGTTACAGTTTACTGTCATAATTAGTATCGAAGTTACTGTAACCTGTCATAATTAGTATCGAAATTACAGTTACCTGCCATAATTTGTATCGAAATTACAGGGACTTGTAATAATTAGTAACGAAGTTACAGTTACCTGCCATAATAAGTATCGAAATTAAAGTTACTTGTCATAATTAGTAACGAAGTTACAGTTACCTGTCATAATTAGTATCGAAGTTACTGTTACCTGTCATAATTAGTAGTGAAGTTACAGTTACCTACCATAATTTTTTAACAAAATTACAGTTACTTGTCATAATTAGTAACGAAGTTAGAGTTTCTTGTCATAATTAGTATCGAAGTTACAGTAACCTGTCATAATTTGTACCGAAGTTATAGTTAATTGTCATAATTAGTATCGAAGATGGTGTTACCAGTCATAATTAGTATCGAAGTTACAGTTACCTGCCATAATTTGTATCAAAATTACAGTTACTTGTCATAATTAGTAACGAAGTTACAGTTACCTGTCATAAATTGTATCGAAGTTACAGTTACTTGTCATAATTAGTATCGAAGTTACTGTTACCTGTCATAATAAGTATCGAAGTTACAGTTACCTGCCATAATTTGTATCAAAATTACAGTTACTTGTCATAATTAGTAACGAAGTTACAGTTACCTGTCTAATTAGTATCGAAGTTACTTTTACTTGCCATAATTTGTATCGAAATTACAGTTACTTGTCATAATTAGTAACGATGTTACAGTTACCTGTCATAATTAGTATCGAAGTTACAGTTACTTGTGATAATTAGTATCGAAGTTACTGTTACTTGTCATAATTAGTATCGAATTACTGTTACTTGTCATAATAAGTATCGAAGTTACAGTTACCTGCCATAATTTGTATCGAAATTACAGTTACTTGTCATAATTAGTAACGATGTTACAGTTACCTGTCATAATTAGTATCGAAGTTACAGTTACTTGTGATAATTAGTATCGAAGTTACTGTTACTTGTCATAATTAGTATCGAATTACTGTTACTTGTCATAATAAGTATCGAAGTTACAGTTACCTGTCTTAATTTGTATCGAAATTACAGGGACTTGTCATAATTAGTAACGAAGTTACAGTTACCTGCCACAATTAGTATTGAAATTAAAGTTACTTGTCCTAATTAGTAACGAAGTTACAGTTACCTGTCCTAATTAGTATCGAAGTTACTGTTACCTGTCATAATTGGTATTGAAGTTACAGTTACCTACCAATTTTTTTTATCAAAATTACAGTTACTTGTCATAGTTAGTAACGAAGTTAGAGTTTCTTGTCATAATTAGTATCGAAGTTACAGTTACCTGTCATAATTTGTACCGAAGTTATAGTTAATTGTCATAATTAGTATCGAAGATAGTGTTACCAGTCATAATTAGTATCGAAGTTACAGTTACCTGCCATAATTTGTATCGAAATTACAGTTACTTGTCATAATTAGTAACGATGTTACAGTTACCTGTCATAATTAGTATCGAAGTTACAGTTACTTGTGATAATTAGTATCGAAGTTACTGTTACTTGTCATAATTAGTATCGAATTACTGTTACTTGTCATAATAAGTATCGAAGTTACAGTTACCTGTCTTAATTTGTATCGAAATTACAGGGACTTGTCATAATTAGTAACGAAGTTACAGTTACCTGCCACAATTAGTATTGAAATTAAAGTTACTTGTCCTAATTAGTAACGAAGTTACAGTTACCTGTCCTAATTAGTATCGAAGTTACTGTTACCTGTCATAATTGGTATTGAAGTTACAGTTACCTACCAAATTTTTTTATCAAAATTACAGTTACTTGTCATAGTTAGTAACGAAGTTAGAGTTTCTTGTCATAATTAGTATCGAAGTTACAGTTGTCTGTCATAATTTGTATCGAAGTTATAGTTACTTGTCATAATTAGTATCGAAGTTACTGTTACCTGTCATAATTAGTATTGAAGTTACAGTTACCTGCCATAATTTGTATCGAAATTACAGTTACTTGTCATAATTAGAAACGAAGTTACAGTTACCTGTCATAATTAATATCTAAGTTACAGTTACTTGTCATAATTAGAATCGAAGTTACTGTTACCTGTCATAATTAATATCGAAGTTACAGTTACCAGCCAAAATTTGTATCGAAATTACAGTTACTTGTCAAAATTAGTAACGAAGATACAGTTACCTGTCATAATTAGTATCGAAGTTACATTTACTTGTCATAATTAGTATCGAAGTTACAGTTACCTACCATAATTTGTATCGAAATTAAAGATACCTGTCATAATTAGTAACGAAGTTACAGTTACCTGTCATAATTAGTATCGAAGTTACTGTTACCTGTCATAATTAGTATTGAAGTTACAGTTACCTACCATAATTTTTTATCAAAATTACAGTTACTTGTCATAATGAGTAACGAAGGTAGAGTTTCCTGTCATCATTAGTATCGAAGTTACTGTTACCTGTCTAATTAGTATCGAAGTTACTTTTACTTGCCATAATTTGTATCGAAATTACAGTTACTTGTCATAATTAGTAACGAAGTTACAGTTACCTGTCATAATTTGTATCGAAATTACAGTTACTTGTCATAATTAGTAACGAAGTTACAGTTTACTGTCATAATTAGTATCGAAGTTACTGTAACCTGTCATAATTAGTATCGAAATTACAGTTACCTGCCATAATTTGTATCGAAATTACAGGGACTTGTAATAATTAGTAACGAAGTTACAGTTACCTGCCATAATAAGTATCGAAATTAAAGTTACTTGTCATAATTAGTAACGAAGTTACAGTTACCTGTCATAATTAGTATCGAAGTTACTGTTACCTGTCATAATTAGTATTGAAGTTACAGTTACCTACCATAATTTTTTAACAAAATTACAGTTACTTGTCTTAATTAGTAACGAAGTTAGAGTTTCTTGTCATAATTAGTATCGAAGTTACAGTAACCTGTCATAATTTGTACCGAAGTTATAGTTAATTGTCATAATTAGTATCGAAGATGGTGTTACCAGTCATAATTAGTATCGAAGTTACAGTTACCTGCCATAATTTGTATCAAAATTACAGTTACTTGTCATAATTAGTAACGAAGTTACAGTTACCTGTCATAAATAGTATCGAAGTTACAGTTACTTGTCATAATTAGTATCGAAGTTACTGTTACCTGTCATAATAAGTATCGAAGTTACAGTTACCTGCCATAATTTGTATCAAAATTACAGTTACTTGTCATAATTAGTAACGAAGTTACAGTTACCTGTCTAATTAGTATCGAAGTTACTTTTACTTGCCATAATTTGTATCGAAATTACAGTTACTTGTCATAATTAGTAACGAAGTTACAGTTACCTGCCATAATAAGTATCGAAATTAAAGTTACTTGTCATAATTAGTACTGAAGTTACAGTTACTTGTCATAATTAGTATCGAAGTTACTGTTACTTGTCATAATTAGTATTGAAGTTACAGTTACCTACCATAATTAGTATTGAAGTTACATTTACCTACCATAATTTTTTATCAAAATTACAGTTACTTGTCATAATTTGTAACGAAGTTAGAGTTTCTTGTCATAATTAGTATCGAAGTTACAGTTACCTGTCATAATTTGTACCGAAGTTATAGTTAATTGTCATAATTAGTATCGAAGATAGTGTTACCAGTCATAATTAGTATCGAAGTTACAGTTACCTGCCATAATTTGTATCAAAATTACAGTTACTTGTCATAATTAGTAACGAAGTTACAGTTACCTGTCATAAATAGTATCGAAGTTACAGTTACTTGTCATAATTAGTATCGAAGTTACTGTTACCTGTCATAATAAGTATCGAAGTTACAGTTACCTGCCAAAATTTGTATCGAAATTACAGTTACTTGTTATAATTAGTAACGAAGTTACAGTTACCTGCCATAATTTGTATCGAAATTACAGTTCCTTGTCATAATTAGTATCGAAGTTACAGTTACTTGTCATAAATAGTATCGAAGTTAGTTACTTGTCATAATTAGTATCGAAGTTACTGTTACCTGTCATAATAAGTATCGAAGTTACAGTTACCTGCCAAAATTTGTATCGAAATTACAGTTACTTGTCATAATTAGTAACGAAGTTACAGTTACTTGTCATAATTAGTATCGAAGTTACAGTTACTTGTCATAATTAGTATGGATGTTACTGTTACTTGTCATAATTAGTATCGAAGTTACTGTTACCTGTCATAATTAGTATCGAAATTACAATTACCTGCCACAATTTGTAACGAAATTACAGTTACTTGTCATAATTAGTATCGAAGTTACAGTTACCTGCCAAAATTTGTATCGAAATTACAGTTACTTGTCATAATTAGTAACGATGTTACAGTTACCTGTCATAATTAGTATCGAAGTTACAGTTACTTGTGATAATTAGTATCGAAGTTACTGTTACTTGTCATAATTAGTATCGAATTACTGTTACTTGTCATAATAAGTATCGAAGTTACAGTTACCTGTCTTAATTTGTATCGAAATTACAGGGACTTGTCATAATTAGTAACGAAGTTACAGTTACCTGCCACAATTAGTATTGAAATTAAAGTTACTTGTCCTAATTAGCAACGAAGTTACAGTTACCTGTCCTAATTAGTATCGAAGTTACTGTTACCTGTCATAATTAGTAGTGAAGTTACAGTTACCTACCATAATTTTTTAACAAAATTACAGTTACTTGTCATAATTAGTAACGAAGTTAGAGTTTCTTGTCATAATTAGTATCGAAGTTACAGTAACCTGTCATAATTTGTACCGAAGTTATAGTTAATTGTCATAATTAGTATCGAAGATGGTGTTACCAGTCATAATTAGTATCGAAGTTACAGTTACCTGCCATAATTTGTATCAAAATTACAGTTACTTGTCATAATTAGTATCGAAGTTACTGTTACCTGTCATAATAAGTATCGAAGTTACAGTTACCTGCCATAATTTGTATCAAAATTACAGTTACTTGTCATAATTAGTAACGAAGTTACAGTTACCTGTCTAATTAGTATCGAAGTTACTTTTACTTGCCATAATTTGTATCGAAATTACAGTTACTTGTCATAATTAGTAACGAAGTTACAGTTACCTGCCATAATAAGTATCGAAATTAAAGTTACTTGTCATAATTAGTATTGAAGTTACAGTTACTTGTCATAATTAGTATCGAAGTTACTGTTACTTGTCATAATTAGTATTGAAGTTACAGTTACCTACCATAATTAGTATTGAAGTTACATTTACCTACCATAATTTTTTATCAAAATTACAGTTACTTGTCATAATTTGTAACGAAGTTAGAGTTTCTTGTCATAATTAGTATCGAAGTTACAGTTACCTGTCATAATTTGTACCGAAGTTATAGTTAATTGTCATAATTAGTATCGAAGATAGTGTTACCAGTCATAATTAGTATCGAAGTTACAGTTACCTGCCATAATTTGTATCAAAATTACAGTTACTTGTCATAATTAGTAACGAAGTTACAGTTACCTGTCATAAATAGTATCGAAGTTACAGTTACTTGTCATAATTAGTATCGAAGTTACTGTTACCTGTCATAATAAGTATCGAAGTTACAGTTACCTGCCAAAATTTGTATCGAAATTACAGTTACTTGTTATAATTAGTAACGAAGTTACAGTTACCTGCCATAATTTGTATCGAAATTACAGTTCCTTGTCATAATTAGTATCGAAGTTACAGTTACTTGTCATAAATAGTATCGAAGTTAGTTACTTGTCATAATTAGTATCGAAGTTACTGTTACCTGTCATAATAAGTATCGAAGTTACAGTTACCTGCCAAAATTTGTATCGAAATTACAGTTACTTGTCATAATTAGTAACGAAGTTACAGTTACTTGTCATAATTAGTATCGAAGTTACAGTTACTTGTCATAATTAGTATCGAAGTTACAGTTACTTGTGATAATTAGTATCGAAGTTACTGTTACTTGTCATAATTAGTATCGAATTACTGTTACTTGTCATAATAAGTATCGAAGTTACAGTTACCTGTCTTAATTAGTATCGAAGTTACAGTTACTTGTGATAATTAGTATCGAAGTTACTGTTACTTGTCATAATTAGTATCGAATTACTGTTACTTGTCATAATAAGTATCGAAGTTACAGTTACCTGTCTTAATTTGTATCGAAATTACAGGGACTTGTCATAATTAGTAACGAAGTTACAGTTACCTGCCACAATTAGTATTGAAATTAAAGTTACTTGTCCTAATTAGCAACGAAGTTACAGTTACCTGTCCTAATTAGTATCGAAGTTACTGTTACCTGTCATAATTAGTAGTGAAGTTACAGTTACCTACCATAATTTTTTAACAAAATTACAGTTACTTGTCATAATTAGTAACGAAGTTAGAGTTTCTTGTCATAATTAGTATCGAAGTTACAGTAACCTGTCATAATTTGTACCGAAGTTATAGTTAATTGTCATAATTAGTATCGAAGATGGTGTTACCAGTCATAATTAGTATCGAAGTTACAGTTACCTGCCATAATTTGTATCAAAATTACAGTTACTTGTCATAATTAGTAACGAAGTTACAGTTTACTGTCATAATTAGTATCGAAGTTACTGTAACCTGTCATAATTAGTATCGAAATTACAGTTACCTGCCATAATTTGTATCGAAATTACAGGGACTTGTAATAATTAGTAACGAAGTTACAGTTACCTGCCATAATAAGTATCGAAATTAAAGTTACTTGTCATAATTAGTAACGAAGTTACAGTTACCTGTCATAATTAGTATCGAAGTTACTGTTACCTGTCATAATTAGTAGTGAAGTTACAGTTACCTACCATAATTTTTTAACAAAATTACAGTTACTTGTCATAATTAGTAACGAAGTTAGAGTTTCTTGTCATAATTAGTATCGAAGTTACAGTAACCTGTCATAATTTGTACCGAAGTTATAGTTAATTGTCATAATTAGTATCGAAGATGGTGTTACCAGTCATAATTAGTATCGAAGTTACAGTTACCTGCCATAATTTGTATCAAAATTACAGTTACTTGTCATAATTAGTAACGAAGTTACAGTTACCTGTCATAAATAGTATCGAAGTTACAGTTACTTGTCATAATTAGTATCGAAGTTACTGTTACCTGTCATAATAAGTATCGAAGTTACAGTTACCTGCCATAATTTGTATCAAAATTACAGTTACTTGTCATAATTAGTAACGAAGTTACAGTTACCTGTCTAATTAGTATCGAAGTTACTTTTACTTGCCATAATTTGTATCGAAATTACAGTTACTTGTCATAATTAGTAACGATGTTACAGTTACCTGTCATAATTAGTATCGAAGTTACAGTTACTTGTGATAATTAGTATCGAAGTTACTGTTACTTGTCATAATTAGTATCGAATTACTGTTACTTGTCATAATAAGTATCGAAGTTACAGTTACCTGCCATAATTTGTATCGAAATTACAGTTACTTGTCATAATTAGTAACGATGTTACAGTTACCTGTCATAATTAGTATCGAAGTTACAGTTACTTGTGATAATTAGTATCGAAGTTACTGTTACTTGTCATAATTAGTATCGAATTACTGTTACTTGTCATAATAAGTATCGAAGTTACAGTTACCTGTCTTAATTTGTATCGAAATTACAGGGACTTGTCATAATTAGTAACGAAGTTACAGTTACCTGCCACAATTAGTATTGAAATTAAAGTTACTTGTCCTAATTAGTAACGAAGTTACAGTTACCTGTCCTAATTAGTATCGAAGTTACTGTTACCTGTCATAATTGGTATTGAAGTTACAGTTACCTACCAAATTTTTTTATCAAAATTACAGTTACTTGTCATAGTTAGTAACGAAGTTAGAGTTTCTTGTCATAATTAGTATCGAAGTTACAGTTACCTGTCATAATTTGTACCGAAGTTATAGTTAATTGTCATAATTAGTATCGAAGATAGTGTTACCAGTCATAATTAGTATCGAAGTTACAGTTACCTGCCATAATTTGTATCGAAATTACAGTTACTTGTCATAATTAGTAACGATGTTACAGTTACCTGTCATAATTAGTATCGAAGTTACAGTTACTTGTGATAATTAGTATCGAAGTTACTGTTACTTGTCATAATTAGTATCGAATTACTGTTACTTGTCATAATAAGTATCGAAGTTACAGTTACCTGTCTTAATTTGTATCGAAATTACAGGGACTTGTCATAATTAGTAACGAAGTTACAGTTACCTGCCACAATTAGTATTGAAATTAAAGTTACTTGTCCTAATTAGTAACGAAGTTACAGTTACCTGTCCTAATTAGTATCGAAGTTACTGTTACCTGTCATAATTGGTATTGAAGTTACAGTTACCTACCAAATTTTTTTATCAAAATTACAGTTACTTGTCATAGTTAGTAACGAAGTTAGAGTTTCTTGTCATAATTAGTATCGAAGTTACAGTTGTCTGTCATAATTTGTATCGAAGTTATAGTTACTTGTCATAATTAGTATCGAAGTTACTGTTACCTGTCATAATTAGTATTGAAGTTACAGTTACCTGCCATAATTTGTATCGAAATTACAGTTACTTGTCATAATTAGAAACGAAGTTACAGTTACCTGTCATAATTAATATCTAAGTTACAGTTACTTGTCATAATTAGAATCGAAGTTACTGTTACCTGTCATAATTAATATCGAAGTTACAGTTACCAGCCAAAATTTGTATCGAAATTACAGTTACTTGTCAAAATTAGTAACGAAGATACAGTTACCTGTCATAATTAGTATCGAAGTTACATTTACTTGTCATAATTAGTATCGAAGTTACAGTTACCTACCATAATTTGTATCGAAATTAAAGTTACCTGTCATAATTAGTAACGAAGTTACAGTTACCTGTCATAATTAGTATCGAAGTTACTGTTACCTGTCATAATTAGTATTGAAGTTACAGTTACCTACCATAATTTTTTATCAAAATTACAGTTACTTGTCATAATGAGTAACGAAGGTAGAGTTTCCTGTCATCATTAGTATCGAAGTTACTGTTACCTGTCTAATTAGTATCGAAGTTACTTTTACTTGCCATAATTTGTATCGAAATTACAGTTACTTGTCATAATTAGTAACGAAGTTACAGTTACCTGTCATAATTTGTATCGAAATTACAGTTACTTGTCATAATTAGTAACGAAGTTACAGTTTACTGTCATAATTAGTATCGAAGTTACTGTAACCTGTCATAATTAGTATCGAAATTACAGTTACGTGCCATAATTTGTATCGAAATTACAGGGACTTGTAATAATTAGTAACGAAGTTACAGTTACCTGCCATAATAAGTATCGAAATTAAAGTTACTTGTCATAATTAGTAACGAAGTTACAGTTACCTGTCATAATTAGTATCGAAGTTACTGTTACCTGTCATAATTAGTATTGAAGTTACAGTTACCTACCATAATTTTTTAACAAAATTACAGTTACTTGTCTTAATTAGTAACGAAGTTAGAGTTTCTTGTCATAATTAGTATCGAAGTTACAGTAACCTGTCATAATTTGTACCGAAGTTATAGTTAATTGTCATAATTAGTATCGAAGATGGTGTTACCAGTCATAATTAGTATCGAAGTTACAGTTACCTGCCATAATTTGTATCAAAATTACAGTTACTTGTCATAATTAGTAACGAAGTTACAGTTACCTGTCATAAATAGTATCGAAGTTACAGTTACTTGTCATAATTAGTATCGAAGTTACTGTTACCTGTCATAATAAGTATCGAAGTTACAGTTACCTGCCATAATTTGTATCAAAATTACAGTTACTTGTCATAATTAGTAACGAAGTTACAGTTACCTGTCTAATTAGTATCGAAGTTACTTTTACTTGCCATAATTTGTATCGAAATTACAGTTACTTGTCATAATTAGTAACGAAGTTACAGTTACCTGCCATAATAAGTATCGAAATTAAAGTTACTTGTCATAATTAGTACTGAAGTTACAGTTACTTGTCATAATTAGTATCGAAGTTACTGTTACTTGTCATAATTAGTATTGAAGTTACAGTTACCTACCATAATTAGTATTGAAGTTACATTTACCTACCATAATTTTTTATCAAAATTACAGTTACTTGTCATAATTTGTAACGAAGTTAGAGTTTCTTGTCATAATTAGTATCGAAGTTACAGTTACCTGTCATAATTTGTACCGAAGTTATAGTTAATTGTCATAATTAGTATCGAAGATAGTGTTACCAGTCATAATTAGTATCGAAGTTACAGTTACCTGCCATAATTTGTATCAAAATTACAGTTACTTGTCATAATTAGTAACGAAGTTACAGTTACCTGTCATAAATAGTATCGAAGTTACAGTTACTTGTCATAATTAGTATCGAAGTTACTGTTACCTGTCATAATAAGTATCGAAGTTACAGTTACCTGCCAAAATTTGTATCGAAATTACAGTTACTTGTTATAATTAGTAACGAAGTTACAGTTACCTGCCATAATTTGTATCGAAATTACAGTTCCTTGTCATAATTAGTATCGAAGTTACAGTTACTTGTCATAAATAGTATCGAAGTTAGTTACTTGTCATAATTAGTATCGAAGTTACTGTTACCTGTCATAATAAGTATCGAAGTTACAGTTACCTGCCAAAATTTGTATCGAAATTACAGTTACTTGTCATAATTAGTAACGAAGTTACAGTTACTTGTCATAATTAGTATCGAAGTTACAGTTACTTGTCATAATTAGTATGGATGTTACTGTTACTTGTCATAATTAGTATCGAAGTTACTGTTACCTGTCATAATTAGTATCGAAATTACAATTACCTGCCACAATTTGTAACGAAATTACAGTTACTTGTCATAATTAGTATCGAAGTTACAGTTACCTGCCAAAATTTGTATCGAAATTACAGTTACTTGTCATAATTAGTAACGATGTTACAGTTACCTGTCATAATTAGTATCGAAGTTACAGTTACTTGTGATAATAAGTATCGAAGTTACTGTTACTTGTCATAATTAGTATCGAATTACTGTTACTTGTCATAATAAGTATCGAAGTTACAGTTACCTGTCTTAATTTGTATCGAAATTACAGGGACTTGTCATAATTAGTAACGAAGTTACAGTTACCTGCCACAATTAGTATTGAAATTAAAGTTACTTGTCCTAATTAGCAACGAAGTTACTGTTACCTGTCCTAATTAGTATCGAAGTTACTGTTACCTGTCATAATTAGTAGTGAAGTTACAGTTACCTACCATAATTTTTTAACAAAATTACAGTTACTTGTCATAATTAGTAACGAAGTTAGAGTTTCTTGTCATAATTAGTATCGAAGTTACAGTAACCTGTCATAATTTGTACCGAAGTTATAGTTAATTGTCATAATTAGTATCGAAGATGGTGTTACCAGTCATAATTAGTATCGAAGTTACAGTTACCTGCCATAATTTGTATCAAAATTACAGTTACTTGTCATAATTAGTATCGAAGTTACTGTTACCTGTCATAATAAGTATCGAAGTTACAGTTACCTGCCATAATTTGTATCAAAATTACAGTTACTTGTCATAATTAGTAACGAAGTTACAGTTACCTGTCTAATTAGTATCGAAGTTACTTTTACTTGCCATAATTTGTATCGAAATTACAGTTACTTGTCATAATTAGTAACGAAGTTACAGTTACCTGCCATAATAAGTATCGAAATTAAAGTTACTTGTCATAATTAGTATTGAAGTTACAGTTACTTGTCATAATTAGTATCGAAGTTACTGTTACTTGTCATAATTAGTATTGAAGTTACAGTTACCTACCATAATTAGTATTGAAGTTACATTTACCTACCATAATTTTTTATCAAAATTACAGTTACTTGTCATAATTTGTAACGAAGTTAGGGTTTCTTGTCATAATTAGTATCGAAGTTACAGTTACCTGTCATAATTTGTACCGAAGTTATAGTTAATTGTCATAATTAGTATCGAAGATAGTGTTACCAGTCATAATTAGTATCGAAGTTACAGTTACCTGCCATAATTTGTATCAAAATTACAGTTACTTGTCATAATTAGTAACGAAGTTACAGTTACCTGTCATAAATAGTATCGAAGTTACAGTTACTTGTCATAATTAGTATCGAAGTTACTGTTACCTGTCATAATAAGTATCGAAGTTACAGTTACCTGCCAAAATTTGTATCGAAATTACAGTTACTTGTTATAATTAGTAACGAAGTTACAGTTACCTGCCATAATTTGTATCGAAATTACAGTTCCTTGTCATAATTAGTATCGAAGTTACAGTTACTTGTCATAAATAGTATCGAAGTTAGTTACTTGTCATAATTAGTATCGAAGTTACTGTTACCTGTCATAATAAGTATCGAAGTTACAGTTACCTGCCAAAATTTGTATCGAAATTACAGTTACTTGTCATAATTAGTAACGAAGTTACAGTTACTTGTCATAATTAGTATCGAAGTTACAGTTACTTGTCATAATTAGTATGGATGTTACTGTTACTTGTCATAATTAGTATCGAAGTTACTGTTACCTGTCATAATTAGTATCGAAATTACAATTACCTGCCACAATTTGTAACGAAATTACAGTTACTTGTCATAATTAGTATCGAAGTTACAGTTACCTGCCAAAATTTGTATCGAAATTACAGTTACTTGTCATAATTAGTAACGATGTTACAGTTACCTGTCATAATTAGTATCGAAGTTACAGTTACTTGTGATAATTAGTATCGAAGTTACTGTTACTTGTCATAATTAGTATCGAATTACTGTTACTTGTCATAATAAGTATCGAAGTTACAGTTACCTGTCTTAATTTGTATCGAAATTACAGGGACTTGTCATAATTAGTAACGAAGTTACAGTTACCTGCCACAATTAGTATTGAAATTAAAGTTACTTGTCCTAATTAGCAACGAAGTTACAGTTACCTGTCCTAATTAGTATCGAAGTTACTGTTACCTGTCATAATTAGTAGTGAAGTTACAGTTACCTACCATAATTTTTTAACAAAATTACAGTTACTTGTCATAATTAGTAACGAAGTTAGAGTTTCTTGTCATAATTAGTATCGAAGTTACAGTAACCTGTCATAATTTGTACCGAAGTTATAGTTAATTGTCATAATTAGTATCGAAGATGGTGTTACCAGTCATAATTAGTATCGAAGTTACAGTTACCTGCCATAATTTGTATCAAAATTACAGTTACTTGTCATAATTAGTAACGAAGTTACAGTTTACTGTCATAATTAGTATCGAAGTTACTGTAACCTGTCATAATTAGTATCGAAATTACAGTTACCTGCCATAATTTGTATCGAAATTACAGGGACTTGTAATAATTAGTAACGAAGTTACAGTTACCTGCCATAATAAGTATCGAAATTAAAGTTACTTGTCATAATTAGTAACGAAGTTACAGTTACCTGTCATAATTAGTATCGAAGTTACTGTTACCTGTCATAATTAGTAGTGAAGTTACAGTTACCTACCATAATTTTTTAACAAAATTACAGTTACTTGTCATAATTAGTAACGAAGTTAGAGTTTCTTGTCATAATTAGTATCGAAGTTACAGTAACCTGTCATAATTTGTACCGAAGTTATAGTTAATTGTCATAATTAGTATCGAAGATGGTGTTACCAGTCATAATTAGTATCGAAGTTACAGTTACCTGCCATAATTTGTATCAAAATTACAGTTACTTGTCATAATTAGTAACGAAGTTACAGTTACCTGTCATAAATAGTATCGAAGTTACAGTTACTTGTCATAATTAGTATCGAAGTTACTGTTACCTGTCATAATAAGTATCGAAGTTACAGTTACCTGCCATAATTTGTATCAAAATTACAGTTACTTGTCATAATTAGTAACGAAGTTACAGTTACCTGTCTAATTAGTATCGAAGTTACTTTTACTTGCCATAATTTGTATCGAAATTACAGTTACTTGTCATAATTAGTAACGAAGTTACAGTTACCTGCCATAATAAGTATCGAAATTAAAGTTACTTGTCATAATTAGTACTGAAGTTACAGTTACTTGTCATAATTAGTATCGAAGTTACTGTTACTTCTCATAATTAGTATCGAAGTTACTGTTACCTGTCATAATAAGTATCGAAGTTACATTTACCTGTCTTAATTTGTATCTAAATTACAGGGACATGTCATAATTAGTAACTAAGTTACAGTTACCTGCCATAATTAGTATTGAAATTAAAGTTACTTGTCATAATTAGTAACGAAGTTACAGTTACCTGTCCTAATAAGTATCGAAGTTATTGTTACCTGTCATAATTAGTATTGAAGTAACAGTTACCTACCAAATTTTTTAATCAAAATTACAGTTACTTGTCATAGTTAGTAACGAAGTTAGAGTTTCTTGTCATAATTAGTATCGAAGTTACAGTTGTCTGTCATAATTTGTATCGAAGTTATAGTTACTTGTCATAATTAGTATCGAAGTTACTGTTACCTGTCATAATTAGTATTGAAGTTACAGTTACCTGCCATAATTTGTATCGAAATTACAGTTACTTGTCGTAATTAGAAACGAAGTTACAGTTACCTGTCATAATAAGTATCGAAGTTACTGTTACTTGTCATAATTAGTATTGAAGTTACAGTTACCTACCATAATTAGTATTGAAGTTACATTTACCTACCATAATTTTTTATCAAAATTACAGTTACTTGTCATAATTTGTAACGAAGTTAGAGTTTCTTGTCATAATTAGTATCGAAGTTACAGTTACCTGTCATAATTTGTACCGAAGTTATAGTTAATTGTCATAATTAGTATCGAAGATAGTGTTACCAGTCATAATTAGTATCGAAGTTACAGTTACCTGCCATAATTTGTATCGAAATTACAGTTACTTGTCATAATTAGTAACGATGTTACAGTTACCTGTCATAATTAGTATCGAAGTTACAGTTACTTGTGATAATTAGTATCGAAGTTACTGTTACTTGTCATAATTAGTATCGAATTACTGTTACTTGTCATAATAAGTATCGAAGTTACAGTTACCTGTCTTAATTTGTATCGAAATTACAGGGACTTGTCATAATTAGTAACGAAGTTACAGTTACCTGCCACAATTAGTATTGAAATTAAAGTTACTTGTCCTAATTAGTAACGAAGTTACAGTTACCTGTCCTAATTAGTATCGAAGTTACTGATACCTGTCATAATTGGTATTGAAGTTACAGTTACCTACCAAATTTTTTTATCAAAATTACAGTTACTTGTCATAGTTAGTAACGAAGTTAGAGTTTCTTGTCATAATTAGTATCGAAGTTACAGTTGTCTGTCATAATTTGTATCGAAGTTATAGTTACTTGTCATAATTAGTATCGAAGTTACTGTTACCTGTCATAATTAGTATTGAAGTTACAGTTACCTGCCATAATTTGTATCGAAATTACAGTTACTTGTCATAATTAGAAACGAAGTTACAGTTACCTGTCATAATTAATATCTAAGTTACAGTTACTTGTCATAATTAGAATCGAAGTTACTGTTACCTGTCATAATTAATATCGAAGTTACAGTTACCAGCCAAAATTTGTATCGAAATTACAGTTACTTGTCAAAATTAGTAACGAAGATACAGTTACCTGTCATAATTAGTATCGAAGTTACATTTACTTGTCATAATTAGTATCGAAGTTACAGTTACCTACCATAATTTGTATCGAAATTAAAGTTACCTGTCATAATTAGTAACGAAGTTACAGTTACCTGTCATAATTAGTATCGAAGTTACTGTTACCTGTCATAATTAGTATTGAAGTTACAGTTACCTACCATAATTTTTTATCAAAATTACAGTTACTTGTCATAATGAGTAACGAAGGTAGAGTTTCCTGTCATCATTAGTATCGAAGTTACTGTTACCTGTCTAATTAGTATCGAAGTTACTTTTACTTGCCATAATTTGTATCGAAATTACAGTTACTTGTCATAATTAGTAACGAAGTTACAGTTACCTGTCATAATTTGTATCGAAATTACAGTTACTTGTCATAATTAGTAACGAAGTTACAGTTTACTGTCATAATTAGTATCGAAGTTACTGTAACCTGTCATAATTAGTATCGAAATTACAGTTACCTGCCATAATTTGTATCGAAATTACAGGGACTTGTAATAATTAGTAACGAAGTTACAGTTACCTGCCATAATAAGTATCGAAATTAAAGTTACTTGTCATAATTAGTAACGAAGTTACAGTTACCTGTCATAATTAGTATCGAAGTTACTGTTACCTGTCATAATTAGTATTGAAGTTACAGTTACCTACCATAATTTTTTAACAAAATTACAGTTACTTGTCTTAATTAGTAACGAAGTTAGAGTTTCTTGTCATAATTAGTATCGAAGTTACAGTAACCTGTCATAATTTGTACCGAAGTTATAGTTAATTGTCATAATTAGTATCGAAGATGGTGTTACCAGTCATAATTAGTATCGAAGTTACAGTTACCTGCCATAATTTGTATCAAAATTACAGTTACTTGTCATAATTAGTAACGAAGTTACAGTTACCTGTCATAAATAGTATCGAAGTTACAGTTACTTGTCATAATTAGTATCGAAGTTACTGTTACCTGTCATAATAAGTATCGAAGTTACAGTTACCTGCCATAATTTGTATCAAAATTACAGTTACTTGTCATAATTAGTAACGAAGTTACAGTTACCTGTCTAATTAGTATCGAAGTTACTTTTACTTGCCATAATTTGTATCGAAATTACAGTTACTTGTCATAATTAGTAACGAAGTTACAGTTACCTGCCATAATAAGTATCGAAATTAAAGTTACTTGTCATAATTAGTACTGAAGTTACAGTTACTTGTCATAATTAGTATCGAAGTTACTGTTACTTGTCATAATTAGTATTGAAGTTACAGTTACCTACCATAATTAGTATTGAAGTTACATTTACCTACCATAATTTTTTATCAAAATTACAGTTACTTGTCATAATTTGTAACGAAGTTAGAGTTTCTTGTCATAATTAGTATCGAAGTTACAGTTACCTGTCATAATTTGTACCGAAGTTATAGTTAATTGTCATAATTAGTATCGAAGATAGTGTTACCAGTCATAATTAGTATCGAAGTTACAGTTACCTGCCATAATTTGTATCAAAATTACAGTTACTTGTCATAATTAGTAACGAAGTTACAGTTACCTGTCATAAATAGTATCGAAGTTACAGTTACTTGTCATAATTAGTATCGAAGTTACTGTTACCTGTCATAATAAGTATCGAAGTTACAGTTACCTGCCAAAATTTGTATCGAAATTACAGTTACTTGTTATAATTAGTAACGAAGTTACAGTTACCTGCCATAATTTGTATCGAAATTACAGTTCCTTGTCATAATTAGTATCGAAGTTACAGTTACTTGTCATAAATAGTATCGAAGTTAGTTACTTGTCATAATTAGTATCGAAGTTACTGTTACCTGTCATAATAAGTATCGAAGTTACAGTTACCTGCCAAAATTTGTATCGAAATTACAGTTACTTGTCATAATTAGTAACGAAGTTACAGTTACTTGTCATAATTAGTATCGAAGTTACAGTTACTTGTCATAATTAGTATGGATGTTACTGTTACTTGTCATAATTAGTATCGAAGTTACTGTTACCTGTCATAATTAGTATCGAAATTACAATTACCTGCCACAATTTGTAACGAAATTACAGTTACTTGTCATAATTAGTATCGAAGTTACAGTTACCTGCCAAAATTTGTATCGAAATTACAGTTACTTGTCATAATTAGTAACGATGTTACTGTTACCTGTCATAATTAGTATCGAAGTTACAGTTACTTGTGATAATTAGTATCGAAGTTACTGTTACTTGTCATAATTAGTATCGAATTACTGTTACTTGTCATAATAAGTATCGAAGTTACAGTTACCTGTCTTAATTTGTATCGAAATTACAGGGACTTGTCATAATTAGTAACGAAGTTACAGTTACCTGCCACAATTAGTATTGAAATTAAAGTTACTTGTCCTAATTAGCAACGAAGTTACAGTTACCTGTCCTAATTAGTATCGAAGTTACTGTTACCTGTCATAATTAGTATTGAAGTTACAGTTACCTAACAAATTTTTTTATCAAAATTACAGTTACTTGTCATAGTTAGTAACGAAGTTAGAGTTTCTTGTCATAATTAGTATCGAAGTTACAGTTGTCTGTCATAATTTGTATCGAAGTTATAGTTACTTATCATAATTAGTATCGAAGTTACTGTTACCTGTCATAATTAGTATTGAAGTTACAGTTACCTGCCATAATTTGTATCGAAATTACAGTTACTTGTCATAATTAGAAACGAAGTTACAGTTACCTGTCATAATTAATATCTAAGTTACAGTTACTTGTCATAATTAGAATCGAAGTTACTGTTACCTGTCATAATTAATATCGAAGTTACAGTTACCAGCCAAAATTTGTATCGAAATTACAGTTACTTGTCAAAATTAGTAACGAAGGTACAGTTACCTGCATAATTAGTATCGAAGTTACATTTACTTGTCATAATTAGTATCGAAGTTACAGTTACCTACCATAATTTGTATCGAAATTAAAGTTACCTGTCATAATTAGTAACGAAGTTACAGTTACCTGTCATAATTAGTATCGGAGTTACTGTTACCTGTCATAATTAGTATTGAAGTTACAGTTACCTACCATAATTTTTTATCAAAATTACAGTTACTTGTCATAATGAGTAACGAAGGTAGAGTTTCCTGTCATCATTAGTATCGAAGTTACTGTTACCTGTCTAATTAGTATCGAAGTTACTTTTACTTGCCATAATTTGTATCGAAATTACAGTTACTTGTCATAATTAGTAACGAAGTTACAGTTACCTGTCATAATTTGTATCGAAATTACAGTTACTTGTCATAATTAGTAACGAAGTTACAGTTTACTGTCATAATTAGTATCGAAGTTACTGTAACCTGTCATAATTAGTATCGAAATTACAGTTACCTGCCATAATTTGTATCGAAATTACAGGGACTTGTAATAATTAGTAACGAAGTTACAGTTACCTGCCATAATAAGTATCGAAATTAAAGTTACTTGTCATAATTAGTATCGAAGTTACTGTTACCTGTCATAATTAGTATGGAAGTTACAGTTACCTGCCATAATTTGTATCGAAATTACAGGGACTTGTCTTAATTAGTATCGAAGTTACAGTTACCTGTCATAATTAGTATTGAAGTTACAGTTACCTACCTTAATTTTTTATCAAAATTACAGTTACTTGTCATAATTAGTAACGAAGGTAGAGTTTCCTGTCATAATGAGTATCGAAGTTACTGTTACCTGTCTAATTAGTATCGAAGTTACTGTTACCTGCCATAATTTGTATCGAAATTACAGTTACTTGTAATAATTAGTAACGAAGTTACAGTCACCTGTCATAATTTGTATCGAAATTACAGTTACCTGTCATAATTAGTAACGAAGTTACAGTTTCCTGTCATAATTAGTATCGAAGTTACTGTTACCTGTTATAATTAGTATCGAAATTACAGTTACCTGCCATAATTTGTATCGAAATTACAGGGACTTGTAACAATTAGTAACGAAGTTACAGTTACCTTCCATAATAATTATCGAAATTAAAGTTACTTGTCATAATTAGTAACGATGTTACAGTTACCTGTCATAATTAGTATCGAAGTTACTGTTACCTGTCATAATTAGTATTAAAGTTACAGTTACCTACCATAGTTTTTTAACAAAATTACAGTTACTTGTCATAATTAGTATCGAAGTTACAATTACCTGTCATAATTTGTACCGAAGTTATAAATAATTGTCATAATTAGTATCGAAGAAAGTGTTACCAGTCATAATTAGTATAGAAGTTACAGTTACCTGCCATAATTTGTATCAAAATTACAGTTACTTGTCATAATTAGTTACGAAGTTAAAGTTTCCTGTCATAAATAATATCGAAATTACAGTTACTTGTCATAATTATTATCGAAGTTACTGTTACCTGTCATAATAAGTATCGAAGTTACAGTTACCTGCCGAAATTTGTATCGAAATTACAGTTACTTGTCATAATTACTAACGAAGTTACAGTTACCTGTCATAATTAGTATCGAAGTTACAGTTTCTTGTCATAATTAGTATCGAAGTTACAGTTAATTGTCATAATAAGTATGGAAGTCACTGTTACTTGTCATAATTAGTATCGAAGTTACTGTTACCTGTCATAATTAGTATCGAAATTACAATTACCTGCCACAATTTGTAACGAAATTACAGTTACTTGTCATAATTAGTATCGAAGTTACAGTTACCTGCCAAAATTTGTATCGAAATTACAGTTACTTGTCATAATTAGTAACGAAGTTACAGTTACCTGTCATAATTAGTACTGAAGTTACAGTTACTTGTCATAATTAGTATCGAAGTTACTGTTACTTCTCATAATTAGTATCGAAGTTACTGTTACCTGTCATAATAAGTATCGAAGTTACATTTACCTGTCTTAATTTGTGTCTAAATTACAGGGACTTGTCATAATTAGTAACTAAGTTACAATTACCTGCCATAATTAGTATTGAAATTAAAGTTACTTGTCATAATTAGTAACGAAGTTACAGTTACCTGTCCTAATAAGTATCGAAGTTATTGTTACCTGTCATAATTAGTATTGAAGTAACAGTTACCTACCAATTTTTTTTATCAAAATTACAGTTACTTGTCATAGTTAGTAACGAAGTTAGAGTTTCTTGTCATAATTAGTATCGAAGTTACAGTTGTCTGTCATAATTTGTATCGAAGTTATAGTTACTTGTCATAATTAGTATCGAAGTTACTGTTACCTGTCATAATTAGTATTGAAGTTACAGTTACCTGCCATAATTTGTATCGAAATTACAGTTACTTGTCGTAATTAGAAACGAAGTTACAGTTACCTGTCATAATAAGTATCGAAGTTACTGTTACTTGTCATAATTAGTATTGAAGTTACAGTTACCTACCATAATTAGTATTGAAGTTACATTTACCTACCATAATTTTTTATCAAAATTACAGTTACTTGTCATAATTAGTAACGAAGTTAGAGTTTCTTGTCATAATTAGTATCGAAGTTACAGTTACCTGTCATAATTTGTACCGAAGTTATAGTTAATTGTCATAATTAGTATCGAAGATAGTGTTACCAGTCATAATTAGTATCGAAGTTACAGTTACCTGCCATAATTTGTATCAAAATTACAGTTACTTGTCATAATTAGTAATGAAGTTACAGTTACCTGTCATAAATAGTATCGAAGTTACAGTTACCTGTCATAATTAGTATCGAAGTTACTGTTACCTGTCATAATAAGTATCGAAGTTACAGTTACCTGCCAAAATTTGTATCGAAATTACAGTTACTTGTTATAATTAGTAACGAAGTTACAGTTACCTGCCATAATTTGTATCGAAATTACAGTTCCTTGTCATAATTAGTATCGAAGTTACAGTTACTTGTCATAAATAGTATCGAAGTTAGTTACTTGTCATAATTAGTATCGAAGTTACTGTTACCTGTCATAATAAGTATCGAAGTTACAGTTACCTGCCAAAATTTGTATCGAAATTACAGTTACTTGTCATAATTAGTAACGAAGTTACAGTTACTTGTCATAATTAGTATCGAAGTTACAGTTACTTGTCATAATTAGTATGGATGTTACTGTTACTTGTCATAATTAGTATCGAAGTTACTGTTACCTGTCATAATTAGTATCGAAATTACAATTACCTGCCACAATTTGTAACGAAATTACAGTTACTTGTCATAATTAGTATCGAAGTTACAGTTACCTGCCAAAATTTGTATCGAAATTATAGTTACTTGTCATAATTAGTAACGATGTTACAGTTACCTGTCATAATTAGTATCGAAGTTACAGTTACTTGTGATAATTAGTAATGAAGTTACTGTTACTTGTCATAATTAGTATCGAATTACTGTTACTTGTCATAATAAGTATCGAAGTTACAGTTACCTGTCTTAATTTGTATCGAAATTACAGGGACTTGTCATAATTAGTAACGAAGTTACAGTTACCTGCCACAATTAGTATTGAAATTAAAGTTACTTGTCCTAATTAGTAACGAAGTTACAGTTACCTGTCCTAATTAGTATCGAAGTTACTGTTACCTGTCATAATTGGTGTTGAAGTTACAGTTACCTACCAAAATTTTTTATCAAAATTACAGTTACTTGTCATAGTTAGTAACGAAGTTAGAGTTTCTTGTCATAATTAGTATCGAAGTTACAGTTGTCTGTCATAATTTGTATCGAAGTTATAGTTACTTGTCATAATTAGTATCGAAGTTACTGTTACCTGTCATAATTAGTATTGAAGTTACAGTTACCTGCCATAATTTGTATCGAAATTGCAGTTACTTGTCATAATTAGAAACGAAGTTACAGTTACCTGTCATAATTAATATCTAAGTTACAGTTACTTGTCATAATTAGAATCGAAGTTACTGTTACCTGTCATAATTAATATCGAAGTTACAGTTACCAGCCAAAATTTGTATCGAAATTACAGTTACTTGTCAAAATTAGTAACGAAGATACAGTTACCTGTCATAATTAGTATCGAAGTTACATTTACTTGTCATAATTAGTATCGAAGTTACAGTTACCTACCATAATTTGTATCGAAATTAAAGTTACCTGTCATAATTAGTAACGAAGTTACAGTTACCTGTCATAATTAGTATCGAAGTTACTGTTACCTGTCATAATTAGTATTGAAGTTACAGTTACCTACCATAATTTTTTATCAAAATTACAGTTACTTGTCATAATGAGTAACGAAGGTAGAGTTTCCTGTCATCATTAGTATCGAAGTTACTGTTACCTGTCTAATTAGTATCGAAGTTACTTTTACTTGCCATAATTTGTATCGAAATTACAGTTACTTGTCATAATTAGTAACGAAGTTACAGTTACCTGTCATAATTTGTATCGAAATTACAGTTACTTGTCATAATTAGTAACGAAGTTACAGTTTACTGTCATAATTAGTATCGAAGTTACTGTAACCTGTCATAATTAGTATCGAAATTACAGTTACCTGCCATAATTTGTATCGAAATTACAGGGACTTGTAATAATTAGTAACGAAGTTACAGTTACCTGCCATAATAAGTATCGAAATTAAAGTTACTTGTCATAATTAGTATCGAAGTTACAGTAACCTGTCATAATTTGTACCGAAGTTATAGTTAATTGTCATAATTAGTATCGAAGATGGTGTTACCAGTCATAATTAGTATCGAAGTTACAGTTACCTGCCGTAATTTGTATCAAAATTACAGTTACTTGTCATAATTAGTAACGAAGTTACAGTTACCTGTCATAAATAGTATCGAAGTTACAGTTACTTGTCATAATTAGTATCGAAGTTACTGTTACCTGTCATAATAAGTATCGAAGTTACAGTTACCTGCCATAATTTGTATCAAAATTACAGTTACTTGTCATAATTAGTAACGAAGTTACAGTTACCTGTCTAATTAGTATCGAAGTTACTTTTACTTGCCATAATTTGTATCGAAATTACAGTTACTTGTCATAATTAGTAACGAAGTTACAGTTACCTGCCATAATAAGTATCGAAATTAAAGTTACTTGTCATAATTAGTACTGAAGTTACAGTTACTTGTCATAATTAGTATCGAAGTTACTGTTACTTCTCATAATTAGTATCGAAGTTACTGTTACCTGTCATAATAAGTATCGAAGTTACATTTACCTGTCTTAATTTGTATCTAAATTACAGGGACTTGTCATAATTAGTAACTAAGTTACAGTTACCTGCCATAATTAGTATTGAAATTAAAGTTACTTGTCATAATTAGTAACGAAGTTACAGTTACCTGTCCTAATAAGTATCGAAGTTATTGTTACCTGTCATAATTAGTATTGAAGTAACAGTTACCTACCAAATTTTTTAATCAAAATTACAGTTACTTGTCATAGTTAGTAACGAAGTTAGAGTTTCTTGTCATAATTAGTATCGAAGTTACAGTTGTCTGTCATAATTTGTATCGAAGTTATAGTTACTTGTCATAATTAGTATCGAAGTTACTGTTACCTGTCATAATTAGTATTGAAGTTACAGTTACCTGCCATAATTTGTATCGAAATTACAGTTACTTGTCGTAATTAGAAACGAAGTTACAGTTACCTGTCATAATAAGTATCGAAGTTACTGTTACTTGTCATAATTATTATTGAAGTTACAGTTACCTACCATAATTAGTATTGAAGTTACATTTACCTACCATAATTTTTTATCAAAATTACAGTTACTTGTCATAATTTGTAACGAAGTTAGAGTTTCTTGTCATAATTAGTATCGAAGTTACAGTTACCTGTCATCATTTGTACCGAAGTTATAGTTAATTGTCATAATTAGTATCGAAGATAGTGTTACCAGTCATAATTAGTATCGAAGTTACAGTTACCTGCCATAATTTGTATCAAAATTACAGTTACTTGTCATAATTAGTAACGAAGTTACAGTTACCTGTCATAAATAGTATCGAAGTTACAGTTACTTGTCATAATTAGTATCGAAGTTACTGTTACCTGTCATAATAAGTATCGAAGTTACAGTTACCTGCCAAAATTTGTATCGAAATTACAGTTACTTGTTATAATTAGTAACGAAGTTACAGTTACCTGCCATAATTTGTATCGAAATTACAGTTCCTTGTCATAATTAGTATCGAAGTTACAGTTACTTGTCATAAATAGTATCGAAGTTAGTTGCTTGTCATAATTAGTATCGAAGTTACTGTTACCTGTCATAATAAGTATCGAAGTTACAGTTACCTGCCAAAATTTGTATCGAAATTACAGTTACTTGTCATAATTAGTAACGAAGTTACAGTTACTTGTCATAATTAGTATCGAAGTTACAGTTACTTGTCATAATTAGTATGGATGTTACTGTTACTTGTCATAATTAGTATCGAAGTTACTGTTACCTGTCATAATTAGTATCGAAATTACAATTACCTGCCACAATTTGTAACGAAATTACAGTTACTTGTCATAATTAGTATCGAAGTTACAGTTACCTGCCAAAATTTGTATCGAAATTACAGTTACTTGTCATAATTAGTAACGATGTTACAGTTACCTGTCATAATTAGTATCGAAGTTACAGTTACTTGTGATAATTAGTATCGAAGTTACTGTTACTTGTCATAATTAGTATCGAATTACTGTTACTTGTCATAATAAGTATCGAAGTTACAGTTACCTGTCTTAATTTGTATCGAAATTACAGGGACTTGTCATAATTAGTAACGAAGTTACAGTTACCTGCCACAATTAGTATTGAAATTAAAGTTACTTGTCCTAATTAGTAACGAAGTTACAGTTACCTGTCCTAATTAGTATCGAATTTACTGTTACCTGTCATAATTAGTATTGAAGTTACAGTTACCTACCAAAATTTTTTATCAAAATTACAGTTACTTGTCATAGTTAGTAACGAAGTTAGAGTTTCTTGTCATAATTAGTATCGAAGTTACAGTTGTCTGTAATTAGTATTACAGTTACCTGCCATAATTTGTATCGAAATTACAGTTACTTGTCATAATTAGAAACGAAGTTACAGTTACCTGTCATAATTAATATCTAAGTTACAGTTACTTGTCATAATTAGAATCGAAGTTACTGTTACCTGTCATAATTAATATCGAAGTTACAGTTACCAGCCAAAATTTGTATCGAAATTACAGTTACTTGTCAAAATTAGTAACGAAGATACAGTTACCTGTCATAAATAGTATCGAAGTTACATTTACTTGTCATAATTAGTATCGAAGTTACAGATACCTACCATAATTTGTATCGAAATTAAAGTTACCTGTCATAATTAGTAACGAAGTTACAGTTACCTGTCATAATTAGTATCGAAGTTACTGTTACCTGTCATAATTAGTATTGAAGTTACAGTTACCTACCATAATTTTTTATCAAAATTACAGTTACTTGTCATAATGAGTAACGAAGGTAGAGTTTCCTGTCATCATTAGTATTGAAGTTACTGTTACCTGTCTAATTAGTATCGAAGTTACTTTTACTTGCCATAATTTGTATCGAAATTACAGTTACTTGTCATAATTAGTAACGAAGTTACAGTTACCTGTCATAATTTGTATCGAAATTACAGTTACTTGTCATAATTAGTAACGAAGTTACAGTTTACTGTCATAATTAGTATCGAAGTTACTGTAACCTGTCATAATTAGTATCGAAATTACAGTTACCTGCCATAATTTGTATCGAAATTACAGGGACTTGTAATAATTAGTAACGAAGTTACAGTTACCTGCCATAATAAGTATCGAAATTAAAGTTACTTGTCATAATTAGTAACGAAGTTACAGTTACCTGTCATAATTAGTATCGAAGTTACTGTTACCTGTCATAATTAGTATTGAAGTTACAGTTACCTACCATAATTTTTTAACAAAATTACAGTTACTTGTCATAATTAGTAACGAAGTTAGAGTTTCTTGTCATAATTAGTATCGAAGTTACAGTAACCTGTCATAATTTGTACCGAAGTTATAGTTAATTGTCATAATTAGTATCGAAGATGGTGTTACCAGTCATAATTAGTATCGAAGTTACAGTTACCTGCCATAATTTGTATCAAAATTACAGTTACTTGTCATAATTAGTAACGAAGTTACAGTTACCTGTCATAAATAGTATCGAAGTTACAGTTACTTGTCATAATTACTATCGAAGTTACTGTCACCTGTCATAATAAGTATCGAAGTTACAGTTACCTGCCAAAATTTGTATCGAAATTACAGTTACTTGTCACAATTAGTAACGAAGTTACAGTTACCTGTCATAATTAGTATCGAAGTTACAGTTACTTGTCATAATTAGTATCGAAGTTACAGTTACTTGTCATAATTAGTATGGAAGTTACTGTTACTTGTCATAATTAGTATCGAAGTTACTGTTACCTGTCATAATTAGTATCGAAATTACAATTACCTGCCACAATTTGTAACGAAATTACAGTTACTTGTCATAATTAGTATCGAAGTTACAGTTACCTGCCAAAATTTGTATCGAAATTACAGTTACTTGTCATAATTAGTAACGAAGTTACAGTTACCTGTCATAATTAGTATCGAAGTTACAGTTACTTGTCATAATTAGTATCGAAGTTACAGTTACTTGTCATAATAAGTATGGAAGTCACTGTTACTTGTCATAATTAGTATCGAAGTTACTGTTACCTGTCATAATTAGTATCGAAATTACAATTACCTGCCACAATTTGGAACGAAATTACAGTTACTTGTCATAATTAGTATCGAAGTTACAGTTACCTGCCAAAATTTGTATCGAAATTACAGTTACTTGTCATAATTAGTAACGAAGTTACAGTTACCTGTCATAATTAGTACTGATGTTACAGTTACTTGTCATAATTAGTATCGAAGTTACTGTTACTTCTCATAATTAGTATCGAAGTTACTGTTACCTGTCATAATAAGTATCGAAGTTACAGTTACCTGTCTTAATTTGTATCTAAATTACAGGGACTTGTCATAATTAGTAACTAAGTTACAGTTACCTGCCATAATTAGTATTGAAATTAAAGTTACTTGTCATAATTAGTAACGACGTTACAGTTACCTGTCCTAATAAGTATCGAAGTTACTGTTACCTGCCATAATTTGTATCGAAATTACAGTTACTTGTCACAATTAGTAACGAAGTTACAGTTACCTGTCATAATTAGTATCGAAGTTACAGTTACTTGTCTTAATTAGTATCGAAGTTACTGTTACTTGTCATAATTAGTATCGAAGTTACTGTTACCTGTCATAATTAGTATCGAAATTACAATTACCTGCCATAATTTGCAACGAAATTACAGTTACTTGTCATAATTAGTAACGAAGTTACAGTTACCTGTCATAATTAGTATCGAAGTTACAGTTACTTGTCATAATTAGTATCGAAGTTACAGTTACCTGTCATAATTAGCATCGAAGGTACTGTTACATGTCAGAATTAGTATCGACGTTACTGTTACCTGTCATAATTAGTAACGAAGTTACAGTTACCTGTCATAATTAGCATCGAAGTTATAGTTACTTGTCATAATTAGTACCGAAGTTACTGTTACCTGTCATAATTAATATTGAAGTTACAGTTACCTACCAATTTTTTTTATCAATATTACAGTTACTTGTCCTAATTAGCAACGAAGTTACAGTTACCTGTCCTAATTAGTATCGAAGTTACTGTTACCTGTCATAATTAGTATTGAAGTTACAGTTACCTAACAAATTTTTTTATCAAAATTACAGTTACTTGTCATAGTTAGTAACGAAGTTAGAGTTTCTTGTCATAATTAGTATCGAAGTTACAGTTGTCTGTCATAATTTGTATCGAAGTTATAGTTACTTATCATAATTAGTATCGAAGTTACTGTTACCTGTCATAATTAGTATTGAAGTTACAGTTACCTGCCATAATTTGTATCGAAATTACAGTTACTTGTCATAATTAGAAACGAAGTTACAGTTACCTGTCATAATTAATATCTAAGTTACAGTTACTTGTCATAATTAGAATCGAAGTTACTGTTACCTGTCATAATTAATATCGAAGTTACAGTTACCAGCCAAAATTTGTATCGAAATTACAGTTACTTGTCAAAATTAGTAACGAAGGTACAGTTACCTGCATAATTAGTATCGAAGTTACATTTACTTGTCATAATTAGTATCGAAGTTACAGTTACCTACCATAATTTGTATCGAAATTAAAGTTACCTGTCATAATTAGTAACGAAGTTACAGTTACCTGTCATAATTAGTATCGGAGTTACTGTTACCTGTCATAATTAGTATTGAAGTTACAGTTACCTACCATAATTTTTTATCAAAATTACAGTTACTTGTCATAATGAGTAACGAAGGTAGAGTTTCCTGTCATCATTAGTATCGAAGTTACTGTTACCTGTCTAATTAGTATCGAAGTTACTTTTACTTGCCATAATTTGTATCGAAATTACAGTTACTTGTCATAATTAGTAACGAAGTTACAGTTACCTGTCATAATTTGTATCGAAATTACAGTTACTTGTCATAATTAGTAACGAAGTTACAGTTTACTGTCATAATTAGTATCGAAGTTACTGTAACCTGTCATAATTAGTATCGAAATTACAGTTACCTGCCATAATTTGTATCGAAATTACAGGGACTTGTAATAATTAGTAACGAAGTTACAGTTACCTGCCATAATAAGTATCGAAATTAAAGTTACTTGTCATAATTAGTATCGAAGTTACTGTTACCTGTCATAATTAGTATGGAAGTTACAGTTACCTGCCATAATTTGTATCGAAATTACAGGGACTTGTCTTAATTAGTATCGAAGTTACAGTTACCTGTCATAATTAGTATTGAAGTTACAGTTACCTACCTTAATTTTTTATCAAAATTACAGTTACTTGTCATAATTAGTAACGAAGGTAGAGTTTCCTGTCATAATGAGTATCGAAGTTACTGTTACCTGTCTAATTAGTATCGAAGTTACTGTTACCTGCCATAATTTGTATCGAAATTACAGTTACTTGTAATAATTAGTAACGAAGTTACAGTCACCTGTCATAATTTGTATCGAAATTACAGTTACCTGTCATAATTAGTAACGAAGTTACAGTTTCCTGTCATAATTAGTATCGAAGTTACTGTTACCTGTTATAATTAGTATCGAAATTACAGTTACCTGCCATAATTTGTATCGAAATTACAGGGACTTGTAACAATTAGTAACGAAGTTACAGTTACCTTCCATAATAATTATCGAAATTAAAGTTACTTGTCATAATTAGTAACGATGTTACAGTTACCTGTCATAATTAGTATCGAAGTTACTGTTACCTGTCATAATTAGTATTAAAGTTACAGTTACCTACCATAGTTTTTTAACAAAATTACAGTTACTTGTCATAATTAGTATCGAAGTTACAATTACCTGTCATAATTTGTACCGAAGTTATAAATAATTGTCATAATTAGTATCGAAGAAAGTGTTACCAGTCATAATTAGTATAGAAGTTACAGTTACCTGCCATAATTTGTATCAAAATTACAGTTACTTGTCATAATTAGTTACGAAGTTAAAGTTTCCTGTCATAAATAATATCGAAATTACAGTTACTTGTCATAATTATTATCGAAGTTACTGTTACCTGTCATAATAAGTATCGAAGTTACAGTTACCTGCCGAAATTTGTATCGAAATTACAGTTACTTGTCATAATTACTAACGAAGTTACAGTTACCTGTCATAATTAGTATCGAAGTTACAGTTTCTTGTCATAATTAGTATCGAAGTTACAGTTAATTGTCATAATAAGTATGGAAGTCACTGTTACTTGTCATAATTAGTATCGAAGTTACTGTTACCTGTCATAATTAGTATCGAAATTACAATTACCTGCCACAATTTGTAACGAAATTACAGTTACTTGTCATAATTAGTATCGAAGTTACAGTTACCTGCCAAAATTTGTATCGAAATTACAGTTACTTGTCATAATTAGTAACGAAGTTACAGTTACCTGTCATAATTAGTACTGAAGTTACAGTTACTTGTCATAATTAGTATCGAAGTTACTGTTACTTCTCATAATTAGTATCGAAGTTACTGTTACCTGTCATAATAAGTATCGAAGTTACATTTACCTGTCTTAATTTGTGTCTAAATTACAGGGACTTGTCATAATTAGTAACTAAGTTACAATTACCTGCCATAATTAGTATTGAAATTAAAGTTACTTGTCATAATTAGTAACGAAGTTACAGTTACCTGTCCTAATAAGTATCGAAGTTATTGTTACCTGTCATAATTAGTATTGAAGTAACAGTTACCTACCAATTTTTTTTATCAAAATTACAGTTACTTGTCATAGTTAGTAACGAAGTTAGAGTTTCTTGTCATAATTAGTATCGAAGTTACAGTTGTCTGTCATAATTTGTATCGAAGTTATAGTTACTTGTCATAATTAGTATCGAAGTTACTGTTACCTGTCATAATTAGTATTGAAGTTACAGTTACCTGCCATAATTTGTATCGAAATTACAGTTACTTGTCGTAATTAGAAACGAAGTTACAGTTACCTGTCATAATAAGTATCGAAGTTACTGTTACTTGTCATAATTAGTATTGAAGTTACAGTTACCTACCATAATTAGTATTGAAGTTACATTTACCTACCATAATTTTTTATCAAAATTACAGTTACTTGTCATAATTAGTAACGAAGTTAGAGTTTCTTGTCATAATTAGTATCGAAGTTACAGTTACCTGTCATAATTTGTACCGAAGTTATAGTTAATTGTCATAATTAGTATCGAAGATAGTGTTACCAGTCATAATTAGTATCGAAGTTACAGTTACCTGCCATAATTTGTATCAAAATTACAGTTACTTGTCATAATTAGTAATGAAGTTACAGTTACCTGTCATAAATAGTATCGAAGTTACAGTTACCTGTCATAATTAGTATCGAAGTTACTGTTACCTGTCATAATAAGTATCGAAGTTACAGTTACCTGCCAAAATTTGTATCGAAATTACAGTTACTTGTTATAATTAGTAACGAAGTTACAGTTACCTGTCATAAATAGTATCGAAGTTACAGTTACCTGTCATAATTAGTATCGAAGTTACTGTTACCTGTCATAATAAGTATCGAAGTTACAGTTACCTGCCAAAATTTGTATCGAAATTACAGTTACTTGTCATAATTAGTAACGAAGTTACAGTTACTTGTCATAATTAGTATCGAAGTTACAGTTACTTGTCATAATTAGTATGGATGTTACAGTTACTTGTCATAATTAGTATCGAAGTTACTGTTACCTGTCATAATTAGTATCGAAATTACAATTACCTGCCACAATTTGTAACGAAATTACAGTTACTTGTCATAATTAGTATCGAAGTTACAGTTACCTGCCAAAATTTGTATCGAAATTATAGTTACTTGTCATAATTAGTAACGATGTTACAGTTACCTGTCATAATTAGTATCGAAGTTACAGTTACTTGTGATAATTAGTATCGAAGTTACTGTTACTTGTCATAATTAGTATCGAATTACTGTTACTTGTCATAATAAGTATCGAAGTTACAGTTACCTGTCTTAATTTGTATCGAAATTACAGGGACTTGTCATAATTAGTAACGAAGTTACAGTTACCTGCCACAATTAGTATTGAAATTAAAGTTACTTGTCCTAATTAGTAACGAAGTTACAGTTACCTGTCCTAATTAGTATCGAAGTTACTGTTACCTGTCATAATTGGTGTTGAAGTTACAGTTACCTACCAAAATTTTTTATCAAAATTACAGTTACTTGTCATAGTTAGTAACGAAGTTAGAGTTTCTTGTCATAATTAGTATCGAAGTTACAGTTGTCTGTCATAATTTGTATCGAAGTTATAGTTACTTGTCATAATTAGTATCGAAGTTACTGTTACCTGTCATAATTAGTATTGAAGTTACAGTTACCTGCCATAATTTGTATCGAAATTGCAGTTACTTGTCATAATTAGAAACGAAGTTACAGTTACCTGTCATAATTAATATCTAAGTTACAGTTACTTGTCATAATTAGAATCGAAGTTACTGTTACCTGTCATAATTAATATCGAAGTTACAGTTACCAGCCAAAATTTGTATCGACATTACAGTTACTTGTCAAAATTAGTAACGAAGATACAGTTACCTGTCATAATTAGTATCGAAGTTACATTTACTTGTCATAATTAGTATCGAAGTTACAGTTACCTACCATAATTTGTATCGAAATTAAAGTTACCTGTCATAATTAGTAACGAAGTTACAGTTACCTGTCATAATTAGTATCGAAGTTACTGTTACCTGTCATAATTAGTATTGAAGTTACAGTTACCTACCATAATTTTTTATCAAAATTACAGTTACTTGTCATAATGAGTAACGAAGGTAGAGTTTCCTGTCATCATTAGTATCGAAGTTACTGTTACCTGTCTAATTAGTATCGAAGTTACTTTTACTTGCCATAATTTGTATCGAAATTACAGTTACTTGTCATAATTAGTAACGAAGTTACAGTTACCTGTCATAATTTGTATCGAAATTACAGTTACTTGTCATAATTAGTAACGAAGTTACAGTTTACTGTCATAATTAGTATCGAAGTTACTGTAACCTGTCATAATTAGTATCGAAATTACAGTTACCTGCCATAATTTGTATCGAAATTAAAGGGACTTGTAATAATTAGTAACGAAGTTACAGTTACCTGCCATAATAAGTATCGAAATTAAAGTTACTTGTCATAATTAGTAACGAAGTTACAGTTACCTGTCATAATTAGTATCGAAGTTACTGTTACCTGTCATAATTAGTATTGAAGTTACAGTTACCTACCATAATTTTTTAACAAAATTACAGTTACTTGTCATAATTAGTAACGAAGTTAGAGTTTCTTGTCATAATTAGTATCGAAGTTACAGTAACCTGTCATAATTTGTACCGAAGTTATAGTTAATTGTCATAATTAGTATCGAAGATGGTGTTACCAGTCATAATTAGTATCGAAGTTACAGTTACCTGCCGTAATTTGTATCAAAATTACAGTTACTTGTCATAATTAGTAACGAAGTTACAGTTACCTGTCATAAATAGTATCGAAGTTACAGTTACTTGTCATAATTAGTATCGAAGTTACTGTTACCTGTCATAATAAGTATCGAAGTTACAGTTACCTGCCATAATTTGTATCAAAATTACAGTTACTTGTCATAATTAGTTACGAAGTTACAGTTACCTGTCTAATTAGTATCGAAGTTACTTTTACTTGCCATAATTTGTATCGAAATTACAGTTACTTGTCATAATTAGTAACGAAGTTACAGTTACCTGCCATAATAAGTATCGAAATTAAAGTTACTTGTCATAATTAGTACTGAAGTTACAGTTACTTGTCATAATTAGTATCGAAGTTACTGTTACTTCTCATAATTAGTATCGAAGTTACTGTTACCTGTCATAATAAGTATCGAAGTTACATTTACCTGTCTTAATTTGTATCTAAATTACAGGGACTTGTCATAATTAGTAACTAAGTTACAGTTACCTGCCATAATTAGTATTGAAATTAAAGTTACTTGTCATAATTAGTAACGAAGTTACAGTTACCTGTCCTAATAAGTATCGAAGTTATTGTTACCTGTCATAATTAGTATTGAAGTAACAGTTACCTACCAAATTTTTTAATCAAAATTACAGTTACTTGTCATAGTTAGTAACGAAGTTAGAGTTTCTTGTCATAATTAGTATCGAAGTTACAGTTGTCTGTCATAATTTGTATCGAAGTTATAGTTACTTGTCATAATTAGTATCGAAGTTACTGTTACCTGTCATAATTAGTATTGAAGTTACAGTTACCTGCCATAATTTGTATCGAAATTACAGTTACTTGTCGTAATTAGAAACGAAGTTACAGTTACCTGTCATAATAAGTATCGAAGTTACTGTTACTTGTCATAATTATTATTGAAGTTACAGTTACCTACCATAATTAGTATTGAAGTTACATTTACCTACCATAATTTTTTATCAAAATTACAGTTACTTGTCATAATTTGTAACGAAGTTAGAGTTTCTTGTCATAATTAGTATCGAAGTTACAGTTACCTGTCATCATTTGTACCGAAGTTATAGTTAATTGTCATAATTAGTATCGAAGATAGTGTTACCAGTCATAATTAGTATCGAAGTTACAGTTACCTGCCATAATTTGTATCAAAATTACAGTTACTTGTCATAATTAGTAACGAAGTTACAGTTACCTGTCATAAATAGTATCGAAGTTACAGTTACTTGTCATAATTAGTATCGAAGTTACTGTTACCTGTCATAATAAGTATCGAAGTTACAGTTACCTGCCAAAATTTGTATCGAAATTACAGTTACTTGTTATAATTAGTAACGAAGTTACAGTTACCTGCCATAATTTGTATCGAAATTACAGTTCCTTGTCATAATTAGTATCGAAGTTACAGTTACTTGTCATAAATAGTATCGAAGTTAGTTGCTTGTCATAATTAGTATCGAAGTTACTGTTACCTGTCATAATAAGTATCGAAGTTACAGTTACCTGCCAAAATTTGTATCGAAATTACAGTTACTTGTCATAATTAGTAACGAAGTTACAGTTACTTGTCATAATTAGTATCGAAGTTACAGTTACTTGTCATAATTAGTATGGATGTTACTGTTACTTGTCATAATTAGTATCGAAGTTACTGTTACCTGTCATAATTAGTATCGAAATTACAATTACCTGCCACAATTTGTAACGAAATTACAGTTACTTGTCATAATTAGTATCGAAGTTACAGTTACCTGCCAAAATTTGTATCGAAATTACAGTTACTTGTCATAATTAGTAACGATGTTACAGTTACCTGTCATAATTAGTATCGAAGTTACAGTTACTTGTGATAATTAGTATCGAAGTTACTGTTACTTGTCATAATTAGTATCGAATTACTGTTACTTGTCATAATAAGTATCGAAGTTACAGTTACCTGTCTTAATTTGTATCGAAATTACAGGGACTTGTCATAATTAGTAACGAAGTTACAGTTACCTGCCACAATTAGTATTGAAATTAAAGTTACTTGTCCTAATTAGTAACGAAGTTACAGTTACCTGTCCTAATTAGTATCGAAGTTACTGTTACCTGTCATAATTAGTATTGAAGTTACAGTTACCTACCAAAATTTTTTATCAAAATTACAGTTACTTGTCATAGTTAGTAACGAAGTTAGAGTTTCTTGTCATAATTAGTATCGAAGTTACAGTTGTCTGTCATAATTTGTATCGAAGTTACAGTTACTTGTCATAATTAGTATCGAAGTTACTGTTACCTGTCATAATTAGTATTGAAGTTACAGTTACCTGCCATAATTTGTATCGAAATTACAGTTACTTGTCATAATTAGAAACGAAGTTACAGTTACCTGTCATAATTAATATCTAAGTTACAGTTACTTGTCATAATTAGAATCGAAGTTACTGTTACCTGTCATAATTAATATCGAAGTTACAGTTACCAGCCAAAATTTGTATCGAAATTACAGTTACTTGTCAAAATTAGTAACGAAGATACAGTTACCTGTCATAAATAGTATCGAAGTTACATTTACTTGTCATAATTAGTATCGAAGTTACAGATACCTACCATAATTTGTATCGAAATTAAAGTTACCTGTCATAATTAGTAACGAAGTTACAGTTACCTGTCATAATTAGTATCGAAGTTACTGTTACCTGTCATAATTAGTATTGAAGTTACAGTTACCTACCATAATTTTTTATCAAAATTACAGTTACTTGTCATAATGAGTAACGAAGGTAGAGTTTCCTGTCATCATTAGTATTGAAGTTACTGTTACCTGTCTAATTAGTATCGAAGTTACTTTTACTTGCCATAATTTGTATCGAAATTACAGTTACTTGTCATAATTAGTAACGAAGTTACAGTTACCTGTCATAATTTGTATCGAAATTACAGTTACTTGTCATAATTAGTAACGAAGTTACAGTTTACTGTCATAATTAGTATCGAAGTTACTGTAACCTGTCATAATTAGTATCGAAATTACAGTTACCTGCCATAATTTGTATCGAAATTACAGGGACTTGTAATAATTAGTAACGAAGTTACAGTTACCTGCCATAATAAGTATCGAAATTAAAGTTACTTGTCATAATTAGTAACGAAGTTACAGTTACCTGTCATAATTAGTATCGAAGTTACTGTTACCTGTCATAATTAGTATTGAAGTTACAGTTACCTACCATAATTTTTTAACAAAATTACAGTTACTTGTCATAATTAGTAACGAAGTTAGAGTTTCTTGTCATAATTAGTATCGAAGTTACAGTAACCTGTCATAATTTGTACCGAAGTTATAGTTAATTGTCATAATTAGTATCGAAGATGGTGTTACCAGTCATAATTAGTATCGAAGTTACAGTTACCTGCCATAATTTGTATCAAAATTACAGTTACTTGTCATAATTAGTAACGAAGTTACAGTTACCTGTCATAAATAGTATCGAAGTTACAGTTACTTGTCATAATTACTATCGAAGTTACTGTCACCTGTCATAATAAGTATCGAAGTTACAGTTACCTGCCAAAATTTGTATCGAAATTACAGTTACTTGTCACAATTAGTAACGAAGTTACAGTTACCTGTCATAATTAGTATCGAAGTTACAGTTACTTGTCATAATTAGTATCGAAGTTACAGTTACTTGTCATAATTAGTATGGAAGTTACTGTTACTTGTCATAATTAGTATCGAAGTTACTGTTACCTGTCATAATTAGTATCGAAATTACAATTACCTGCCACAATTTGTAACGAAATTACAGTTACTTGTCATAATTAGTATCGAAGTTACAGTTACCTGCCAAAATTTGTATCGAAATTACAGTTACTTGTCATAATTAGTAACGAAGTTACAGTTACCTGTCATAATTAGTATCGAAGTTACAGTTACTTGTCATAATTAGTATCGAAGTTACAGTTACTTGTCATAATAAGTATGGAAGTCACTGTTACTTGTCATAATTAGTATCGAAGTTACTGTTACCTGTCATAATTAGTATCGAAATTACAATTACCTGCCACAATTTGGAACGAAATTACAGTTACTTGTCATAATTAGTATCGAAGTTACAGTTACCTGCCAAAATTTGTATCGAAATTACAGTTACTTGTCATAATTAGTAACGAAGTTACAGTTACCTGTCATAATTAGTACTGATGTTACAGTTACTTGTCATAATTAGTATCGAAGTTACTGTTACTTCTCATAATTAGTATCGAAGTTACTGTTACCTGTCATAATAAGTATCGAAGTTACAGTTACCTGTCTTAATTTGTATCTAAATTACAGGGACTTGTCATAATTAGTAACTAAGTTACAGTTACCTGCCATAATTAGTATTGAAATTAAAGTTACTTGTCATAATTAGTTACGACGTTACAGTTACCTGTCCTAATAAGTATCGAAGTTACTGTTACCTGCCATAATTTGTATCGAAATTACAGTTACTTGTCATAATTAGTAACGAAGTTACAGTTACCTGTCATAATTAGTATCGAAGTTACAGTTACTTGTCTTAATTAGTATCGAAGTTACTGTTACTTGTCATAATTAGTATCGAAGTTACTGTTACCTGTCATAATTAGTATCGAAATTACAATTACCTGCCATAATTTGCAACGAAATTACAGTTACTTGTCATAATTAGTAACGAAGTTACAGTTACCTGTCATAATTAGTATCGAAGTTACAGTTACTTGTCATAATTAGTATCGAAGTTACAGTTACCTGTCATAATTAGCATCGAAGGTACTGTTACATGTCAGAATTAGTATCGACGTTACTGTTACCTGTCATAATTAGTAACGAAGTTACAGTTACCTGTCATAATTAGCATCGAAGTTATAGTTACTTGTCATAATTAGTACCGAAGTTACTGTTACCTGTCATAATTAATATTGAAGTTACAGTTACCTACCAATTTTTTTTATCAATATTACAGTTACTTGTCATAATTAGTAACGAAGTTAGATTTTCTTGTCATAATTAGCATCGAAGTTACAGTTACCTGTCATAATTTGTATCGAAGTTATAGTTACTTGTCATAATTATTAGCGAAGTTCCTGTTATCTGTCATAATTAGTATCGAAGTTACAGTTACCTGCCATAAATTGTTACAAAATTACAGTTACTTGTCGTAATTAGTAACGAAGTTACAGTTACCTGTCATAATTAGTATCGAAGTTACAGTTACTTGTCATAATTAGTATCGAAGATACTGTTACCTGTAATAATTAGTATCGATGTTACAGTTACCTGCCAAAATTTGTATCGAAATTACAGTTACTTGTTATAATTAGTAACGAAGTTACAGTTACCTGCCATAATTTGTATCGAAATTACAGTTCCTTGTCATAATTAGTATCGAAGTTACAGTTACCTGTCGAAATTAGCATCGAAGGTACTGTTACTTGTCATAATTAGTAACGAAGTTACAGTTACCTGTCATAATTTGTATCGAAATTACAGTTACTTGTCATAATTAGTAACGAAGTTACACTTTCCTGTCATAATTAGTATCGAAGTAACTGTTACCTGTCATAATTAGCATCGAAGTTACTGTTACCTGTCATAATTCGTATGGAAGATACAGTTACCTGCCATAATTTGTATCGAAATTACAGGGACTTGTCATAATTAGCATCGAAGGTACTGTTACTTGTCATAATTAGTATCGACGTTACTCTTACCTGTCATAATTAGTATTGAAGTTACAATTACCTACCATAATTTTTTATCAAAATTACAGTTACTTGTCATAATTAGTAACGAAGTTAGAGTTTCTTGTCATAATTAGTATTGAAGTTACAGTTACCTGTCATAATTTGTATCGAAGTTATAGTTACTTGTCATAATTAGTATCAAAGTTACTGTTACCTGTCATAATTAGTATCGAAGTTACAGTTACCTGCCATAATTTGTATCGAAATTACAGTAACTTGTCATAATTAGTAACGAAGTTACAGTTACCTGTCATAATTAGTATCGAAGTTACATTTACTTGTCATAATTAGTGTCGAAGTTACAGTTACCTGCCATAATTTGTTTCGAAATTACAGTAACTTGTCATAATTAGTAACGAAGTTACAGTTACCTGTCATAATTAGTATCGAAGTTACATTTACTTGTCATAATTAGTGTCGAAGTTACAGTTACCTGCCATTATTTGTATTGAAATTACAGGGAATTGTCATAATTAGTAACGAAGTTACAGTTACCTGCCATAATTAGTATTGAAATTAAAGTTACTTGTCATAATAAGTAAAGAAGTTACAGTTACCTGTGATAATTAGTATCGAAGTTACTGTTACCTGTCATAATTAGTATTGAAGTTACAGTTACCTACCATAATTTTTTATCAAAATTACCGTTACTTGTCATAATTAGTAACGAAGGTAGAGTTTCCTGTCATAATTAGTATCGAAGTTACTGTTACCTGTCTAATTAGTACCGAAGTTACTGTTACCTGCCATAATTTGTATCGAAATTACAGTTACATGTCATAATTAGTAACGAAGTTACAGTTACCTGTCATAATTTGTATCGAAATTACAGTTACTTGTCATAATTAGTAACGATGTTACAGTTTCCTGTCATAATTAGTATCGAAGTTACTGTTACCTGTCATAATTAGTATCGAAATTACAGTTACCTGCCATAATTTGTATCGAAATTACAGGGACTTGTCATAATTAGTAACGAAGTTACAGTTACCTGCCATAATAAGTATCGAAATTAAAGTTACTTGTCATAATTAGTAACGAAGTTACAGTTACCTGTCATAATAAGTATCGAAGTTACTGTTACCTGTCATAATTAGTATTGAAGTTACAGTTACCTACCATAATTAGTATTGAAGTTACAGTTACCTACCATAATTTTTTATCAAAATTACAGTTACTTGTCATAATTAGTAACGAAGTTAGAGTTTCTTGTCATAATTAGTATCGAAGTTACAGTTACCTGTCATAATTTGTACCGAAGTTATAGTTAATTGTCATAATTAGTATCGAAGGTAGTGTTACCTGTCATAATTAGTATCGAAGTTACAGTTACCTGCCATAATTTGTATCAAAATTACAGTTACTTGTCATAATTAGTAACGAAGTTACAGTTACCTGTCATAAATAGTATCGAAGTTACAGTTACATATCATAATTAGTATCGAAGTTACTGTTACCTGTCATAATAAGTATCGAAGTTACAGTTACCTGCCAAAATTTGTATCGAAATTACAGTTACTTGTCATAATTAGTAACGAAGTTACAGTTACCTGTCATAATTAGTATCGAAGTTACAGTTACTTGTCATAACTAGTATTGAAGTTGCTGTTACCTGTCATAATTAGTATCGAAATTACAATTACCTGCCACAATTTGTAACGAAATAACAGTTACTTGTCATAATTAGTAACGAAGTTACAGTTACCTGTCATAATTAGTATCGAAGTTACAGATACTTGTCTTAATTAGTATCGAAGTTACTGTTACCTGTCATAATTAGTCTTGAAGTTACAGTTACCTACCATAATTTTTTATCAAAATTACAGTTACTTGTCATAATTAGTAACGAAGTTAGAGTTTCTTGTCATAATTAGTATCGACGTTACTGTTACCTGTCATAATTAATATTGAAGTTGCTGTTACCTACCATAATTTTTTATCAAAATTACAGTTACTTGTCATAATTAGTAACGAAGTTAGAGTTTCTTGTCATACTTAGTATCGAAGTTACAGTTACCTGTCATAATTTGTATCGAAGTTATAGTTACCTGTCGTAATAAGTATCGAAGTTACAGTTACCTGTCATAATTTGTATCGAAATTAAAGTTACTTGTCATAATTAGTAACGAAGTTATAGTTACCTGTGATAATTAGTATCGAAGTTACTGTTACCTGTCATAATTAGTATTGAATTTAGAGTTACCTACCATAATTTTTTACCAAAATTACAGTTACTTGTCATAATTAGTAACGAAGGTAGAGTTTCCGGTCATAATTAGTATCGAAGTTACTGTTACCCGTCTAATTAGTATCGAAGATACTGTTACCTGCCATAATTTGTATCGAAATTACAGTAACTTGTCATAATTAGTAACGAAGTTACAGTTACCTGTCATAATTTGTATCGAAATTACAGTTACTTGTCATAATTAGTAACGATGTTACAGTTTCCTGTCATAATTAGTATCGGAGTTACTGTTACCTGTCATAATTAGTATCGAAATTACAGTTACCTGCCATAATTTGTATCGAAATTACAGGGACTTGTCATAATTAGTAACGAAGTTACAGTTACTTGCCATAATAAGTATCGAAATTAAAGTTACTTGTCATAATTAGTAACGAAGTTACAGTTACCTGTCATAATAAGTATCGAAGTTACTGTTACTTGTCATAATTAGTATTGAAGTTACAGTAACCTACCATAATTTTTTATCAAAATTACAGTTACTTGTCATAATTAGTAACGAAGTTAGAGTTTCTTGTCATAATCAGTATCGAAGTTACAGTTACCACTCATAATTTGGACCGAAGTTATAGTTAATTGTCATAATTAGTATCGAAGATAGTTTTACCTGTCATAATTAGTATCGAAGTTACAGTTACCTGCCATAATTTGTATCAAAATTACAGTTACTTGTCATAATTAGTAACGAAATTACAGTTACCTGTCGTAAATAGTATCGAAGTTACAGTTACTTGTCATAATTAGTATCGAAGTTACTGTTACCTGTCATAATAAGTATAGAAGTTACAGTTGCCTGCCAAAATTTGTATCGAAATTACAGTTACTTGTCATAATTAGAAACGAAGTTACAGTTACCTGTGATAATTAGTATCGAAGTTACTGTTACCTGTCATAATTAGTATTGAATTTAGAGTTACCTACCATAATTTTTTACCAAAATTACAGTTACTTGTCATAGTTAGTAACGAATTTAGAGTTTCTTGTCATAATTAGTATCGACGTTACTGTTACCTGTCATAATTAATATTGAAGTTGCTGTTACCTACCATAATTTTTTATCAAAATTAGAGTTACTTGTCATAATTAGTAACGAAGTTAGAGTTTCTTGTCATACTTAGTATCGAAGTTACAGTTACCTGTCATAATTTGTATCGAAGTTATAGTTACCTGTCGTAATAAGTATCGAAGTTACAGTTACCTGTCATAATTTATATCGAAATTAAAGTTACTTGTCATAATTAGTAACGAAGTTACAGTTACCTGTGATAATTAGTATCGAAGTTACTGTTACCTGTCATAATTAGTATTGAATTTAGAGTTACCTACCATAATTTTTTACCAAAATTACAGTTACTTGTCATAATTAGTAACGAAGGTAGAGTTTCCTGTCATAATTAGTATCGAAGTTACTGTTACCCGTCTAATTAGTATCGAAGATACTGTTACCTGCCATAATTTGTATCGAAATTACAGTTACTTGTCATAATTAGTAACGAAGTTACAGTTACCTGTCATAATTTGTATCGAAATTACAGTTACTTGTCATAATTAGTAACGATGTTACAGTTTCCTGTCATAATTAGTATCGAAGTTACTGTTACCTGTCATAATTAGTATCGAAATTACAGTTACCTGCCATAATTTGTTTCGAAATTACAGGGACTTGTCATAATTAGTAACGAAGTTACAGTTACCTGCCATAATAAGTATCGAAATTAAAGTTACTTGTCATAATTAGTAACGAAGTTACAGTTACCTGTCATAATAAGTATCGAAGTTACTGTTACTTGTCATAATTAGTATTGAAGTTACAGTAAGCTACCATAATTTTTTATCAAAATTACAGTTACTTGTCATAATTAGTAACGAAGTTAGAGTTTCTTGTCATAATCAGTATCGAAGTTACAGTTACCACTCATAATTTGGACCGAAGTTATAGTTAATTGTCATAATTAGTATCGAAGATAGTTTTACCTGTCATAATTAGTACCGAAGTTACAGTTACCTGCCATAATTTGTATCAAAATTACAGTTACTTGTCATAATTAGTAACGAAGTTACAGTTACCTGTCGTAAATAGTATCGAAGTTACAGTTACTTGTCATAATTAGTATCGAAGTTACTGTTACCTGTCATAATAAGTATAGAAGTTACAGTTACCTGCCAAAATTTGTATCGAAATTACAGTTACTTGTCATAAATAGTAACGAAGTTACAGTTACCTGTCATAATTAGTATCGAAGTTACAGTTACTTGTCATAATTAGTAACGAAGTTACAGTTACCTGCCATAATTAGTATTGAAATTAAAGTTACTTGTCATAATTAGTAACGAAGTTACAGTTACCTGTCCTAATTAGTATCGAAGTTACTGTTACTTGTCATAATTAGTATTGAATTTACAGTTAACTACCAATTTTTTTAATCAAAATTACAGTTACTTGTCGTAGTTAGTAACGAAGTTAGAGTTCCTTGTCATAATTAGTATCGAAGTTACAGTTACCTGTCATAATTTGTATCGAAGTTATAGTTACTTGTCTTAATTAGTATCGAAGTTACTGTAACCTGTCATAATTAGTATTGAAGTTACAGTTACCTACCATAATTTTTTATCAAAATTACAGTTACTTCTCATAATTAGTAACGAAGGTAGAGTTTCCTGTCATAATTAGTTTCGAAGTTACTGTTACCTGTCATAATTAGTATCGAAGTTACTGTTACCTGCCATAATTTGTTTCGAAATTACAGTTACCTGTCATAATTAGTAACGAAGTTACAGTCACCTGTCATAATTTGTATCGAAATTACAGTTACTTGTCATAATTAGTAACGAAGTTACAGTTTCCTGTCATAATTAGTTTCGAAGTTACTGTTACCTGTCATAATTAGTATCGAAATTACAGTTACCTGCCATAATTTGTATCGAAATTACAGGGACTTGTATTAATTAGTAACGAAGTTACAGTTACCTGCCATAATAAGTATCGAAATTAAAGTTACTTGTCATAATTATTAACGAAGTTACAGTTACCTGTCATAATTAGTATCGAAGTTACTGTTACCTGTCATAATTAGTATTAAAGTTACAGTTACCTACCATAATTTTTTAACAAAATTACAGTTACTTGTCATAATTAGTAACGAAGTTAGAGTTTCTTGTAATAATTAGTATCGAAGTTACAGTTACCTGTCATAATTTGTACCGAAATTATAGTTAATTGTCATAATTAGTATCGAAGAAAGTGTTACCAGTCATAATTAGTATCGAAGTTACAGTTACCTGCCATAATTTGTATCAACATTCCAGTTACTTGTCATAATTAGTAACGAAGTTACAGTTACCTGTCATAATTAGTATCGAAGTTACAGTTACTTGCCATAATTAGTATCGAAGTTACAGTTACTTGTCATAATTAGTATGGAAGTTACTGTAACTTGTCATAATTAGTATCGAAGTTACTGTTACCTGTCATAATTAGTATCGAAATTACAATTACCTGCCACAATTTGTAACGAAATTACAGTTACTTGTCATAATTAGTATCGAAGTTACAGTTACCTGCCAAAATTTGTATCGAAATTACAGTTACTTGTCATAATTAGTAACGAAGTTACAGTAACCTGTCATAAATAGTATCGAAGTTACAGTTACTTGTGATAATTAGTATCGAAGTGACTGTTACTTGTCATAATTAGTATCGAAGTTACTGTTACCTGTCATAATAAGTATCGAAGTTACAGTTACCTGTCTTAATTTGTATCAAAATTACAGGGACTTGTCATAATAAGTAACGAAGTTACAGTTACCTGCCATAATTTGTATTGAAATTAAAGTTACTTGTCATAATTAGTAACGAAGTTACAGTTACCTGTTCAAATTAGTATCGAAGTTACTGTTACCTGTCATAATTAGTATTGAAGTTACAGTTACCTACCAATTTTTTTTAAATCAAAATTACAGTTACTTGCCATAGTTAGTAACGAAGTTAGAGTTTCTTGTCATAATTAGTATCGAAGTTAAAGTTGTCTGTCATAATTTGTATCGAAGTTATAGTTACTTGTCATAATTAGTATCGAAGTTACTGTTACCTGTCATAATTAGTATCGAAGTTACAGTTACCTGCCATAATTTGTATCGAAATTACAGTTACTTGTCATACTTAGTAACGAAGTTACAGTTACCTGTCATAATTAGTATAGAAGTTACAGTAACTTGTCATAATTAGTATCGAAGTTACTGTTACTTGTCATAATTAGTATCGAAGTTACTCTTACCTGTCATAATTAGTATCGAAATTACAATTACCTGCTATAATTTGCAACGAAATTACAGTAACTTGTCATAATTAGTATCGAAGTTACAGTTACCTGTCATAATTAGTATCGAAGTTACAGTTACTTGTCATAATTAGTATCGAAGTTACAGTTACCTGTCATTATTAGCATCGAAGGTACTGTTACATGTCATAATTAGTATCGACGTTACTGTAACCTGTCATAATTAGTAACGAAGTTACAGTTACCTGTCATAATTTGCATCGAAGTTATAGTTACTTGTCATAATTAGTACCGAAGTTACTGTTACCTGTCATAATTAGTATTGAAGTTACAGTTACCTACCAATTTTTTTTTCAATATTACATTTACTTGTCATAATTAGTAACGAAGTTAGATTTTCTTGTCATATTTAGTATCGAAGTTACAGTTACCTATCATAATTTGTATCGAAGTTATAGTTACTTGTCATAATTAGTAAGGAAGTTACTGTTATCTGTCATAATTAGTATGGAAGTTACAGTTACCTGCCATAAATTGTAACAAAATTACAGTTACTTGTCATAATTAGTAACGAAGTTACAGTTACCTGTCATAATTAGTATCGAAGTTACTGTTACCTGTCATAATTAGTAACGAAGTTAGTTACCTGTCATAATTAGTATGGAAGTTACAGTTACCTGCCATAATTGGTATCGAAATTACAGGGACTTGTCATAATTAGTATCGAAGTTACAGTTACTTGCCAAAATTTGTATCGAAATTACAGTTACTTGTCTTAATTAGTAACGAAGTTACAGTTACCTGACATAATTTGTATCGAAATTACTGTTCATTGTCATAATTAGAATCGAAGTTACAGTTACCTGTCATAATTAGCATCGAAGGTACTGTTACTTGTCATGATTAGTATCGACGTTACTGTTACCTGTCATAATTAGTATTGAAGTTACAGTTACCTACCATAATTTTTTATCAAAATTACAGTTACTTGTCATAATTAGTAACGAAGATAGAGTTTCTCGTCATAATTAGTATCGAAGTTACAGTTACCTGTCATAATTTGTATCGAAGTTATAGTTACTTGTCATAATTAGTATCGAAGTTACTGTTACCTGTCATAATTAGTATCGAAGTTACAGTTACCTGCCATAATTTGTATCGTAATTACAGTAACTTGTCATAATTAGTAACGAAGTTACAGTTACCTGTCATAATTAGTATCGAAGTTACAGTTACTTGTCATAATTAGTATCGAAGTTACTGTTACCTGTCATAATTAGTATCGAAGTTACAGTTACCTGCCATAATAAATATCGAAATTAAAGTGACTTGTCATAATTAGTAACGAAGTTACAGTTACCTGTGATAATTAGTATCGAAGTTACTGTTACCTGTCATAATTAGTATTGAAGTTACAGTTACCTACCATAATTATTTTTCAAAATTACAGTTACTTGTTGTTACTTGTCATAATTAGTCACGAAGGTAGAGTTTCCTGTCATAATTAGAATCGAAGTTACTGTTACCTGTCTAATTAGTACCGATGTTACTGTTACCTGCCATAATTTGTATCGAAATTGCAGTTACTTGTCATAATTAGTAACGAAGTTACAGTTACCTGTCATAATTTGTATCGAAATTACAGTTACTTGTCATAATTAGTAACGATGTTACAGTTTCCTGTCATAATTAGTATCGAAGTTACTGTTACCTGTCATAATTAGTATCGAAATTACAGTTACCTGCCATAATTTGTATCGAAATTACAGGGACTTGTCATAATTAGTAACGAAGTTACAGTTACCTGCCATAATAAGTATCGAAATTAAAGTTACTTGTCATAATTAGTAACGAAGTTACAGTTACCTGTCATAATAAGTATCGAAGTTACTGTTACTTGTCATAATTAGTATTGAAGTTACATTTACCTACCATAATTAGTATTGAAGTTACAGTTACCTACCATAATTTTTTATCAAAATTACAGTTACTTGTCATAATTAGTAACGAAGTTAGAGTTTCTTGTCATAATTAGTATCGAAGTTACAGTTACCTGTCATAATTTGTAACGAAGTTATAGTTAATTGTCATAATTAGTCGCGAAGGTAGTGTTACCTGTCATAATTAGTATCGAAGTTACAGTTACCTGCCATAATTTGTATCAAAATTACAGTTACTTGTCATAATTAGTAACGAAGTTACAATTACCTGTCATAAATAGTATCGAAGTTACAGTTACATGTCATAATTAGTATCGAAGTTACTGTTACCTGTCATAATAAGTATCGAAGTTACAGTTACCTGCCAAAATTTGTATCGAAATTACAGTTACTTGTCATAATTAGTAACGAAGTTACAGTTACCTGTCATAATTAGTATCGAAGTTACAGTTACTTGTCATAACTAGTATTGAAGTTGCTGTTACCTGTCATAATTAGTATCGAAATTACAATTACCTGCCACAATTTGTAACGAAATAACAGTTACTTGTCATAATTAGTAACGAAGTTACAGTTACCTGTCATAATTAGTATCGAAGTTACAGATACTTGTCTTAATTAGTATCGAAGTTACTGTTACCTGTCATAATTAGTCTTGAAGTTACAGTTACCTGCCATAATTAGTATCGAAGTTACTGTTACCTGTCGTTATAAGTATCGAAGTTACATATACCTGTCATAATTTGTATCGAAATTACAGGGACTTGTCATAATTAGTAACGAAGTTACAGTTACCTGCCATAATTAATATTGAAATTAGAGTTACTTGTCATAATTAGTAACGAAGTTACAGTTACCTGTCCTAATTAGTATCGAAGTTACTGTTATCTGTCGTAATTAGTATTGAAGTTACAGTTACCTACCAAATTTTTAATCAAAATTACAGTTACTTGTCATAGTTAGTAACGAATTTAGAGTTTCTTGTCATAATTAGTATCGACGTTACTGTTACCTGTCATAATTAATATTGAAGTTGCTGTTACCTACCATAATTTTTTATCAAAATTAGAGTTACTTGTCATAATTAGTAACGAAGTTAGAGTTTCTTGTCATACTTAGTATCGAAGTTACAGTTACCTGTCATAATTTGTATCGAAGTTATAGTTACCTGTCGTAATAAGTATCGAAGTTACAGTTACCTGTCATAATTTATATCGAAATTAAAGTTACTTGTCATAATTAGTAACGAAGTTACAGTTACCTGTGATAATTAGTATCGAAGTTACTGTTACCTGTCATAATTAGTATTGAATTTAGAGTTACCTACCATAATTTTTTACCAAAATTACAGTTACTTGTCATAATTAGTAACGAAGGTAGAGTTTCCTGTCATAATTAGTATCGAAGTTACTGTTACCCGTCTAATTAGTATCGAAGATACTGTTACCTGCCATAATTTGTATCGAAATTACAGTTACTTGTCATAATTAGTAACGAAGTTACAGTTACCTGTCATAATTTGTATCGAAATTACAGTTACTTGTCATAATTAGTAACGATGTTACAGTTTCCTGTCATAATTAGTATCGAAGTTACTGTTACCTGTCATAATTAGTATCGAAATTACAGTTACCTGCCATAATTTGTTTCGAAATTACAGGGACTTGTCATAATTAGTAACGAAGTTACAGTTACCTGCCATAATAAGTATCGAAATTAAAGTCACTTGTCATAATTAGTAACGAAGTTAGAGTTTCTTGTCATAATCAGTATCGAAGTTACAGTTACCACTCATAATTTGGACCGAAGTTATAGTTAATTGTCATAATTAGTATCGAAGATAGTTTTACCTGTCATAATTAGTATCGAAGTTACAGTTACCTGCCATAATTTGTATCAAAATTACAGTTACTTGTCATAATTAGTAACGAAGTTACAGTTACCTGTCGTAAATAGTATCGAAGTTACAGTTACTTGTCATAATTAGTATCGAAGTTACTGTTACCTGTCATAATAAGTATAGAAGTTACAGTTACCTGCCAAAATTTGTATCGAAATTACAGTTACTTGTCATAAATAGTAACGAAGTTACAGTTACCTGTCATAATTAGTATCGAAGTTACAGTTACTTGTCATAATTAGTATCGAAGTTACTGTTACCTGTCATAATAAGTATCGAAATTACAATTACCTGCCACAATTTGTAACGAAATTACAGTTACTTGTCATAATTAGTAACGGAGTTACAGTTACCTGTCATAATTAGTGTCGAAGTTACAGTTAGTTGTCATAATTAGTATCGAAGTTACTGTTACCTGTCATAATTAGTCTTGAAGTTACAGTTACCTGCCATAATTAGTATCGAAGTTACTGTTACCTGTCGTAATAAGTATCGAAGTTACAGTTACCTGTCATAATTTGTATCGAAATTACAGGGACTTGTCATAATTAGTAACGAAGTTACAGTTACCTGCCCTAATTAGTATTGAAATTAAAGTTACTTGTCATAATTAGTAACGAAGTTACAGTTACCTGTCCTAATTAGTATCGAAGTTACTGTTACTTGTCATAATTAGTATTGAATTTACAGTTAACTACCAATTTTTTTAATCAAAATTACAGTTACTTGTCGTAGTTAGTAACGAAGTTAGAGTTTCTTGTCATAATTAGTATCGAAGTTACAGTTACCTGTCATAATTTGTATCGACGTTATAGTTACTTGTCATAATTAGTATCGAAGTTACTGTAACCTGTCATAATTAGTATTGAAGTTACAGTTACCTACCATAATTTTTTATCAAAATTACAGTTACTTCTCATAATTAGTAACGAAGGTAGAGTTTCCTGTCATAATTAGTTTCGAAGTTACTGTTACCTGTCATAATTAGTATCGAAGTTACTGTTACCTGCCATAATTTGTTTCGAAATTACAGTTACCTGTCATAATTAGTAACGAAGTTACAATCACCTGTCATAATTTGTATCGAAATTACAGTTACTTGTCATAATTAGTAACGAAGTTACAGTTTCCTGTCATAATTAGTTTCGAAGTTACTGTTACCTGTCATAATTAGTATCGAAATTACAGTTACCTGCCATAATTTGTATCGAAATTACAGGGACTTGTAATAATTAGTAACGAAGTTACAGTTACCTGCCATAATAAGTATCGAAATTAAAGTTACTTGTCATAATTATTAACGAAGTTACAGTTACCTGTCATAATTAGTATCGAAGTTACTGTTACCTGTCATAATTAGTATTAAAGTTACAGTTACCTACCATAATTTTTTAACAAAATTACAGTTACTTGTCATAATTAGTAACGAAGTTAGAGTTTCTTGTAATAATTAGTATCGAAGTTACAGTTACCTCTCATAATTTGTACCGAAATTATAGTTAATTGTCATAATTAGTATCGAAGAAAGTGTTACCAGTCATAATTAGTATCGAAGTTACAGTTACCTGCCATAATTTGTATCAAAATTACAGTTACTTGTCATAATTAGTAACGAAGTTACAGTTACCTGTCATAATTAGTATCGAAGTTACAGTTACTTGCCATAATTAGTATCGAAGTTACAGTTACTTGTCATAATTAGTATGGAAGTTACTGTAACTTGTCATAATTAGTATCGAAGTTACTGTTACCTGTCATAATTAGTATCGAAATTACAATTACCTGCCACAATTTGTAACGAAATTACAGTTACTTGTCATAATTAGTATCGAAGTTACAGTTACCTGCCAAAATTTGTATCGAAATTACAGTTACTTGTCATAATTAGTAACGAAGTTACAGTAACCTGTCATAAATAGTATCGAAGTTACAGTTACTTGTGATAATTAGTATCGAAGTGACTGTTACTTGTCATAATTAGTATCGAAGTTACTGTTACCTGTCATAATAAGTATCGAAGTTACAGTTACCTGTCTTAATTTGTATCAAAATTACAGGGACTTGTCATAATTAGTAACGAAGTTACAGTTACCTGCCATAATTTGTATTGAAATTAAAGTTACTTGTCATAATTAGTAACGAAGTTACAGTTACCTGTTCAAATTAGTATCGAAGTTACTGTTACCTGTCATAATTAGTATTGAAGTTACAGTTACCTACCAATTTTTTTTAAATCAAAATTACAGTTACTTGTCATAGTTAGTAACGAAGTTAGAGTTTCTTGTCATAATTAGTATCGAAGTTACAGTTGTCTGTCATAATTTGTATCGAAGTTATAGTTACTTGTCATAATTAGTATCGAAGTAACTGTTACCTGTCATAATTAGTATCGAAGTTACAGTTACCTGCCATAATTTGTATCGAAATTACAGTTACTTGTCATACTTAGTAACGAAGTTACAGTTACCTGTCATAATTAGTATAGAAGTTACAGTAACTTGTCATAATTAGTATCGAAGTTACTGTTACTTGTTATAATTAGTATCGAAGTTACTCTTACCTGTCATAATTAGTATCGAAATTACAATTACCTGCTATAATTTGCAACGAAATTACAGTAACTTGTCATAATTAGTAACGAAGTTACAGTTACCTGTCATAATTAGTATCGAAGTTACAGTTACTTGTCATAATTAGTATCGAAGTTACAGTTACCTGTCATTATTAGCATCGAAGGTACTGTTACATGTCATAATTAGTATCGACGTTACTGTAACCTGTCATGATTAGTAACGAAGTAACAGTTACCTGTCATAATTTGCATCGAAGTTATAGTTACTTGTCATAATTAGTACCGAAGTTACTGTTACCTGTCATAATTAGTATGGAAGTTACAGTTACCTGCCATAATTGGTATCGAAATTACAGGGACTTGTCATAATTAGTATCGAAGTTACAGTTACTTGCCAAAATTTGTATCGAAATTACAGTTACTTGTCTTAATTAGTAACGAAGTTACAGTTACCTGACATAATTTGTTTCGAAATTACTGTTCATTGTCATAATTAGAATCGAAGTTACAGTTACCTGTCATAATTAGCATCGAAGGTACTGTTACTTGTCATGATTAGTATCGACGTTACTGTTACCTGTCATAATTAGTATTGAAGTTACAGTTACCTACCATAATTTTTTATCAAAATTACAGTTACTTGTCAATATTAGTAACGAAGATAGAGTTTCTTGTCATAATTAGTATCGAAGTTACAGTTACCTGTCATAATTTGTATCGAAGTTATAGTTACTTGTCATAATTAGTATCGAAGTTACTGTTACCTGTCATAATTAGTATCGAAGTTACAGTTACCTGCCATAATTTGTATCGTAATTACAGTAACTTGTCATAATTAGTAACGAAGTTACAGTTACCTGTCATAATTAGTATCGAAGTTACAGTTACTTGTCATAATTAGAATCGAAGTTACTGTTACCTGTCATAATTAGTATCGAAGTTACAGTTACCTGCCAAAATTTGTATCGAAATTACAGTTACTTGTCATAATTAGTAACGAAGTTACAGTTACCTGTCATAATTAGTATCGAAGTTACATTTACTTGTCATAATTAGTGTCGAAGTTACAGTTACCTGCCATAATTCGTATCGAAATTACAGGGACTTGTCATAATTAGTAACGAAGTTACAGTTACCTGCCATAATAAGTATCGAAATTAAAGTGACTTGTCATAATTAGTAACGAAGTTACAGTTACCTGTGATAATTAGTATCGAAGTTACTGTTACCTGTCATAATTAGTATTGAAGTTACAGTTACCTACCATAATTATTTTTCAAAATTACAGTTACTTGTTGTTACTTGTCATAATTAGTCACGAAGGTAGAGTTTCCTGTCATAATTAGAATCGAAGTTACTGTTACCTGTCTAATTAGTACCGATGTTACTGTTACCTGCCATAATTTGTATCGAAATTACAGTTACTTGTCATAATTAGTAACGAAGTTACAGTTACCTGTCATAATTTGTATCGAAATTACAGTTACTTGTCATAATTAGTAACGATGTTACAGTTTCCTGTCATAATTAGTATCGAAGTTACTGTTACCTGTCATAATTAGTATCGAAATTACAGTTACCTGCCATAATTTGTATCGAAATTACAGGGACTTGTCATAATTAGTAACGAAGTTACAGTTACCTGCCATAATAAGTATCGAAATTAAAGTTACTTGTCATAATTAGTAACGAAGTTACAGTTACCTGTCATAATAAGTATCGAAGTTACTGTTACTTGTCATAATTAGTATTGAAGTTACAGTTACCTACCATAATTAGTATTGAAGTTACAGTTACCTACCATAATTTTTTATCAAAATTACAGTTACTTGTCATAATTAGTAACGAAGTTAGAGTTTCTTGTCATAATTAGTATCGAAGTTACAGTTACCTGTCATAATTTGTACCGAAGTTATAGTTAATTGTCATAATTAGTCGCGAAGGTAGTGTTACCTGTCATAATTAGTATCGAAGTTACAGTTACCTGCCATAATTTGTATCAAAATTACAGTTACTTGTCATAATTAGTAACGAAGTTACAGTTACCTGTCATAAATAGTATCGATGTTACAGTTACATGTCATAATTAGTATCGAAGTTACTGTTACCTGTCATAATAAGTATCGAAGTTACAGTTACCTGCCAAAATTTGTATCGAAATTACAGTTACTTGTCATAATTAGTATTGAAGTTACAATTACCTACCATAATTAGTATTGAAGTTACAGTTACCTACCATAATTTTTTATCAAAATTACAGTTACTTGTCATAATTAGTAACGAAGTTAGAGTTTCTTGTCATAATTAGTATCGAAGATACAGTTACCTGCCATAATTTGTACCGAAGTTATAGTTAATTGTCATAATTAGTATCGAAGATAGTGTTACCAGTCCTAATTAGTATCGAAGTTACAGTTACCTGCCATAATTTGTATCAAAATTACAGTTACTTGTCATAATTAGTAACGAAGTTACAGTTACCTGTCATAAATAGTATCGAAGTTACAGTTACTTGTCATAATTAGTATCGAAGTTACTGTTACCTGTCATAATAAGTATCGAAGTTACAGTTACCTGCCAAAATTTGTATCGAAATTACAGTTACTTGTTATAATTAGTAACGAAGTTACAGTTACCTGCCATAATTTGTATCGAAATTACAGTTCCTTGTCATAGTTAGTAACGAAGTTACAGTTACCTGTCATAAATAGTATCGAAGTTACAGTAACTTGTCATAATTAGTATCGAAGTTACAGTTACCAGTCATAATTAGTATCGAAGTTACAGTTACCTGCCATAATTTGTATCAAAATTACAGTTACTTGTCATAATTAGTAACGAAGTTACAGTTACCTGTCATAATAGTATCGAAGTTACAGTTACTTGTCATAATTAGTATCGAAGTTACTGTTACCTGTCATAATAAGTATCGAAGTTACAGTAGCCTGCCAAAATTTGTATCGAAATTACAGTTACTTGTTATAATTAGTAACGAAGTTACAGTTACCTGCCATAATTTGTATCGAAATTACAGTTCCTTGTCATAATTAGTATCGAAGTTACAGATACTTGTCATAAATAGTATCGAAGTTACAGTTACTTGTCATAATTAGTATCGAAGTTACTGTTACCTGTCATAATAAGTATCGAAGTTACAGTTACCTGCCAAAACTTGTATCGAAATTACAGTTACTTGTCATAATTAGTAACGAAGTTACAGTTACTTGCCATAATTAGTATCGAAGTTACAGTTACTTGTCATAATTAGTATGGAAGTTACTGTAACTTGTCATAATTAGTATCGAAGTTACTGTTACCTGTCATAATTAGTATCGAAATTACAATTACCTGCCACAATTTGTAACGAAATTACAGTTACTTGTCATAATTAGTATCGAAGTTACAGTTACCTGCCAAAATTTGTATCGAAATTACAGTTACTTGTCATAATTAGTAACGAAGTTACAGTAACCTGTCATAAATAGTATCGAAGTTACAGTTACTTGTGATAATTAGTATCGAAGTGACTGTTACTTGTCATAATTAGTATCGAAGTTACTGTTACCTGTCATAATAAGTATCGAAGTTACAGTTACCTGTCTTAATTTGTATCAAAATTACAGGGACTTGTCATAATTAGTAACGAAGTTACAGTTACCTGCCATAATTTGTATTGAAATTAAAGTTACTTGTCATAATTAGTAACGAAGTTACAGTTACCTGTTCAAATTAGTATCGAAGTTACTGTTACCTGTCATAATTAGTATTGAAGTTACAATTACCTACCAATTTTTTTTAAATCAAAATTACAGTTACTTGTCATAGTTAGTAACGAAGTTAGAGTTTCTTGTCATAATTAGTATCGAAGTTACAGTTGTCTGTCATAATTTGTATCGAAGTTATAGTTACTTGTCATAATTAGTATCGAAGTAACTGTTACCTGTCATAATTAGTATCGAAGTTACAGTTACCTGCCATAATTTGTATCGAAATTACAGTTACTTGTCATACTTAGTAACGAAGTTACAGTTACCTGTCATAATTAGTATAGAAGTTACAGTAACTTGTCATAATTAGTATCGAAGTTACTGTTACTTGTTATAATTAGTATCGAAGTTACTCTTACCTGTCATAATTAGTATCGAAATTACAATTACCTGCTATAATTTGCAACGAAATTACAGTAACTTGTCATAATTAGTAACGAAGTTACAGTTACCTGTCATAATTAGTATCGAAGTTACAGTTACTTGTCATAATTAGTATCGAAGTTACAGTTACCTGTCATTATTAGCATCGAAGGTACTGTTACATGTCATAATTAGTATCGACGTTACTGTAACCTGTCATGATTAGTAACGAAGTAACAGTTACCTGTCATAATTTGCATCGAAGTTATAGTTACTTGTCATAATTAGTACCGAAGTTACTGTTACCTGTCATAATTAGTATGGAAGTTACAGTTACCTGCCATAATTGGTATCGAAATTACAGGGACTTGTCATAATTAGTATCGAAGTTACAGTTACTTGCCAAAATTTGTATCGAAATTACAGTTACTTGTCTTAATTAGTAACGAAGTTACAGTTACCTGACATAATTTGTATCGAAATTACTGTTCATTGTCATAATTAGAATCGAAGTTACAGTTACCTGTCATAATTAGCATCGAAGGTACTGTTACTTGTCATGATTAGTATCGACGTTACTGTTACCTGTCATAATTAGTATTGAAGTTACAGTTACCTACCATAATTTTTTATCAAAATTACAGTTACTTGTCATAATTAGTAACGAAGATAGAGTTTCTTGTCATAATTAGTATCGAAGTTACAGTTACCTGTCATAATTTGTATCGAAGTTATAGTTACTTGTCATAATTAGTATCGAAGTTACTGTTACCTGTCATAATTAGTATCGAAGTTACAGTTACCTGCCATAATTTGTATCGTAATTACAGTAACTTGTCATAATTAGTAACGAAGTTACAGTTACCTGTCATAATTAGTATCGAAGTTACAGTTACTTGTCATAATTAGAATCGAAGTTACTGTTACCTGTCATAATTAGTATCGAAGTTACAGTTACCTGCCAAAATTTGTATCGAAATTACAGTTACTTGTCATAATTAGTAACGAAGTTACAGTTACCTGTCATAATTAGTATCGAAGTTACATTTACTTGTCATAATTAGTGTCGAAGTTACAGTTACCTGCCATAATTCGTATCGAAATTACAGGGACTTGTCATAATTAGTAACGAAGTTACAGTTACCTGCCATAATAAGTATCGAAATTAAAGTGACTTGTCATAATTAGTAACGAAGTTACAGTTACCTGTGATAATTAGTATCGAAGTTACTGTTACCTGTCATAATTAGTATTGAAGTTACAGTTACCTACCATAATTATTTTTCAAAATTACAGTTACTTGTTGTTACTTGTCATAATTAGTCACGAAGGTAGAGTTTCCTGTCATAATTAGAATCGAAGTTACTGTTACCTGTCTAATTAGTACCGATGTTACTGTTACCTGCCATAATTTGTATCGAAATTACAGTTACTTGTCATAATTAGTAACGAAGTTACAGTTACCTGTCATAATTTGTATCGAAATTACAGTTACTTGTCATAATTAGTAACGATGTTACAGTTTCCTGTCATAATTAGTATCGAAGTTACTGTTACCTGTCATAATTAGTATCGAAATTACAGTTACCTGCCATAATTTGTATCGAAATTACAGGGACTTGTCATAATTAGTAACGAAGTTACAGTTACCTGCCATAATAAGTATCGAAATTAAAGTTACTTGTCATAATTAGTAACGAAGTTACAGTTACCTGTCATAATAAGTATCGAAGTTACTGTTACTTGTCATAATTAGTATTGAAGTTACAGTTACCTACCATAATTAGTATTGAAGTTACAGTTACCTACCATAATTTTTTATCAAAATTACAGTTACTTGTCATAATTAGTAACGAAGTTAGAGTTTCTTGTCATAATTAGTATCGAAGTTACAGTTACCTGTCATAATTTGTACCGAAGTTATAGTTAATTGTCATAATTAGTCGCGAAGGTAGTGTTACCTGTCATAATTAGTATCGAAGTTACAGTTACCTGCCATAATTTGTATCAAAATTACAGTTACTTGTCATAATTAGTAACGAAGTTACAGTTACCTGTCATAAATAGTATCGATGTTACAGTTACATGTCATAATTAGTATCGAAGTTACTGTTACCTGTCATAATAAGTATCGAAGTTACAGTTACCTGCCAAAATTTGTATCGAAATTACAGTTACTTGTCATAATTAGTATTGAAGTTACAATTACCTACCATAATTAGTATTGAAGTTACAGTTACCTACCATAATTTTTTATCAAAATTACAGTTACTTGTCATAATTAGTAACGAAGTTAGAGTTTCTTGTCATAATTAGTATCGAAGATACAGTTACCTGCCATAATTTGTACCGAAGTTATAGTTAATTGTCATAATTAGTATCGAAGATAGTGTTACCAGTCCTAATTAGTATCGAAGTTACAGTTACCTGCCATAATTTGTATCAAAATTACAGTTACTTGTCATAATTAGTAACGAAGTTACAGTTACCTGTCATAAATAGTATCGAAGTTACAGTTACTTGTCATAATTAGTATCGAAGTTACTGTTACCTGTCATAATAAGTATCGAAGTTACAGTTACCTGCCAAAATTTGTATCGAAATTACAGTTACTTGTTATAATTAGTAACGAAGTTACAGTTACCTGCCATAATTTGTATCGAAATTACAGTTCCTTGTCATAGTTAGTAACGAAGTTACAGTTACCTGTCATAAATAGTATCGAAGTTACAGTAACTTGTCATAATTAGTATCGAAGTTACTGTTACCAGTCATAATTAGTATCGAAGTTACAGTTACCTGCCATAATTTGTATCAAAATTACAGTTACTTGTCATAATTAGTAACGAAGTTACAGTTACCTGTCATAATAGTATCGAAGTTACAGTTACTTGTCATAATTAGTATCGAAGTTACTGTTACCTGTCATAATAAGTATCGAAGTTACAGTAGCCTGCCAAAATTTGTATCGAAATTACAGTTACTTGTTATAATTAGTAACGAAGTTACAGTTACCTGCCATAATTTGTATCGAAATTACAGTTCCTTGTCATAATTAGTATCGAAGTTACAGATACTTGTCATAAATAGTATCGAAGTTACAGTTACTTGTCATAATTAGTATCGAAGTTACTGTTACCTGTCATAATAAGTATCGAAGTTACAGTTACCTGCCAAAACTTGTATCGAAATTACAGTTACTTGTCATAATTAGTAACGAAGTTACAGTTACTTGTCATAATTAGTATCGAAGTTACAGTTACTTGTCATAATTACTATGGATGTTACTGTTACTTGTCATAATTAGTATCGAAGTAACTGTTACCTGTCATAATTAGTATCGAAATTAAAACTACCTGCCACAATTTGTAACGAAATTACAGTTACTTGTCATAATTAGTATCGAAGTTACAGTTACCTGCCAAAATTTGTATCGAAATTACAGTTACTTGTCATAATTAGTAACGAAGTTACAGTTACCTGTCATAATTAGTATCGAAGTTACAGTTACTTGTGATAATTAGTATCGAAGTTACTGTTACTTGTCATAATTAGTATCGAATTACTGTTACTTGTCATAATAAGTATCGAAGTTACAGTTACCTGTCTTAATTTGTATCGAAATTACAGGGACTTGTCATAATTAGTAACGAAGTTACAGTTACCTGCCACAATTAGTATTGAAATTAAAGTTACTTGTCCTAATTAGTAACGAAGTTACAGTTACCTGTCCTAATTAGTATCGAAGTTACTGTTACCTGTCATAATTAGTATTGAAGTTACAGTTACCTACCAAAATTTTTTATCAAAATTACAGTTACTTGTCATAGTTAGTAACGAAGTTAGAGTTTCTTGTCATAATTAGTATCGAAGTTACAGTTGTCTGTCATAATTTGTATCGAAGTTATAGTTACTTGTCATAATTAGTATCGAAGTTACTGTTACCTGTCATAATTAGTATTGAAGTTACAGTTACCTGCCATAATTTGTATCGAAATTACAGTTACTTGTCATAATTAGAAACGAAGTTACAGTTACCTGTCATAATTAGTATGAAAGTTACAGTTACTTGTCATAATTAGAATCGAAGTTACTGTTACCTGTCATAATTAATATCGAAGTTACAGTTACCAGCCAAAATTTGTATCGAAATTACAGTTACTTGTCAAAATTAGTAACGAAGATACAGTTACCTGTCATAATTAGTATCGAAGTTACATTTACTTGTCATAATTAGTATCGAAGTTACAGTTACCTACCATAATTTGTATCGAAATTAAAGTTACTTGTCATAATTAGTAACGAAGTTACAGTTACCTGTCATAATTAGTATCGAAGTTACTGTTACCTGTCATAATTAGTATTGAAGTTACAGTTACCTACTATAATTTTTTATCAAAATTACAGTTACTTGTCATAATGAGTAACGAAGGTAGAGTTTCCTGTCATCATTAGTATCGAAGTTACTGTTACCTGTCTAATTAGTATCGAAGTTACTGTTACTTGCCATAATTTGTATCGAAATTACAGTTACTTGTCATAATTAGTAACGAAGTTACAGTTACCTGTCATAATTTGTATCGCAATTACAGTTACTTGTCATAATTATTAACGAAGTTACAGTTTCCTGTCATAATTAGTATCGAAGTTACTGTAACCTGTCATAATTAGTATCGAAATTACAGTTACCTGCCATAATTTGTATCGAAATTACAGGGACTTGTAATAATTAGTAACGAAGTTACAGTTACCTGCCATAATAAGTATCGAAATTAAAGTTACTTGTCATAATTAGTAACGAAGTTACAGTTACCTGTCATAATTAGTATCGAAGTTACTGTTACCTGTCATAATTAGTATTGAAGTTACAGTTACCTACCATAATTTTTTAACAAAATTACAGTTACTTGTCATAATTAGTAACGAAGTTAGAGTTTCTTGTCATAATTAGTATCGAAGTTACAGTAACCTGTCATAATTTGTACCGAAGTTATAGTTAATTGTCATAATTAGTATCGAAGATAGTGTTACCAGTCATAATTAGTATCGAAGTTACAGTTACCTGCCATAATTTGTATCAAAATTACAGTTACTTGTCATAATTAGTAACGAAGTTACAGTTACCTGTCATAAATAGCATCGAAGTTACAGTTACTTGTCATAATTACTATCGAAGTTACTGTCACCTGTCATAATAAGTATCGAAGTTACAGTTACCTGCCAAAATTTGTATCGAAATTACAGTTACTTGTCATAATTAGTAACGAAGTTACAGTTACCTGTCATAATTAGTATCGAAGTTACAGTTACTTGTCATAATTAGTATCGAAGTTACAGTTACTAGTCATAATTAGTATGGAAGTTACTGTTACTTGTCATAATTAGTATCGAAGTTACTGTTACCTGTCATAATTAGTATCGAAATTACAATTACCTGCCACAATTTGTAACGAAATTACAGTTACTTGTCATAATTAGTATCGAAGTTACAGTTACCTGCCAAAATTTGTATCGAAATTACAGTTACTTGTCATAATTAGTAACGAAGTTACAGTTACCTGTCATAATTAGTATCGAAGTTACAGTTACTTGTGATAATTAGTATCGAAGTTACTGTTACATGTCATAATTAGTATCGAAGTAACTGTTACCTGTCATAATAAGTATCGAAGTTACAGTTACCTGTCTTAATTTGTATCGAAATTACAGGGACTTGTCATAATTAGTAACGATTTTACAGTTACCTGCCATAATTAGTATTGAAATTAAAGTTACTTGTCATAATTAGTAACGAAGTTACAGTTACCTGTCCTAATTTGTATCGAAGTTACAGTTACCTGCCATAAATTGTAACAAAATTACAGTTACTTGTCATAATTAGTAACGAAGTTACAGTTACCTGTCATAATTAGTATCGTAGTTACAGTTACTTGTCATAATTAGTATCGCAGTTACTGTTACCTGTCATAATTAGTATCGAAGTTACAGTTACCTGCCAAAATTTGTATCGAAATTGCAGTTACTTGTCATAATTAGTATCGAAGTTACAGTTACCTGTCATAATTATCATCGAAGGTACTGTTACTTGTCATAATTAGTAACGAAGTTACAGTTACCTGTCATAATTTGTATCGAAATTACAGTAACTTGTCATAATTAGTAACGAAGTTACAGTTTCCTGTCATAATTAGTAACGAAGTTACTGTTACCTGTCATAATTAGTATGGAAGTTACAGTTACCTGCCATAATTTGTATCGAAATTACAGGGACTTGTCTTAATTAGTATCGAAGTTACAGTTACCTGTCATAATTAGTATTGAAGTTACAGTTACCTACCTTAATTTTTTATCAAAATTACAGTTACTTGTCATAATTAGTAACGAAGGTAGAGTTTCCTGTCATAATGAGTATCGAAGTTACTGTTACCTGTCTAATTAGTTTCGAAGTTACTGTTACCTGCCATAATTTGTATCGAAATTACAGTTACTTGTCATAATTAGTAACGAAGTTACAGTCACCTGTCATAATTTGTATCGAAATTACAGTTACCTGTCATAATTAGTAACGAAGTTACAGTTTCTTGTCATAATTAGTATCGAAGTTACTGTTACCTGCTATAATTAGTATCGAAATTACAGTTACCTGCCATAATTTGTATCGAAATTACAGGGACTTGTAATAATTAGTAACGAAGTTACAGTTACCTTCCATAATAATTATCGAAATTAAAGTTACTTGTCATAATTAGTAACGATGTTACAGTTACCTGTCATAATTAATATCGAAGTTACTGTTACCTGTCATAATTAGTATTAAAGTTACAGTTACCTACCATAGTTTTTTAACAAAATTACAGTTACTTGTCATAATTAGTAACGAAGTTAGAGTTTCTTGTCATAATTAGTATCGAAGTTACAATTACCTGTCATAATTTGTACCGAAGTTATAGTTAATTGTCATAATTAGTATCGAAGAAAGTGTTACCAGTCATAATTAGTATAGAAGTTACAGTTACCTGCCATAATTTGTATCAAAATTACAGTTACTTGTCATAATTAGTTACGAAGTTAAAGTTTCCTGTCATAAATAATATCGAAATTACAGTTACTTGTCATAATTATTATCGAAGTTACTGTTACCTGTCATAATAAGTATCGAAGTTACAGTTACTGCCAAAATTTGTATCGAAATTACAGTTACTTGTCATAATTAGTAACGAAGTTACAGTTACCTGTCATAATTTGTATCGAAGTTACAGTTACTTGTCATAATTAGTATCGAAGTTACAGTTAATTGTCATAATAAGTATGGAAGTCACTGTTACATGTCATAATTAGTATCGAAGTTACTGTTACCTGTCATAATTAGTATCGAAATTACAATTACCTGCCACAATTTGTAACGAAATTACAGTTACTTGTCATAATTAGTAACGAAGTTACAGTTACCTGCCATAATTTGTATCGAAATTACAGTTCCTTGTGATAATTAGTATCGAAGTTACAGATACTTGTCATAAATAGTATCGAAGTTACAGTTACTTGTCATAATTAGTATCGAAGTTACTGTTACCTGTCATAATAAGTATCGAAGTTACAGTTACCTGCCAAAACTTGTATCGAAATTACAGTTACTTGTCATAATTAGTAACGAAGTTACAGTTACTTGTCATAATTAGTATCGAAGTTACAGTTACTTGTCATAATTACTATGGATGTTACTGTTACTTGTCATAATTAGTATCGAAGTAACTGTTACCTGTCATAATTAGTATCGAAATTACAACTACCTGCCACAATTTGTAACGAAATTACAGTTACTTGTCATAATTAGTATCGAAGTTACAGTTACCTGCCAAAATTTGTATCGAAATTACAGTTACTTGTCATAATTAGTAACGAAGTTACAGTTACCTGTCATAATTAGTATCGAAGTTACAGTTACTTGTGATAATTAGTATCGAAGTTACTGTTACTTGTCATAATTAGTATCGAATTACTGTTACTTGTCATAATAAGTATCGAAGTTACAGTTACCTGTCTTAATTTGTATCGAAATTACAGGGACTTGTCATAATTAGTAACGAAGTTACAGTTACCTGCCACAATTAGTATTGAAATTAAAGTTACTTGTCCTAATTAGTAACGAAGTTACAGTTACCTGTCCTAATTAGTATCGAAGTTACTGTTACCTGTCATAATTAGTATTGAAGTTACAGTTACCTACCAAAATTTTTTATCAAAATTACAGTTACTTGTCATAGTTAGTAACGAAGTTAGAGTTTCTTGTCATAATTAGTATCGAAGTTACAGTTGTCTGTCATAATTTGTATCGAAGTTATAGTTACTTGTCATAATTAGTATCGAAGTTACTGTTACCTGTCATAATTAGTATTGAAGTTACAGTTACCTGCCATAATTTGTATCGAAATTACAGTTACTTGTCATAATTAGAAACGAAGTTACAGTTACCTGTCATAATTAGTATGAAAGTTACAGTTACTTGTCATAATTAGAATCGAAGTTACTGTTACCTGTCATAATTAATATCGAAGTTACAGTTACCAGCCAAAATTTGTATCGAAATTACAGTTACTTGTCAAAATTAGTAACGAAGATACAGTTACCTGTCATAATTAGTATCGAAGTTACATTTACTTGTCATAATTAGTATCGAAGTTACAGTTACCTACCATAATTTGTATCGAAATTAAAGTTACTTGTCATAATTAGTAACGAAGTTACAGTTACCTGTCATAATTAGTATCGAAGTTACTGTTACCTGTCATAATTAGTATTGAAGTTACAGTTACCTACTATAATTTTTTATCAAAATTACAGTTACTTGTCATAATGAGTAACGAAGGTAGAGTTTCCTGTCATCATTAGTATCGAAGTTACTGTTACCTGTCTAATTAGTATCGAAGTTACTGTTACTTGCCATAATTTGTATCGAAATTACAGTTACTTGTCATAATTAGTAACGAAGTTACAGTTACCTGTCATAATTTGTATCGCAATTACAGTTACTTGTCATAATTATTAACGAAGTTACAGTTTCCTGTCATAATTAGTATCGAAGTTACTGTAACCTGTCATAATTAGTATCGAAATTACAGTTACCTGCCATAATTTGTATCGAAATTACAGGGACTTGTAATAATTAGTAACGAAGTTACAGTTACCTGCCATAATAAGTATCGAAATTAAAGTTACTTGTCATAATTAGTAACGAAGTTACAGTTACCTGTCATAATTAGTATCGAAGTTACTGTTACCTGTCATAATTAGTATTGAAGTTACAGTTACCTACCATAATTTTTTAACAAAATTACAGTTACTTGTCATAATTAGTAACGAAGTTAGAGTTTCTTGTCATAATTAGTATCGAAGTTACAGTAACCTGTCATAATTTGTACCGAAGTTATAGTTAATTGTCATAATTAGTATCGAAGATAGTGTTACCAGTCATAATTAGTATCGAAGTTACAGTTACCTGCCATAATTTGTATCAAAATTACAGTTACTTGTCATAATTAGTAACGAAGTTACAGTTACCTGTCATAAATAGCATCGAAGTTACAGTTACTTGTCATAATTACTATCGAAGTTACTGTCACCTGTCATAATAAGTATCGAAGTTACAGTTACCTGCCAAAATTTGTATCGAAATTACAGTTACTTGTCATAATTAGTAACGAAGTTACAGTTACCTGTCATAATTAGTATCGAAGTTACAGTTACTTGTCATAATTAGTATCGAAGTTACAGTTACTAGTCATAATTAGTATGGAAGTTACTGTTACTTGTCATAATTAGTATCGAAGTTACTGTTACCTGTCATAATTAGTATCGAAATTACAATTACCTGCCACAATTTGTAACGAAATTACAGTTACTTGTCATAATTAGTATCGAAGTTACAGTTACCTGCCAAAATTTGTATCGAAATTACAGTTACTTGTCATAATTAGTAACGAAGTTACAGTTACCTGTCATAATTAGTATCGAAGTTACAGTTACTTGTGATAATTAGTATCGAAGTTACTGTTACATGTCATAATTAGTATCGAAGTAACTGTTACCTGTCATAATAAGTATCGAAGTTACAGTTACCTGTCTTAATTTGTATCGAAATTACAGGGACTTGTCATAATTAGTAACGATTTTACAGTTACCTGCCATAATTAGTATTGAAATTAAAGTTACTTGTCATAATTAGTAACGAAGTTACAGTTACCTGTCCTAATTTGTATCGAAGTTACAGTTACCTGCCATAAATTGTAACAAAATTACAGTTACTTGTCATAATTAGTAACGAAGTTACAGTTACCTGTCATAATTAGTATCGTAGTTACAGTTACTTGTCATAATTAGTATCGCAGTTACTGTTACCTGTCATAATTAGTATCGAAGTTACAGTTACCTGCCAAAATTTGTATCGAAATTGCAGTTACTTGTCATAATTAGTATCGAAGTTACAGTTACCTGTCATAATTATCATCGAAGGTACTGTTACTTGTCATAATTAGTAACGAAGTTACAGTTACCTGTCATAATTTGTATCGAAATTACAGTAACTTGTCATAATTAGTAACGAAGTTACAGTTTCCTGTCATAATTAGTAACGAAGTTACTGTTACCTGTCATAATTAGTATGGAAGTTACAGTTACCTGCCATAATTTGTATCGAAATTACAGGGACTTGTCTTAATTAGTATCGAAGTTACAGTTACCTGTCATAATTAGTATTGAAGTTACAGTTACCTACCTTAATTTTTTATCAAAATTACAGTTACTTGTCATAATTAGTAACGAAGGTAGAGTTTCCTGTCATAATGAGTATCGAAGTTACTGTTACCTGTCTAATTAGTTTCGAAGTTACTGTTACCTGCCATAATTTGTATCGAAATTACAGTTACTTGTCATAATTAGTAACGAAGTTACAGTCACCTGTCATAATTTGTATCGAAATTACAGTTACCTGTCATAATTAGTAACGAAGTTACAGTTTCTTGTCATAATTAGTATCGAAGTTACTGTTACCTGCTATAATTAGTATCGAAATTACAGTTACCTGCCATAATTTGTATCGAAATTACAGGGACTTGTAATAATTAGTAACGAAGTTACAGTTACCTTCCATAATAATTATCGAAATTAAAGTTACTTGTCATAATTAGTAACGATGTTACAGTTACCTGTCATAATTAATATCGAAGTTACTGTTACCTGTCATAATTAGTATTAAAGTTACAGTTACCTACCATAGTTTTTTAACAAAATTACAGTTACTTGTCATAATTAGTAACGAAGTTAGAGTTTCTTGTCATAATTAGTATCGAAGTTACAATTACCTGTCATAATTTGTACCGAAGTTATAGTTAATTGTCATAATTAGTATCGAAGAAAGTGTTACCAGTCATAATTAGTATAGAAGTTACAGTTACCTGCCATAATTTGTATCAAAATTACAGTTACTTGTCATAATTAGTTACGAAGTTAAAGTTTCCTGTCATAAATAATATCGAAATTACAGTTACTTGTCATAATTATTATCGAAGTTACTGTTACCTGTCATAATAAGTATCGAAGTTACAGTTACTGCCAAAATTTGTATCGAAATTACAGTTACTTGTCATAATTAGTAACGAAGTTACAGTTACCTGTCATAATTTGTATCGAAGTTACAGTTACTTGTCATAATTAGTATCGAAGTTACAGTTAATTGTCATAATAAGTATGGAAGTCACTGTTACATGTCATAATTAGTATCGAAGTTACTGTTACCTGTCATAATTAGTATCGAAATTACAATTACCTGCCACAATTTGTAACGAAATTACAGTTACTTGTCATAATTAGTATCGAAGTTACAGTTACCTGCCAAAATTTGTATCGAAATTACAGTTACTTGTCATAATTAGTAACGAAGTTACAGTTACCTGTCATAATTAGTACTGAAGTTACAGTTACTTGTCATAATTAGTATCGAAGTTACTGTTACTTCTCATAATTAGTATCGAAGTTACTGTTACCTGTCATAATAAGTATCGAAGTTACATTTACCTGTCTTAATTTGTATCTAAATTACAGGGACTTGTCATAATTAGTAACTAAGTTACAGTTACCTGCCATAATTAGTATTGAAATTAAAGTTACTTGTCATAATTAGTAACGAAGTTACAGTTACCTGTCCTAATAAGTATCGAAGTTATTGTTACCTGTCATAATTAGTATTGAAGTAACAGTTACCTACCAAATTTTTTAATCAAAATTACCGTTACTTGTCATAGTTAGTAACGAAGTTAGAGTTTCTTGTCATAATTAGTATCGAAGTTACAGTTGTCTGTCATAATTTGTATCGAAGTTATAGTTACTTGTCATAATTAGTATCGAAGTTACTGTTACCTGTCATAATTAGTATTGAAGTTACAGTTACCTGCCATAATTTGTATCGAAATTACAGTTACTTGTCGTAATTAGAAACGAAGTTACAGTTACCTGTCATAATAAGTATCGAAGTTACTGTTACTTGTCATAATTAGTATTGAAGTTACAGTTACCTACCATAATTAGTATTGAAGTTACATTTACCTACCATAATTTTTTATCAAAATTACAGTTACTTGTCATAATTAGTAACGAAGTTAGAGTTTCTTGTCATAATTAGTATCGAAGTTACAGTTACCTGTCATAATTTGTACCGAAGTTATAGTTAATTGTCATAATTAGTATCGAAGATAGTGTTACCAGTCATAATTAGTATCGAAGTTACAGTTACCCGCCATAATTTGTATCAAAATTACAGTTACTTGTCATAATTAGTAACGAAGTTACAGTTACCTGTCATAATTAGTATCGAAGTTAGTTACTTGTCATAATTAGTATCGAAGTTACTGTTACCTGTCATAATAAGTATCGAAGTTACAGTTACCTGCCAAAATTTGTATCGAAGTTATAGTTACTTGTCATAATTAGTATCGAAGTTACTGTTACCTGTCATAATTAGTATTGAAGTTACAGTTACCTGCCATAATTTGTATCGAAATTACAGTTACTTGTCGTAATTAGAAACGAAGTTACAGTTACCTGTCATAATAAGTATCGAAGTTACAGTTACCTGCCAAAATTTGTATCGAAATTACAGTTACTTGTTATAATTAGTAACGAAGTTTCAGTTACCTGCCATAATTTGTATCGAAATTACAGTTCCTTGTCATAATTAGTATCGATGTTACAGTTACTTGTCATAAATAGTATCGAAGTTAGTTACTTGTCATAATTAGTATCGAAGTTACTGTTACCTGTCATAATAAGTATCGAAGTTACAGTTACCTGCCAAAATTTGTATCGAAATTACAGTTACTTGTCATAATTAGTAACGAAGTTACAGTTACTTGTCATAATTAGTATCGAAGTTACAGTTACTTGTCATAATTAGTATGGATGTTACTGTTACTTGTCATAATTAGTATCGAAGTTACTGTTACCTGTCATAATTAGTATCTAAGTTACAGTTACTTGTCATAATTAGAATCGAAGTTACTGTTACCTGTCATAATTAATATCGAAGTTACAGTTACCAGCCAAAATTTGTATCGAAATTACAGTTACTTGTCAAAATTAGTAACGAAGATACAGTTACCTGTCATAATTAGTATCGAAGTTACATTTACTTGTCATAATTAGTATCGAAGTTACTGTTACCTGTCATAATTAGTATCGAAATCACAATTACCTGCCACAATTTGTAACGAAATTACAGTTACTTGTCATAATTAGTATCGAAGTTACAGTTACCTGCCAAAATTTGTATCGAAATTACAGTTACTTGTCATAATTAGTAACGATGTTACAGTTACCTGTCATAATTAGTATCGAAGTTACAGTTACTTGTGATAATTAGTATCGAAGTTACTGTTACTTGTCATAATTAGTATCGAATTACTGTTACTTGTCATAATAAGTATCGAAGTTACAGTTACCTGTCTTAATTTGTATCGAAATTACAGGGACTTGTCATAATTAGTAACGAAGTTACAGTTACCTGCCACAATTAGTATTGAAATTAAAGTTACTTGTCCTAATTAGTAACGAAGTTACAGTTACCTGTCCTAATTAGTATCCAAGTTACTGTTACCTGTCATAATTAGTATTGAAGTTACAGTTACCTACCAATTTTTTTTATCAAAATTACAGTTACTTGTCATAGTTAGTAACGAAGTTAGAGTTTCTTGTCATAATTAGTATCGAAGTTACAGTTGTCTGTCATAATTTGTATCGACGTTATAGTTACTTGTCATAATTAGTATCGAAGTTACTGTTACCTGTCACAATTAGTATTGAAGTTACAGTTACCTGCCATAATTTGTATCGAAATTACAGTTACTTGTCATAATTAGAAACGAAGTTACAGTTACCTGTCATAATTAATATCTAAGTTACAGTTACTTGTCATAATTAGAATCGAAGTTACTGTTACCTGTCATAATTAATATCGAAGTTACAGTTACCAGCCAAAATTTGTATCGAAATTACAGTTACTTGTCAAAATTAGTAACGAAGATACAGTTACCTGTCATAATTAGTATCGAAGTTACATTTACTTGTCATAATTAGTATCGAAGTTACAGTTACCTACCATAATTTGTATCGAAATTAAAGTTACCTGTCATAATTAGTAACGAAGTTACAGTTACCTGTCATAATTAGTATCGGAGTTACTGTTACCTGTCATAATTAGTATTGAAGTTACAGTTACCTACCATAATTTTTTATCAAAATTACAGTTACTTGTCATAATGAGTAACGAAGGTAGAGTTTCCTGTCATCATTAGTATCGAAGTTACTGTTACCTGTCTAATTAGTATCGAAGTTACTTTTACTTGCCATAATTTGTATCGAAATTACAGTTACTTGTCATAATTAGTAACGAAGTTACAGTTACCTGTCATAATTTGTATCGAAATTACAGTTACTTGTCATAATTAGTAACGAAGTTACAGTTTACTGTCATAATTAGTATCGAAGTTACTGTAACCTGTCATAATTAGTATCGAAATTACAGTTACCAGCCATAATTTGTATCGAAATTACAGGGACTTGTAATAATTCGTAACGAAGTTACAGTTACCTGCCATAATAAGTATCGAAATTAAAGTTACTTGTCATAATTAGTATCGAAGTTACTGTTACCTGTCATAATTAGTATGGAAGTTACAGTTACCTGCCATAATTTGTATCGAAATTACAGGGACTTGTCTTAATTAGTATCGAAGTTACAGTTACCTGTCATAATTAGTATTGAAGTTACAGTTACCTACCTTAATTTTTTATCAAAATTACAGTTACTTGTCATAATTAGTTACGAAGTTAAAGTTTCCTGTCATAAATAATATCGAAATTACAGTTACTTGTCATAATTATTATCGAAGTTACTGTTACCTGTCATAATAAGTATCGAAGTTACAGTTACTGCCAAAATTTGTATCGAAATTACAGTTACTTTTCATAATTAGTAACGAAGTTACAGTTACCTGTCATAATTAGTATCGAAGTTACAGTTACTTGTCATAATTAGTATCGAAGTTACAGTTAATTGTCATAATAAGTATGGAAGTCACTGTTACATGTCATAATTAGTATCGAAGTTACTGTTACCTGTCATAATTAGTATCGAAATTACAATTACCTGCCACAATTTGTAACGAAATTACAGTTACTTGTCATAATTAGTATCTAAGTTACAGTTACCTGCCAAAATTTGTATCGAAATTACAGTTACTTGTCATAATTAGTAACGAAGTTACAGTTACCTGTCATAATTAGTACTGAAGTTACAGTTACTTGTCATAATTAGTATCGAAGTTACTGTTACTTCTCATAATTAGTATCGAAGTTACTGTTACCTGTCATAATAAGTATCGAAGTTACATTTACCTGTCTTAATTTGTATCTAAATTACAGGGACGTGTCATAATTAGTAACTAAGTTACAGTTACCTGCCATAATTAGTATTGAAATTAAAGTTACTTGTCATAATTAGTAACGAAGTTACAGTTACCTGTCCTAATAAGTATCGAAGTTATTGTTACCTGTCATAATTAGTATTGAAGTAACAGTTACCTACCAAATTTTTTAATCAAAATTACAGTTACTTATCATAGTTAGTAACGAAGTTAGAGTTTCTTGTCATAATTAGTATCGAAGTTACAGTTGTCTGTCATAATTTGTATCGAAGTTATAGTTACTTGTCATAATTAGTATCGAAGTTACTGTTACCTGTCATAATTAGTATTGAAGTTACAGTTACCTGCCATAATTTGTATCGAAATTACAGTTACTTGTCGTAATTAGAAACGAAGTTACAGTTACCTGTCATAATAAGTATCGAAGTTACTGTTACTTGTCATAATTAGTATTGAAGTTACAGTTACCTACCATAATTAGTATTGAAGTTACATTTACCTACCATAATTTTTTATCAAAATTACAGTTACTTGTCATAATTAGTAACGAAGTTAGAGTTTCTTGTCATAATTAGTATCGAAGTTACAGTTACCTGTCATAATTTGTACCGAAGTTATAGTTAATTGTCATAATTAGTATCGAAGATAGTGTTACCAGTCATAATTAGTATCGAAGTTACAGTTACCTGCCATAATTTGTATCAAAATTACAGTTACTTGTCATAATTAGTAACGAAGTTACAGTTACCTGTCATAAATAGTATCGAAGTTACAGTTACTTGTCATAATTAGTATCGAAGTTACTGTTACCTGTCATAATAAGTATCGAAGTTACAGTTACCTGCCAAAATTTGTATCGAAATTACAGTTACTTGTTATAATTAGTAACGAAGTTACAGTTACCTGCCATAATTTGTATCGAAATTACAGTTCCTTGTCATAATTAGTATCGAAGTTACAGTTACTTGTCATAAATAGTATCGAAGTTAGTTACTTGTCATAATTAGTATCGAAGTTACTGTAACCTGTCATAATTAGTATCGAAATTACAGTTACCTGCCATAATTTGTATCGAAATTACAGGGACTTGTAATAATTCGTAACGAAGTTACAGTTACCTGCCATAATAAGTATCGAAATTAAAGTTACTTGTCATAATTAGTATCGAAGTTACTGTTACCTGTCATAATTAGTATGGAAGTTACAGTTACCTGCCATAATTTGTATCGAAATTACAGGGACTTGTCTTAATTAGTATCGAAGTTACAGTTACCTGTCATAATTAGTATTGAAGTTACAGTTACCTACCTTAATTTTTTATCAAAATTACAGTTACTTGTCATAATTAGTTACGAAGTTAAAGTTTCCTGTCATAAATAATATCGAAATTAAAGTAACTTGTCATAATTATTATCGAAGTTACTGTTACCTGTCATAATAAGTATCGAAGTTACAGTTACCTGCCAAAATTTGTATCGAAATTACAGTTACTTGTCATAATTAGTAAAGAAGTTACAGTTACCTGTCATAATTAGTATCGAAGTTACAGTTACTTGTCATAATTAGTATCGAAGTTACAGTTACTTGTCATAATAAGTATGGAAGTCACTGTTACTTGTCATAATTAGTATCGAAGTTAATGTTACCTGTCATAATTAGTATCGAAATTACAATTACCTGCCACAATTTGGAACGAAATTACAGTTACTTGTCATAATTAGTATCGAAGTTACAGTTACCTGCCAAAATTTGTATCGAAATTACAGTTACTTGTCATAATTAGTAACGAAGTTACAGTTACCTGTCATAATTAGTACTGATGTTACAGTTACTTGTCATAATTAGTATCGAAGTTACTGTTACTTCTCATAATTAGTATCGAAGTTACTGTTACCTGTCATAATAAGTATCGAAGTTACATTTACCTGTCTTAATTTGTATCTAAATTACAGGGACTTGTCATAATTAGTAACTAAGTTACAGTTACCTGCCATAATTAGTATTGAAATTAAAGTTACTTGTCATAATTAGTAACGAGGTTACAGTTACCTGTCCTAATAAGTATCGAAGTTATTGTTACCTGTCATAATTAGTATTGAAGTAACAGTTACCTACCAAATTTTTTAATCAAAATTACAGTTACTTGTCATAGTTAGTAACGAAGTTAGAGTTTCTTGTCATAATTAGTATCGAAGTTACAGTTGTCTGTCATAATTTGTATCGAAGTTATAGTTACTTGTCATAATTAGTATCGAAGTTACTGTTACCTGTCATAATTAGTATTGAAGTTACAGTTACCTGCCATAATTTGTATCGAAATTACAGTTACTTGTCGTAATTAGAAATGAAGTTACAGTTACCTGTCATAATAAGTATCGAAGTTACTGTTACTTGTCATAATTAGTATTGAAGTTACAGTTACCTACCATAATTAGTATTGTAGTTACATTTACCTACCATAATTTTTTATCAAAATTACAGTTACTTGTCATAATTAGTAACGAAGTTAGAGTTTCTTGTCATAATTAGTATCGAAGTTACAGTTACCTGTCATAATTTGTACCGAAGTTATAGTTAATTGTCATAATTAGTATCGAAGATAGTGTTACCAGTCATAATTAGTATCGAAGTTACAGTTACCTGCCATAATTTGTATCAAAATTACAGTTACTTGTCATAATTAGTAACGAAGTTACAGTTACCTGTCATAAATAGTATCGAAGTTACAGTTACTTGTCATAATTAGTATCGAAGTTACTGTTACCTGTCATAATAAGTATCGAAGTTACAGTTACCTGCCAAAATTTGTATCGAAATTACAGTTACTTGTTATAATTAGTAACGAAGTTACAGTTACCTGCCATAATTTGTATCGAAATTACAGTTCCTTGTCATAATTAGTATCGAAGTTACAGTTACTTGTCATAAATAATATCGAAGTTAGTTACTTGTCATAATTAGTATCGAAGTTACTGTTACCTGTCATAATAAGTATCGAAGTTACAGTTACCTGTCTTAATTTGTATCGAAATTACAGGGACTTGTCATAATTAGTAACGAAGTTACAGTTACCTGCCACAATTAGTATTGAAATTAAAGTTACTTGTCCTAATTAGTAACGAAGTTACAGTTACCTGTCCTAATTAGTATCGAAGTTACTGTTACCTGTCATAATTAGTATTGAAGTTACAGTTACCTACCAAAATTTTTTATCAAAATTACAGTTACTTGTCATAGTCAGTAACGAAGTTAGAGTTTCTTGTCATAATTAGTATCGAAGTTACAGTTGTCTGTCATAATTTGTATCGAAGTTATAGTTACTTGTCATAATTAGTATCGAAGTTACTGTTACCTGTCATAATTAGTATTGAAGTTACAGTTACCTGCCATAATTTGTATCGAAATTACAGTTACTTGTCATAATTAGTAACGAAGTTACAGTTACCTGTCATAATTTGTATCGAAGTTACAGTTACTTGTCATAATTAGTATCGAAGTTACAGTTAATTGTCATAATAAGTATGGAAGTCACTGTTACATGTCATAATTAGTATCGAAGTTACTGTTACCTGTCATAATTAGTATCGAAATTACAATTACCTGCCACAATTTGTAACGAAATTACAGTTACTTGTCATAATTAGTATCGAAGTTACAGTTACCTGCCAAAATTTGTATCGAAATTACAGTTACTTGTCATAATTAGTAACGAAGTTACAGTTACCTGTCATAATTAGTACTGAAGTTACAGTTACTTGTCATAATTAGTATCGAAGTTACTGTTACTTCTCATAATTAGTATCGAAGTTACTGTTACCTGTCATAATAAGTATCGAAGTTACATTTACCTGTCTTAATTTGTATCTAAATTACAGGGACTTGTCATAATTAGTAACTAAGTTACAGTTACCTGCCATAATTAGTATTGAAATTAAAGTTACTTGTCATAATTAGTAACGAAGTTACAGTTACCTGTCCTAATAAGTATCGAAGTTATTGTTACCTGTCATAATTAGTATTGAAGTAACAGTTACCTACCAAATTTTTTAATCAAAATTACCGTTACTTGTCATAGTTAGTAACGAAGTTAGAGTTTCTTGTCATAATTAGTATCGAAGTTACAGTTGTCTGTCATAATTTGTATCGAAGTTATAGTTACTTGTCATAATTAGTATCGAAGTTACTGTTACCTGTCATAATTAGTATTGAAGTTACAGTTACCTGCCATAATTTGTATCGAAATTACAGTTACTTGTCGTAATTAGAAACGAAGTTACAGTTACCTGTCATAATAAGTATCGAAGTTACTGTTACTTGTCATAATTAGTATTGAAGTTACAGTTACCTACCATAATTAGTATTGAAGTTACATTTACCTACCATAATTTTTTATCAAAATTACAGTTACTTGTCATAATTAGTAACGAAGTTAGAGTTTCTTGTCATAATTAGTATCGAAGTTACAGTTACCTGTCATAATTTGTACCGAAGTTATAGTTAATTGTCATAATTAGTATCGAAGATAGTGTTACCAGTCATAATTAGTATCGAAGTTACAGTTACCCGCCATAATTTGTATCAAAATTACAGTTACTTGTCATAATTAGTAACGAAGTTACAGTTACCTGTCATAATTAGTATCGAAGTTAGTTACTTGTCATAATTAGTATCGAAGTTACTGTTACCTGTCATAATAAGTATCGAAGTTACAGTTACCTGCCAAAATTTGTATCGAAGTTATAGTTACTTGTCATAATTAGTATCGAAGTTACTGTTACCTGTCATAATTAGTATTGAAGTTACAGTTACCTGCCATAATTTGTATCGAAATTACAGTTACTTGTCGTAATTAGAAACGAAGTTACAGTTACCTGTCATAATAAGTATCGAAGTTACAGTTACCTGCCAAAATTTGTATCGAAATTACAGTTACTTGTTATAATTAGTAACGAAGTTTCAGTTACCTGCCATAATTTGTATCGAAATTACAGTTCCTTGTCATAATTAGTATCGATGTTACAGTTACTTGTCATAAATAGTATCGAAGTTAGTTACTTGTCATAATTAGTATCGAAGTTACTGTTACCTGTCATAATAAGTATCGAAGTTACAGTTACCTGCCAAAATTTGTATCGAAATTACAGTTACTTGTCATAATTAGTAACGAAGTTACAGTTACTTGTCATAATTAGTATCGAAGTTACAGTTACTTGTCATAATTAGTATGGATGTTACTGTTACTTGTCATAATTAGTATCGAAGTTACTGTTACCTGTCATAATTAGTATCTAAGTTACAGTTACTTGTCATAATTAGAATCGAAGTTACTGTTACCTGTCATAATTAATATCGAAGTTACAGTTACCAGCCAAAATTTGTATCGAAATTACAGTTACTTGTCAAAATTAGTAACGAAGATACAGTTACCTGTCATAATTAGTATCGAAGTTACATTTACTTGTCATAATTAGTATCGAAGTTACTGTTACCTGTCATAATTAGTATCGAAATCACAATTACCTGCCACAATTTGTAACGAAATTACAGTTACTTGTCATAATTAGTATCGAAGTTACAGTTACCTGCCAAAATTTGTATCGAAATTACAGTTACTTGTCATAATTAGTAACGATGTTACAGTTACCTGTCATAATTAGTATCGAAGTTACAGTTACTTGTGATAATTAGTATCGAAGTTACTGTTACTTGTCATAATTAGTATCGAATTACTGTTACTTGTCATAATAAGTATCGAAGTTACAGTTACCTGTCTTAATTTGTATCGAAATTACAGGGACTTGTCATAATTAGTAACGAAGTTACAGTTACCTGCCACAATTAGTATTGAAATTAAAGTTACTTGTCCTAATTAGTAACGAAGTTACAGTTACCTGTCCTAATTAGTATCCAAGTTACTGTTACCTGTCATAATTAGTATTGAAGTTACAGTTACCTACCAATTTTTTTTATCAAAATTACAGTTACTTGTCATAGTTAGTAACGAAGTTAGAGTTTCTTGTCATAATTAGTATCGAAGTTACAGTTGTCTGTCATAATTTGTATCGACGTTATAGTTACTTGTCATAATTAGTATCGAAGTTACTGTTACCTGTCACAATTAGTATTGAAGTTACAGTTACCTGCCATAATTTGTATCGAAATTACAGTTACTTGTCATAATTAGAAACGAAGTTACAGTTACCTGTCATAATTAATATCTAAGTTACAGTTACTTGTCATAATTAGAATCGAAGTTACTGTTACCTGTCATAATTAATATCGAAGTTACAGTTACCAGCCAAAATTTGTATCGAAATTACAGTTACTTGTCAAAATTAGTAACGAAGATACAGTTACCTGTCATAATTAGTATCGAAGTTACATTTACTTGTCATAATTAGTATCGAAGTTACAGTTACCTACCATAATTTGTATCGAAATTAAAGTTACCTGTCATAATTAGTAACGAAGTTACAGTTACCTGTCATAATTAGTATCGGAGTTACTGTTACCTGTCATAATTAGTATTGAAGTTACAGTTACCTACCATAATTTTTTATCAAAATTACAGTTACTTGTCATAATGAGTAACGAAGGTAGAGTTTCCTGTCATCATTAGTATCGAAGTTACTGTTACCTGTCTAATTAGTATCGAAGTTACTTTTACTTGCCATAATTTGTATCGAAATTACAGTTACTTGTCATAATTAGTAACGAAGTTACAGTTACCTGTCATAATTTGTATCGAAATTACAGTTACTTGTCATAATTAGTAACGAAGTTACAGTTTACTGTCATAATTAGTATCGAAGTTACTGTAACCTGTCATAATTAGTATCGAAATTACAGTTACCAGCCATAATTTGTATCGAAATTACAGGGACTTGTAATAATTCGTAACGAAGTTACAGTTACCTGCCATAATAAGTATCGAAATTAAAGTTACTTGTCATAATTAGTATCGAAGTTACTGTTACCTGTCATAATTAGTATGGAAGTTACAGTTACCTGCCATAATTTGTATCGAAATTACAGGGACTTGTCTTAATTAGTATCGAAGTTACAGTTACCTGTCATAATTAGTATTGAAGTTACAGTTACCTACCTTAATTTTTTATCAAAATTACAGTTACTTGTCATAATTAGTTACGAAGTTAAAGTTTCCTGTCATAAATAATATCGAAATTACAGTTACTTGTCATAATTATTATCGAAGTTACTGTTACCTGTCATAATAAGTATCGAAGTTACAGTTACTGCCAAAATTTGTATCGAAATTACAGTTACTTTTCATAATTAGTAACGAAGTTACAGTTACCTGTCATAATTAGTATCGAAGTTACAGTTACTTGTCATAATTAGTATCGAAGTTACAGTTAATTGTCATAATAAGTATGGAAGTCACTGTTACATGTCATAATTAGTATCGAAGTTACTGTTACCTGTCATAATTAGTATCGAAATTACAATTACCTGCCACAATTTGTAACGAAATTACAGTTACTTGTCATAATTAGTATCTAAGTTACAGTTACCTGCCAAAATTTGTATCGAAATTACAGTTACTTGTCATAATTAGTAACGAAGTTACAGTTACCTGTCATAATTAGTACTGAAGTTACAGTTACTTGTCATAATTAGTATCGAAGTTACTGTTACTTCTCATAATTAGTATCGAAGTTACTGTTACCTGTCATAATAAGTATCGAAGTTACATTTACCTGTCTTAATTTGTATCTAAATTACAGGGACGTGTCATAATTAGTAACTAAGTTACAGTTACCTGCCATAATTAGTATTGAAATTAAAGTTACTTGTCATAATTAGTAACGAAGTTACAGTTACCTGTCCTAATAAGTATCGAAGTTATTGTTACCTGTCATAATTAGTATTGAAGTAACAGTTACCTACCAAATTTTTTAATCAAAATTACAGTTACTTATCATAGTTAGTAACGAAGTTAGAGTTTCTTGTCATAATTAGTATCGAAGTTACAGTTGTCTGTCATAATTTGTATCGAAGTTATAGTTACTTGTCATAATTAGTATCGAAGTTACTGTTACCTGTCATAATTAGTATTGAAGTTACAGTTACCTGCCATAATTTGTATCGAAATTACAGTTACTTGTCGTAATTAGAAACGAAGTTACAGTTACCTGTCATAATAAGTATCGAAGTTACTGTTACTTGTCATAATTAGTATTGAAGTTACAGTTACCTACCATAATTAGTATTGAAGTTACATTTACCTACCATAATTTTTTATCAAAATTACAGTTACTTGTCATAATTAGTAACGAAGTTAGAGTTTCTTGTCATAATTAGTATCGAAGTTACAGTTACCTGTCATAATTTGTACCGAAGTTATAGTTAATTGTCATAATTAGTATCGAAGATAGTGTTACCAGTCATAATTAGTATCGAAGTTACAGTTACCTGCCATAATTTGTATCAAAATTACAGTTACTTGTCATAATTAGTAACGAAGTTACAGTTACCTGTCATAAATAGTATCGAAGTTACAGTTACTTGTCATAATTAGTATCGAAGTTACTGTTACCTGTCATAATAAGTATCGAAGTTACAGTTACCTGCCAAAATTTGTATCGAAATTACAGTTACTTGTTATAATTAGTAACGAAGTTACAGTTACCTGCCATAATTTGTATCGAAATTACAGTTCCTTGTCATAATTAGTATCGAAGTTACAGTTACTTGTCATAAATAGTATCGAAGTTAGTTACTTGTCATAATTAGTATCGAAGTTACTGTAACCTGTCATAATTAGTATCGAAATTACAGTTACCTGCCATAATTTGTATCGAAATTACAGGGACTTGTAATAATTCGTAACGAAGTTACAGTTACCTGCCATAATAAGTATCGAAATTAAAGTTACTTGTCATAATTAGTATCGAAGTTACTGTTACCTGTCATAATTAGTATGGAAGTTACAGTTACCTGCCATAATTTGTATCGAAATTACAGGGACTTGTCTTAATTAGTATCGAAGTTACAGTTACCTGTCATAATTAGTATTGAAGTTACAGTTACCTACCTTAATTTTTTATCAAAATTACAGTTACTTGTCATAATTAGTTACGAAGTTAAAGTTTCCTGTCATAAATAATATCGAAATTAAAGTTACTTGTCATAATTATTATCGAAGTTACTGTTACCTGTCATAATAAGTATCGAAGTTACAGTTACCTGCCAAAATTTGTATCGAAATTACAGTTACTTGTCATAATTAGTAAAGAAGTTACAGTTACCTGTCATAATTAGTATCGAAGTTACAGTTACTTGTCATAATTAGTATCGAAGTTACAGTTACTTGTCATAATAAGTATGGAAGTCACTGTTACTTGTCATAATTAGTATCGAAGTTAATGTTACCTGTCATAATTAGTATCGAAATTACAATTACCTGCCACAATTTGGAACGAAATTACAGTTACTTGTCATAATTAGTATCGAAGTTACAGTTACCTGCCAAAATTTGTATCGAAATTACAGTTACTTGTCATAATTAGTAACGAAGTTACAGTTACCTGTCATAATTAGTACTGATGTTACAGTTACTTGTCATAATTAGTATCGAAGTTACTGTTACTTCTCATAATTAGTATCGAAGTTACTGTTACCTGTCATAATAAGTATCGAAGTTACATTTACCTGTCTTAATTTGTATCTAAATTACAGGGACTTGTCATAATTAGTAACTAAGTTACAGTTACCTGCCATAATTAGTATTGAAATTAAAGTTACTTGTCATAATTAGTAACGAGGTTACAGTTACCTGTCCTAATAAGTATCGAAGTTATTGTTACCTGTCATAATTAGTATTGAAGTAACAGTTACCTACCAAATTTTTTAATCAAAATTACAGTTACTTGTCATAGTTAGTAACGAAGTTAGAGTTTCTTGTCATAATTAGTATCGAAGTTACAGTTGTCTGTCATAATTTGTATCGAAGTTATAGTTACTTGTCATAATTAGTATCGAAGTTACTGTTACCTGTCATAATTAGTATTGAAGTTACAGTTACCTGCCATAATTTGTATCGAAATTACAGTTACTTGTCGTAATTAGAAATGAAGTTACAGTTACCTGTCATAATAAGTATCGAAGTTACTGTTACTTGTCATAATTAGTATTGAAGTTACAGTTACCTACCATAATTAGTATTGTAGTTACATTTACCTACCATAATTTTTTATCAAAATTACAGTTACTTGTCATAATTAGTAACGAAGTTAGAGTTTCTTGTCATAATTAGTATCGAAGTTACAGTTACCTGTCATAATTTGTACCGAAGTTATAGTTAATTGTCATAATTAGTATCGAAGATAGTGTTACCAGTCATAATTAGTATCGAAGTTACAGTTACCTGCCATAATTTGTATCAAAATTACAGTTACTTGTCATAATTAGTAACGAAGTTACAGTTACCTGTCATAAATAGTATCGAAGTTACAGTTACTTGTCATAATTAGTATCGAAGTTACTGTTACCTGTCATAATAAGTATCGAAGTTACAGTTACCTGCCAAAATTTGTATCGAAATTACAGTTACTTGTTATAATTAGTAACGAAGTTACAGTTACCTGCCATAATTTGTATCGAAATTACAGTTCCTTGTCATAATTAGTATCGAAGTTACAGTTACTTGTCATAAATAATATCGAAGTTAGTTACTTGTCATAATTAGTATCGAAGTTACTGTTACCTGTCATAATAAGTATCGAAGTTACAGTTACCTGTCTTAATTTGTATCGAAATTACAGGGACTTGTCATAATTAGTAACGAAGTTACAGTTACCTGCCACAATTAGTATTGAAATTAAAGTTACTTGTCCTAATTAGTAACGAAGTTACAGTTACCTGTCCTAATTAGTATCGAAGTTACTGTTACCTGTCATAATTAGTATTGAAGTTACAGTTACCTACCAAAATTTTTTATCAAAATTACAGTTACTTGTCATAGTCAGTAACGAAGTTAGAGTTTCTTGTCATAATTAGTATCGAAGTTACAGTTGTCTGTCATAATTTGTATCGAAGTTATAGTTACTTGTCATAATTAGTATCGAAGTTACTGTTACCTGTCATAATTAGTATTGAAGTTACAGTTACCTGCCATAATTTGTATCGAAATTACAGTTACTTGTCATAATTAGAAACGAAGTTACAGTTACCTGTCATAATTAATATCTAAGTTACAGTTACTTGTCATAATTAGAATCGAAGTTACTGTTACCTGTCATAATTAATATCGAAGTTACAGTTACCAGCCAAAATTTGTATCGAAATTACAGTTACTTGTCAAAATTAGTAACGAAGATACAGTTACCTGTCATAATTAGTATCGAAGTTACATTTACTTGTCATCATTAGTATCGAAGTTACAGTTACCTACCATAATTTGTATCGAAATTAAAGTTACCTGTCATAATTAGTAACGAAGTTACAGTTACCTGTCATAATTAGTATCGAAGTTACTGTTACCTGTCATAATTAGTATTGAAGTTACAGTTACCTACCATAATTTTTTATCAAAATTACAGTTACTTGTCATAATGAGTAACGAAGGTAGAGTTTCCTGTCATCATTAGTATCGAAGTTACTGTTACCTGTCTAATTAGTATCGAAGTTACTTTTACTTGCCATAATTTGTATCGAAATTACAGTTACTTGTCATAATTAGTAACGAAGTTACAGTTACCTGTCATAATTTGTATCGAAATTACAGTTACTTGTCATAATTAGTAACGAAGTTACTGTTTACTGTCATAATTAGTATCGAAGTTACTGTAACCTGTCATAATTAGTATCGAAATTACAGTTACCTGCCATAATTTGTATCGAAATTACAGGGACTTGTAATAATTAGTAACGAAGTTACAGTTACCTGCCATAATAAGTATCGAAATTAAAGTTACTTGTCATAATTAGTAACGAAGTTACAGTTACCTGTCATAATTAGTATCGAAGTTACTGTTACCTGTCATAATTAGTATTGAAGTTACAGTTACCTACCATAATTTTTTAACAAAATTACAGTTACTTGTCATAATTAGTAACGAAGTTAGAGTTTCTTGTCATAATTAGTATCGAAGTTACAATTACCTGTCATAATTTGTACCGAAGTTATAGTTAATTGTCATAATTAGTATCGAAGAAAGTGTTACCAGTCATAATTAGTATAGAAGTTACAGTTACCTGCCATAATTTGTATCAAAATTACAGTTACTTGTCATAATTAGTTACGAAGTTAAAGTTTCCTGTCATAAATAATATCGAAATTACAGTTACTTGTCATAATTATTATCGAAGTTACTGTTACCTGTCATAATAAGTATCGAAGTTACAGTTACCTGCCAAAATTTGTATCGAAATTACAGTTACTTGTCATAATTAGTAAAGAAGTTACAGTTACCTGTCATAATTAGTATCGAAGTTACAGTTACTTGTCATAATTAGTATCGAAGTTACAGTTACTTGTCATAATAAGTATGGAAGTCACTGTTACTTGTCATAATTAGTATCGAAGTTACTGTTACCTGTCATAATTAGTATGGAAATTACAATTACCTGCCACAATTTGGAACGAAATTACAGTTACTTGTCATAATTAGTATCGAAGTTACAGTTACCTGCCAAAATTTGTATCGAAATTACAGTTACTTGTCATAATTAGTAACGAAGTTACAGTTAACTGTCATAATTAGTACTGATGTTACAGTTACTTGTCATAATTAGTATCGAAGTTACTGTTACTTCTCATAATTAGTATCGAAGTTACTGTTACCTGTCATAATAAGTATCGAAGTTACATTTACCTGTCTTAATTTGTATCTAAATTACAGGGACTTGTCATAATTAGTAACTAAGTTACAGTTACCTGCCATAATTAGTATTGAAATTAAAGTTACTTGTCATAATTAGTAACGAGGTTACAGTTACCTGTCCTAATAAGTATCGAAGTTATTGTTACCTGTCATAATTAGTATTGAAGTAACAGTTACCTACCAAATTTTTTAATCAAAATTACAGTTACTTGTCATAGTTAGTAACGAAGTTAGAGTTTCTTGTCATAATTAGTATCGAAGTTACAGTTGTCTGTCATAATTTGTATCGAAGTTATAGTTACTTGTCATAATTAGTATCGAAGTTACTGTTACCTGTCATAATTAGTTTTGAAGTTACAGTTACCTGCCATAATTTGTATCGAAATTACAGTTACTTGTCGTAATTAGAAATGAAGTTACAGTTACCTGTCATAATAAGTATCGAAGTTACTGTTACTTGTCATAATTAGTATTGAAGTTACAGTTACCTACCATAATTAGTATTGAAGTTACATTTACCTACCATAATTTTTTATCAAAATTACAGTTACTTGTCATAATTAGTAACGAAGTTAGAGTTTCTTGTCATAATTAGTATCGAAGTTACAGTTACCTGTCATAATTTGTACCGAAGTTATAGTTAATTGTCATAATTAGTATCGAAGATAGTGTTACCAGTCATAATTAGTATCGAAGTTACAGTTACCTGCCATAATTTGCATCAAAATTACAGTTACTTGTCATAATTAGTAACGAAGTTACAGTTACCTGTCATAAATAGTATCGAAGTTACAGTTACTTGTCATAATTAGTATCGAAGTTACTGTTACCTGTCATAATAAGTATCGAAGTTACAGTTACCTGCCAAAATTTGTATCGAAATTACAGTTACTTGTTATAATTAGTAACGAAGTTACAGTTACCTGCCATAATTTGTATCGAAATAACAGTTCCTTGTCATAATTAGTATCGAAGTTACAGTTACTTGTCATAAATAGTATCGAAGTTAGTTACTTGTCATAATTAGTATCGAAGTTACTGTTACCTGTCATAATAAGTATCGAAGTTACAGTTACCTGCCAAAATTTGTATCGAAATTACAGTTACTTGTCATAATTAGTAACGAAGTTACAGTTACTTGTCATAATTAGTATCGAAGTTACAGTTACTTGTCATAATTAGTATGGATGTTACTGTTACTTGTCATAATTAGTATCGAAATTACTGTTACCTGTCATAATTAGTATCGAAATTACAATTACCTGCCACAATTTGTAACGAAATTACAGTTACTTGTCATAATTAGTATCGAAGTTACAGTTACCTGCCAAAATTTGTATCGAAATTACAGTTACTTGTCATAATTAGTAACGATGTTACAGTTACCTGTCATAATTAGTATCGAAGTTACAGTTACTTGTGATAATTAGTATCGAAGTTACTGTTACTTGTCATAATTAGTATCGAATTACTGTTACTTGTCATAATAAGTATCGAAGTTACAGTTACCTGTCTTAATTTGTATCGAAATTACAGGGACTTGTCATAATTAGTAACGAAGTTACAGTTACCTGCCACAATTAGTATTGAAATTAAAGTTACTTGTCCTAATTAGTAACGAAGTTACAGTTACCTGTCCTAATTAGTATCGAAGTTACTGTTACCTGTCATAATTAGTATTGAAGTTACAGTTACCTACCAAAATTTTTTATCAAAATTACAGTTACTTGTCATAGTCAGTAACGAAGTTAGAGTTTCTTGTCATAATTAGTATCGAAGTTACAGTTGTCTGTCATAATTTGTATCGAAGTTATAGTTACTTGTCATAATTAGTATCGATGTTACTGTTACCTGTCATAATTAGTATTGAAGTTACAGTTACCTGCCATAATTTGTATCGAAATTACAGTTACTTGTCATAATTAGAAACGAAGTTACAGTTACCTGTCATAATTAATATCTAAGTTACAGTTACTTGTCATAATTAGAATCGAAGTTACTGTTACCTGTCATAATTAATATCGAAGTTACAGTTACCAGCCAAAATTTGTATCGAAATTACAGTTACTTGTCAAAATTAGTAACGAAGATACAGTTACCTGTCATAATTAGTATCGAAGTTACATTTACTTGTCATAATTAGTATCGAAGTTACAGTTACCTACCATAATTTGTATCGAAATTAAAGTTACCTGTCATAATTAGTAACGAAGTTACAGTTACCTGTCATAATTAGTATCGAAGTTACTGTTACCTGTCATAATTAGTATTGAAGTTACAGTTACCTACCATAATTTTTTATCAAAATTACAGTTACTTGTCATAATGAGTAACGAAGGTAGAGTTTCCTGTCATCATTAGTATCGAAGTTACTGTTACCTGTCTAATTAGTATCGAAGTTACTTTTACTTGCCATAATTTGTATCGAAATTACAGTTACTTGTCATAATTAGTAACGAAGTTACAGTTACCTGTCATAATTTGTATCGAAATTACAGTTACTTGTCATAATTAGTAACGAAGTTACAGTTTACTGTCATAATTAGTATCGAAGTTACTGTAACCTGTCATAATTAGTATCGAAATTACAGTTACCTGCCATAATTTGTATCGAAATTACAGGGACTTGTAATAATTAGTAACGAAGTTACAGTTACCTGCCATAATAAGTATCGAAATTAAAGTTACTTGTCATAATTAGTAACGAAGTTACAGTTACCTGTCATAATTAGTATCGAAGTTACTGTTACCTGTCATAATTAGTATTGAAGTTACAGTTACCTACCATAATTTTTTAACAAAATTACAGTTACTTGTCATAATTAGTAACGAAGTTAGAGTTTCTTGTCATAATTAGTATCGAAGTTACAGTAACCTGTCATAATTTGTACCGAAGTTATAGTTAATTGTCATAATTAGTATCGAAGATGGTGTTACCAGTCATAATTAGTATCGAAGTTACAGTTACCTGCCATAATTTGTATCAAAATTACAGTTACTTGTCATAATTAGTAACGAAGTTACAGTTACCTGTCATAAATAGTATCGAAGTTACAGTTACTTGTCATAATTAGTACCGAAGTTACTGTTACCTGTCATAATAAGTATCGAAGTTACAGTTACCTGCCATAATTTGTATCAAAATTACAGTTACTTGTCATAATTAGTAACGAAGTTACAGTTACCTGTCTAATTAGTATCGAAGTTACTTTTACTTGCCATAATTTGTATCGAAATTACAGTTACTTGTCATAATTAGTAACGAAGTTACAGTTACCTGCCATAATAAGTATCGAAATTAAAGTTACTTGTCATAATTAGTACTGAAGTTACAGTTACTTGTCATAATAAGTATGGAAGTCACTGTTACTTGTCATAATTAGTATCGAAGTTACTGTTACTTCTCATAATTAGTATCGAAGTTACTGTTACCTGTCATAATAAGTATCGAAGTTACATTTACCTGTCTTAAATTGTATCTAAATTACAGGGACTTGTCATAATTAGTAACTAAGTTACAGTTACCTGCCATAATTAGTATTGAAATTAAAGTTACTTGTCATAATTAGTAACGAAGTTACAGTTACCTGTCCTAATAAGTATCGAAGTTATTGTTACCTGTCATAATTAGTATTGAAGTAACAGTTACCTACCAAATTTTTTAATCAAAATTACAGTTACTTGTCATAGTTAGTAACGAAGTTAGAGTTTCTTGTCATAATTAGTATCGAAGTTACAGTTGTCTGTCATAATTTGTATCGAAGTTATAGTTACTTGTCATAATTAGTATCGAAGTTACTGTTACCTGTCATAATTAGTATTGAAGTTACAGTTACCTGCCATAATTTGTATCGAAATTACAGTTACTTGTCGTAATTAGAAACGAAGTTACAGTTACCTGTCATAATAAGTATCGAAGTTACTGTTACTTGTCATAATTAGTATTGAAGTTACAGTTACCTACCATAATTAGTATTGAAGTTACATTTACCTACCATAATTTTTTATCAAAATTACAGTTACTTGTCATAATTAGTAACGAAGTTAGAGTTTCTTGTCATAATTAGTATCGAAGTTACAGTTACCTGTCATAATTTGTACCGAAGTTATAGTTAATTGTCATAATTAGTATCGAAGATAGTGTTACCAGTCATAATTAGTATCGAAGTTACAGTTACCTGCCATAATTTGTATCAAAATTACAGTTACTTGTCATAATTAGTAACGAAGTTACAGTTACCTGTCATAAATAGTATCGAAGTTACAGTTACTTGTCATAATTAGTATCGAAGTTACTGTTACCTGTCATAATAAGTATCGAAGTTACAGTTACCTGCCAAAATTTGTATCGAAATTACAGTTACTTGTTATAATTAGTAACGAAGTTACAGTTACCTGCCATAATTTGTATCGAAATTACAGTTCCTTGTCATAATTAGTATCGAAGTTACAGTTACTTGTCATAAATAGTATCGAAGTTAGTTACTTGTCATAATTAGTATCGAAGTTACTGTTACCTGTCATAATAAGTATCGAAGTTACAGTTACCTGCCAAAATTTGTATCGAAATTACAGTTACTTGTCATAATTAGTAACGAAGTTACAGTTACTTGTCATAATTAGTATCGAAGTTACAGTTACTTGTCATAATTAGTATGGATGTTAGTGTTACTTGTCATAATTAGTATCGAAGTTACTGTCACCTGTCATAATTAGTATCGAAATTACAATTACCTGCCACAATTTGTAACGAAATTACAGTTACTTGTCATAATTAGTATCGAAGTTACAGTTACCTGCCAAAATTTGTATCGAAATTACAGTTACTTGTCATAATTAGTAACGATGTTACAGTTACCTGTCATAATTAGTATCGAAGTTACAGTTACTTGTGATAATTAGTATCGAAGTTACTGTTACTTGTCATAATTAGTATCGAATTACTGTTACTTGTCATAATAAGTATCGAAGTTACAGTTACCTGTCTTAATTTGTATCGAAATTACAGGGACTTGTCATAATTTGTAACGAAGTTACAGTTACCTGCCACAATTAGTATTGAAATTAAAGTTACTTGTCCTAATTAGTAACGAAGTTACAGTTACCTGTCCTAATTAGTATCGAAGTTACTGTTACCTGTCATAATTAGTATTGAAGTTACAGTTACCTACCAAAATTTTTTATCAAAATTACAGTTACCTGTCATAGTTAATAACGAAGTTAGAGTTTCTTGTCATAATTAGTATCGAAGTTACAGTTGTCTGTCATAATTTGTATCGAAGTTATAGTTACTTGTCATAATTAGTATCGAAGTTACTGTTACCTGTCATAATTAGTATTGAAGTTACATTTACCTGCCATAATTTGTATCGAAATTACAGTTACTTGTCATAATTAGAAACGAAGTTACAGTTACCTGTCATAATTAATATCTAAGTTACAGTTACTTGTCATAATTAGAATCGAAGTTACTGTTACCTGTCATAATTAATATCGAAGTTACAGTTACCAGCCAAAATTTGTATCGAAATTACAGTTACTTGTCAAAATTAGTAACGAAGATACAGTTACCTGTCATAATTAGTATCGAAGTTACATTTACTTGTCATAATTAGTATCGAAGTTACAGTTACCTACCATAATTTGTATCGAAATTAAAGTTACCTGTCATAATTAGTAACGAAGTTACAGTTACCTGTCATAATTAGTATCGAAGTTACTGTTACCTGTCATAATTAGTATTGAAGTTACAGTTACCTACCATAATTTGTTATCAAAATTACAGTTACTTGTCATAATGAGTAACGAAGGTAGAGTTTCCTGTCATCATTAGTATCGAAGTTACTGTTACCTGTCTAATTAGTAACGAAGTTACTTTTACTTGCCATAATTTGTATCGAAATTACAGTTACTTGTCATAATTAGTAACGAAGTTACAGTTACCTGTCATAATTTGTATCGAAATTACAGTTACTTGTCATAATTAGTAACGAAGTTACAGTTTACTGTCATAATTAGTATCGAAGTTACTGTAACCTGTCATAATTAGTATCGAAATTACAGTTACCTGCCATAATTTGTATCGAAATTACAGGGACTTGTAATAATTAGTAACGAAGTTACACTTACCTGCCATAATAAGTATCGAAATTAAAGTTACTTGTCATAATTAGTAACGAAGTTACAGTTACCTGTCATAATTAGTATCGAAGTTACTGTTACCTGTCATAATTAGTATTGAAGTTACAGTTACCTACCATAATTTTTTAACAAAATTACAGTTACTTGTCATAATTAGTAACGAAGTTAGAGTTTCTTGTCATAATTAGTATCGAAGTTACAGTAACCTGTCATAATTTGTACCGAAGTTATAGTTAATTGTCATAATTAGTATCGAAGATGGTGTTACCAGTCATAATTAGTATCGAAGTTACAGTTACCTGCCATAATTTGTATCAAAATTACAGTTACTTGTCATAATTAGTAACGAAGTTACAGTTACCTGTCATAAATAGTATCGAAGTTACAGTTACTTGTCATAATTACTATCGAAGTTACTGTCACCTGTCATAATAAGTATCGAAGTTACAGTTACCTGCAAAAATTTGTATCGAAATTACAGTTACTTGTCATAATTAGTAACGAAGTTACAGTTACCTGTCATAATTAGTATCGAAGTTACAGTTACTTGTCATAATTAGTATCGAAGTTACAGTTACTTGTCATAATTAGTATGGACGTTACTGTTACTTGTCATAATTAGTATCGAAGTTACTGTTACCTGTCATAATTAGTATCGAAATTACAATTACCTGCCACAATTTGTAACGAAATTACAGTTACTTGTCATAATTAGTATCGAAGTTACAGTTACCTGCCAAAATTTGTATCGAAATTACAGTTACTTGTCATAATTAGTAACGAAGTTACAGTTACCTGTCATAATTAGTATCGAAGTTACAGTTACTTGTGATAATTAGTATCGAAGTTACTGATACTTGTCATAATTAGTATCGAAGTTACTGTTACCTGTCATAATAAGTATCGAAGTTACAGTTACCTGTCTTAATTTGTATCGAAATTACACTGACTTGTCATAATTAGTAACGATTTTACAGTTACCTGCCATAATTAGTATTGAAATTAAAGTTACTTGTCATAATTAGTAACGAAGTTACAGTTACCTGTCCTAATTAGTATCGAAGTTACAGTTACCTGCCATAAATTGTAACAAAATTACAGTTTCTTGTCATAATTAGTAACGAAGTTACAGTTACCTGTCATAATTAGTATCGAAGTTACAGTTACTTGTTATAATTAGTAACGAAGTTACTGTTACCTGTCATAATTAGTATCGAAGTTACAGTTACCTGCCAAAATTTGTATCGAAATTGCAGTTACTTGTCATAATTAGTAACGAAGTTACAGTTACCTGCCATAATTTGTATCGAAATTACAGTTCCTTGTCATAATTAGTATCGAAGTTACAGTTACCTGTCATAATTATCATGGAAGGTACTGTTACTTGTCATAATTAGTAACGAAGTTACAGTTACCTGTCATAATTTGTATCGAAATTACAGTTACTTGTCATAATTAGTAACGAAGTTACAGTTTCCTGTCATAATTAGTATCGAAGATACTGTTACCTGTCATAATTAGTATGGAAGTTACAGTTACCTGCCATAATTTGTATCGAAATTACAGGGACTTGTCTTAATTAGTATCGAAGTTACAGTTACCTGTCATAATTAGTATTGAAGTTACAGTTACCTACCTTAATTTTTTATCAAAATTACAGTTACTTGTCATAATTAGTAACGAAGGTAGAGTTTCCTGTCATAATGAGTATCGAAGTTACTGTTACCTGTCTAATTAGTATCGAAGTTACTGTTACCTGCCATAATTTGTATCGAAATTACAGTTACTTGTCATAATTAGTAAGGAAGTTACAGTCACCTGTCATAATTTGTATCGAAATTACAGTTACCTGTCATAATTAGTAACGAAGTTACAGTTTCCTGTCATAATTAGTATCAAAGTTACTGTTACCTGTCATAATTAGTATCGAAATTACAGTTACCTGCCATAATTTGTATCGAAATTACAGGGACTTGTAATAATTAGTAACGAAGTTACAGTTACCTGCCATAATAAGTATCGAAATTAAAGTTACTTGTCATAATTAGTAACGATGTTACAGTTACCTGTCATAATTAGTATCGAAGTTACTGTTACCTGTCATAATTAGTATTAAAGTTACAGTTACCTACCATAGTTTTTTAACAAAATTACAGATACTTGTCATAATTAGTAACGAAGTTAGAGTTTCTTGTCATAATTAGTATCGAAGTTACAGTTACCTGTCATAATTTGTACCGAAGTTATAGTTAATTGTCATAATTAGTATCGAAGAAAGTGTTACCAGTCATAATTAGTATAGAAGTTACAGTTACCTGCCATAATTTGTATCAAAATTACAGTTACTTGTCATAATTAGTTACGAAGTTACAGTTTCCTGTCATAAATAGTATCGAAATTACAGTTACTTGTCATAATTAGTATCGAAGTTACTGTTACCTGTCATAATAAGTATCGAAGTTACAGTTACCTGCCAAAATTTGTATCGAAATTACAGTTACTTGTCATAATTAGTAAAGAAGTTACAGTTACCTGTCATAATTAGTATCGAAGTTACAGTTACTTGTCATAATTAGTATCGAAGTTACAGTTACTTGTCATAATAAGTATGGAAGTCACTGTTACTTGTCATAATTAGTATCGAAGTTACTGTTACCTGTCATAATTAGTATCGAAATTACAATTACCTGCCACAATTTGGAACGAAATTACAGTTACTTGTCATAATTAGTATCGAAGTTACAGTTACCTGCCAAAATTTGTATCGAAATTACAGTTACTTGACATAATTAGTAACGAAGTTACAGTTACCTGTCATAATTAGTACTGATGTTACAGTTACTTGTCATAATTAGTATCGAAGTTACTGTTACTTCTCATAATTAGTATCGAAGTTACTGTTACCTGTCATAATAAGTATCGAAGTTACAGTTACCTGTCTTAATTTGTATCTAAATTACAGGGACTTGTCATAATTAGTAACTAAGTTACAGTTACCTGCCATAATTAGTATTGAAATTAAAGTTACTTGTCATAATTAGTAACGACGTTACAGTTACCTGTCCTAATAAGTATCGAAGTTACTGTTACTTGCCATAATTTGTATCGAAATTACAGTTACTTGTCATAATTAGTAACGAAGTTACAGTTACCTGTCATAATTAGTATCGAAGTTACAGTTACTTGTCTTAATTAGTATCGAAGTTACTGTTACTTGTCATAATTAGTATCGAAGTTACTGTTACCTGTCATAATTAGCATCGAAGGTACTGTTAAATGTCAGAATTAGTATCGACGTTACTGTTACCTGTCATAATTAGTAACGAAGTTACAGTTACCTGTCATAATTAGCATCGAAGTTATAGTTACTTGTCATAATTAGTACCGAAGTTACTGTTACCTGTCATAATTAATATTGAAGTTACAGTTACCTACCAATTTTTTTATCAATATTACAGTTACTTGTCTTAATTAGTAACGAAGTTAGATTTTCTTGTCATAATTAGCAACGAAGTTACAGTTACCTGTCATAATTTGTATCGAAGTTATAGTTACTTGTCATAATTATTAGCGAAGTTCCTGTTATCTGTCATAATTAGTATCGAAGTTACAGTTACCTGCCATATATTGTTACAAAATTACAGTTACTTGTCGTAATTAGTAACGAAGTTACAGTTACCTGTCATAATTAGTATCGAAGTTACAGTTACTTGTCATAATTAGTATCGAAGATACTGTTACCTGTAATAATTAGTATCGATGTTACAGTTACCTGCCAAAATTTGTATCGAAATTACAGTTACTTGTTATAATTAGTAACGAAGTTACAGTTACCTGCCATATTTTGTATCGAAATTACAGTTCCTTGTCATAATTAGTATCGAAGTTACAGTTACCTGTCGAAATTAGCATCGAAGGTACTGTTACTTGTCATAATTAGTAACGAAGTTACAGTTACCTGTCATAATTTGTATCGAAATTACAGTTACTTGTCATAATTAGTAACGAAGTTACACTTTCCTGTCATAATTAGTATCGAAGTAACTGTTACCTGTCATAATTAGCATCGAAGTTACAGTTACTTGTCATAATAAGTATGGAAGTCACTGTTACTTGTCATAATTAGTATCGAAGTTAATGTTACCTGTCATAATTAGTATCGAAATTACAATTACCTGCCACAATTTGGAACGAAATTACAGTTACTTGTCATAATTAGTATCGAAGTTACAGTTACCTGCCAAAATTTGTATCGAAATTACAGTTACTTGTCATAATTAGTAACGAAGTTACAGTTACCTGTCATAATTAGTACTGATGTTACAGTTACTTGTCATAATTAGTATCGAAGTTACTGTTACTTCTCATAATTAGTATCGAAGTTACTGTTACCTGTCATAATAAGTATCGAAGTTACATTTACCTGTCTTAATTTGTATCTAAATTACAGGGACTTGTCATAATTAGTAACTAAGTTACAGTTACCTGCCATAATTAGTATTGAAATTAAAGTTACTTGTCATAATTAGTAACGAGGTTACAGTTACCTGTCCTAATAAGTATCGAAGTTATTGTTACCTGTCATAATTAGTATTGAAGTAACAGTTACCTACCAAATTTTTTAATCAAAATTACAGTTACTTGTCATAGTTAGTAACGAAGTTAGAGTTTCTTGTCATAATTAGTATCGAAGTTACAGTTGTCTGTCATAATTTGTATCGAAGTTATAGTTACTTGTCATAATTAGTATCGAAGTTACTGTTACCTGTCATAATTAGTATTGAAGTTACAGTTACCTGCCATAATTTGTATCGAAATTACAGTTACTTGTCGTAATTAGAAATGAAGTTACAGTTACCTGTCATAATAAGTATCGAAGTTACTGTTACTTGTCATAATTAGTATTGAAGTTACAGTTACCTACCATAATTAGTATTGTAGTTACATTTACCTACCATAATTTTTTATCAAAATTACAGTTACTTGTCATAATTAGTAACGAAGTTAGAGTTTCTTGTCATAATTAGTATCGAAGTTACAGTTACCTGTCATAATTTGTACCGAAGTTATAGTTAATTGTCATAATTAGTATCGAAGATAGTGTTACCAGTCATAATTAGTATCGAAGTTACAGTTACCTGCCATAATTTGTATCAAAATTACAGTTACTTGTCATAATTAGTAACGAAGTTACAGTTACCTGTCATAAATAGTATCGAAGTTACAGTTACTTGTCATAATTAGTATCGAAGTTACTGTTACCTGTCATAATAAGTATCGAAGTTACAGTTACCTGCCAAAATTTGTATCGAAATTACAGTTACTTGTTATAATTAGTAACGAAGTTACAGTTACCTGCCATAATTTGTATCGAAATTACAGTTCCTTGTCATAATTAGTATCGAAGTTACAGTTACTTGTCATAAATAGTATCGAAGTTAGTTACTTGTCATAATTAGTATCGAAGTTACTGTTACCTGTCATAATAAGTATCGAAGTTACAGTTACCTGTCTTAATTTGTATCGAAATTACAGGGACTTGTCATAATTAGTAACGAAGTTACAGTTACCTGCCACAATTAGTATTGAAATTAAAGTTACTTGTCCTAATTAGTAACGAAGTTACAGTTACCTGTCCTAATTAGTATCGAAGTTACTGTTACCTGTCATAATTAGTATTGAAGTTACAGTTACCTACCAAAATTTTTTATCAAAATTACAGTTACTTGTCATAGTCAGTAACGAAGTTAGAGTTTCTTGTCATAATTAGTATCGAAGTTACAGTTGTCTGTCATAATTTGTATCGAAGTTATAGTTACTTGTCATAATTAGTATCGAAGTTACTGTTACCTGTCATAATTAGTATTGAAGTTACAGTTACCTGCCATAATTTGTATCGAAATTACAGTTACTTGTCATAATTAGAAACGAAGTTACAGTTACCTGTCATAATTAATATCTAAGTTACAGTTACTTGTCATAATTAGAATCGAAGTTACTGTTACCTGTCATAATTAATATCGAAGTTACAGTTACCAGCCAAAATTTGTATCGAAATTACAGTTACTTGTCAAAATTAGTAACGAAGATACAGTTACCTGTCATAATTAGTATCGAAGTTACATTTACTTGTCATCATTAGTATCGAAGTTACAGTTACCTACCATAATTTGTATCGAAATTAAAGTTACCTGTCATAATTAGTAACGAAGTTACAGTTACCTGTCATAATTAGTATCGAAGTTACTGTTACCTGTCATAATTAGTATTGAAGTTACAGTTACCTACCATAATTTTTTATCAAAATTACAGTTACTTGTCATAATGAGTAACGAAGGTAGAGTTTCCTGTCATCATTAGTATCGAAGTTACTGTTACCTGTCTAATTAGTATCGAAGTTACTTTTACTTGCCATAATTTGTATCGAAATTACAGTTACTTGTCATAATTAGTAACGAAGTTACAGTTACCTGTCATAATTTGTATCGAAATTACAGTTACTTGTCATAATTAGTAACGAAGTTACTGTTTACTGTCATAATTAGTATCCAAGTTACTGTAACCTGTCATAATTAGTATCGAAATTACAGTTACCTGCCATAATTTGTATCGAAATTACAGGGACTTGTAATAATTAGTAACGAAGTTACAGTTACCTGCCATAATAAGTATCGAAATTAAAGTTACTTGTCATAATTAGTAACGAAGTTACAGTTACCTGTCATAATTAGTATCGAAGTTACTGTTACCTGTCATAATTAGTATTGAAGTTACAGTTACCTACCATAATTTTTTAACAAAATTACAGTTACTTGTCATAATTAGTAACGAAGTTAGAGTTTCTTGTCATAATTAGTATCGAAGTTACAATTACCTGTCATAATTTGTACCGAAGTTATAGTTAATTGTCATAATTAGTATCGAAGAAAGTGTTACCAGTCATAATTAGTATAGAAGTTACAGTTACCTGCCATAATTTGTATCAAAATTACAGTTACTTGTCATAATTAGTTACGAAGTTAAAGTTTCCTGTCATAAATAATATCGAAATTACAGTTACTTGTCATAATTATTATCGAAGTTACTGTTACCTGTCATAATAAGTATCGAAGTTACAGTTACCTGCCAAAATTTGTATCGAAATTACAGTTACTTGTCATAATTAGTAAAGAAGTTACAGTTACCTGTCATAATTAGTATCGAAGTTACAGTTACTTGTCATAATTAGTATCGAAGTTACAGTTACTTGTCATAATAAGTATGGAAGTCACTGTTACTTGTCATAATTAGTATCGAAGTTACTGTTACCTGTCATAATTAGTATCGAAATTACAATTACCTGCCACAATTTGGAACGAAATTACAGTTACTTGTCATAATTAGTATCGAAGTTACAGTTACCTGCCAAAATTTGTATCGAAATTACAGTTACTTGTCATAATTAGTAACGAAGTTACAGTTAACTGTCATAATTAGTACTGATGTTACAGTTACTTGTCATAATTAGTATCGAAGTTACTGTTACTTCTCATAATTAGTATCGAAGTTACTGTTACCTGTCATAATAAGTATCGAAGTTACATTTACCTGTCTTAATTTGTATCTAAATTACAGGGACTTGTCATAATTAGTAACTAAGTTACAGTTACCTGCCATAATTAGTATTGAAATTAAAGTTACTTGTCATAATTAGTAACGAGGTTACAGTTACCTGTCCTAATAAGTATCGAAGTTATTGTTACCTGTCATAATTAGTATTGAAGTAACAGTTACCTACCAAATTTTTTAATCAAAATTACAGTTACTTGTCATAGTTAGTAACGAAGTTAGAGTTTCTTGTCATAATTAGTATCGAAGTTACAGTTGTCTGTCATAATTTGTATCGAAGTTATAGTTACTTGTCATAATTAGTATCGAAGTTACTGTTACCTGTCATAATTAGTTTTGAAGTTACAGTTACCTGCCATAATTTGTATCGAAATTACAGTTACTTGTCGTAATTAGAAATGAAGTTACAGTTACCTGTCATAATAAGTATCGAAGTTACTGTTACTTGTCATAATTAGTATTGAAGTTACAGTTACCTACCATAATTAGTATTGAAGTTACATTTACCTACCATAATTTTTTATCAAAATTACAGTTACTTGTCATAATTAGTAACGAAGTTAGAGTTTCTTGTCATAATTAGTATCGAAGTTACAGTTACCTGTCATAATTTGTACCGAAGTTATAGTTAATTGTCATAATTAGTATCGAAGATAGTGTTACCAGTCATAATTAGTATCGAAGTTACAGTTACCTGCCATAATTTGCATCAAAATTACAGTTACTTGTCATAATTAGTAACGAAGTTACAGTTACCTGTCATAAATAGTATCGAAGTTACAGTTACTTGTCATAATTAGTATCGAAGTTACTGTTACCTGTCATAATAAGTATCGAAGTTACAGTTACCTGCCAAAATTTGTATCGAAATTACAGTTACTTGTTATAATTAGTAACGAAGTTACAGTTACCTGCCATAATTTGTATCGAAATAACAGTTCCTTGTCATAATTAGTATCGAAGTTACAGTTACTTGTCATAAATAGTATCGAAGTTAGTTACTTGTCATAATTAGTATCGAAGTTACTGTTACCTGTCATAATAAGTATCGAAGTTACAGTTACCTGCCAAAATTTGTATCGAAATTACAGTTACTTGTCATAATTAGTAACGAAGTTACAGTTACTTGTCATAATTAGTATCGAAGTTACAGTTACTTGTCATAATTAGTATGGATGTTACTGTTACTTGTCATAATTAGTATCGAAGTTACTGTTACCTGTCATAATTAGTATCGAAATTACAATTACCTGCCACAATTTGTAACGAAATTACAGTTACTTGTCATAATTAGTATCGAAGTTACAGTTACCTGCCAAAATTTGTATCGAAATTACAGTTACTTGTCATAATTAGTAACGATGTTACAGTTACCTGTCATAATTAGTATCGAAGTTACAGTTACTTGTGATAATTAGTATCGAAGTTACTGTTACTTGTCATAATTAGTATCGAATTACTGTTACTTGTCATAATAAGTATCGAAGTTACAGTTACCTGTCTTAATTTGTATCGAAATTACAGGGACTTGTCATAATTAGTAACGAAGTTACAGTTACCTGCCACAATTAGTATTGAAATTAAAGTTACTTGTCCTAATTAGTAACGAAGTTACAGTTACCTGTCCTAATTAGTATCGAAGTTACTGTTACCTGTCATAATTAGTATTGAAGTTACAGTTACCTACCAAAATTTTTTATCAAAATTACAGTTACTTGTCATAGTCAGTAACGAAGTTAGAGTTTCTTGTCATAATTAGTATCGAAGTTACAGTTGTCTGTCATAATTTGTATCGAAGTTATAGTTACTTGTCATAATTAGTATCGATGTTACTGTTACCTGTCATAATTAGTATTGAAGTTACAGTTACCTGCCATAATTTGTATCGAAATTACAGTTACTTGTCATAATTAGAAACGAAGTTACAGTTACCTGTCATAATTAATATCTAAGTTACAGTTACTTGTCATAATTAGAATCGAAGTTACTGTTACCTGTCATAATTAATATCGAAGTTACAGTTACCAGCCAAAATTTGTATCGAAATTACAGTTACTTGTCAAAATTAGTAACGAAGATACAGTTACCTGTCATAATTAGTATCGAAGTTACATTTACTTGTCATAATTAGTATCGAAGTTACAGTTACCTACCATAATTTGTATCGAAATTAAAGTTACCTGTCATAATTAGTAACGAAGTTACAGTTACCTGTCATAATTAGTATCGAAGTTACTGTTACCTGTCATAATTAGTATTGAAGTTACAGTTACCTACCATAATTTTTTATCAAAATTACAGTTACTTGTCATAATGAGTAACGAAGGTAGAGTTTCCTGTCATCATTAGTATCGAAGTTACTGTTACCTGTCTAATTAGTATCGAAGTTACTTTTACTTGCCATAATTTGTATCGAAATTACAGTTACTTGTCATAATTAGTAACGAAGTTACAGTTACCTGTCATAATTTGTATCGAAATTACAGTTACTTGTCATAATTAGTAACGAAGTTACAGTTTACTGTCATAATTAGTATCGAAGTTACTGTAACCTGTCATAATTAGTATCGAAATTACAGTTACCTGCCATAATTTGTATCGAAATTACAGGGACTTGTAATAATTAGTAACGAAGTTACAGTTACCTGCCATAATAAGTATCGAAATTAAAGTTACTTGTCATAATTAGTAACGAAGTTACAGTTACCTGTCATAATTAGTATCGAAGTTACTGTTACCTGTCATAATTAGTATTGAAGTTACAGTTACCTACCATAATTTTTTAACAAAATTACAGTTACTTGTCATAATTAGTAACGAAGTTAGAGTTTCTTGTCATAATTAGTATCGAAGTTACAGTAACCTGTCATAATTTGTACCGAAGTTATAGTTAATTGTCATAATTAGTATCGAAGATGGTGTTACCAGTCATAATTAGTATCGAAGTTACAGTTACCTGCCATAATTTGTATCAAAATTACAGTTACTTGTCATAATTAGTAACGAAGTTACAGTTACCTGTCATAAATAGTATCGAAGTTACAGTTACTTGTCATAATTAGTACCGAAGTTACTGTTACCTGTCATAATAAGTATCGAAGTTACAGTTACCTGCCATAATTTGTATCAAAATTACAGTTACTTGTCATAATTAGTAACGAAGTTACAGTTACCTGTCTAATTAGTATCGAAGTTACTTTTACTTGCCATAATTTGTATCGAAATTACAGTTACTTGTCATAATTAGTAACGAAGTTACAGTTACCTGCCATAATAAGTATCGAAATTAAAGTTACTTGTCATAATTAGTACTGAAGTTACAGTTACTTGTCATAATAAGTATGGAAGTCACTGTTACTTGTCATAATTAGTATCGAAGTTACTGTTACTTCTCATAATTAGTATCGAAGTTACTGTTACCTGTCATAATAAGTATCGAAGTTACATTTACCTGTCTTAAATTGTATCTAAATTACAGGGACTTGTCATAATTAGTAACTAAGTTACAGTTACCTGCCATAATTAGTATTGAAATTAAAGTTACTTGTCATAATTAGTAACGAAGTTACAGTTACCTGTCCTAATAAGTATCGAAGTTATTGTTACCTGTCATAATTAGTATTGAAGTAACAGTTACCTACCAAATTTTTTAATCAAAATTACAGTTACTTGTCATAGTTAGTAACGAAGTTAGAGTTTCTTGTCATAATTAGTATCGAAGTTACAGTTGTCTGTCATAATTTGTATCGAAGTTATAGTTACTTGTCATAATTAGTATCGAAGTTACTGTTACCTGTCATAATTAGTATTGAAGTTACAGTTACCTGCCATAATTTGTATCGAAATTACAGTTACTTGTCGTAATTAGAAACGAAGTTACAGTTACCTGTCATAATAAGTATCGAAGTTACTGTTACTTGTCATAATTAGTATTGAAGTTACAGTTACCTACCATAATTAGTATTGAAGTTACATTTACCTACCATAATTTTTTATCAAAATTACAGTTACTTGTCATAATTAGTAACGAAGTTAGAGTTTCTTGTCATAATTAGTATCGAAGTTACAGTTACCTGTCATAATTTGTACCGAAGTTATAGTTAATTGTCATAATTAGTATCGAAGATAGTGTTACCAGTCATAATTAGTATCGAAGTTACAGTTACCTGCCATAATTTGTATCAAAATTACAGTTACTTGTCATAATTAGTAACGAAGTTACAGTTACCTGTCATAAATAGTATCGAAGTTACAGTTACTTGTCATAATTAGTATCGAAGTTACTGTTACCTGTCATAATAAGTATCGAAGTTACAGTTACCTGCCAAAATTTGTATCGAAATTACAGTTACTTGTTATAATTAGTAACGAAGTTACAGTTACCTGCCATAATTTGTATCGAAATTACAGTTCCTTGTCATAATTAGTATCGAAGTTACAGTTACTTGTCATAAATAGTATCGAAGTTAGTTACTTGTCATAATTAGTATCGAAGTTACTGTTACCTGTCATAATAAGTATCGAAGTTACAGTTACCTGCCAAAATTTGTATCGAAATTACAGTTACTTGTCATAATTAGTAACGAAGTTACAGTTACTTGTCATAATTAGTATCGAAGTTACAGTTACTTGTCATAATTAGTATGGATGTTAATGTTACTTGTCATAATTAGTATCGAAGTTACTGTTACCTGTCATAATTAGTATCGAAATTACAATTACCTGCCACAATTTGTAACGAAATTACAGTTACTTGTCATAATTAGTATCGAAGTTACAGTTACCTGCCAAAATTTGTATCGAAATTACAGTTACTTGTCATAATTAGTAACGATGTTACAGTTACCTGTCATAATTAGTATCGAAGTTACAGTTACTTGTGATAATTAGTATCGAAGTTACTGTTACTTGTCATAATTAGTATCGAATTACTGTTACTTGTCATAATAAGTATCGAAGTTACAGTTACCTGTCTTAATTTGTATCGAAATTACAGGGACTTGTCATAATTTGTAACGAAGTTACAGTTACCTGCCACAATTAGTATTGAAATTAAAGTTACTTGTCCTAATTAGTAACGAAGTTACAGTTACCTGTCCTAATTAGTATCGAAGTTACTGTTACCTGTCATAATTAGTATTGAAGTTACAGTTACCTACCAAAATTTTTTATCAAAATTACAGTTACCTGTCATAGTTAATAACGAAGTTAGAGTTTCTTGTCATAATTAGTATCGAAGTTACAGTTGTCTGTCATAATTTGTATCGAAGTTATAGTTACTTGTCATAATTAGTATCGAAGTAACTGTTACCTGTCATAATTAGTATTGAAGTTACATTTACCTGCCATAATTTGTATCGAAATTACAGTTACTTGTCATAATTAGAAACGAAGTTACAGTTACCTGTCATAATTAATATCTAAGTTACAGTTACTTGTCATAATTAGAATCGAAGTTACTGTTACCTGTCATAATTAATATCGAAGTTACAGTTACCAGCCAAAATTTGTATCGAAATTACAGTTACTTGTCAAAATTAGTAACGAAGATACAGTTACCTGTCATAATTAGTATCGAAGTTACATTTACTTGTCATAATTAGTATCGAAGTTACAGTTACCTACCATAATTTGTATCGAAATTAAAGTTACCTGTCATAATTAGTAACGAAGTTACAGTTACCTGTCATAATTAGTATCGAAGTTACTGTTACCTGTCATAATTAGTATTGAAGTTACAGTTACCTACCATAATTTGTTATCAAAATTACAGTTACTTGTCATAATGAGTAACGAAGGTAGAGTTTCCTGTCATCATTAGTATCGAAGTTACTGTTACCTGTCTAATTAGTAACGAAGTTACTTTTACTTGCCATAATTTGTATCGAAATTACAGTTACTTGTCATAATTAGTAACGAAGTTACAGTTACCTGTCATAATTTGTATCGAAATTACAGTTACTTGTCATAATTAGTAACGAAGTTTCAGTTTACTGTCATAATTAGTATCGAAGTTACTGTAACCTGTCATAATTAGTATCGAAATTACAGTTACCTGCCATAATTTGTATCGAAATTACAGGGACTTGTAATAATTAGTAACGAAGTTACAGTTACCTGCCATAATAAGTATCGAAATTAAAGTTACTTGTCATAATTAGTAACGAAGTTACAGTTACCTGTCATAATTAGTATCGAAGTTACTGTTACCTGTCATAATTAGTATTGAAGTTACAGTTACCTACCATAATTTTTTAACAAAATTACAGTTACTTGTCATAATTAGTAACGAAGTTAGAGTTTCTTGTCATAATTAGTATCGAAGTTACAGTAACCTGTCATAATTTGTACCGAAGTTATAGTTAATTGTCATAATTAGTATCGAAGATGGTGTTACCAGTCATAATTAGTATCGAAGTTACAGTTACCTGCCATAATTTGTATCAAAATTACAGTTACTTGTCATAATTAGTAACGAAGTTACAGTTACCTGTCATAAATAGTATCGAAGTTACAGTTACTTGTCATAATTACTATCGAAGTTACTGTCACCTGTCATAATAAGTATCGAAGTTACAGTTACCTGCAAAAATTTGTATCGAAATTACAGTTACTTGTCATAATTAGTAACGAAGTTACAGTTACCTGTCATAATTAGTATCGAAGTTACAGTTACTTGTCATAATTAGTATCGAAGTTACAGTTACTTGTCATAATTAGTATGGACGTTACTGTTACTTGTCATAATTAGTATCGAAGTTACTGTTACCTGTCATAATTAGTATCGAAATTACAATTACCTGCCACAATTTGTAACGAAATTACAGTTACTTGTCATAATTAGTATCGAAGTTACAGTTACCTGCCAAAATTTGTATCGAAATTACAGTTACTTGTCATAATTACTAACGAAGTTACAGTTACCTGTCATAATTAGTATCGAAGTTACAGTTACTTGTGATAATTAGTATCGAAGTTACTGATACTTGTCATAATTAGTATCGAAGTTACTGTTACCTGTCATAATAAGTATCGAAGTTACAGTTACCTGTCTTAATTTGTATCGAAATTACACTGACTTGTCATAATTAGTAACGATTTTACAGTTACCTGCCATAATTAGTATTGAAATTAAAGTTACTTGTCATAATTAGTAACGAAGTTACAGTTACCTGTCCTAATTAGTATCGAAGTTACAGTTACCTGCCATAAATTGTAACAAAATTACAGTTTCTTGTCATAATTAGTAACGAAGTTACAGTTACCTGTCATAATTAGTATCGAAGTTACAGTTACTTGTTATAATTAGTAACGAAGTTACTGTTACCTGTCATAATTAGTATCGAAGTTACAGTTACCTGCCAAAATTTGTATCGAAATTGCAGTTACTTGTCATAATTAGTAACGAAGTTACAGTTACCTGCCATAATTTGTATCGAAATTACAGTTCCTTGTCATAATTAGTATCGAAGTTACAGTTACCTGTCATAATTATCATGGAAGGTACTGTTACTTGTCATAATTAGTAACGAAGTTACAGTTACCTGTCATAATTTGTATCGAAATTACAGTTACTTGTCATAATTAGTAACGAAGTTACAGTTTCCTGTCATAATTAGTATCGAAGATACTGTTACCTGTCATAATTAGTATGGAAGTTACAGTTACCTGCCATAATTTGTATCGAAATTACAGGGACTTGTCTTAATTAGTATCGAAGTTACAGTTACCTGTCATAATTAGTATTGAAGTTACAGTTACCTACCTTAATTTTTTATCAAAATTACAGTTACTTGTCATAATTAGTAACGAAGGTAGAGTTTCCTGTCATAATGAGTATCGAAGTTACTGTTACCTGTCTAATTAGTATCGAAGTTACTGTTACCTGCCATAATTTGTATCGAAATTACAGTTACTTGTCATAATTAGTAAGGAAGTTACAGTCACCTGTCATAATTTGTATCGAAATTACAGTTACCTGTCATAATTAGTAACGAAGTTACAGTTTCCTGTCATAATTAGTATCAAAGTTACTGTTACCTGTCATAATTAGTATCGAAATTACAGTTACCTGCCATAATTTGTATCGAAATTACAGGGACTTGTAATAATTAGTAACGAAGTTACAGTTACCTGCCATAATAAGTATCGAAATTAAAGTTACTTGTCATAATTAGTAACGATGTTACAGTTACCTGTCATAATTAGTATCGAAGTTACTGTTACCTGTCATAATTAGTATTAAAGTTACAGTTACCTACCATAGTTTTTTAACAAAATTACAGATACTTGTCATAATTAGTAACGAAGTTAGAGTTTCTTGTCATAATTAGTATCGAAGTTACAGTTACCTGTCATAATTTGTACCGAAGTTATAGTTAATTGTCATAATTAGTATCGAAGAAAGTGTTACCAGTCATAATTAGTATAGAAGTTACAGTTACCTGCCATAATTTGTATCAAAATTACAGTTACTTGTCATAATTAGTTACGAAGTTACAGTTTCCTGTCATAAATAGTATCGAAATTACAGTTACTTGTCATAATTAGTATCGAAGTTACTGTTACCTGTCATAATAAGTATCGAAGTTACAGTTACCTGCCAAAATTTGTATCGAAATTACAGTTACTTGTCATAATTAGTAAAGAAGTTACAGTTACCTGTCATAATTAGTATCGAAGTTACAGTTACTTGTCATAATTAGTATCGAAGTTACAGTTACTTGTCATAATAAGTATGGAAGTCACTGTTACTTGTCATAATTAGTATCGAAGTTACTGTTACCTGTCATAATTAGTATCGAAATTACAATTACCTGCCACAATTTGGAACGAAATTACAGTTACTTGTCATAATTAGTATCGAAGTTACAGTTACCTGCCAAAATTTGTATCGAAATTACAGTTACTTGACATAATTAGTAACGAAGTTACAGTTACCTGTCATAATTAGTACTGATGTTACAGTTACTTGTCATAATTAGTATCGAAGTTACTGTTACTTCTCATAATTAGTATCGAAGTTACTGTTACCTGTCATAATAAGTATCGAAGTTACAGTTACCTGTCTTAATTTGTATCTAAATTACAGGGACTTGTCATAATTAGTAACTAAGTTACAGTTACCTGCCATAATTAGTATTGAAATTAAAGTTACTTGTCATAATTAGTAACGACGTTACAGTTACCTGTCCTAATAAGTATCGAAGTTACTGTTACTTGCCATAATTTGTATCGAAATTACAGTTACTTGTCATAATTAGTAACGAAGTTACAGTTACCTGTCATAATTAGTATCGAAGTTACAGTTACTTGTCTTAATTAGTATCGAAGTTACTGTTACTTGTCATAATTAGTATCGAAGTTACTGTTACCTGTCATAATTAGTATCGAAATTACAATTACCTGCCATAATTTGCAACGAAATTACAGTTACTTGTCATAATTAGTAACGAAGTTACAGTTACCTGTCATAATTAGTATCGAAGTTACAGTTACTTGTCATAATTAGTATCGAAGTTACAGTTACCTGTCATAATTAGCATCGAAGGTACTGTTAAATGTCAGAATTAGTATCGACGTTACTGTTACCTGTCATAATTAGTAACGAAGTTACAGTTACCTGTCATAATTAGCATCGAAGTTATAGTTACTTGTCATAATTAGTACCGAAGTTACTGTTACCTGTCATAATTAATATTGAAGTTACAGTTACCTACCAATTTTTTTATCAATATTACAGTTACTTGTCATAATTAGTAACGAAGTTAGATTTTCTTGTCATAATTAGCAACGAAGTTACAGTTACCTGTCATAATTTGTATCGAAGTTATAGTTACTTGTCATAATTATTAGCGAAGTTCCTGTTATCTGTCATAATTAGTATCGAAGTTACAGTTACCTGCCATATATTGTTACAAAATTAGAGTTACTTGTCGTAATTAGTAACGAAGTTACAGTTACCTGTCATAATTAGTATCGAAGTTACAGTTACTTGTCATAATTAGTATCGAAGATACTGTTACCTGTAATAATTAGTATCGATGTTACAGTTACCTGCCAAAATTTGTATCGAAATTACAGTTACTTGTTATAATTAGTAACGAAGTTACAGTTACCTGCCATATTTTGTATCGAAATTACAGTTCCTTGTCATAATTAGTATCGAAGTTACAGTTACCTGTCGAAATTAGCATCGAAGGTACTGTTACTTGTCATAATTAGTAACGAAGTTACAGTTACCTGTCATAATTTGTATCGAAATTACAGTTACTTGTCATAATTAGTAACGAAGTTACACTTTCCTGTCATAATTAGTATCGAAGTAACTGTTACCTGTCATAATTAGCATCGAAGTTACTGTTACCTGTCATAATTCGTATGGAAGATACAGTTACCTGCCATAATTTGTATCGAAATTACAGGGACTTGTCATAATTAGTATCGAAGTTACAGTTACCTGCCAAAATTTGTATCGAAATTACAGTTACTTATCATAATTAGTAACGAAGTTACAGTTACCTGCCATAATTAGCATCGAAGGTACTGTTACTTGTCATAATTAGTATCGACGTTACTGTTACCTGTCATAATTAGTATTGAAGTTACAATTACCTACCATAATTTTTTATCACAATTACAGTTACTTGTCATAATTAGTAACGAAGTTAGAGTTTCTTGTCATAATTAGTATTGAAGTTACAGTTACCTGTCATAATTTGTATCGAAGTTATAGTTACTTGTCATAATTAGTATCAAAGTTACTGTTACCTGTCATAATTAGTATCGAAGTTACAGTTACCTGCCATAATTTGTATCGAAATTACAGTAACTTGTCATAATTAGTAACGAAGTTACAGTTACCTGTCATAATTAGTATCGAAGTTACATTTACTTGTCATAATTAGTGTCGAAGTTACAGTTACCTGCCATAATTTGTTTCGAAATTACAGTAACTTGTCATAATTAGTAACGAAGTTACAGTTACCTGTCATAATTAGTATCGAAGTTACATTTACTTGTCATAATTAGTGTCGAAGTTACAGTTACCTGCCATTATTTGTATTGAAATTACAGGGAATTGTCATAATTAGTAACGAAGTTACAGTTACCTGCCATAATTAGTATTGAAATTAAAGTTACTTGTCATAATAAGTAAAGAAGTTACAGTTACCTGTGATAATTAGTATCGAAGTTACTGTTACCTGTCATAATTAGTATTGAATTTACAGTTACCTACCATAATTTTTTATCAAAATTACCGTTACTTGTCATAATTAGTAACGAAGGTAGAGTTTCCTGTCATAATTAGTATCGAAGTTACTGTTACCTGTCTAATTAGTACCGAAGTTACTGTTACCTGCCATAATTTGTATCGAAATTACAGTTACTTGTCATAATTAGTAACGAAGTTACAGTTACCTGTCATAATTTGTATCGAAATTACAGTTACTTGTCATAATTAGTAACGATGTTACAGTTTCCTGTCATAATTAGTATCGAAGTTACTGTTACCTGTCATAATTAGTATCGAAATTACAGTTACCTGCCATAATTTGTATCGAATTTACAGGGACTTGTCATAATTAGTAACGAAGTTACAGTTACCTGCCATAATAAGTATCGAAATTAAAGTTACTTGTCATAATTAGTAACGAAGTTACAGTTACCTGTCATAATAAGTATCGAAGTTACTGTTACCTGTCATAATTAGTATTGAAGTTACAGTTACCTACCATAATTAGTATTGAAGTTACAGTTACCTACCATAATTTTTTATCAAAATTACAGTTACTTGTCATAATTAGTAACGAAGTTAGAGTTTCTTGTCATAATTAGTATCGAAGTTACAGTTACCTGTCATAATTTGTACCGAAGTTATAGTTAATTGTCATAATTAGTATCGAAGGTAGTGTTACCTGTCATAATTAGTATCGAAGTTACAGTTACCTGCCATAATTTGTATCAAAATTACAGTTACTTGTCATAATTAGTAACGAAGTTACAGTTACCTGTCATAAATAGTATCGAAGTTACAGTTACATATCATAATTAGTATCGAAGTTACTGTTACCTGTCATAATAAGTATCGAAGTTACAGTTACCTGCCAAAATTTGTATCGAAATTACAGTTACTTGTCATAATTAGTAACGAAGTTACAGTTACCTGTCATAATTAGTATCGAAGTTACAGTTACTTGTCATAACTAGTATTGAAGTTGCTGTTACCTGTCATAATTAGTATCGAAATTACAATTACCTGCCACAATTTGTAACGAAATAACAGTTACTTGTCATAATTAGTAACGAAGTTACAGTTACCTGTCATAATTAGTATCGAAGTTACAGATACTTGTCTTAATTAGTATCGAAGTTACTGTTACCTGTCATAATTAGTCTTGAAGTTACAGTTACCTGCCATAATTAGTATCGAAGTTACAGATACCTGTCGTAATAAGTATCGAAGTTACATTTACCTGTCATAATTTGTATCGAAATTACAGGGACTTGTCATAATTAGTAACGAAGTTACAGTTACCTGCCATAATTAATATTGAAATTAAAGTTACTTGTCATAATTAGTAACGAAGTTACAGTTACCTGTCCTAATTAGTATCGAAGTTACTGTTATCTGTCATAATTAGTATTGAAGTTACAGTTACCTACCAAACTTTTTATCAAAATTACAGTTACTTGTCATAGTTAGTAACAAATTTAGAGTTTCTTGTCATAATTAGTATCGACGTTACTGTTACCTGTCATAATTAATATTGAAGTTGCTGTTACCTACCATAATTTTTTATCAAAATTACAGTTACTTGTCATAATTAGTAACGAAGTTAGAGTTTCTTGTCATACTTAGTATCGAAGTTTCAGTTACCTGTCATAATTTGTATCGAAGTTATAGTTACCTGTCGTAATAAGTATCGAAGTTACAGTTACCTGTCATAATTTGTATCGAAATTAAAGTTACTTGTCATAATTAGTAACGAAGTTATAGTTACCTGTGATAATTAGTATCGAAGTTACTGTTACCTGTCATAATTAGTATTGAATTTAGAGTTACCTACCATAATTTTTTACCAAAATTACAGTTACTTGTCATAATTAGTAACGAAGGTAGAGTTTCCGGTCATAATTAGTATCGAAGTTACTGTTACCCGTCTAATTAGTATCGAAGATACTGTTACCTGCCATAATTTGTATCGAAATTACAGTAACTTGTCATAATTAGTAACGAAGTTACAGTTACCTGTCATAATTTGTATCGAAATTACAGTAACTTGTCATAATTAGTAACGATGTTACAGTTTCCTGTCATAATTAGTATCGGAGTTACTGTTACCTGTCATAATAAGTATCGAAGTTACTGTTACTTGTCATAATTAGTATTGAAGTTACAGTAACCTACCATAATTTTTTATCAAAATTACAGTTACTTGTCATAATTAGTAACGAAGTTAGAGTTTCTTGTCATAATCAGTATCGAAGTTACAGTTACCACTCATAATTTGGACCGAAGTTATAGTTAATTGTCATAATTAGTATCGAAGATAGTTTTACCTGTCATAATTAGTATCGAAGTTACAGTTACCTGCCATAATTTGTATCAAAATTACAGTTACTTGTCATAATTAGTAACGAAGTTACAGTTACCTGTCGTAATTAGTATCGAAGTTACAGTTACTTGTCATAATTAGCATCGAAGTTACTGTTACCTGTCATAATAAGTATCGAAATTACAATTACCTGCCACAATTTGTAACGAAATTACAGTTACTTGTCATAATGAGTAACGGAGTTACAGTTACCTGTCATAATTAGTGTCGAAGTTACAGTTAGTTGTCATAATTAGTATCGAAGTTACTGTTACCTGTCATAATTAGTCTTGAAGTTACAGTTACCTGCCATAATTAGTATCGAAGTTACTGTTACCTGTCGTAATAAGTATCGAAGTTACAGTTACCTGTCATAATTTGTATCGAAATTACAGGGACTTGTCATAATTAGTAACGAAGTTACAGTTACCTGCCATAATTAGTATTGAAATTAAAGTTACTTGTCATAATTAGTAACGAAGTTACAGTTACCTGTCCTAATTAGTATCGAAGTTACTGTTACTTGTCATAATTAGTATTGAATTTACAGTTAACTACCAATTTTTTTTATCAAAATTACAGTTACTTGTCGTAGTTAGTAACGAAGTTAGAGTTTCTTGTCATAATTAGTATCGAAGTTACAGTTACCTGTCATAATTTGTATCGAAGTTATAGTTACTTGTCATAATTAGTATCGAAGTTACTGTTACCTGTCATAATTAGTATTGAAGTTACTGTTACCTGCCATAATTTGTTTCGAAATTACAGTTACTTGTCATAATTAGTAACGAAGATAGAGTTTCTTGTCATAATTAGTATCGAAGTTACAGTTACCTGTCATAATTTGTATCGAAGTTATAGTTACTTGTGATAATTAGTATCGAAGTTACTGTTACCTGTAATAATTAGTATCGAAGTTACAGTTACCTGCCATAATTTGTATCGTAATTACAGTAACTTGTCATAATTAGTAACGAAGTTACAGTTACCTGTCATAATTAGTATCGATGTTACAGTTACTTGTCATAATTAGAATCGAAGTTACTGTTACCTGTCATAATTAGTATCGAAGTTACAGTTACCTGCCAAAATTTGTATCGAAATTACAGTTACTTGTCATAATTAGTAACGAAGTTACAGTTACCTGTCATAATTAGTATCGAAGTTACATTTACTTGTCATAATTAGTGTCGAAGTTACAGTTACCTGCCATAATTCGTATCGAAATTACAGGGACTTGTCATAATTAGTAACGAAGTTACAGTTACCTGCCATAATAAGTATCGAAATTAAAGTGACTTGTCATAATTAGTAACGAAGTTACAGTTACCTGTGATAATTAGTATCGAAGTTACTGTTACCTGTCTTAATTAGTATTGAAGTTACAGTTACCTACCATAATTATTTTTCAAAATTACAGTTACTTGTTGTTACTTGTCATAATTAGTCACGAAGGTAGAGTTTCCTGTCATAATTAGAATCGAAGTTACTGTTACCTGTCTAATTAGTACCGATGTTACTGTTACCTGCCATAATTTGTATCGAAATTACAGTTACTTGTCATAATTAGTAACGAAGTTACAGTTACCTGTCATAATTTGTATCGAAATTACAGTTACTTGTCATAATTAGTAACGATGTTACAGTTTCCTGTCATAATTAGTATCGAAGTTACTGTTACCTGTCATAATTAGTATCGAAATTACAGTTACCTGCCATAATTTGTATCGAAATTACAGGGACTTGTCATAATTAGTAACGAAGTTACAGTTACCTGCCATAATAAGTATCGAAATTAAAGTTACTTGTCATAATTAGTAACGAAGTTACAGTTACCTGTCATAATAAGTATCGAAGTTACTGTTACTTGTCATAATTAGTATTGAAGTTACAGTTACCTACCATAATTAGTATTGAAGTTACAGTTACCTACCATAATTTTTTATCAAAATTACAGTTACTTGTCATAATTAGTAACGAAGTTAGAGTTTCTTGTCATAATTAGTATCGAAGTTACAGTTACCTGTCATAATTTGTACCGAAGTTATAGTTAATTGTCATAATTAGTCGCGAAGGTAGTGTTACCTGTCATAATTAGTATCGAAGTTACAGTTACCTGCCATAATTTGTATCAAAATTACAGTTACTTGTCATAATTAATAACGAAGTTACAGTTACCTGTCATAAATAGTATCGAAGTTACAGTTACATGTCATAATTAGTATCGAAGTTACTGTTACCTGTCATAATAAGTATCGAAGTTAAAGTTACCTGCCAAAATTTGTATCGAAATTACAGTTACTTGTCATAATTAGTAACGAAGTTACAGTTACCTGTCATAATTAGTATCGAAGTTACAGTTACTTGTCATAACTAGTATTGAAGTTGCTGTTACCTGTCATAATTAGTATCGAAATTACAATTACCTGCCACAATTTGTAACGAAATAACAGTTACTTGTCATAATTAGTAACGAAGTTACAGTTACCTGTCATAATTAGTATCGAAGTTACAGATACTTGTCTTAATTAGTATCGAAGTTACTGTTACCTGTCATAATTAGTCTTGAAGTTACAGTTACCTGCCATAATTAGTATCGAAGTTACTGTTACCTGTCGTAATAAGTATCGAAGTTACATTTACCTGTCATAATTTGTATCGAAATTACAGGGACTTGTCATAATTAGTAACGAAGTTACAGTTACCTGCCATAATTAATATTGAAATTAGAGTTACTTGTCATAATTAGTAACGAAGTTACAGTTACCTGTCCTAATTAGTATCGAAGTTACTGTTATCTGTCGTAATTAGTATTGAAGTTACAGTTACCTACCAAATTTTTTATCAAAATTACAGTTACTTGTCATAGTTAGTAACGAATTTAGAGTTTCTTGTCATAATTAGTATCGACGTTACTGTTACCTGTCATAATTAATATTGAAGTTGCTGTTACCTACCATAATTTTTTATCAAAATTAGAGTTACTTGTCATAATTAGTAACGAAGTTAGAGTTTCTTGTCATACTTAGTATCGAAGTTACAGTTACCTGTCATAATTTGTATCGAAGTTATAGTTACCTGTCGTAATAAGTATCGAAGTTACAGTTACCTGTCATAATTTATATCGAAATTAAAGTTTCTTGTCATAATTAGTAACGAAGTTACAGTTACCTGTGATAATTAGTATCGAAGTTACTGTTACCTGTCGTAATTAGTATTGAATTTAGAGTTACCTACCATAATTTTTTACCAATATTACAGTTACTTGTCATAATTAGTAACGAAGGTAGAGTTTCCTGTCATAATTAGTATCGAAGTTACTGTTACCCGTCTAATTAGTATCGAAGATACTCTTACCTGCCATAATTTGTATCGAAATTACAGTTACTTGTCATAATTAGTAACGAAGTTACAGTTACCTGTCATAATTTGTATCGAAATTACAGTTACTTGTCATAATTAGTAACGATGTTACAGTTTCCTGTCATAATTAGTATCGAAGTTACTGTTACCTGTCATAATTAGTATCGAAATTACAGTTACCTGCCATAATTTGTTTCGAAATTACAGGGACTTGTCATAATTAGTAACGAAGTTACAGTTACCTGCCATAATAAGTATCGAAATTAAAGTTACTTGTCATAATTAGTAACGAAGTTACAGTTACCTGTCATAATAAGTATCGACGTTACTGTTACTTGTCATAATTAGTATTGAAGTTACAGTAACCTACCATAATTTTTTATCGAAATTACAGTTACTTGTCATAATTAGTAACGATGTTAGAGTTTCTTGTCATAATCAGTATCGAAGTTACAGTTACCACTCATAATTTGGACCGAAGTTATAGTTAATTGTCATAATTAGTATCGAAGATAGTTTTACCTGTCATAATTAGTATCGAAGTTACAGTTACCTGCCATAATTTGTATCAAAATTACAGTTACTTGTCATAATTAGTAACGAAGTTACAGTTACCTGTCGTAAATAGTATCGAAGTTACAGTTACTTGTCATAATTAGTATCGAAGTTACTGTTACCTGTCATAATAAGTATAGAAGTTACAGTTACCTGCCAAAATTTGTATCGAAATTACAGTTACTTGTCATAAATAGTAACGAAGTTACAGTTACCTGTCATAATTAGTATCGGAGTTACAGTTACTTGTCATAATTAGTATCGAAGTTACTGTTACCTGTCATAATAAGTATCGAAATTACAATTACCTGCCACAATTTGTAACGAAATTACAGTTACTTGTCATAATTAGTAACGGAGTTACAGTTACCTGTCATAATTAGTGTCGAAGTTACAGTTAGTTGTCATAATTAGTATCGAAGTTACTGTTACCTGTCATAATTAGTCTTGAAGTTACAGTTACCTGCCATAATTAGTATCGAAGTTACTGTTACCTGTCGTAATAAGTATCGAAGTTACAGTTACCTGTCATAATTTGTATCGAAATTACAGGGACTTGTCATAATTAGTAACGAAGTTACAGTTACCTGCCATAATTAGTATTGAAATTAAAGTTACTTGTCATAATTAGTAACGAAGTTACAGTTACCTGTCCTAATTAGTATCGAAGTTACTGTTACTTATCATAATTAGTATTGAATTTACAGTTAACTACCAATTTTTTTAATCAAAATTACAGTTACTTGTCGTAGTTAGTAACGAAGTTAGAGTTTCTTGTCATAATTAGTATCGAAGTTACAGTTACCTGTCATAATTTGTATCGAAGTTATAGTTACTTGTCATAATTAGTATCGAAGTTACTGTAACCTGTCATAATTAGTATTGAAGTTACAGTTACCTACCATAATTTTTTATCAAAATTACAGTTACTTCTCATAATTAGTAACGAAGGTAGAGTTTCCTGTCATAATTAGTTTCGAAGTTACTGTTACCTGTCATAATTAGTATCGAAGTTACTGTTACCTGCCATAATTTGTTTCGAAATTACAGTTACCTGTCATAATTAGTAACGAAGTTACAGTCACCTGTCATAATTTGTATCGAAATTACAGTTACTTGTCATAATTAGTAACGACGTTACAGTTTCCTGTCATAATTAGTTTCGAAGTTACTGTTACCTGTCATAATTAGTATCGAAATTACAGTTACCTGCCATAATTTGTATCGAAATTACAGGGACTTGTAATAATTAGTAACGAAGTTACAATTACCTGCCATAATAAGTATCGAAATTAAAGTTACTTGTCATAATTATTAACGAAGTTACAGTTACCTGTCATAATTAGTATCGAAGTTACTGTTACCTGTCATAATTAGTATTAAAGTTACAGTTACCTACCATAATTTTTTAACAAAATTACAGTTACTTGTCATAATTAGTAACGAAGTTAGAGTTTCTTGTAATAATTAGTATCGAAGTTACAGTCACCTGTCATAATTTGTACCGAAATTATAGTTAATTGTCATAATTAGTATCGAAGAAAGTGTTACCAGTCATAATTAGTATCGAAGTTACAGTTACCTGCCATAATTTGTATCAAAATTACAGTTACTTGTCATAATTAGTAACGAAGTTACAGTTACCTGTCATAATTAGTATCGAAGTTACAGTTACTTGCCATAATTAGTATCGAAGTTACAGTTACTTGTCATAATTAGTATGGAAGTTACTGTAACTTGTCATAATTAGTATCGAAGTTACTGTTACCTGTCATAATTAGTATCGAAATTACAATTACCTGCCACAATTTGTAACGAAATTACAGTTACTTGTCATAATTAGTATCGAAGTTACAGTTACCTGCCAAAATTTGTATCGAAATTACAGTTACTTGTCATAATTAGTAACGAAGTTACAGTAACCTGTCATAAATAGTATCGAAGTTACAGTTACTTGTGATAATTAGTATCGAAGTGACTGTTACTTGTCATAATTAGTATCGAAGTTACTGTTACCTGTCATAATAAGTATCGAAGTTACAGTTACCTGTCTTAATTTGTATCAAAATTACAGGGACTTGTCATAATTAGTAACGAAGTTACAGTTACCTGCCATAATTTGTATTGAAATTAAAGTTACTTGTCATAATTAGTAACGAAGTTACAGTTACCTGTTCAAATTAGTATCGAAGTTACTGTTACCTGTCATAATTAGTATTGAAGTTACAGTTACCTACCAATTTTTTTTAAATCAAAATTACAGTTACTTGTCATAGTTAGTAACGAAGTTAGAGTTTCTTGTCATAATTAGTATCGAAGTTACAGTTGTCTGTCATAATTTGTATCGAAGTTATAGTTACTTGTCATAATTAGTATCGAAGTTACTGTTACCTGTCATAATTAGTATCGAAGTTACAGTTACCTGCCATAATTTGTATCGAAGTTACTGTTACCTGTCATACTTAGTAACGAAGTTACAGTTACCTGTCATAATTAGTATAGAAGTTACAGTAACTTGTCATAATTAGTATCGAAGTTACTGTTACTTGTCATAATTAGTATCGAAGTTACTCTTACCTGTCATAATTAGTATCGAAATTACAATTACCTGCTATAATTTGCAACGAAATTACAGTAACTTGTCATAATTAGTAACGAAGTTACAGTTACCTGTCATAATTAGTATCGAAGTTACAGTTACTTGTCATAATTAGTATCGAAGTTACAGTTACCTGTCATTATTAGCACCGAAGGTACTGTTACATGTCATAATTAGTATCGACGTTACTGTAACCTGTCATAATTAGTAACGAAGTTACAGTTACCTGTCATAATTTGCATCGAAGTTATAGTTACTTGTCATAATTAGTACCGAAGTTACTGTTACCTGTCATAATTAGTATTGAAGTTACAGTTACCTACCAATTTTTTTTTTCAATATTACATTTACTTGTCATAATTAGTAACGAAGTTAGATTTTCTTGTCATATTTAGTATCGAAGTTACAGTTACCTATCATAATTTGTATCGAAGTTATAGTTACTTGTCATAATTAGTAAGGAAGTTACTGTTATCTGTCATAATTAGTATGGAAGTTACAGTTACCTGCCATAAATTGTAACAAAATTACAGTTACTTGTCATAATTAGTAACGAAGTTACAGTTACCTGTCATAATTAGTATCGAAGTTACTGTTACCTGTCATAATTAGTAACGAAGTTAGTTACCTGTCATAATTAGTATGGAAGTTACAGTTACCTGCCATAATTGGTATCGAAATTACAGGGACTTGTCATAATTAGTATCGAAGTTACAGTTACTTGCCAAAATTTGTATCGAAATTACAGTTACTTGTCTTAATTAGTAACGAAGTTACAGTTACCTGACATAATTTGTATCGAAATTACTGTTCATTGTCATAATTAGATTCGAAGTTACAGTTACCTGTCATAATTAGCATCGAAGGTACTGTTACTTGTCATGATTAGTATCGACGTTTCTGTTACCTGTCATAATTAGTATTGAAGTTACAGTTACCTACCATAATTTTTTATCAAAATTACAGTTACTTGTCATAATTAGTAACGAAGATAGAGTTTCTTGTCATAATTAGTATCGAAGTTACAGTTACCTGTCATAATTTGTATCGAAGTTATAGTTACTTGTCATAATTAGTATCGAAGTTACTGTTACCTGTCATAATTAGTATCGAAGTTACAGTTACCTGCCATAATTTGTATCGTAATTACAGTAACTTGTCATAATTAGTAACGAAGTTACAGTTACCTGTCATAATTAGTATCGAAGTTACAGTTACTTGTCATAATTAGAATCGAAGTTACTGTTACCTGTCATAATTAGTATCGAAGTTACAGTTACCTGCCAAAATTTGTATCGAAATTACAGTTACTTGTCATAATTAGTAACGAAGTTACAGTTACCTGTCATAATTAGTATCGAAGTTACATTTACTTGTCATAATTAGTGTCGAAGTTACAGTTACCTGCCATAATTCGTATCGAAATTACAGGGACTTGTCATAATTAGTAACGAAGTTACAGTTACCTGCCATAATAAGTATCGAAATTAAAGTGACTTGTCATAATTAGTAACGAAGTTACAGTTACCTGTGATAATTAGTATCGAAGTTACTGTTACCTGTCATAATTAGTATTGAAGTTACAGTTACCTACCATAATTATTTTTCAAAATTACAGTTACTTGTTGTTACTTGTCATAATTAGTCACGAAGGTAGAGTTTCCTGTCATAATTAGAATCGAAGTTACTGTTACCTGTCTAATTAGTACCGATGTTACTGTTACCTGCCATAATTTGTATCGATATTACAGTTACTTGTCATAATTAGTAACGAAGTTACAGTTACCTGTCATAATTTGTATCAAAATTACAGTTACTTGTCATAATTAGTAACGATGTTACAGTTTCCTGTCATAATTTGTTTCGAAGTTACTGTTACCTGTCATAATTAGTATCGAAATTACAGTTACCTGCCATAATTTGTATCGAAATTACAGGGACTTGTCATAATTAGTAACGAAGTTACAGTTACCTGCCATAATAAGTATCGAAATTAAAGTTACTTATCATAATTAGTAACGAAGTTACAGTTACCTGTCATAATAAGTATCGAAGTTACTGTTACTTGTCATAATTAGTATTGAAGTTACAGTTACCTACCATAATTAGTATTGAAGTTACAGTTACCTACCATAATTTTTTATCAAAATTACAGTTACTTGTCATAATTAGTAACGAAGTTAGAGTTTCTTGTCATAATTAGTATCGAAGTTACAGTTACCTGTCATAATTTGTACCGAAGTTATAGTTAATTGTCATAATTAGTCGCGAAGGTAGTGTTACCTGTCATAATTAGTATCGAAGTTACAGTTACCTGCCATAATTTGTATCAAAATTACAGTTACTTGTCATAATTAGTAACGAAGTTACAGTTACCTGTCATAAATAGTATCGAAGTTGCAGTTACATGTCATAATTAGTATCGAAGTTACTGTTACCTGTCATAATAAGTATCGAAGTTACAGTTACCTGCCAAAATTTGTATCGAAATTACAGTTACTTGTCATAATTAGTAACGAAGTTACAGTTACCTGTCATAATTAGTATCGAAGTTACAGTTACTTGTCATAACTAGTATCGAAGTTGCTGTTACCTGTCATAATTAGTATCGAAATTACAATTACCTGCCACAATTTGTAACGAAATAACAGTTACTTGTCATAATTAGTAATGAAGTTACAGTTACCTGTCATAATTAGTATCGTAGTTACATATACTTGTCTTAATTAGTATCGAAGTTACTGTTACCTGTCATAATTAGTCTTGAAGTTACAGTTACCTGCCATAATTAGTATCGAAGTTACTGTTACCTGTCGTAATAAGTATCGAAGTTACAGTTACCTGTCATAATTTGTATCGAAATTACAGGGACTTGTCATAATTAGTAACGAAGTTACAGTTACCTGCCATAATTAGTATTGAAATTAAAGTTACTTGTCATAATTAGTAACGAAGTTACAGTTGTCCTAATTAGTATCGAAGTTAATGTTATCTGTCATAATTAGTATTGAAGTTACAGTTACCTACCAAATTTTTTTATCAAAATTACAGTTACTTGTCATAGTTAGTAACGAATTTAGAGTTTCTTGTCATAATTAGTATCGACGTTACTGTTACCTGTCATAATTAATATTGATGTTGCAGTTACCTACCATAATTTATTATCAAAATTACTGTTACTTGTCATAATTAGTAACGAAGTTAGAGTTTCTTGTCATAATTAGTATCGAAGTTACAGTTACCTGTCATAATTTGTATCAAAGTTATAGTTACCTGTCGTAATAAGTATCGAAGTTACAGTTACCTGTCATAATTTGTATCGAAATTAAAGTTACTTGTCATAATTACTAACGAAGTTACAGTTACCTGTGATAATTAGTATCGAAGTTACTGTTACCTGTCATAATTAGTATTGAAGTTACAGTTACCTACCATAATTTTTTATCAAAATTACAGTTACTTGTCATAATTAGTAAGGAAGGTAGAGTTTCCTGTCATAATTAGTATCGAAGTTACTGTTACCCGTCTAATTAGTATCGAAGTTACTGTTACCTGACATAATTTGTATCGAAATTACAGTTACTTGTCTTAATTAGTAACGAAGTTTCAGTTACCTGTCATAATTTGCATCGAAATTACAGTTACTTGTCATAATTATTAAGGATGTTACAGTTTCCTGTCATAATTAGTATCGAAGTTACTGTTACCTGTCATAATTAGTATCGAAATTACAGTTACCTGCCATAATTTGTATCGAAATTACAGGGACTTTTCATAATTAGTAACGAAGTTACAGTTACCTGCCATAATAAGTATCGAAATTAAAGTTACTTGTCATAATTAGTAACGAAGTTACAGTTACCTGTCATAATAAGTATCGAAGTTACTGTTACTTGTCATAATTAGTAATGAAGTTACAGTAACCTACCATGATTTTTTATCAAAATTACAGTTACTTGTCATAATTAGTAACGAAATTAGAGTTTCTTGTCATAATCAGTATCGAAGTTACAGTTACCACTCATAATTTGTACCGAAGTTATAGTTAATTGTCATAATTAGTATCGAAGATAGTTTTACCTGTCATAATTAGTATCGATGTTACAGTTACCTGCCATAATTTGTATCAAAATTACAGTTACTTGTCATAATTAGTAACGAAGTTACAGTTACCTGTCGTAAATAGTATCGAAGTTACAGTTACTTGTCATAATTAGTATCGAAGTTACTGTTATCTGTCATAATAAGTATCGAAGCTACAGTTACCTGCCAAAATTTGTATCGAAATTACAGTTACTTGTCATAAATAGTAACGAAGTTACAGTTACCTGTCATAATTAGTATCGAAGTTACAGTTACTTGTCATAATTAGTATCGAAGTTTTGTTACCTGTCATAATTAGTATCGAAATTACAATTACCTGCCACAATTTGTAACGAAATTACAGTTACTTGTCATAATTAGTAACGGAGTTACAGTTACCTGTCATAATTAGTATCGAAGTTACAGTTAGTTGTCACAATTAGTATCGAAATTACTGTTACCTGTCATAATTCGTCTTGAAGTTACAGTTACCTGACATAATTAGTATCGAAGTTACTGTTACCTGTCGTAATAAGTATCGAAGTTACAGTTACCTGTCATAATTTGTATCGAAATTACAGGGACTTGTCATAATTAGTAACAGAAGTTACAGTTACCTGCCATAATTAGTATTGAAATTAAAGTTACTTGTCATAATTAGTAACGAAGTTACAGTTACCTGTCCTAATTAGTATCGAAGTTACCGTTACTTGTCATAATTAGTATTGAATTTACAGTTAACTACCAAAATTTTTTATCAAAATTACAGTTACTTGTCATAGTTAGTAACGAAGTTAGAGTTTCTTGTCATAATTAGTATCGAAGTTACAGTTACCTGTCATAATTTGTATCGAAGTTATAGTTACTTGTCATAATTAGTATCGAAGTTACTGTTACCTGTCATAATTAGTATTGAAGTTACAGTTACCTACCATAATTTTTTATCAAAATTACAATTACTTGTCATAAATAGTAACGAAGGTAGAGTTTCCTGTCATAATTAATATCGAAGTTACTGTTACCTGTCTAATTAGTATCGAAGTTACTGTTACCTGCCATAATTTGTTTCGAAATTACAGTTACTTGTCATAATTAGTAACGAAGTTACAGTCACCTGTCATAATTTGTATCGAAATTACAGTTACTTGTCATAATTAGTAACGAAGTTACAGTTTCCTGTCATAATTTGTTTCGAAGTTACTGTTACCTGTCATAATTAGTATTGAATTAACAGTTAACTACCAAATTTTTTATCAAAATTACAGTTACTTGTCATAGTTAGTAAGGAAGTTAGAGTTTCTTGTCATAATTAGTATCGAAGTTACAGTTACCTGTCATAATTTGTATCGAAGTTATAGTTACTTGTCATAATTAGTATCGAAGTTACTGTTACCTGTCATAATTAGTATTAAAGTTACAGTTACCTACCATAATTTTTTAACAAAATTACAGTTACTTGTCATAATTAGTAACGAAGTTAGAGTTTCTTGTAATAATTAGTATCGAAGTTACAGTTACCTGTCATAATTTGTACCGAAGATATAGTTAATTGTCATAATTAGTTTCGAAGAAAGTGTTACCAGTCATAATTAGTATCGAAGTTACATTTACTTGTCATAAATAGTGTCGAAGTTACAGTTACCTGCCATAATTCGTATCGAAATTACAGGGACTTGTCATAATTAGTAACGAAGTTACAGTTACCTGCCATAATAAGTATCGAAATTAAAGTGACTTGTCATAATTAGTAACGAAGTTACAGTTACCTGTGATAATTAGTATCGAAGTTACTGTTACCTGTCTAATTAGTACCGATGTTACTGTTACCTGCCATAATTTGTATCGAAAATACAGTTACTTGTCATAATTAGTAACGAAGTTACAGTTACCTGTCATAATTTGTATCGAAATTACAGTTACTTGTCATAATTAGTAACGATGTTACAGTTTCCTGTCATAATTAGTATCGAAGTTACTGTTACCTGTCATAATTAGTATCGAAATTACAGTTACCTGCCATAATTTGTATCGAAATTACAGGGACTTGTCATAATTAGTAACGAAGTTACAGTTACCTGCCATAATAAGTATCGAAATTAAAGTTACTTGTCATAATTAGTAACGAAGTTACAGTTACCTGTCATAATAAGTATCGAAGTTACTGTTACTTGTCATAATTAGTATTGAAGTTACAGTTACCTACCATAATTAGTATTGAAGTTACAGTTACCTACCATAATTTTTTATCAAAATTACAGTTACTTGTCATAATTATTAACGAAGTTAGTGTTTCTTGTCATAATTAGTATCGAAGTTACAGTTACCTGTCATAATTTGTACCGAAGTTATAGTTAATTGTCATAATTACTAGCGAAGGTAGTGTTACCTGTCATAATTAGTATCGAAGTTACAGTTACCTGCCATAATTTGTATCAAAATTACAGTTACTTGTCATAATTAGTAACGAAGTTACAGTTACCTGTCATAAATAGTATCGAAGTTACAGTTACATGTCATAATTAGTATCGAAGTTACTGTTACCTGTCATAATAAGTATCGAAGTTACAGTTACCTGCCAAAATTTGTATCGAAATTACAGTTACTTGTCATAATTAGTAACGAAGTTACAGTTACCTGTCATAATTAGTATCGAAGTTACAGTTACTTGTCATAACTAGTATCGAATTTGTTGTTACCTGTCATAATTAGTATCGAAATTACAATTACCTGCCACAATTTGTAACGAAATTACAGTTACTTGTCATAATTAGTAACGGAGTTACAGTTACCTGTCATAATTAGTATCGAAGTTACAGTTAGTTGTCACAATTAGTATCGAAGTTACTGTTACCTGTCATAATTCGTCTTGAAGATACAGTTACCTGCCATAATTAGTATCGAAGTTACTGTTACCTGTCGTAATAAGTATCAAAGTTACAGTTACCTGTCATAATTTGTATCGAAATTACAAGGGACTTGTCATAATTAGTAACGAAGTTACAGTTACCTGCCATAATTAGTATTGAAATTAAAGTTACTTGTCATAATTAGTAACGAAGTTACAGTTACCTGTCCTAATTAGTATCGAAGTTACTGTTACTTGTCATATATAGTATTGAATTTACAGTTAACTACCAATTTTTTTTATCAAAATTACAGTTACTTGTCATAGTTAGTAACGAAGTTAGAGTTTCTTGCCATAATTAGTATCGAAGTTACAGTTACCTGTCATAATTTGTATCGAAGTTATAGTTACTTGTCATAATTAGTATCGAAGTTACAGTTACCTGTCATAATTAGTATTGAAGTTACAGTTACCTACCATAATTTTTTATCAAAATTACAGTTACTTGTCATAATTAGTAACGAAGGTAGGTTTTTCCTGTCATAATTAGTATCGAAGTTACTGTTACCTGTCTAATTAGTATCGAAGTTACTGTTACCTGCCATAATTTGTTTCGAAATTACAGTTACTTGTCATAATTAGTAACGAAGTTACAGTCACCTGTCATAATTTGTATCGAAATTACAGTTACTTGTCATAATTAGTAACGAAGTTACAGTTTCCTGTCATAATTAGTTTCGAAGTTACTGTTACCTGTCATAATTAGTATCGAAATTACAGTTACCTGCCATAATTTGTATCGAAATTACAGGAACTTGTAATAATTAGTAACGAAGTTACAGTTACCTGCCATAATAAGTATCGAAATTAAAGTTACATGTCATAATTATTAACGAAGTTACAGTTACCTGTCATAATTAGTATCGAAGTTACTGTTACCTGTCATAATTAGTATTAAAGTTACAGTTACCTACCATAATTTTTTAACAAAATTACAGTTACTTGTCATAATTAGTAACGAAGTTAGAGTTTCTTGTAATAATTAGCATCGAAGTTACAGTTACCTGTCATAATTTGTACCGAAGTTATAGTTAATTGTCATAATTAGTATCGAAGAAAGTGTTACCAGTCATAATTAGTATCGAAGTTACATTTACTTGTCATAATTAGTGTCGAAGTTACAGTTACCTGCCATAATTCGTATCGAAATTACAGGGACTTGTCATAATTAGTAACGAAGTTACAGTTACCTGCCATAATAAGTATCGAAATTAAAGTGACTTGTCATAATTAGTAACGAAGTTACAGTTACCTGTGATAATTAATATCGAAGTTACTGTTACCTGTCTAATTAGTAACGATGTTACTGTTACCTGCCATAATTTGTATCGAAATTACAGTTACTTGTCATAATTAGTAACGAAGTTACAGTTACCTGTCATAATTTGTATCGAAATTACAGTTACTTGTCATAATTAGTAACGATGTTACAGTTTCCTGTCATAATTAGTATCGAAGTTACTGTTACCTGTCATAATTAGTATCGAAATTACAGTTACCTGCCATAATTTGTATCGAAATTACAGGGACTTGTCATAATTAGTAACGAAGTTACAGTTACCTGCCATAATAAGTATCGAAATTAAAGTTACTTGTCATAATTAGTAACGAAGTTACAGTTACCTGTCATAATAAGTATCGAAGTTACTGTTACTTGTCATAATTAGTATTGAAGTTACAGTTACCTACCATAATTAGTATTGAAGTTACAGTTACCTACCATAATTTTTTATCAAAATTACAGTTACTTGTCATATTTAGTAACGAAGTTAGAGTTTCTTGTCATAATTAGTATCGAAGTTACAGTTACCTGTCATAATTTGTACCGAAGTTATAGTTAATTGTCATAATTAGTAGCGAAGGTAGTGTTACCTGTCATAATTAGTATCGAAGTTACAGTTACCTGCCATAATTTGTATCAAAATTACAGTTACTTGTCATAATTAGTAACGAAGTTACAGTTACCTGTCATAAATAGTATCGAAGTTACAGTTACATGTCATAATTAGTATCGAAGTTACAGTTACCTGCCAAAATTTGTATCGAAATTACAGTTACTTGTCATAATTAGTAACGAAGTTACAGTTACCTGTCATAATTAGTATCGAAGTTACAGTTACTTGTCATAACTTGTATCGAAGTTGCTGTTACCTGTCATAATTAGTATCGAAATTACAATTACCTGCCACAATTTGTAACGAAATAACAGTTACTTGTCATAATTAGTAACGAAGTTACAGTTACCTGTCCTAATTAGTATCGAAGTTACTGTTATCTGTCATAATTAGTATTGATGTTACAGTTACCTACCAAATTTTTTTAATCAAAATTACAGTTACTTGTCATAGTTAGTAACGAATTTAGAGTTTCTTGTCATAATTAGTATCGACGTTACTGTTACCTGTCATAATTAATATTGAAGTTGCAGTTACCTACCATAATTTTTTATCAAAATTACAGTTACTTGTCATAATTAGTAACAAAGTTAGAGTTTCTTGTCATAATTTGTATCGAAGTTACAGTTACCAGTCATAATTTGTATCAAAGTTATAGTTACCTGTCGTAATAAGTATCGAAGTTACAGTTACCTGGCATAATTTGTATCGAAATTAAAGTTACTTGTCATAATTAGTAACGAAGTTACAGTTACCTGTGATAATTAGTATCGAAGATACTGTTACCTGTCATAATTAGTATTGAAGTTACAGTTACCTACCATAATTTTTTATCAAAATTACAGTTACTTGTCATAATTAGTAACGAAGGTAGAGTTTCCTGTCATAATTAGTATCGAAGTTACTGTTACCCGTCTAATTAGTATCGAAGTTACTGTTACCTGACATAATTTGTATCGAAATTACAGTTACTTGTCTTAATTAGTAACGATGTTACAGTTACCTGTCATAATTTGCATCGAAATTACAGTTACTTGTCATAATTAGTTACGATGTTACAGTTTCCTGTCATAATTAGTATCGAAGTTACTGTTACCTGTCATAATTAGTATCGAAATTACAGTTACCTGCCATAATTTGTATCGAAATTACAGGGACTTGTCATAATTAGTAACGAAGTTACAGTTACCTGCCATAATAAGTATCGGAATTAAAGTTACTTGTCATAATTAGTAACGAGGTTACAGTTACCTGTCATAATAAGTATCGAACTTACTGTTACTTGTCATAATTAGTATTGAAGATACAGTAACCTACCATGATTTTTTATCAAAATTACAGTTACTTGTCATAATTAGTAACGAAGTTAGAGTTTCTTGTCATAATCAGTATCGAAGTTACAGTTACCACTCATAATTTGTACCGAAGTTATAGTTAATTGTCATAATTAGTATCGAAGATAGTTTTACCTGTCATAATTAGTATCGAAGTTACAGTTACCTGCCATAATTTGTATCAAAATTACAGTTACTTGTCATAATTAGTAACGAAGTTACAGTTACCTGTCGTAAATAGTATCGAAGTTACAGTTAATTGTCATAATTAGTATCGAAGTTACTGTTACCTGTCATAATAAGTATCGAAGTTACAGTTACCTGCCAAAATATGTATCGAAATTACAGTTACTTGTCATAAATAGTAACGAAGTTACAGTTACCTGTCATAATTAGTATCGAAGTTACAGTTACTTGTCATAATTAGTATCGAAGTTACTGTTACCTGTCATAATTAGTATCGAAATTACAGTGACTTGTCATAATTAGTAACGAAGTTACAGTTACCTGCCATAATTAGTATTGAAATTAAAGTTGCTTGTCATAATTAGTAACGAAGTTACAGTTACCTGACCAAATTAGTATCGAAGTTACTGTTACTTGTCATAATTAGTATTGAATTTACAGTTAACTACCAATTTTTTTATCAAAATTACAGTTACTTGTCATAGTTAGTAACGAAGTTAGAGTTTCTTGTGATAATTAGTATCGAAGATACAGTTACCTGTCATAATTTGTATCGAAGTTATAGTTACTTTTCATAATTAGTATCGAAGTTACTGTTACCTGTCATAATTAGTAATCAAGTTACAGTCACCTACCATAATTTTTTATCAAAATTACAGTTACTTGTCATAATTAGTAACGAAGTTAGAGTTTCTTGTCATAATTAGTATCGAAGTTACAGTTACCTGTCATAATTTGTATCAAAGTTATAGTTACCTGTCGTAATAAGTATCGAAGTTACAGTTACCTGTCATAATTTGTATCGAAATTAAAGTTACTTGTCATAATTACTAACGAAGTTACAGTTACCTGTGATAATTAGTATCGAAGTTACTGTTACCTGTCATAATTAGTATTGTAGTTACAGTTACCTACCATAATTTTTTATCAAAATTACAGTTACTTGTCATAATTAGTAACGAAGGTAGAGTTTCCTGTCATAATTAGTATCGAAGTTACTGTTACCCGTCTAATTAGTATCGAAGTTACTGTTACCTGACATAATTTGTATCGAAATTACAGTTACTTGTCTTAATTAGTAACGAAGTTACAGTTACCTGTCATAATTTGCATCGAAATTACAGTTACTTGTCATAATTATTAAGGATGTTACAGTTTCCTGTCATAATTAGTATCGAAGTTACTGTTACCTGTCATAATTAGTATCGAAATTACAGTTACCTGCCATAATTTGTATCGAAATTACAGGGACTTTTCATAATTAGTAACGAAGTTACAGTTACCTGCCATAATAAGTATCGAAATTAAAGTTACTTGTCATAATTAGTAACGAAGTTACAGTTACCTGTCATAATAATTATCGAAGTTACTGTTACTTGTCATAATTAGTAATGAAGTTACAGTAACCTACCATGATTTTTTATCAAAATTACAGTTACTTGTCATAATTAGTAACGAAATTAGAGTTTCTTGTCATAATCAGTATCGAAGTTACAGTTACCACTCATAATTTGTACCGAAGTTATAGTTAATTGTCATAATTAGTATCGAAGATAGTTTTACCTGTCATAATTAGTATCGATGTTACAGTTACCTGCCATAATTTGTATCAAAATTACAGTTACTTGTCATAATTAGTAACGAAGTTACAGTTACCTGTCATAAATAGTATCGAAGTTACAGTTACTTGTCATAATTAGTATCGAAGTTTTGTTACCTGTCATAATTAGTATCGAAATTACAATTACCTGCCACAATTTGTAACGAAATTACAGTTACTTGTCATAATTAGTAACGGAGTTACAGTTACCTGTCATAATTAGTATCGAAGTTACAGTTAGTTGTCACAATTAGTATCGAAGTTACTGTTACCTGTCATAATTCGTCTTGAAGTTACAGTTACCTGCCATAATTAGTATCGAAGTTACAGGGACTTGTCATAATTAGTAACAGAAGTTACAGTTACCTGCCATAATTAGTATTGAAATTAAAGTTACTTGTCATAATTAGTAACGAAGTTACAGTTACCTGTCCTAATTAGTATCGAAGTTACCGTTACTTGTCATAATTAGTATTGAATTTACAGTTAACTACCAAATTTTTTTATCAAAATTACAGTTACTTGTCATAGTTAGTAACGAAGTTAGAGTTTCTTGTCATAATTAGTATCGAAGTTACAGTTACCTGTCATAATTTGTATCGAAGTTATAGTTACTTGTCATAATTAGTATCGAAGTTACTGTTACCTGTCATAATTAGTATTGAAGTTACAGTTACCTACCATAATTTTTTATCAGAATTACAGTTACTTGTCATAATTAGTAACGAAGGTAGAGTTTCCTGTCATAATTAATATCGAAGTTACTGTTACCTGTCTAATTAGTATCGAAGTTACTGTTACCTGCCATAATTTGTTTCGAAATTACAGTTACTTGTCATAATTAGTAACGAAGTTACAGTCACCTGTCATAATTTGTATCGAAATTACAGTTACTTGTCATAATTAGTAACGAAGTTACAGTTTCCTGTCATAATTTGTTTCGAAGTTACTGTTACCTGTCATAATTAGTATCGAAATTACAGTTACCTGCCATAATTTGTATCGAAATTACAGGAACTTGTAATAATTAGTAACGAAGTTACAGTTACCTGCCATAATAAGTATCGAAATTAAAGTTACATGTCATAATTATTAACGAAGTTACAGTTACCTGTCATAATTAGTATCGAAGTTACTGTTACCTGTCATAATTAGTATTAAAGTTACAGTTACCTACCATAATTTTTTAACAAAATTACAGTTACTTGTCATAATTAGTAACGAAGTTAGAGTTTCTTGTAATAATTAGTATCGAAGTTACAGTTACCTTTCATAATTTGTACCGAAGATATAGTTAATTGTCATAATTAGTTTCGAAGAAAGTGTTACCAGTCATAATTAGTATCGAAGTTACATTTACTTGTCATAATTAGTGTCGAAGTTACAGTTACCTGCCATAATTCGTATCGAAATTACAGGGACTTGTCATAATTAGTAACGAAGTTACAGTTACCTGCCATAATAAGTATCGAAATTAAAGTGACTTGTCATAATTAGTAACGAAGTTACAGTTACCTGTGATAATTAGTATCGAAGTTACTGTTACCTGTCTAATAAGTACCGATGTTACTGTTACCTGCCATAATTTGTATCGAAATTACAGTTACTTGTCATAATTAGTAACGAAGTTACAGTTACCTGTCATAATTTGTATCGAAATTACAGTTACTTGTCATAATTAGTAACGATGTTAGAGTTTCCTGTCATAATTAGTATCGAAGTTACTGTTACCTGTCATAATTAGTATCGAAATTACAGTTACCTGCCATAATTTGTATCGAAATTACAGGGACTTGTCATAATTAGTAACGAAGTTACAGTTACCTGCCATAATAAGTATCGAAATTAAAGTTACTTGTCATAATTAGTAACGAAGTTACAGTTACCTGTCATAATAAGTATCGAAGTTACTGTTACTTGTCATAATTAGTATTGAAGTTACAGTTACCTACCATAATTAGTATTGAAGTTACAGTTACCTACCATAATTTTTTATCAAAATTACAGTTACTTGTCATAATTAGTAACGAAGTTAGAGTTTCTTGTCATAATTAGTATCGAAGTTACAGTTACCTGTCATAATTTGTACCGAAGTTATAGTTAATTGTCATAATTAGTAGCGAAGGTAGTGTTACCTGTCATAATTAGTATCGAAGTTACAGTTACCTGCCATAATTTGTATCAAAATTAGAGTTACTTGTCATAATTAGTAACGAAGTTACAGTTACCTGTCATAAATAGTATCGAAGTTACAGTTACATGTCATAATTAGTATCGAAGTTACTGTTACCTGTCATAATAAGTATCGAAGTTACAGTTACCTGCCAAAATTTGTATCGAAATTACAGTTACTTGTCATAATTAGTAACGAAGTTACAGTTACCTGTCGTAATTAGTATCGAAGTTACAGTTACTTGTCATAACTAGTATCGAATTTGTTGTTACCTGTCATAATTAGTATCGAAATTACAATTACCTGCCACAATTTGTAACGAAATTACAGTTACTTGTCATAATTAGTAACGGAGTTACAGTTACCTGTCATAATTAGTATCGAAGTTACAGTTAGTTGTCACAATTAGTATCGAAGTTACTGTTACCTGTCATAATTCGTCTTGAAGTTACAGTTACCTGCCATAATTAGTATCGAAGTTACTGTTACCTGTCGTAATAAGTATCAAAGTTACAGTTACCTGTCATAATTTGTATCGAAATTACAGGGACTTGTCATAATTAGTAACGAAGTTACAGTTACCTGCCATAATTAGTATTGAAATTAAAGTTACTTGTCATAATTAGTAACGAAGTTACAGTTACCTGTCCTAATTAGTATCGAAGTTACTGTTACTTGTCATAATTACTATTGAATTTACAGTTAACTACCAATTTTTTTTATCAAAATTACAGTTACTTGTCATAGTTAGTAACGAAGTTAGAGTTTCTTGTCATAATTAGTATCGAAGTTGCAGTTACCTGTCATAATTTGTATCGAAGTTATAGTTACTTGTCATAATTAGTATCGAAGTTACAGTTACCTGTCATAATTAGTATTGAAGTTACAGTTACCTACCATTATTATTTATCAAAATTACAGTTACTTGTCATAATTAGTAACGAAGGTAGAGTTTCCTGTCATAATTAGTATCGAAGTTACTGTTACCTGTCTAATTAGTATCGAAGTTACTGTTACCTGCCATAATTTGTTTCGAAATTACAGTTACTTGTCATAATTAGTAACGAAGTTACAGTCACCTGTCATAATTTGTATCGAAATTACAGTTACTTGTCATAATTAGTAACGAAGTTACAGTTTCCTGTCATAATTAGTTTCGAAGTTACTGTTACCTGTCATAATTAGTATCGAAATTACAGTTACCTGCCATAATTTGTATCGAAATTACAGGAACTTGTAATAATTAGTAACGGAGTTACAGTTACCTGCCATAATAAGTATCGAAATTAAAGTTACATGTCATAATTATTAACGAAGTTACAGTTACCTGTCATAATTAGTATCGAAGTTACTGTTACCTGTCATAATTAGTATTAAAGTTACAGTTACCTACCATAATTTTTTAACAAAATTACAGTTACTTGTCATAATTAGTAACGAAGTTAGAGTTTCTTGTAATAATTAGTATCGAAGTTACAGTTACCTGTCATAATTTGTACCGAAGTTATAGTTAATTGTCATAATTAGTATCGAAGAAAGTGTTACCAGTCATAATTAGTATCGAAGTTACATTTACTTGTCATAATTAGTGTCGAAGTTACAGTTACCTGCCATAATTCGTATCGAAATTACAGGGACTTGTCATAATTAGTAACGAAGTTACAGTTACCTGCCATAATAAGTATCGAAATTAAAGTGACTTGTCATAATTAGTAACGAAGTTACAGTTACCTGTGATAATTAGTATCGAAGTTACTGTTACCTGTCTAATTAGTACCGATGTTACTGTTACCTGCCATAATTTGTATCGAAATTACAGTTACTTGTCATAATTAGTAACGAAGTTACAGTTACCTGTCATAATTTGTATCGAAATTACAGTTACTTGTCATAATTAGTAACGATGTTACAGTTTCCTGTCATAATTAGTATCGAAGTTACTGTTACCTGTCATAATTAGTATCGAAATTACAGTTACCTGCCATAATTTGTATCGAAATTACAGGGACTTGTCATAATTAGTAACGAAGTTACAGTTACCTGCAATAATAAGTATCGAAATTAAAGTTACTTGTCATAATTAGTAACGAAGTTACAGTTACCTGTCATAATAAGTATCGAAGTTACTGTTACTTGTCATAATTAGTATTGAAGTTACAGTTACCTACCATAATTAGTATTGAAGTTACAGTTACCTACCATAATTTTTTATCAAAATTACAGTTACTTGTCATAATTAGTAACGAAGTTAGAGTTTCTTGTCATAATTAGTATCGAAGTTACAGTTACCTGTCATAATTTGTACCGAAGTTATAGTTAATTGTCATAATTAGTAGCGAAGGTAGTGTTACCTGTCATAATTAGTATCGAAGTTACAGTTACCTGCCATAATTTGTATCAAAATTACAGTTACTTGTCATAATTAGTAACGAAGTTACAGTTACCTGTCATAAATAGTATCGAAGTTACAGTTACATGTCATAATTAGTATCGAAGTTACAGTTACCTGCCAAAATTTGTATCGAAATTACAGTTACTTGTCATAATTAGTAACGAAGTTACAGTTACCTGTCATAATTAGTATCGAAGTTACAGTTACTTGTCATAACTAGTATCGAAGTTGCTGTTACCTGTCATAATTAGTATCGAAATTACAATTACCTGCCACAATTTGTAACGAAATAACAGTTACTTGTCATAATTAGTAACGAAGTTACAGTTACCTGTCATAATTAGTATCGTAGTTACAGATACTTGTCTTAATTTGTATCGAAGTTACTGTTACCTGTCATAATTAGTCTTGAAGTTACAGTTACCTGCCATAATTAGTATCGAAGTTACTGTTACCTGTCGTAATAAGTATCGAAGTTACAGTTACCTGTCATAATTTGTCTCGAAATTACAGGGACTTGTCATAATTAGTAACGAAGTTACAGTTACCTGCCATAATTAGTATTGAAATTAAAGTTACTTGTCATAATTAGTAACGAAGTTACAGTTACCAGTCCTAATTAGTATCGAAGTTACTGTTATCTGTCATAATTAGTATTGAAGTTACAGTTACCTACCAAATTTTTTTAATCAAAATTACAGTTACTTGTCATAGTTAGTAACGAATTTAGAGTTTCTTGTCATAATTAGTATCGACGTTACTGTTACCTGTCATAATTAATATTGAAGTTGCAGTTACCTACCATAACTTTTTATCAAAATTACAGTTACTTGTCATAATTAGTAACGAAGTTAGAGTTTCTTGTCATAATTAGTATCGAAGTTACAGTTACCTGTCATAATTTGTATCAAAGTTATAGTTACCTGTCGTAATAAGTATCGAAGTTACAGTTACCTGTCATAATTTGTATCGAAATTAAAGTTACTTGTCATAATTAGTAACGAAGTTACAGTTACCTGTGATAATTAGTATCGAAGTTACTGTTACCTGTCATAATTAGTATTGAAGTTACAGTTACCTACCATAATTTTTTATCAAAATTACAGTTACTTGTCATAATTAGTAACGAAGGTAGAGTTTCCTGTCATAATTAGTATCGAAGATACTGTTACCCGTCTAATTAGTATCGAAGTTACTGTTACCTGACATAATTTGTATCGAAATTACAGTTACTTGTCTTAATTAGTAACGATGTTACAGTTACCTGTCATAATTTGAATCGAAATTACAGTTACTTGTCATAATTAGTAACGATGTTACAGTTTCCTGTCATAATTAGTATCGAAGTTACTGTTACCTGTCATAATTAGTATCGAAATTACAGTTACCTGCCATAATTTGTATCGAAATTACAGGGACTTGTCATAATTAGTAACGAAGTTACAGTTACCTGCCATAATAAGTATCGGAATTAAAGTTACTTGTCATAATTAGTAACGAAGTTACAGTTACCTGTCATAATAAGTATCGAAGTTACTGTTACTTGTCATAATTAGTATTGAAGTTACAGTAACCTACCATGATTTTTTTATCAAAATTACAGTTACTTGTCATAATTAGTAACGAAGTTAGAGTTTCTTGTCATAATCAGTATCGAAGTTACAGTTACCACTCATAATTTGTACCGAAGTTATAGTTAATTGTCATAATTAGTATCGAAGATAGTTTTACCTGTCATAATTAGTATCGAAGTTACAGTTACCTGCCATAATTTGTATCAAAATTACAGTTACTTGTCATAATTAGTAACGAAGTTACAGTTACCTGTCGTAAATAGTATCGAAGTTACAGTTACTTGTCATAATTAGTATCGAAGTTACTGTTACCTGTCATAATAAGTATCGAAGTTACAATTACCTGCCAAAATATGTATCGAAATTACAGTTACTTGTCATAAATAGTAACGAAGTTACAGTTACCTGTCATAATTAGTATCGAAGTTACAGTTACTTGTCATAATTAGTATCGAAGTTACTGTTACCTGTCATAATTAGTATCGAAATTACAATTACCTGCCACAATTTGTAGCGAAATTACAGTTACTTGTCATAATTAGTAACGGAGTTACAGTTACCTGTCATAATTAGTATCGAAGTTACAGTTAGTTGTCACAATTAGTATCGAAGTTACTGTTACCTGTCATAATTCGTCTTGAAGTTACAGTTACCTGCCATAATTAGTATCGAAGTTACTGTTACCTGTCGTAATAAGTATCGAAGTTACAGTTACCTGTCATAATTTGTATCGAAATTACAGTGACTTGTCATAATTAATAACGAAGTTACAGTTACCTGCCATAATTAGTATTGAAATTAAAGTTACTTGTCATAATTAGTAACGATGTTACAGTTACCTGTCCAAATTAGTATCGAAGTTACTGTTACTTGTCATAATTAGTATTGAATTTACAGTTAACTACCAATTTTTTTTTATCAAAATTACAGTTACTTGTCATAGTTAGTAACGAAGTTAGAGTTTCTTGTCATAATTAGTATCGAAGTTACAGTTACCTGTCATAATTTGTATCGAAGTTATAGTTACTTGTCATAATTAGTATCGAAGTTACTGTTACCTGTCATAATTAGTATTGAAGTTACAGTCACCTACCATAATTTTTTATCAAAATTACAGTTACTTGTCATAATTAGTAACGAAGGTAGAGTTTCCTGTCATAATTAGTATCGAAGTTACTGTTACCTGTCTAATTAGTATCGAAGTTACTGTTACCTGCCATAATTTGTTTCGAAATTACAGTTACTTGTCATAATTAGTAACGAAGTTACAGTCACCTGTCATAACTTGTATCGAAATTACAGTTACTTGTCATAATTAGTAACGAAGTTACAGTTTCCTGTCATAATTAGTTTCGAAGTTACTGTTACCTGTCATAATTAGTATCGAAATTACAGTTACCTGCCATAATTTGTATCGAAATTACGGGGACTTGTAATAATTAGTATCGAAGTTACAGTTACCTGTCATAATTTGTACCGAAGTTATAGTTAATTGCCATAATTAGTATCGAAGAAAGTGTTACCAGTCATAATTAGTATCGAAGTTACAGTTACCTGCCATAATTTGTATCAAAATTACAGTTACTTGTCATAATTAGTAACGAAGTTACAGTTACCTGTCATAATTAGTATCGAAGTTACAGTTACTTGTCATAAATAGTATCGAAGTTACAGTTACTTGTCATAATTAGTATGGAAGTTACTGTAACTTGTCATAATTAGTATCGAAGTTACTGTTACCTGTCATAATTAGTATCGAAATTACAATTACCTGCCACAATTTGTAACGAAATTACAGTTACTTGTCATAATTAGTATCGAAGTTACAGTTACCTGCCAAAATTTGCATCGAAATTACAGTTACTTGTCATAATTAGTAACGAAGTTACAGTTACCTGTCATAAATAGTATCGAAGTTACAGTTACTTGTGATAATTAGTATCGAAGTGACTGTTTCTTGTCATAATTAGTATCGAAGTTACTGTTACCTGTCATAATAAGTATTGAAGTTACAGTAGTTACCTGTCTTATTTTGTATCGAAATTACAGGGACTTGTCATAATTAGTAACGAAGTTACAGTTACCTGCCATAATTCGTATCGAAATTACAGGGACATGTCATAATTAGTAACGAAGTTACAGTTACCTGCCATAATAAGTATCGAAATTAAAGTGACTTGTCATAATTAGTAACGAAGTTACAGTTACCTGTGATAATTAGTATCGAAGTTACTGTTACCTGTCATAATTAGTATCGAAATTACAATTACCTGCCATAATTTGCAACGAAATTACAGTTACTTGTCATAATTAGTAACGAAGTTACAGTTACCTGTCATAAATAGTATCGATGTTACAGTTACTTGTCATAATTAGTATCGAAGTTACAGTTACCTGTCACAATTTGTATCGAAGTTATAGTTACTTGTCATAATTAGTAACGAAGTTACTGTTATCTGTCATAATTAGTATCGAAGTTACAGTTACCTGCCATAAATTGTAACAAAATTACAGTTACTTTTCATAATTAGTAACGAAGTTACAGTTACCTGTCATAATTAGTATCGAAGTTACTGTTACCTGTCATAATTAGTAACGAAGTTACAGTTACCTGTCATAATTAGTATGGAAGTTACAGTTACCTGCCATAATTTGTATCGAAATTACAGGGACTTGTCATAATTCGTATCGAAGTTACAGTTACCTGCCAAAATTTGTATCGAAATTACAGTTACTTTTCATAATTAGTAACGAAGTTACAGTTACCTGCCATAATTTGTATCGAAATTACAGTTCATTGTCATAATTAGAATCGAAGTTACAGTTACCTGTCATAATTAGCATCGAAGGTACTGTTACTTGTCATGATTAGTATCGACGTTACTGTTACCTGTCATAATTAGTATTGAAGTTACAGTAACCTACCATAATTTTTTATCAAAATTACAGTTACTTGTCATAATTAGTAACGAAGATAGAGTTTCTTGTCATAATTAGTATCGGAGTTACAGTTACCTGTCATAATTTGTATCGAAGTTATAGTTACTTGTCATAATTAGTATCGAAGTTACTGTTACCTGTCATAATTAGTATCGAAGTTACAGTTACCTGCCATAATTTGTATCGAAATTACAGTAACTTGTCATAATTAGTAACGAAGTTACAGTTACCTGTCATAATTAGTATCGAAGTTACAGTTACTTGTCATAATTAGAATCGAAGTTACTGTTACCTGTCATAATTAGTATCGAAGTTACAGTTACCTGCCAAAATTTGTATCGAAATTACAGTTACTTGTCATAATTAGTAACGAAGTTACAGTTACCTGTCATAATTAGTATCGAAGTTACATTTACTTGTCATAATTAGTGTCGAAGTTACAGTTACCTGCCATAATTCGTATCGAAATTACAGGGACTTGTCATAATTAGTAACGAAGTTACAGTTACCTGCCATAATAAGTATCGAATTAAAGTGACTTGTCATAATTAGTAACGAAGTTACAGTTACCTCTGATAATTAGTATCGAAGTTACTGTTACCTGTCATAATTAGTATTGAAGTTACAGTTACCTACCATAATTATTTTTCAAAATTACAGTTACTTGTCATAATTAGTAACGAAGGTAGAGTTTCCTGTCATAATTAGAATCGAAGTTACTGTTACCTGTCTAATTAGTACCGAAGTTACTGTTACCTGCCATAATTTGTATCGAAATTACAGTTACATGTCATAATTAGTAACGAAGTTACAGTTACCTGTCATATATTGTATCGAAATTACAGTTACTTGTCATAATTAGTAACGATGTTACAGTTTCCTGTCATAATTAGTATCAAAGTTACTGTTACCTGTCATAATTAGTATCGAAATTGCAGTTACCTGCCATAATTTGTATCGAAATTACAGGGACTTGTCATAATTAGTAACGAAGTTACAGTTACCTGCCATAATAAGTATCGAAATTAAAGTTACTTGTCATAATTAGTAACGAAGTTACAGTTACCTGTCATAATAAGTATCGTAGTTACTGTTACTTGTCATAATTAGTATTGAAATTACAGTTACCTACCATAATTTTTTATCAAAATTACAGTTACTTGTCATAATTAGTAACGAAGTTAGAGTTTCTTGCCATAATTAGTATCGAAGTTACAGTTACCTGTCATAATTTGTACCGAAGTTATAGTTAATTGTCATAATTAGTATCGAAGATAGTGTTACCTGTCATAATTAGTACCGAAGTTACAGTTACCTGCCATAATTTGTATCAAAATTACAGTTACTTGTCATAATTAGTAACGAAGTTACAGTTACCTGTCATAAATAGTATCGAAGTTAAAGTTACATGTCATAATTAGTATCGAAGTTACTGTTACCTGTCATAATAAGTATCGAAGTTACAGTTACCTGCCAAAATATTTATCGAAATTACAGTTACTTGTCATAATTAGTAACGAAGTTTCAGTTACCTGTCATAATTAGTATCGAAGTTACAGTTACTTGTCATAATTAGTATCGAAGTTACTGTTACCTGTCATAATTAGTATCAAAATTACAATTACATGGCACAATTTGTAACGAAATTACAGTTACTTGTCATAATTAGTAACGAAGTTACAGTTACCTGTCATAATTAGTATCGAAGTTACAGTTTCTTGTCTTAATTAGTATCGAAGTTACTGTTACCTGTCATAATTAGTCTTGAAGTTACAGTTACCTGCCATAATTAGTATCGAAGTTACTGTTACCTGTCGTAATAAGTATCGAAGTTACAGTTACCTGTCATAATTTGTATCGAAATTACAGGGACTTGTCATAATTTGTAACGAAGTTACAGTTACCTGCCATAATTAGTATTGAAATTAAAGTTACTTGTCATAATTAGTAACGAAGTTACAGTTACCTGTCCTAATTAGTATCGAAGTAACTGTTACCTGTCATAATTAGTATTGACGTTACAGTTACCTACCAATTTTTTTTAATCAAAATTACAGTTACTTGTCATAGTTAGTAACGAAGTTAGAGTTTCTTGTCATAATTAGTATCGAAGTTACAGTTACCTGTCATAATTTGTATCGAAGTTATAGTTACTTGTCATAATTAGTATCGAAGTTACTGTTACCTGTCATAATTAGTACCGAAGTTACAGTTACCTGCCATAATCTGTTTCGAAATTACAGTTACTTGTCATAATTAGTAACGAAGTTACAGTTACCTGTCATAATTAGTATCGAAGTTACAGTTACTTGTCATAATTAGTATCGAAGTTACTGTTACCTGTCACAATTAGTATCGAAATTACAATTACCTGCCATAATTTGCAACGAAACTACAGTTACTTGTCATAATTAGTAACGAAGTTACAGTTACCTGTAATAATTAGTATCGAAGTTACAGGTACTTGTCATAATTAGTATCGAAGTTACTGTTACCTGTCATAATTAGTATGGAAGTTACAGTTACCTGCCATAATTTGTATCGAAATTACAGGGACTTGTCATAATTAGTATCGAAGATACAGTTACCTGCCAAAATTTGTATCGAAGTTACTGTTACCTGTCATAATTAGTATCGAAGTTACAGTTACCTGCCATAATTTGTATCGAAATTACAGTTACTTGTCATAATTAGTAACGAAGTTACAGTTACCTGTCATAATTTGCATCGAAGTTATAGTTACTTGTCATAATTAGTATCGAAGTTACTGTTGCCTGTCATAATTAGTATTGAAGTTACAGTTACCTACCAAATTTTGTTATCAAAATTACAGTTACTTGCCATAATTAGTAACGAAGTTAGAGTTTCTTGTCATAATTAGTATCGAAGTTACAGTTACCTGTCATAATTTGTATCGAGGTTATAGTTACTTGTCATAATTAGTAACGAAGTTACTGTTACCTGTCATAATAAGTATCGAAGTTACAGTTACCTGCCATAATTTGTATCAAAATTACAGTTACTTGTCATAATTAGTAACGAAGTTACAGTTACCTGTCATAATTAGTATCGAAGTTACAGTTACTTGTCATAATTAGTATCGAAGTTACAGTTACCTGTCATAATTTGCATCGAAATTACAGTTACTTGTCATAATTAGTAACGAAGTTACAGTTACCTGCCATAATTTGTATCGAAATTACAGTTCCTTGTCATAATTAGCATCGAAGTTACAGTTACCTGTCATAATTAGCATCGAAGGTACTGTTACTTGTCATAATTAGTAACGAAGTTACAGTTACCTGTCATAATTTGCATCGAAATTACAGTTACTTGTCATAATTAGTAACGAATTTACAGTTTCCTGTCATAATTAGTATCGAAGTTACTGTTACCTGTCATAATTATTATGAAAGTTACAGTTACCTGCCATAATTTGTATCAAAATTACAGGGACTTGTCATAATTAGTAACGAAGTTACAGTTACCTGCCATAATTTGTATCGAAATTACAGTTCCTTGTCATAATTAGTATCGAAGTTACAGTTACCTGTCACAATTAGCATCGAAGGTACTGTTACTTGTCATCATTAGTATCGTCGTTACTGTTACCTGTCATAATTAGTATCGAAGTTACTGTTACCTGTCATAATTAGTCTTGAAGTTACAGTTACCTGCCATAATTAGTATCGAAGTTACTGTTACCTGTCGTAATAAGTATCGAAGTTACAGTTACCTGTCATAATTTGTATCGAAATTACAGGGACTTGTCATAATTAGTAACGAAGTTACAGTTACCTGCCATAATTAGTATTGAAATTAAAGTTACTTATCATAATTAGTAACGAAGTTACAGTTACCTGTCCTAATTAGTATCGAAGTTACTGTTACCTGTCATAATTAGTATTGAAGTTACAGTTACCTACCAAAATTTTTTATCAAAATTACAGTTACTTGTCATAGTTAGTAACGAAGTTAGAGTTTCTTGTCATAATTAGTATCGAAGTTACAGTTACCTGTCATAATTTGTATCGAAGTTATAGTTACTTGTCATAATTAGTATCGAAGTTACTGTTACCTGTCATAATTAGTATCGAAGTTACAGTTACCTGCCAAAATTTGTATCGAAATTACAGTTACTTGTCATAATTAGTAACGAAGTTACAGTTACCTGTCATAATTAGTATCGAAGTTACAGTTACCTGTCATAATTAGTATCGAAGTTACTGTTACCTGTCATAATTAGTATCGAAATTACAATTACCTGCCATAATTTGCAACGAAATTTCAGTTACTTGTCATAATTAGTAACGAAGTTACAGTTACCTGTCATAATTAGTATCGAAGTTACAGGTACTTGTCATAATTAGTATCGAAGTTACTGTTACCTGTCATAATTAGTATGGAAGTTACAGTTATATGCCATAATTTGTATCGAAATTACAGGGACTTTTCATAATTAGTAACGAAGTTACAGTTACCTGCCATAATAAGTATCGAAATTAAAGTTACTTGTCATAATTAGTAACGAAGTTACAGTAACCTGTGATAATAAGTATCGAAGTTACTGTTACCTGTCATAATTAGTATTGAAGTTACAGTTACCTACCATAATTTTTTATCAAAATTACAGTTACTTGTCATAATTAGTAACGAAGGTAGAGTTTCCTGTCATAATTAGAATCGAAGTTACTGTTACCTGTCTAATTAGTACCGAAGTTACTGTTACCTGCCATAATGTGTATCGAAATTACAGTTACTTGTCATAATTAGTAACGAAGTTACAGTTACTTGTCATAATTTGTATCGAAATTACAGTTACTTGTCATAATTAGTATTGAAGTTACAGTTACCTACCATATTTTTTTTTATCAAAATTACAGTTACTTGTCATAATTAGTAACGAAGTTAGAGTTTCTTGTCATAATTAGTATCGAAGTTACAGTTACCTGTCATAATTTGTACCGAAGTTATAGTTAATTGTCATAATTAGTATCGAAGATAGTGTTACCTGTCATAATTAGTATCGAAGTTACAGTTACCTGCCATAATTTGTATCAAAATTGCAGTTACTTGTCATAATTAGTAACGAAGTTACAGTTACCTGTCATCAATAGTAGCGAAGTTACAGTTACATGTCATAATTAGTATCGAAGTTACTGTTATCTGTCATAATAAGTATCGAATATACAGTTACCTGCCAACTTTTGTATCGAAATTACAGTTACTTGTCATAATTAGTAACGAAGTTTCAGTTACCTGTCATAATTAGTATCGAAGTTACAGTTACTTGTCATAATTAGTAACGAAGTTTCTGTTACCTGTCATAATTAGTATCGAAATTACAATTACCTGCCACAATTTGTAACGAAATTACAGTTAGTTGTCTTAATTAGTAACGAAGTTACAGTTACCTGTCATAATTAGTATCGAAGTTACAGTTACTTGTCTTAATTAGTATCGAAGTTACTGTTACCTGCCATAATTAGTCTTGAAGTTGCAGTTACCTGCCATAATTAGTATCGAAGTTACTGTTACCTGTCGTAATAAGTATCGAAGTTACAGTTAACTGTCATAATTTGTATCGAATTTACAGGGACTTGTTATAATTAGTAACGAAGTTACAGTTACCTGCCATAATTAGTATTGAAATTAAAGTTACTTGTCATAATTAGTAACGAAGTTACAGTTACCTGTCCTAATTAGTATCGAAGTTACTGTTACCTGTCATAATTAGTATTGAAGTTACAGTTACCTACCAAATTTTTTTATAAAAATTACAGTTACTTGTCATAGTTAGTAACGAAGTTAGAGTTTCTTGTCTTAATTAGTATGGAAGTTACAGTTACCTGTCATAATTACTATCGAAGTTACAGTTACTTGTCATAATTAGTATCGACGTTACTGTTACCTGTCACAATTAGTATCGAAATTACAATTACCTGCCATAATTTGCAACGAAATTACAGTTACTTGTCATAATTAGTAACGAAGTTACAGTTACCTGTCATAATTAGTATCGAAGTTACAGGTACTTGTCGTAATTAGTATCGAAGTTACTGTTACCTGTCATAATAAGTATGGAAGTTACAGTTACCTGCCATAATTTGTATCGAAATTACAGGGACTTGTCATAATTAGTATCGAAGATACAGTTACCTGCCAAAATTTGTATCGAAGTTACTGTTACCTGTCATAATTAGTATCGAAGTTACAGTTACCTGCCATAATTTGTATCGAAATTACAGTTACTTGTCATAATTAGTAACGAAGTTACAGTTACCTGTCATAATTTGCATCGAAGTTATAGTTACTTGTCATAATTAGTATCGAAGTTACTGTTACCTGTCATAATTAGTATTGAAGTAACAGTTACCTACCATAATTTTTTATCAAAATTACAGTTAGTTGTCATAATTAGTAACGAAGGTAGAGTTTCCTGTCATAATTAGTATCGAAGTTACTGTCACCTGCCATAATTTGTATCGAAATTAAAGTTACTTGTCATAATTAGTAACGAAGTTACAGTTACCTGTCATAATTAGTATCGAAGTTACTGTTACCTGTCATAATTAGTATTGAAGTTACAGTTACCTACCATAATTTTTTATCAAAATTACAGTTACTTGTCATAATTAGTATCGAAGGTAGAGTTTCCTGTCATAATTAGTATCGAAGTTACTGTTACCTGTCTAATTAGTATCGAAGTTACTGTTACCTGCCATAATTTGTATCGAAATTACAGTTACTTGTCATAATTAGTAACGAAGGTACAGTTACCTGTCATAATTTGTATCGAAATTACAGTTACTTGTCATAATTAGTAACGAAGTTACAGTTTCCTGTCATAATTAGTATCGAAGTTACTGTTACCTGTCATAATTAGTATCGAAATTACAGTTACCTGCCATAATTTGTATCGAAATTACAGGGACTTGTAATAATTAGTAACGAAGTTACAGTTACCTGCCATAATAAGTATCGAAATTAAAGTTACTTGTCATAATTAGTAACAAAGTTACAGTTACCTGTCATAATTAGTATCGAAGTTACTGTTACCTGTCATAATTAGTATTGAAGTTACAGTTACCTACCATAATTTTTTAACAAAATTACAGTTACTTGTCATAATTAGTAACGAAGTTAGAGTTTCTTGTCATAATTAGTATCGAAGTTACAGTTACCTGTCATAATTTGTACCGAAGTTATAGTTAATTGTCATAATTAGTATCGAAGATAGTGTTACCAGTCATAATTAGTATCGAAGTTACAGTTACCTGCCATAATTTGTATCAAAATTACAGTTACTTGTCATAATTAGTAACGAAGTTACAGTTACCTGTCATAAATAGTATCGAAGTTACAGTTACTTGTCATAATTAGTATCGAAGTTACTGTTACATGTCATAATAAGTATCGAAGTTACAGTTACCTGCCAAAATTTGTATCGAAATTACAGTTACTTGTCATAATTAGTAACGAAGTTACAGTTACTTGTCATAATTAGTATCGAAGTTACAGTTACTTGTCATAATTAGTATGGAAGTTACTGTTACCTGTCATAATTAGTATTGAAGTTACAGTTACCTACCAAAATTTTTTATCAAAATTACAGTTACTTGTCATAGTTAGTAACGAAGTTAGAGTTTCTTGTCATAATTAGTATCGAAGTTACAGTTACCTGTCATAATTTGTATCGAAGTTATAGTTACTTGTCATAATTAGTATCGAAGTTACTGTTACCTGTCATAATTAGTATCGAAGTTACAGTTACCTGCCATAATTTGTATCGAAATTACAGTTACTTGTCATAATTAGTAACGAAGTTACAGTTACCTGTCATAATTAGTATCGAAGTTACAGTTACCTGTCATAATTAGTATCGAAGTTACTGTTACCTGTCATAATTAGTATCGAAATTACAATTACCTGCCATAATTTGCAACGAAATTTCAGTTACTTGTCATAATTAGTAACGAAGTTACAGTTACCTGTCATAATTAGTATCGAAGTTACAGGTACTTGTCATAATTAGTATCGAAGTTACTGTTACCTGTCATAATTAGTATGGAAGTTACAGTTACCTGCCATAATTTGTATCGAAATTACAGGGACTTGTCATAATTAGTAACGAAGTTACAGTTACCTGCCAAAATAAGTATCGAAATTAAAGTTCCTTGTCATAATTTGTAACGAAGTTACAGTAACCTGTGATAATAAGTATCGAAGTAACTGTTACCTGTCATAATTAGTATTGAAGTTACAGTTACCTAACATAAATTTTTATCAAAATTACAGTTACTTGTCATAATTAGTAACGAAGGTAGAGTTTCCTGTCATAATTAGAATCGAAGTTACTGTCACCTGTCTAATTAGTACCGAAGTTACTGTTACCTGCCATAATTTGTATCGAAATTACAGTTACTTGTCATAATTAGTAACGAAGTTACAGTTACCTGTCATAATTTGTATCGAAATTACAGTTACTTGTCATAATTAGTAACGATGTTACAGTTTCCCGTCATAATTAGTATCAAAGTTACTGTTACCTGTCATAATAAGTATCGAAATTACAGTTACCTGCCATAATTTGTATCGAAATTACAGGGACTTGTCCTAATTAGTAACGAAGTTACAGTTACCTGCCATAATAAGTATCGAAATTAAAGTTACTTGTCATAATTAGTAACGAAGTTACAGTTACCTGTCATAATAAGTATCGAAGTTACAGTTACTTGTCATAATTAGTATTGAAGTTACAGTTACCTACCATAATTTTTTATCAAAATTACAGTTACTTGTCATAATTAGTAACGAAGTTAGAGTTTCTTGTCATAATTAGTGTCGAAGTTACAGTTACCTGTCATAATTTGTACCGAAGTTATAGTTAATTGTCATAATTAGTATCGAAGATAGTGTTACCTGTCATAATTAGTATCGAAGTAACAGTTACCTGCCATAATTTGTATCAAAATTACAGCTACTTGTCATAATTAGTAACGAAGTTACAGTTACCTGTCATCAATAGTATCGAAGTTACAGTTGCATGTCATAATTAGTATCGAAGTTACTGTTATCTGTCATAATAAGTATCGAATATACAGTTACCTTCCAACTTTTGAATCGAAATTACAGTTACTTCTCATAATTAGTAACGAAGTTTCTGTTACCTGTCATAATTAGTATCGAAATTACAATTACCTGCCACAATTTGTAACGAAATTACAGTTAGTTGTCATAATTAGTAACGAAGTTACAGTTACCTGTCATTATTAGTATCGAAGTTACAGTTACTTGTCTTAATTAGTATCGAAGTTACTGTTACCTGCCATAATTAGTCTTGATGTTGCAGTTACCTGCCATAATTAGTATCGAAGTTACTGTTACCTGTCGTAATAAGTATCGAAGTTACAGTTAACTGTCATAATTTGTATCGAAATTACAGGGACTTGTCATAATTAGTAACGAAGTTACAGTTACCTGCCATAATTAGTATTGAAATTAAAGTTACTTGTCATAATTAGTAACGAAGTTACAGTTACCTGTCCTAATTAGTATCGAAGTTACTGTTACCTGTCATAATTAGTATTGAAGTTACAGTTACCTACCAAATTTTTTTATAAAAATTACAGTTACTTGTCATAGTTAGTAACGAAGTTAGAGTTTCTTGTCTTAATTAGTATGGAAGTTACAGTTACCTGTCATAATTTGTATCGAAGTGTTAGTTACTTGTCATAATTAGTATCGAAGTTACTGTTACCTGTCATAATTAGTATCGAAGTTACAGTTACCTGCCATAATTTGTTTCGAAATTACAGTTACTTGTCATAATTAGTAACGAAGTTACAGTTACCTGTCATAATTACTATCGAGGTTACAGTTACTTGTCATAATTAGTATCGAAGTTACTGTTACCTGTCACAATTAGTATAGAAATTACAATTACCTGCCATAATTTGCAACGAAATTACAGTTACTTGTCATAATTAGTAACGAAGTTACAGTTACCTGTCATAATTAGTATCGAAGTTACAGGTACGTGTCGTAATTAGTATCGAAGTTACTGTTACCTGTCATAATAAGTATGGAAGTTACAGTTACCTGCCATAATTTGTATCGAAATTACAGGGACTTGTCATAATTAGTATCGAAGATACAGTTACCTGCCAAAATTTGTATCGAAGTTACTGTTACCTGTCATAATTAGTATCGAATTTACAGTTACCTGCCATAATTTGTATCGAAATTACAGTTACTTGTCATAATTAGTATCGAAGTTACAGTTACCTGTCATAATTTGCATCGAAGTTATAGTTACTTGCCATAATTAGTATCGAAGTTACTGTTACCTGTCATAATTAGTATTGAAGTTACAGTTACCTACCATAATTTTTTATCAAAATTACAGTTACTTGTCATAATTAGTAACGAAGGTAGAGTTTCCTGTCATAATTAGTATCGAAGTTACTGTTACCTGTCTAATTAGTATCGAAGTTACTGTTACCTGCCATAATTTGTATCGAAATTAAAGTTACTTGTCATAATTAGTAACGAAGTTACAGTTACCTGTCATAATTAGTATCGAAGTTACAGTTACCTGTCATAATTAGTATTGAAGTTACAGTTACCTACCATAATTCTTTATCAAAATTACAGTTACTTGTCATAATTAGTAACGAAGGTAGATTTTCCTGTCATAATTAGTATCGAAGTTACTGTTACCTGTCTAATTAGTATCGAAGTTACTGTTACCTGCCATAATTTGTATCGAAATTACAGTTACTTGTCATAATTAGTAACGAAGGTACAGTTACCTGTCATAATTTGTATCGAAATTACAGTTACTTGTCATAATTTGTAACGAAGTTACAGTTTCCTGTCATTATTAGTATCGAAGTTACTGTTACCTGTCATAATTAGTATCGAAATTACAGTTACCTGCCATAATTTGTATCGAAATTACAGGGACTTGTAATAATTAGTAACGAAGTTACAGTTACCTGCCATAATAAGTATCGAAATTAAAGTTACTTGTCATAATTAGTAACAAAGTTACAGTTACCTGTCATAATTAGTATCGAAGTAACTGTTACCTGTCATAATTAGTATTGAAGTTACAGTTACCTACCATAATTTTTTAACAAAATTACAGTTACTTGTCATAATTAGTAACGAAGGTAGAGTTTCCTGTCATAATTAGAATCGAAGTTACTGTTACCTGTCTAATTAGTACCGAAGTTACTGTTACCTGCCATAATTTGTATCGAAATTACAGTTACTTGTCATAATTAGTAACGAAGCTACAGTTACCTGTCATAATTTGTATCGGAATTACAGTTACTTGTCATAATTAGTAACGATGTTACAGTTTCCTGTCATAATTAGTATCGAAGTTACTGTTACCTGTCATAATAAGTATCGATATTACAGTTACCTGCCATAATTTGTATCGAAATTACAGGGACTTGTCCTAATTAGTAACGAAGTTACAGTTACCTGTCATAATTTGTACCGAAGTTATAGTTAATTGTCATAATTAGTAACGAAGATAGTGTTACCAGTCATAATTAGTATCGAAGTTACAGTTACCTGCCATAATTTGTATCAAAATTACAGTTACTTGTCATAATTAGTAACGAAGTTACAGTTACCTGTCATAAATAGTATCGAAGTTACAGTTACCTGTCATAATTAGTATCGAAGTTACAGGTACTTGTCATAATTAGTATCGAAGTTACTGTTACCTGTCATAATTAGTATGGAAGTTACAGTTATCTGCCATAATTTGTATCGAAATTACAGGGTTTTGTCATAATTAGTAACGAAGTTACAGTTACCTGCCATAATAAGTATCGAAATTAAAGTTACTTGTCATTATTAGTAACGAAGTTACAGTTACCTGTGATAATAAGTATCGAAGTTACTGTTACCTGTCATAATTTGTATTGAAGTTACAGTTACCTACCATAATTTTTTATCAAAATTACAGTTTCTTGTCATAATTAGTAACGAAGGTAGAGTTTCCTGTCATATTTAGAATCGAAGTTACTGTTACCTGCCATAATTTGTATCGAAATTACAGTTACTTCTCATAACTAGTAACGAAGTTACAGTTACCTGTCATAATTTTATCGAAATTACAGTTACTTGTCATAGTTAGTAACGATGTTACAGTTTCCTGTCATAATTAGTATCGAAGTTACTGTTATCTGTCATAATAGGTATCGAAATTACAGTAACCTGCCATAATTTGTATCGAAAATACAGGGAATTGTCCTAATTAGTAACAAAAATACAGTTACCTGCCATAATAAGTATCGAAATTAAAGTTACTTGTCATAATTAGTAACGAAGTTACAGTTACCTGTCATAATAAGTATCGAAGTTACAGTTACTTGTCATAATTAGTATTGAAGTTACAGTTACCTACCATAATTTTTTATCAAAATTACAGTTACTTGTCATAATTAGTAACGAAGTTAGAGTTTCTTGTCATAATTAGTATCGAAGTTACAGTTACCTGTCATAATTTGTACCGAAGTTAGAGTTAATTGTCATAATTAGTATCGAAGATAGTGTTACCTGTCATAATTAGTATCGAAGTTACAGTTACCTGCCATAATTTGTATCAAAATTACAGTTACTTGTCATAATTAGTAACGAAGTTACAGTAACCTGTCATAAATAGTATCGAAGTTACAGTTACATGTCATAATTAGTATCGAAGTTACTGTTACCTGTCATAATAAGTATCGAAGTTACAGTTACCTGCCAAAATTTGTATCGAAATTACAGTTACTTGCCTTAATTAGTAACGAAGTTTCAGTTACCTGTCATAATTAGTATCGAAGTTACAGTTACTTGTCATAATTAGTAACGAAGTTACTGTTACCTGTCATAATTAGTATCGAAATTACAATTACCTGCCACAATTTGTAACGAAATTACAGTTAGTTGTCATAATTAGTAACGAAGTTACAGTTACCTGTCATAATTAGTATCGAAGTTACAGTTACTTGTCTTAATTAGTATCGAAGTTACTGTTACCTGCCATAATTAGTCTTGAAGTTACAGTTACCTGCCATAATTAGTATCGAAGTTACTGTTACCTGTCGTAATAAGTATCGAAGTTACAGTTACCTGTCATAATTTGTATCGAAATTACAGGGACTTGTCATAATTAGTAACGAAGTTTCAGTTACCTGCCATAATTAGTATTGAAATTAAAGTTACTTGTCATAATTAGTAACGAAGTTACATTTACCTGTCCTAATTAGTATCGAAGTTACTGTTACCTGTCATAATTAGTATTGAAGTTACAGTTACCTACCAATTTTTTTATCAAAATTACAGTTACTTGTCATAGTTAGTAACGAAGTTAGAGTTTCTTGTCATAATTAGTATCGAAGTTACAGTTACCTGTCATAATTTGTATCGAAGTTATAGTTACTTGTCATAATTAGTATCGAAGTTACTGTTACCTGTCATAATTAGTATCGAAGTTACAGTTACCTGCCATAATTTGTTTCGAAATTACAGTTACTTGTCATAATTAGTAACGAAGTTACAGTTACCTGTCATAATTACTATCGAAGTTACAGTTACTTGTCATAATTAGTATCGAAGTTACTGTTACCTGTCACAATTAGTATCGAAATTACAATTACCTGCCATAATTTGCAACGAAATTACAGTTACTTGTCATAATTAGTAACGAAGTTACAGTTACCTGTCATAATTAGTATCGAAGTTACAGGTACATGTCGTAATTAGTATCGAAGTTACTGTTACCTGTCATAATAAGTATGGAAGTTACAGTTACCTGCCATAATTTGTATCGAAATTACAGGGACTTGTCATAATTAGTATCGAAGATACAGTTACCTGCCAAAATTTGTATCGAAGTTACTGTTACCTGTCATAATTAGTATCGAAGTTACAGTTACCTGCCATAATTTGTATCGAAATTACAGTTACTTGTCATAATTAGTAACGAAGTTACAGTTACCTGTCATAATTTGCATCGAAGTTATAGTTACTTGTCATAACTAGTATCGAAGTTACTGTTACCTGTCATAATTAGTATTGAAGTAACAGTTACCTACCATAATTTTTTATCAAAATTACAGTTACTTGTCATAATTAGTAACGAAGGTAGATTTTCCTGTCATAATTAGTATCGAAGTTACTGTTACCTGTCGTAATAAGTATCGAAGTTACAGTTACCTGTCATAATTTGTATCGAAATTAAAGTTACTTGTCATAATTAGTAACGAAGTTACAGTTACCTGTCATAATTAGTATCGAAGTTACTGTTACCTGTCATAATTAGTATTGAAGTTACAGTTACCTACCATAATTTTTTATCAAAATTACAGTTACTTGTCATAATTAGTAACGAAGGTAGAGTTTCCTGTCATAATTTGTATCGAAGTTACTGTTACCTGTCTAATTAGTATCGAAGTTACTGTTACCTGCCATAATTTGTATCGAAATTACAGTTACTTGTCATAATTAGTAACGAAGGTACAGTTACCTGTCATAATTTGTATCGAAATTACAGTTACTTGTCATAATTAGTAACGAAGTTAGATTTTCTTGTCATAATTAGTATCGAAGTTACAGTTACCTGTCATAATTTGTACCGAAGTTATAGTTAATTGTCATAATTAGTATCGAAGATAGTGTTACCAGTCATAATTAGTATCGAAGTTACAGTGACCTGCCATAATTTGTATCAAAATTACAGTTACTTGTCATAATTAGTAACGAAGTTACAGTTACCTGTCATAAATAGTATCGAAGTTACAGTTACTTGTCATAATTAGTATCGAAGTTACTGTTACATGTCATAATAAGTATCGAAGTTACAGTTACCTGCCAAAATTTGTATCGAAATTACAGTTACTTGTCATAATTAGTAACGAAGGTACAGTTACTTGTCATAATTAGTATCGAAGTTACAGTTACTTGTCATAATTAGTATGGAAGTTACTGTTACTTGTCATAATTAGTATCGAAGTTACAGTTACCTGTCAAAATTTGTATCGAAATTACAGTTACCTGTCATAATTAGTATCGAAGTTACAGTTACTTGTGATAATTAGTATCGAAGTTACTGTTACTTGTCATAATTAGTATCGAATTACTGTTACCTGTCATAATAAGTATCGAAGTTACAGTTACCTGTCTTAATTTGTATCGAAATTACAGGGACTTGTCATAATTAGTAACTAAGTTACAGTTACCTGCCATAATTAGTATTGAAATTAAAGTTACTTGTCATAATTAGTAACGAAGTTAAAGTTACCTGTCCTAATTAGTATCGAAGTTACTGTTACCTGTCATAATTAGTATTGAAGTTACAGTTACCTACCAAAATTTTTTATCAAAATTACAGTTACTTGTCATAGTTAGTAACGAAGTTAGAATTTCTTGTCATAATTAGTATCGAAGTTACAGTTGTCTGTCATAATTTGACTCGAAGTTATAGTTACTTGTCATAATTAGTATCGAAGTTACTGTTACCTGTCATAATTAGTATCGAAGTTACAGTTACCTGCCATAATTTGTATCGAAATTACAGTTACTTGTCATAATTAGAAACGAAGTTACAGTTACCTGTCATAATTAGTATCAATGTTACAGTTACTTGTCATAATTAGAATCGAAGTTACTGTTACCTGTCATAATTAGTATCGAAGTTACAGTTACCAGCCAAAATTTGTATCGAAATTACAGTTACTTGTCAAAATTAGTAACGAAGATACAGTTACCTGTCATAATTTTTTATCAAAATTACAGTTACTTGTCATAATTAGTAACGACGGTAGAGTTTCCTGTCATAATTAGTATCGAAGTTACTGTTATCTGTCTAATTAGTATCGAAGTTACTGTTACCTGCCATAATTTGTATCGAAATTACAGTTACTTGTCATAATTAGTAACGAAGTTACAGTTACCTGTCATAATTTGTATCGAAATTACAGTTACTTGTCATAATTAGTAACGAAGTTACAGTTTCCTGTCATAATTAGTATCGAAGTTACTGTAACCTGTCATAATTAGTATCGAAATTACAGTTACCTGCCATAATTTGTATCGAAATTACAGGGACTTGTAATAATTAGTAACGAAGTTACAGTTACCTGCCATAATAAGTATCGAAATTAAAGTTACTTGTCATAATTAGTAACGAAGTTACAGTTACCTGTCATAATTAGTATCGAAGTTACTGTTTTCATAATTAGTATTGAAGTTACAGTTACCTACCATAATTTTTTAACAAAATTACAGTTACTTGTCATAATTAGTAACGAAGTTAGAGTTTCTTGTCATAATTAGTATCGAAGTTACAGTAACCTGTCATAATTTGTACCGAAGTTATAGTTAATTGTCATAATTAGTATCGAAGATAGTGTTACCAGTCATAATTAGTATCGAAGTTACAGTTACCTGCCATAATTTGTATCAAAATTACAGTTACTTGTCATAATTAGTAACGAAGTTACAGTTACCTGTCATAATAAGTATCGAAGTTGTAGTTACCTGTCAAAATTTGTATCGAAATTACAGTTACTTGTCATAATTAGTAACGAAGTTACAGTTACCTGTCATAATTAGTATCGAATTTACAGTTACTTGTCATAATTAGTATCGAAGTTACAGTAACTTGTCATAATTAGTATGGAAGTTACTGTTACTTGTCATAATTAGTATCGAAGTTACTGTTACCTGTCATAATTAGTATCGAAATTACAATTACCTGCCACAATTTGTAACGAAATTACAGTTACTTGTCATAATTAGTATCGAAGTTACAGTTACCTGCCAAAATTTGTATCGAAATTACAGTTACTTGTCATAATTAGTAACGAAGTTACAGTTACCTGTTATAATATGTATCGAAGTTACAGTTACTTGTGATAATTAGTATCGAAGTTACTGTTACTTGTCATAATTAGTATCGAAGTTACTGTTACCTGTTATAATAAGTATCGAAGTTACAGTTACCTTTCTTAATTTGTATCGAAATTACAGGGACTTGTCATAATTAGTAACGATTTTACAGTTACCTGCCATAATTAGTATTGAAATTAAAGTTACTTGTCATAATTAGTAACGAAGTTACAGTTACCTGTCCTAATTAGTATCGAAGTTACAGTTACCTGCCATAAATTGTAACAAAATTACAGTTACTTGTCGTAATTAGTAACGAAGTTACAGTTACCTGTCATAATTAGTATCGAAGTTACAGTTACTTGTCATAATTAGTATCGAAGTTACTGTTACCTGTCATAATTAGTATCGATGTTACAGTTACCTGCCAAAATTTGTTTCGAAATTGCAGTTACTGGTCATAATTAGTAACGAAGTTACTGTTACCTGCCATAATTTGTATCGAAATTACAGTTCCTTGTCATAATTAGTATCGAAGTTACAGTTACCTGTCATAATTAGCATCGAAGGTACTGTTACTTGTCATAATTAGTAACGAAGTTACAGTTACCTGTCATAATTTGTATCGAAATTAGTTACTTGTCATAATTAGTAACGAAGTTACAGTCACCTGTCATAATTTGTATCGAAATTACAGTTACTTGTCATAATTAGTAACGAAGTTACAGTTTCCTGTCATAATTAGTATCGAAGTTACTGTACCCTGTCATAATTAGTATCGAAATTACAGTTACCTGCCATAATTTGTATCGAAATTACAGGGACTTGTAATAATTAGTAACGAAGTTACAGTTACCTGCCATAATAAGTATCGAAATTAAAGTTACTTGTCATAATTAGTAACGAAGTTACAGTTACCTGTCATAATTAGTATCGAAGTTACTGTTACCTGTCATAATTAGTATTGAAGTTACAGTTACCTACCATAATTTTTTATCAAAATTACAGTTACTTGTCATAATTAGTAACGAAGGTAGAGTTTGCTGTCATAATTTGTATCGAAGTTACTGTTACCTGTCTAATTAGTATCGAAGTTACTGTTACCTGCCATAATTTGTATCGAAATTACAGTTACTTGTCATAATTAGTAACGAAGGTACAGTTACCTGTCATAATTTGTATCGAAATTACAGTTACTTGTCATAATTAGTAACGAAGTTAGAGTTTCTTGTCATAATTAGTATCGAAGTTACAGTTACCTGTCATAATTTGTACCGAAGTTATAGTTAATTGTCATCATTAGTATCGAAGATAGTGTTACCAGTCATAATTAGTATCGAAGTTACAGTGACCTGCCATAATTTGTATCAAAATTACAGTTACTTGTCATAATTAGTAACGAAGTTACAGTTACCTGTCATAAATAGTATCGAAGTTACAGTTACTTGTCATAATTAGTATCGATGTTACTGTTACATGTCATAATAAGTATCGAAGTTACAGTTACCTGCCAAAATTTGTATCGAAATTACAGTTACTTGTCATAATTAGTAACGAAGTTACAGTTACTTGTCATAATTAGTATCGAAGTTACAGTTACTTGTCATAATTAGTATGGAAGTTACTGTTACTTGTCATAATTAGTATCGAAGTTACAGTTACCTGTCAAAATTTGTATCGAAATTACAGTTACCTGTCATAATTAGTATCGAAGTTACAGTTACTTGTGATAATTAGTCTCGAAGTTACTGTTACTTGTCATAATTAGTATCGAATTACTGTTACCTGTCATAATAAGTATCGAAGTTACAGTTACCTGTCTTAATTTGTATCGAAATTACAGGGACTTGTCATAATTAGTAACTAAGTTACAGTTACCTGCCATAATTAGTATTGAAATTAAAGTTACTTGTCATAATTAGTAACGAAGTTACAGTTACCTGTCCTAATTAGTATCGAAGTTACTGTTACCTGTCATAATTAGTATTGAAGTTACAGTTACCTACCAAAATTTTTTATCAAAATTACAGTTACTTGTCATAGTTAGTAACGAAGTTAGAATTTCTTGTCATAATTAGTATCGAAGTTACAGTTGTCTGTCATAATTTGTATCGAAGTTATAGTTACTTGTCATAATTAGTATCGAAGTTACTGTTACCTGTCATAATTAGTATCGAAGTTACAGTTACCTGCCATAATTTGTATCGAAATTACAGTTACTTGTCATAATTAGAAACGAAGTTACAGTTACCTGTCATAATTAGTATCAATGTTACAGTTACTTGTCATAATTAGAATCGAAGTTACTGTTACCTGTCATAATTAGTATCGAAGTTACAGTTACCAGCCAAAATTTGTATCGAAATTACAGTTACTTGTCAAAATTAGTAACGAAGATACAGTTACCTGTCATAATTTTTTTTATCAAAATTACAGTTACTTGTCATAATTAGTAACGACGGTAGAGTTTCCTGTCATAATTAGTATCGAAGTTACTGTTACCTGTCTAATTAGTATCGAAGTTACTGTTACCTGCCATAATTTGTATCGAAATTAAAGTTACTTGTCATAATTAGTAACGAAGTTACAGTTACCTGTCATAATTAGTATCGAAGTTACAGTTACCTGTCATAATTAGTATTGAAGTTACAGTTACCTACCATAATTCTTTATCAAAATTACAGTTACTTGTCATAATTAGTAACGAAGGTAGATTTTCCTGTCATAATTAGTATCGAAGTTACTGTTACCTGTCTAATTAGTATCGAAGTTACTGTTACCTGCCATAATTTGTATCGAAATTACAGTTACTTGTCATAATTAGTAACGAAGGTACAGTTACCTGTCATAATTTGTATCGAAATTACAGTTACTTGTCATAATTTGTAACGAAGTTACAGTTTCCTGTCATTATTAGTATCGAAGTTACTGTTACCTGTCATAATTAGTATCGAAATTACAGTTACCTGCCATAATTTGTATCGAAATTACAGGGACTTGTAATAATTAGTAACGAAGTTACAGTTACCTGCCATAATAAGTATCGAAATTAAAGTTACTTGTCATAATTAGTAACAAAGTTACAGTTACCTGTCATAATTAGTATCGAAGTAACTGTTACCTGTCATAATTAGTATTGAAGTTACAGTTACCTACCATAATTTTTTAACAAAATTACAGTTACTTGTCATAATTAGTAACGAAGGTAGAGTTTCCTGTCATAATTAGAATCGAAGTTACTGTTACCTGTCTAATTAGTACCGAAGTTACTGTTACCTGCCATAATTTGTATCGAAATTACAGTTACTTGTCATAATTAGTAACGAAGCTACAGTTACCTGTCATAATTTGTATCGGAATTACAGTTACTTGTCATAATTAGTAACGATGTTACAGTTTCCTGTCATAATTAGTATCGAAGTTACTGTTACCTGTCATAATAAGTATCGATATTACAGTTACCTGCCATAATTTGTATCGAAATTACAGGGACTTGTCCTAATTAGTAACGAAGTTACAGTTACCTGTCATAATTTGTACCGAAGTTATAGTTAATTGTCATAATTAGTAACGAAGATAGTGTTACCAGTCATAATTAGTATCGAAGTTACAGTTACCTGCCATAATTTGTATCAAAATTACAGTTACTTGTCATAATTAGTAACGAAGTTACAGTTACCTGTCATAAATAGTATCGAAGTTACAGTTACCTGTCATAATTAGTATCGAAGTTACAGGTACTTGTCATAATTAGTATCGAAGTTACTGTTACCTGTCATAATTAGTATGGAAGTTACAGTTATCTGCCATAATTTGTATCGAAATTACAGGGTTTTGTCATAATTAGTAACGAAGTTACAGTTACCTGCCATAATAATATATCGAAATTAAAGTTACTTGTCATTATTAGTAACGAAGTTACAGTTACCTGTGATAATAAGTATCGAAGTTACTGTTACCTGTCATAATTTGTATTGAAGTTACAGTTACCTACCATAATTTTTTATCAAAATTACAGTTTCTTGTCATAATTAGTAACGAAGGTAGAGTTTCCTGTCATATTTAGAATCGAAGTTACTGTTACCTGCCATAATTTGTATCGAAATTACAGTTACTTCTCATAACTAGTAACGAAGTTACAGTTACCTGTCATAATTTTATCGAAATTACAGTTACTTGTCATAGTTAGTAACGATGTTACAGTTTCCTGTCATAATTAGTATCGAAGTTACTGTTATCTGTCATAATAGGTATCGAAATTACAGTTACCTGCCATAATTTGTATCGAAAATACAGGGAATTGTCCTAATTAGTAACAAAGTTACAGTTACCTGCCATAATAAGTATCGAAATTAAAGTTACTTGTCATAATTAGTAACGAAGTTACAGTTACCTGTCATAATAAGTATCGAAGTTACAGTTACTTGTCATAATTAGTATTGAAGTTACAGTTACCTACCATAATTTTTTATCAAAATTACAGTTACTTGTCATAATTAGTAACGAAGTTAGAGTTTCTTGTCATAATTAGTATCGAAGTTACAGTTACCTGTCATAATTTGTACCGAAGTTAGAGTTAATTGTCATAATTAGTATCGAAGATAGTGTTACCTGTCATAATTAGTATCGAAGTTACAGTTACCTGCCATAATTTGTATCAAAATTACAGTTACATGTCATAATTAGTAACGAAGTTACAGTAACCTGTCATAAATAGTATCGAAGTTACAGTTACATGTCATAATTAGTATCGAAGTTACTGTTACCTGTCATAATAAGTATCGAAGTTACAGTTACCTGCCAAAATTTGTATCGAAATTACAGTTACTTGCCTTAATTAGTAACGAAGTTTCAGTTACCTGTCATAATTAGTATCGAAGTTACAGTTACTTGTCATAATTAGTAACGAAGTTACTGTTACCTGTCATAATTAGTATCGAAATTACAATTACCTGCCACAATTTGTAACGAAATTACAGTTAGTTGTCATAATTAGTAACGAAGTTACAGTTACCTGTCATAATTAGTATCGAAGTTACAGTTACTTGTCTTAATTAGTATCGAAGTTACTGTTACCTGCCATAATTAGTCTTGAAGTTACAGTTACCTGCCATAATTAGTATCGAAGTTACTGTTACCTGTCGTAATAAGTATCGAAGTTACAGTTACCTGTCATAATTTGTATCGAAATTACAGGGACTTGTCATAATTAGTAACGAAGTTTCAGTTACCTGCCATAATTAGTATTGAAATTAAAGTTACTTGTCATAATTAGTAACGAAGTTACAGTTACCTGTCCTAATTAGTATCGAAGTTACTGTTACCTGTCATAATTAGTATTGAAGTTACAGTTACCTACCAATTTTTTTATCAAAATTACAGTTACTTGTCATAGTTAGTAACGAAGTTAGAGTTTCTTGTCATAATTAGTATCGAAGTTACAGTTACCTGTCATAATTTGTATCGAAGTTATAGTTACTTGTCATAATTAGTATCGAAGTTACTGTTACCTGTCATAATTAGTATCGAAGTTACAGTTACCTGCCATAATTTGTTTCGAAATTACAGTTACTTGTCATAATTAGTAACGAAGTTACAGTTACCTGTCATAATTACTATCGAAGTTACAGTTACTTGTCATAATTAGTATCGAAGTTACTGTTACCTGTCACAATTAGTATCGAAATTACAATTACCTGCCATAATTTGCAACGAAATTACAGTTACTTGTCATAATTAGTAACGAAGTTACAGTTACCTGTCATAATTAGTATCGAAGTTACAGGTACATGTCGTAATTAGTATCGAAGTTACTGTTACCTGTCATAATAAGTATGGAAGTTACAGTTACCTGCCATAATTTGTATCGAAATTACAGGGACTTGTCATAATTAGTATCGAAGATACAGTTACCTGCCAAAATTTGTATCGAAGTTACTGTTACCTGTCATAATTAGTATCGAAGTTACAGTTACCTGCCATAATTTGTATCGAAATTACAGTTACTTGTCATAATTAGTAACGAAGTTACAGTTACCTGTCATAATTTGCATCGAAGTTATAGTTACTTGTCATAACTAGTATCGAAGTTACTGTTACCTGTCATAATTAGTATTGAAGTAACAGTTACCTACCATAATTTTTTATCAAAATTACAGTTACTTGTCATAATTAGTAACGAAGGTAGAGTTTCCTGTCATAATTAGTATCGAAGTTACTGTTACCTGTCGTAATAAGTATCGAAGTTACAGTTACCTGTCATAATTTGTATCGAAATTAAAGTTACTTGTCATAATTAGTAACGAAGTTACAGTTACCTGTCATAATTAGTATCGAAGTTACTGTTACCTGTCATAATTAGTATTGAAGTTACAGTTACCTACCATAATTTTTTATCAAAATTACAGTTACTTGTCATAATTAGTAACGAAGGTAGAGTTTCCTGTCATAATTTGTATCGAAGTTACTGTTACCTGTCTAATTAGTATCGAAGTTACTGTTACCTGCCATAATTTGTATCGAAATTACAGTTACTTGTCATAATTAGTAACGAAGGTACAGTTACCTGTCATAATTTGTATCGAAATTACAGTTACTTGTCATAATTAGTAACGAAGTTAGAGTTTCTTGTCATAATTAGTATCGAAGTTACAGTTACCTGTCATAATTTGTACCGAAGTTATAGTTAATTGTCATAATTAGTATCGAAGATAGTGTTACCAGTCATAATTAGTATCGAAGTTACAGTGACCTGCCATAATTTGTATCAAAATTACAGTTACTTGTCATAATTAGTAACGAAGTTACAGTTACCTGTCATAAATAGTATCGAAGTTACAGTTACTTGTCATAATTAGTATCGAAGTTACTGTTACATGTCATAATAAGTATCGAAGTTACAGTTACCTGCCAAAATTTGTATCGAAATTACAGTTACTTGTCATAATTAGTAACGAAGGTACAGTTACTTGTCATAATTAGTATCGAAGTTACAGTTACTTGTCATAATTAGTATGGAAGTTACTGTTACTTGTCATAATTAGTATCGAAGTTACAGTTACCTGTCAAAATTTGTATCGAAATTACAGTTACCTGTCATAATTAGTATCGAAGTTACAGTTACTTGTGATAATTAGTATCGAAGTTACTGTTACTTGTCATAATTAGTATCGAATTACTGTTACCTGTCATAATAAGTATCGAAGTTACAGTTACCTGTCTTAATTTGTATCGAAATTACAGGGACTTGTCATAATTAGTAACTAAGTTACAGTTACCTGCCATAATTAGTATTGAAATTAAAGTTACTTGTCATAATTAGTAACGAAGTTACAGTTACCTGTCCTAATTAGTATCGAAGTTACTGTTACCTGTCATAATTAGTATTGAAGTTACAGTTACCTACCAAAATTTTTTATCAAAATTACAGTTACTTGTCATAGTTAGTAACGAAGTTAGAATTTCTTGTCATAATTAGTATCGAAGTTACAGTTGTCTGTCATAATTTGACTCGAAGTTATAGTTACTTGTCATAATTAGTATCGAAGTTACTGTTACCTGTCATAATTAGTATCGAAGTTACAGTTACCTGCCATAATTTGTATCGAAATTACAGTTACTTGTCATAATTAGAAACGAAGTTACAGTTACCTGTCATAATTAGTATCAATGTTACAGTTACTTGTCATAATTAGAATCGAAGTTACTGTTACCTGTCATAATTAGTATCGAAGTTACAGTTACCAGCCAAAATTTGTATCGAAATTACAGTTACTTGTCAAAATTAGTAACGAAGATACAGTTACCTGTCATAATTTTTTATCAAAATTACAGTTACTTGTCATAATTAGTAACGACGGTAGAGTTTCCTGTCATAATTAGTATCGAAGTTACTGTTATCTGTCTAATTAGTATCGAAGTTACTGTTACCTGCCATAATTTGTATCGAAATTACAGTTACTTGTCATAATTAGTAACGAAGTTACAGTTACCTGTCATAATTTGTATCGAAATTACAGTTACTTGTCATAATTAGTAACGAAGTTACAGTTTCCTGTCATAATTAGTATCGAAGTTACTGTAACCTGTCATAATTAGTATCGAAATTACAGTTACCTGCCATAATTTGTATCGAAATTACAGGGACTTGTAATAATTAGTAACGAAGTTACAGTTACCTGCCATAATAAGTATCGAAATTAAAGTTACTTGTCATAATTAGTAACGAAGTTACAGTTACCTGTCATAATTAGTATCGAAGTTACTGTTTTCATAATTAGTATTGAAGTTACAGTTACCTACCATAATTTTTTAACAAAATTACAGTTACTTGTCATAATTAGTAACGAAGTTAGAGTTTCTTGTCATAATTAGTATCGAAGTTACAGTAACCTGTCATAATTTGTACCGAAGTTACAGTTAATTGTCATAATTAGTATCGAAGATAGTGTTACCAGTCATAATTAGTATCGAAGTTACAGTTACCTGCCATAATTTGTATCAAAATTACAGTTACTTGTCATAATTAGTAACGAAGTTACAGTTACCTGTCATAATAAGTATCGAAGTTGTAGTTACCTGTCAAAATTTGTATCGAAATTACAGTTACTTGTCATAATTAGTAACGAAGTTACAGTTACCTGTCATAATTAGTATCGAATTTACAGTTACTTGTCATAATTAGTATCGAAGTTACAGTAACTTGTCATAATTAGTATGGAAGTTACTGTTACTTGTCATAATTAGTATCGAAGTTACTGTTACCTGTCATAATTAGTATCGAAATTACAATTACCTGCCACAATTTGTAACGAAATTACAGTTACTTGTCATAATTAGTATCGAAGTTACAGTTACCTGCCAAAATTTGTATCGAAATTACAGTTACTTGTCATAATTAGTAACGAAGTTACAGTTACCTGTTATAATAAGTATCGAAGTTACAGTTACTTGTGATAATTAGTATCGAAGTTACTGTTACTTGTCATAATTAGTATCGAAGTTACTGTTACCTGTTATAATAAGTATCGAAGTTACAGTTACCTTTCTTAATTTGTATCGAAATTACAGGGACTTGTCATAATTAGTAACGATTTTACAGTTACCTGCCATAATTAGTATTGAAATTAAAGTTACTTGTCATAATTAGTAACGAAGTTACAGTTACCTGTCCTAATTAGTATCGAAGTTACAGTTACCTGCCATAAATTGTAACAAAATTACAGTTACTTGTCGTAATTAGTAACGAAGTTACAGTTACCTGTCATAATTAGTATCGAAGTTACAGTTACTTGTCATAATTAGTATCGAAGTTACTGTTACCTGTCATAATTAGTATCGATGTTACAGTTACCTGCCAAAATTTGTTTCGAAATTGCAGTTACTGGTCATAATTAGTAACGAAGTTACTGTTACCTGCCATAATTTGTATCGAAATTACAGTTCCTTGTCATAATTAGTATCGAAGTTACAGTTACCTGTCATAATTAGCATCGAAGGTACTGTTACTTGTCATAATTAGTAACGAAGTTACAGTTACCTGTCATAATTTGTATCGAAATTACAGTTACTTGTCATAATTAGTAACGAAGTTACAGTCACCTGTCATAATTTGTATCGAAATTACAGTTACTTGTCATAATTAGTAACGAAGTTACAGTTTCCTGTCATAATTAGTATCGAAGTTACTGTACCCTGTCATAATTAGTATCGAAATTACAGTTACCTGCCATAATTTGTATCGAAATTACAGGGACTTGTAATAATTAGTAACGAAGTTACAGTTACCTGCCATAATAAGTATCGAAATTAAAGTTACTTGTCATAATTAGTAACGAAGTTACAGTTACCTGTCATAATTAGTATCGAAGTTACTGTTACCTGTCATAATTAGTATTGAAGTTACAGTTACCTACCATAATTTTTTATCAAAATTACAGTTACTTGTCATAATTAGTAACGAAGGTAGAGTTTGCTGTCATAATTTGTATCGAAGTTACTGTTACCTGTCTAATTAGTATCGAGGTTACTGTTACCTGCCATAATTTGTATCGAAATTACAGTTACTTGTCATAATTAGTAACGAAGGTACAGTTACCTGTCATAATTTGTATCGAAATTACAGTTACTTGTCATAATTAGTAACGAAGTTAGAGTTTCTTGTCATAATTAGTATCGAAGTTACAGTTACCTGTCATAATTTGTACCGAAGTTATAGTTAATTGTCATCATTAGTATCGAAGATAGTGTTACCAGTCATAATTAGTATCGAAGTTACAGTGACCTGCCATAATTTGTATCAAAATTACAGTTACTTGTCATAATTAGTAACGAAGTTACAGTTACCTGTCATAAATAGTATCGAAGTTACAGTTACTTGTCATAATTAGTATCGATGTTACTGTTACATGTCATAATAAGTATCGAAGTTACAGTTACCTGCCAAAATTTGTATCGAAATTACAGTTACTTGTCATAATTAGTAACGAAGTTACAGTTACTTGTCATAATTAGTATCGAAGTTACAGTTACTTGTCATAATTAGTATGGAAGTTACTGTTACTTGTCATAATTAGTATCGAAGTTACAGTTACCTGTCAAAATTTGTATCGAAATTACAGTTACCTGTCATAATTAGTATCGAAGTTACAGTTACTTGTGATAATTAGTCTCGAAGTTACTGTTACTTGTCATAATTAGTATCGAATTACTGTTACCTGTCATAATAAGTATCGAAGTTACAGTTACCTGTCTTAATTTGTATCGAAATTACAGGGACTTGTCATAATTAGTAACTAAGTTACAGTTACCTGCCATAATTAGTATTGAAATTAAAGTTACTTGTCATAATTAGTAACGAAGTTACAGTTACCTGTCCTAATTAGTATCGAAGTTACTGTTACCTGTCATAATTAGTATTGAAGTTACAGTTACCTACCAAAATTTTTTATCAAAATTACAGTTACTTGTCATAGTTAGTAACGAAGTTAGAATTTCTTGTCATAATTAGTATCGAAGTTACAGTTGTCTGTCATAATTTGTATCGAAGTTATAGTTACTTGTCATAATTAGTATCGAAGTTACTGTTACCTGTCATAATTAGTATCGAAGTTACAGTTACCTGCCATAATTTGTATCGAAATTACAGTTACTTGTCATAATTAGAAACGAAGTTACAGTTACCTGTCATAATTAGTATCAATGTTACAGTTACTTGTCATAATTAGAATCGAAGTTACTGTTACCTGTCATAATTAGTATCGAAGTTACAGTTACCAGCCAAAATTTGTATCGAAATTACAGTTACTTGTCAAAATTAGTAACGAAGATACAGTTACCTGTCATAATTTTTTTATCAAAATTACAGTTACTTGTCATAATTAGTAACGACGGTAGAGTTACCTGTCATAATTAGTATCGAAGTTACTGTTATCTGTCTAATTAGTATCGAAGTTACTGTTACCTGCCATAATTTGTATCGAAATTACAGTTACTTGTCATAATTAGTAACGAAGTTACAGTTACCTGTCATAATTTGTATCGAAATTACAGTTACTTGTCATAATTAGTAACGAAGTTACAGTTTGCTGTCATAATTAGTATCGAAGTTACTGTAACCTGTCATAATTAGTATCGAAATTACAGTTACCTGCCATAATTTGTATCGAAATTACAGGGACTTGTAATAATTAGTAACGAAGTTACAGTTACCTGCCATAATAAGTATCGAAATTAAAGTTACTTGTCATAATTAGTAACGAAGTTACAGTTACCTGTCATAATTAGTATCGAAGTTACTGTTTTCATAATTAGTATTGAAGTTACAGTTACCTACCATAATTTTTTAACAAAATTACAGTTACTTGTCATAATTAGTAACGAAGTTAGAGTTTCTTGTCATAATTAGTATCGAAGTTACAGTAACCTGTCATAATTTGTACCGAAATTATAGTTAATTGTCATAATTAGTATCGAAGATAGTGTTACCAGTCATAATTAGTATCGAAGTTACAGTTACCTGCCATAATTTGTATCAAAATTACAGTTACTTGTCATAATTAGTAACGAAGTTACAGTTACCAGTCATAATAAGTATCGAAGTTGTAGTTACCTGTCAAAATTTGTATCGAAATTACAGTTACTTGTCATAATTAGTAACGAAGTTACAGTTACCTGTCATAATTAGTATTGAATTTACAGTTACTTGTCATAATTAGTATCGAAGTTACAGTAACTTGTCATAATTAGTATGGAAGTTACTGTTACTTGTCATAATTAGTATCGAAGTTACTGTTACCTGTCATAATTAGTATCGAAATTACAATTACCTGCCACAATTTGTAACGAAATTACAGTTACTTGTCATAATTAGTATCGAAGTTACAGTTACCTGCCAAAATTTGTATCGAAATTACAGTTACTTGTCATAATTAGTAACGAAGTTACAGTTACCTGTTATAATAAGTATCGAAGTTACAGTTACTTGTGATAATTAGTATCGAAGTTACTGTTACTTGTCATAATTAGTATCGAAGTTACTGTTACCTGTTATAATAAGTATCGAAGTTACAGTTACCTTTCTTAATTTGTATCGAAATTACAGGGACTTGTCATAATTAGTAACGATTTTACAGTTACCTGCCATAATTAGTATTGAAATTAAAGTTACTTGTCATAATTAGTAACGAAGTTACAGTTACCTGTCCTAATTAGTATCGAAGTTACAGTTACCTGCCATAAATTGTAACAAAATTACAGTTACTTGTCGTAATTAGTAACGAAGTTACAGTTACCTGTCATAATTAGTATCGAAGTTACAGTTACTTGTCATAATTAGTATCGAAGTTACTGTTACCTGTCATAATTAGTATCGATGTTACAGTTACCTGCCAAAATTTGTTTCGAAATTGCAGTTACTTGTCATAATTAGTAACGAAGTTAGTGTTACCTGCCATAATTTGTATCGAAATTACAGTTCCTTGTCATAATTAGTATCGAAGTTACAGTTACCTGTCATAATTAGCATCGAAGGTACTGTTACTTGTCATAATTAGTAACGAAGTTACAGTTACCTGTCATAATTTGTATCGAAATTACAGTTACTTGTCATAATTAGTAACGAAGTTACAGTTTCCTGTCATAATTAGTATCGAAGTTACTGTTACCTGTCATAATTAGTATGGAAGTTACAGTTACCTGCCATAATTTGTATCGAAATTACAGGGACTTGTCTTAATTAGTATCGAAGTTACAGTTACCTGTCATAATTAGTATTGAGGTTACAGTTACCTACCTTAATTTTATATCAAAATTACAGTTACTTGTCATAATTAGTAACGAAGGTAGAGTTTCCTGTCATAATTAGTATCGAAGTTACTGTTACCTGTCTAATTAGTATCGAAGTTACTGTTACCTGCCATAATTTGTATCGATATTACAGTTATTTGTCATAATTAGTAACGAAGTTACAGTCACCTGTCATAATTTGTATCGAAATTACAGTTACTTGTCATAATTAGTAACGAAGTTACAGTTTCCTGTCATAATTAGTATCGAAGTTACTGTACCCTGTCATAATTAGTATCGAAATTACAGTTACCTGCCATAATTTGTATCGAAATTACAGGGACTTGTAATAATTAGTAACGAAGTTACAGTTACCTGCCATAATAAGTATCGAAATTAAAGTTACTTGTCATAATTAGTAACGAAGTTACAGTTACCTGTCATAATTAGTATCGAAGTTACTGTTACCTGTCATAATTAGTATTAAAGTTACATTTACCTACCATAATTTTTTAACAAAATTACAGTTACTTGTCATAATTAGTAACGAAGTTAGAGTTTCTTGTCATAATTAGTATCGAAGTTACAGTTACCTGTCATAATTTGTACCGAAGTTATTGTTAATTGTCATAATTATTATCGAAGAAACTGTTACCAGTCATAATTAGTATCGAGGTTACAGTTACCTGCCATAATTTGTATCAAAATTACAGTTACTTGTCATAATTAGTTACGAAGTTACAGTTACCTGTCATAAATAGTATCGAAGTTACAGTTACTTGTCATAATTAGTATCGAAGTTACCGTTACCTGTCATAATAAGTATCGAAGTTACAGTTACCTGCCAAAATTTGTATCGAAATTACAGTTACATGTCATAATTAGTAACGAAGTTACAGTTACCTGTCATAATTAGTATCGAAGTTACAGTTACTTGTCATAATTAGTATCGAAGTTACAGTTACCTGCCAAAATTTGTATCGAAATTACAGTTACTTGTCATAATTAGTAACGAAGTTACAGTTACCTGTCATAATTAGTATCGAAGTTACAGTTACTTGTCATAATTAGTATCGAAGTTACTGTTACTTCTCATAATTAGTATCGAAGTTACTGTTACCTGTCATAATAAGTATTGAAGTTACAGTTACCTGTCTTAATTTGTATCTAAATTACAGGGACTTGTCATAATTAGTAACGAAGTTACAGTTACCTGCCATAATTAGTATTGAAATTAAAGTTACTTGTCATAATTAGTAACGAAGTTACAGTTACCTGTCCTAATAAGTATCGAAGTTACTGTTACCTGTCATAATTAGTATTGAAGTTACAGTTACCTACCAATTTTTTTAATCAAAATTACAGTTACTTGTCATAGTTAGTAACGAAGTTACAGTTACCTGTCATAAATAGTATCGAAGTTACAGTTACTTGTCATAATTAGTATCGAAGTTATTGTTACCTGTCATAATAAGTATCGAAGTTGTAGTTACCTGCCAAAATTTGTATCGAAATTACAGTTACTTGTCATAATTAGTAACGAAGTTACAGTTACCTGTCATAATAAGTATCGAAGTTACAGTTACCTGTCTTAATTTGTATCGAAATTACAGGGACTTGTCATAATTAGTAACGATTTTACAGTTACCTGCCATAATTAGTATTGAATTTAAAGTTACTTGTCATAATTAGTATCGAAGTTACTGTTACCTGTCATAATAAGTATCGAAGTTGTCATAATTAGTATCGATGATAGTGTTACCTGTCATAATTAGTATCGAAGTTACAGTTACTTGTCATAATTAGTATCGAAGTTACTGTTACCTGTCATAATTAGTATCGAAGTTACAGTTACCTGCCAAAATTTGTATCGAAATTGCAGTTACTTGTCATAATTAGTAACGAAGTTACAGTTACCTGCCATAATTTGTATCGAAATTACAGTTCCTTGTCATAATTAGTATCGAAGTTACAGTTACCTGTCATAATTAGCATCGAAATTACAGGGACTTGTCTTAATTAGTATCGAAGTTACAGTTACCTGTCATAATTAGTATTGAAGTTACAGTTACCTACCTTAATTTTATATCAAAATTACAGTTACTTGTCATAATTAGTAACGAAGGTAGAGTTTCCTGTCATAATTAGTATCGAAGTTACTGTTACCTGTCTAATTAGTATCGAAGTTACTGTTACCTGCCATAATTTGTATCGAAATTACAGTTACTTGTCATAATTAGTAACGAAGTTACAGTCACCTGTCATAATTTGTATCGAAATTACAGTTACTTGTCATAATTAGTAACGAAGTTACAGTTTCCTGTCATAATTAGTATCGAAGTTACTGTTACCTGTCATAATTAGTATCGAAATTACAGTTACCTGCCATAATTTGTATCGAAATTACAGTTACTTGTCATAATTAGTAACGAAGTTACAGTTACCTGTGATAATAAGTATCGAAGTTACTGTTACCTGTCATAATTTGTATCGAAATTACAGATACTTGTCATAACTAGTAACGAAGTTACAGTTACCTGTCATAATTAGTATCGAAGTTACAGTTACTTGTCTTAATTAGTATCGAAGTTACTGTTACCTGCCATAATTAGTCTTGAAGTTACAGTTACCTGCCATAATTAGTATCGAAGTTACTGTTACCTGTCGTAATAAGTATCGAAGTTACAGTTACCTGTCATAATTTGTATCGAAATTACAGGGACTTGTCATAATTAGTAACGAAGTTTCAGTTACCTGCCATAATTAGTATTGAAATTAAAGTTACTTGTCATATTTAGTAACGAAGTTACAGTTACCTGTCATAATAAGTATCGAAGTTACAGTTACTTGTCATAATTAGTATCGAAGTTACTGTTACCTGCCATAATTTGTATCAAAATTACAGTTTCTTGTCATAATTAGTAACGAAGGTAGAGTTTCCTGTCATATTTAGAATCGAAGATACTGTTACCTGCCATAATTTGTATCGAAATTACAGATACTTGTCATAACTAGTAACGAAGTTACAGTTACCTGTCATAATTTTATCGAAATTACAGTTACTTGTCATAGTTAGTAACGATGTTACAGTTTCCTGTCATAATTAGTATCGAAGTTACTGTTATCTGTCATAATAGGTATCGAAATTACAGTTACCTGCCATAATTTGTATCGAAAATACAGGGAATTGTCCTAATTAGTAACGAAGTTACAGTTACCTGCCATAATAAGTATCGAAATTAAAGTTACTTGTCATAATTAGTAACGAAGTTACAGTTACCTGTCATAATAAGTATCGAAGTTACAGTTACTTGTCAAAATTAGTATTGAAGTTACAGTTACCTACCATAATTTTTTATCAAAATTACAGTTACTTGTCATAATTAGTAACGAAGTTAGAGTTTCTTGTCATAATTAGTATCGAAGTTACAGTTACCTGTCATAATTTGTACCGAAGTTAGAGTTAATTGTCATAATTAGTATCGAAGATAGTGTTACCTGTCATAATTAGTATCGAAGTTACAGTTACCTGCCATAATTTGTATCAAAATTACAGTTACTTGTCATAATTAGTAACGAAGTTACAGTAACCTGTCATAAATAGTATCGAAGTTACAGTTACATGTCATAATTAGTATCGAAGTTACTGTTACCTGTCATAATAAGTATCGAAGTTACAGTTACCTGCCAAAATTTGTATCGAAATTACAGTTACTTGCCATAATTAGTAACGAAGTTTCAGTTACCTGTCATAATTAGTATCGAAGTTACAGTTACTTGTCATAATTAGTAACGAAGTTACTGTTACCTGTCATAATTAGTATCGAAATTACAATTACCTGCCACAATTTGAAACGAAATTACAGTTAGTTGTCATAATTAGTAACGAAGTTACAGTTACCTGTCATAATTAGTATCGAAGTTACAGTTACTTGTCTTAATTAGTATCGAAGTTACTGTTACCTGCCATAATTAGTCTTGAAGTTACAGTTACCTGCCATAATTAGTATCGAAGTTACTGTTACCTGTCGTAATAAGTATCGAAGTTACAGTTACCTGTCATAATTTGTATCGAAATTACAGGGACTTGTCATAATTAGTAACGAAGTTTCAGTTACCTGCCATAATTAGTATTGAAATTAAAGTTACTTGTCATAATTAGTAACGAAGTTACAGTTACCTGTCCTAATTAGTATCGAAGTTACTGTTACCTGTCATAATTAGTATTGAAGTTACAGTTACCTACCAATTTTTTTATCAAAATTACAGTTACTTGTCATAGTTAGTAACGAAGTTAGAGTTTCTTGTCATAATTAGTATCGAAGTTACAGTTACCTGTCGAAATTTGTATCGAAGTTATAGTTACTTGTCATAATTAGTATCGAAGTTACTGTTACCTGTCATAATTAGTATCGAAGTTACAGTTACCTGCCATAATTTGTTTCGAAATTACAGTTACTTGTCATAATTAGGAACGAAGTTACAGTTTCCTGTCATAATTACTATCGAAGTTACAGTTACTTGTCATAATTAGTAACGAAGTTACTGTTACCTGTCACAATTAGTATCGAAATTACAATTACCTGCCATAATTTGCAACGAAATTACAGTTACTTGTCATAATTAGTAACGAAGTTACAGTTACCTGTCATAATTAGTATCGAAGTTACAGGTACTTGTCGTAATTAGTATCGAAGTTACTGTTACCTGTCATAATAAGTATGGAAGTTACAGTTACCTGCCAAAATTTGTATCGAAATTACAGGGACTTGTCATAATTAGTATCGAAGATACAGTTACCTGCCAAAATTTGTATCGAAGTTACTGTTACCTGTCATAATTAGTATCGAAGTTACAGTTACCTGCCATAATTTGTATCGAAATTACAGTTACTTGTCATAATTAGTAACGAAGTTACAGTTACCTGTCATAATTTGCATCGAAGTTATAGTTACTTGTCATAACTAGTATCGAAGTTACTGTTACCTGTCATAATTAGTATTGAAGTAACAGTTACCTACCATAATTTTTTATCAAAATTACAGTTACTTGTCATAATTAGTAACGAAGGTAGAGTTTCCTGTCATAATTAGTATCGAAGTTACTGTTACCTGTCGTAATAAGTATCGAAGTTACAGTTACCTGTCATAATTTGTATCGAAATTAAAGTTACTTGTCATAATTAGTAACGAAGTTACAGTTACCTGTCATAATTAGTATCGAAGTTACTGTTACCTGTCATAATTAGTATTGAAGTTACAGTTACCTACCATAATTTTTTATCAAAATTACAGTTACTTGTCATAATTAGTAACGAAGGTAGAGTTTCCTGTCATAATTTGTATCGAAGTTACTGTTACCTGTCTAATTAGTATCGAAGTTACTGTTACCTGCCATAATTTGTATCGAAATTACAGTTACTTGTCATAATTAGTAACGAAGGTACAGTTACCTGTCATAATTTGTATCGAAATTACAGTTACTTGTCATAATTAGTAACGAAGTTACAGTTTCCTGTCATAATTAGTAGCAAAGTTACTGTTACCTGTCATAATTAGTATCGAAATTACAGTTACCTGCCATAATGTGTATCGAAATTACAGGGACTTGTAATAATTAGTAACGAAGTTACAGTTACCTGCCATAATAAGTATCGAAATTAAAGTTACTTGTCATAATTAGTAACAAAGTTACAGTTACCTGTCATAATTAGTATCGAAGTTACTGTTACCTGTCATAATTAGTATTGAAGTTACAGTTACCTACCATAATTTTTTAACAAAATTACAGTTACTTGTCATAATTAGTAACGAAGTTAGAGTTTCTTGTCATAATTAGTATCGAAGTTACAGTTACCTGTCATAATTTGTACCGAAGTTATAGTTAATTGTCATAATTAGTATCGAAGATAGTGTTACCAGTCATAATTAGTATCGAAGTTACAGTGACCTGCCATAATTTGTATCAAAATTACAGTTACTTGTCATAATTAGTAACGAAGTTACAGTTACCTGTCATAAATAGTATCGATGTTACAGTTACTTGTCATAATTAGTATCGAAGTTACTGTTACATGTCATAATAAGTATCGAAGTTACAGTTACCTGCCAAAATTTGTATCGAAATTACAGTTACTTGTCATAATTAGTAAAGAAGTTACAGTTACTTGTCATAATTAGTATCGAAGTTACAGTTACTTGTCATAATTAGTATGGAAGTTACTGTTACTTGTCATAATTAGTATCGAAGTTACAGTTACCTGTCAAAATTTGTATCGAAATTACAGTTACCTGTCATAATTAGTATCGAAGTTACAGTTACTTGTGATAATTAGTATCGAAGTTACTGTTACTTGTCATAATTAGTATCGAATTACTGTTACCTGTCATAATAAGTATCGAAGTTACAGTTACCTGTCTTAATTTGTATCGAAATTACAGGGACTTGTCATAATTAGTAACTAAGTTACAGTTACCTGCCATAATTAGTATTGAAATTAAAGTTACTTGTCATAATTAGTAACGAAGTTACAGTTACCTGTCCTAATTAGTATCGAAGTTACTGTTACCTGTCATAATTAGTATTGAAGTTACAGTTACCTACCAATTTTTTTTATCAAAATTACAGTTACTTGTCATAGTTAGTAACGAAGTTAGAATTTCTTGTCATAATTAGTATCGAAGTTACAGTTGTCTGTCATAATTTGTATCGAAGTTATAGTTACTTGTCATAATTAGTATCGAAGTTACTGTTACCTGTCATAATTAGTATCGAAGTTACAGTTACCTGTCTAATTAGTATCGAAGTTACTGTTACCTGCCATAATTTGTATCGAAATTACAGTTATTTGTCATAATTAGTAACGAAGTTACAGTCACCTGTCATAATTTGTATCGAAATTATAGTTACTTGTCATAATTAGTAACGAAGTTACAGTTTCCTGTCATAATTAGTATCGAAGTTACTGTACCCTGTCATAATTAGTATCGAAATTACAGTTACCTGCCATAATTTGTATCGAAATTACAGGGACTTGTAATAATTAGTAACGATGTTACAGTTACCTGCCATAATAAGTATCGAAATTAAAGTTACTTTTCATAATTAGTAACGAAGTTACAGTTACCTGTCATAATTAGTATCGAAGTTACTGTTATCTGTCATAATTAGTATTAAAGTTACATTTACCTACCATAATTTTTTAACAAAATTACAGTTACTTGTCCTAATTAGTAACGAAGTTAGAGTTTCTTGTCATAATTAGTAACGAAGTTACAGTTTCCTGTCATAATTAGTATCGAAGTTACTGTACCCTGTCATAATTAGTATCGAAATTACAGTTACCTGCCATAATTTGTATCGAAATTACAGGGACTTGTAATAATTAGTAACGAAGTTACAGTTACCTGCCATAATAAGTATCGAAATTAAAGTTACTTGTCATAATTAGTAACGAAGTTACAGTTACCTGTCATAATTAGTATCGAAGTTACTGTTACCTGTCATAATTTGTATCGAAATTACAGTTATTTGTCATAATTAGTAACGAAGTTACAGTCAACTGTCATAATTTGTATCGAAATTATAGTTACTTGTCATAATTAGTAACGAAGTTACAGTTTCCTGTCATAATTAGTATCGAAGTTACTGTACCCTGTCATAATTAGTATCGAAATTACAGTTACCTGCCATAATTTGTATCGAAATTACAGGGACTTGTAATAATTAGTAACGAAGTTACAGTTACCTGCCATAATAAGTATCGAAATTAAAGTTACTTTTCATAATTAGTAACGAAGTTACAGTTACCTGTCATAATTAGTATCGAAGTTACTGTTATCTGTCATAATTAGTATTAAAGTTACATTTACCTACCTTAATTTTTTAACAAAATTACAGTTACTTGTCATAATTAGTAACGAAGTTAGAGTTTCTTGTCATAATTAGTATCGAAGTTACAGTTACCTGTCATAATTTGTACCGAAGTTATTGTTAATTGTCATAATTATTATCGAAGAAACTGTTACCAGTCATAATTAGTATCGAGGTTACAGTTACCTGCCATAATAAGTATCGAAATTAAAGTTACTTGTCATAATTAGTTACGAAGTTACAGTTACCTGTCATAAATAGTATCGAAGTTACAGTTACTTGTCATAATTAGTATCGAAGTTACTGTTACCTGTCATAATAAGTATCGAAGTTACAGTTACCTGCCAAAATTTGTATCGAAATTACAGTTACTTTTCATAATTAGTAACGAAGTTACAGTTACCTGTCATAATTAGTATCGAAGTTACAGTTACTTGTCATAATTAGTATCGAAGTTACAGTTACCTGCCAAAATTTGTATCGAAATTACAGTTACTTGTCATAATTAGTAACGAAGTTACAGTTACCTGTCATAATTAGTATCGAAGTTACAGTTACTTGTCATAATTAGTATCGAAGTTACTGTTACTTCTCATAATTAGTATCGAAGTTACTGTTACCTGTCATATTAAGTATTGAAGTTACAGTTACCTGTCTTAATTTGTATCTAAATTACAGGGACTTGTCATAATTAGTAACGAAGTTACAGTTACCTGCCATAATTAGTATTGAAATTAAAGTTACTTGTCATAATTAGTAACGAAGTTACAGTTACCTGTCCTAATAAGTATCGAAGTTACTGTTACCGGTCATAATTAGTATTGAAGTTACAGTTACCTACCAATTTTTTTAATCAAAATTACAGTTACTTGTCATAGTTAGTAACGAAGTTACAGTTACCTGTCATAAATAGTATCGAAGTTACAGTTACTTGTCATAATTAGTATCGAAGTTACTGTTACCTGTCATAATAAGTATCGAAGTTGTAGTTACCTGCCAAAATTTGTATCGAAATTACAGTTACTTGTCATAATTAGTAACGAAGTTACAGTTACCTGTCATAATAAGTATCGAAGTTACAGTTACCTGTCTTAATTTGTATCGAAATTACAGGGACTTGTCATAATTAGTAACGATTTTACAGTTACCTGCCATAATTAGTATTGAATTTAAAGTTACTTGTCATAATTAGTATCGAAGTTACTGTTACCTGTCATAATAAGTATCGAAGTTGTCATAATTAGTATCGATGATAGTGTTACCTGTCATAATTAGTATCGAAGTTACAGTTACTTGTCATAATTAGTATCGAAGTTACTGTTACCTGTCATAATTAGTATCGAAGTTACAGTTACCTGCCAAAATTTGTATCGAAATTGCAGTTACTTGTCATAATTAGTAACGAAGTTACAGTTACCTGCCATAATTTGTATCGAAATTACAGTTCCTTGTCATAATTAGTATCGAAGTTACAGTTACCTGTCATAATTAGCATCGAAATTACAGGGACTTGTCTTAATTAGTATCGAAGTTACAGTTACCTGTCATAATTAGTATTGAAGTTACAGTTACCTACCTTAATTTTATATCAAAATTACAGTTACTTGTCATAATTAGTAACGAAGGTAGAGTTTCCTGTCATAATTAGTATCGAAGTTACTGTTACCTGTCTAATTAGTATCGAAGTTACTGTTACCTGCCATAATTTGTATCGAAATTACAGTTACTTGTCATAATTAGTAACGAAGTTACAGTCACCTGTCATAATTTGTATCGAAATTACAGTTACTTGTCATAATTAGTAACGAAGTTACAGTTTCCTGTCATAATTAGTATCGAAGTTACTGTTACCTGTCATAATTAGTATCGAAATTACAGTTACCTGCCATAATTTGTATCGAAATTACAGTTACTTGTCATAATTAGTAACGAAGTTACAGTTACCTGTGATAATAAGTATCGAAGTTACTGTTACCTGTCATAATTTGTATTGAAGTTACAGTTACCTACCATAATTTTTTATCAAAATTACAGTTTCTTGTCATAATTAGTAACGAAGGTAGAGTTTCCTGTCATATTTAGAATCGAAGTTACTGTTACCTGCCATAATTTGTATCGAAATTACAGATACTTGTCATAACTAGTAACGAAGTTACAGTTACCTGTCATAATTTTATCGAAATTACAGTTACTTGTCATAGTTAGTAACGATGTTACAGTTTCCTGTCATAATTAGTATCGAAGTTACTGTTATCTGTCATAATAGGTATCGAAATTACAGTTACCTGCCATAATTTGTATCGAAAATACAGGGAATTGTCCAAATTAGTAACGAAGTTACAGTTACCTGCCATAATAAGTATCGAAATTAAAGTTACTTGTCATAATTAGTAACGAAGTTACAGTTACCTGTCATAATAAGTATCGAAGTTACAGTTACTTGTCATAATTAGTATTGAAGTTACAGTTACCTACCATAATTTTTTATCAAAATTACAGTTACTTGTCATAATTAGTAACGAAGTTAGAGTTTCTTGTCATAATTAGTATCGAAGTTACAGTTACCTGTCATAATTTGTACCGAAGTTAGAGTTAATTGTCATAATTAGTATCGAAGATAGTGTTACCTGTCATAATTAGTATCGAAGTTACAGTTACCTGGCATAATTTGTATCAAAATTACAGTTACTTGTCATAATTAGTAACGAAGTTACAGTAACCTGTCATAAATAGTATCGAAGTTACAGTTACATGTCATAATTAGTATCGAAGTTACTGTTACCTGTCATAATAAGTATCGAAGTTACAGTTACCTGCCAAAATTTGTATCGAAATTACAGTTACTTGCCATAATTAGTAACGAAGTTTCAGTTACCTGTCATAATTAGTATCGAAGTTACAGTTACTTGTCATAATTAGTAACGAAGTTACTGTTACCTGTCATAATTAGTATCGAAATTACAATTACCTGCCACAATTTGTAACGAAATTACAGTTAGTTGTCATAATTAGTAACGAAGTTACAGTTACCTGTCATAATTAGTATCGAAGTTACAGTTACTTGTCTTAATTAGTATCGAAGTTACTGTTACCTGCCATAATTAGTCTTGAAGTTACAGTTACCTGCCATAATTAGTATCGAAGTTACTGTTACCTGTCGTAATAAGTATCGAAGTTACAGTTCCCTGTCATAATTTGTATCGAAATTACAGGGACTTGTCATAATTAGTAACGAAGTTTCAGTTACCTGCCATAATTAGTATTGAAATTAAAGTTACTTGTCATAATTAGTAACGAAGTTACAGTTACCTGTCCTAATTAGTATCGAAGTTACTGTTACCTGTCATAATTAGTATTGAAGTTACAGTTACCTACCAATTTTTTTATCAAAATTACAGTTACTTGTCATAGTTAGTAACGAAGTTAGAGTTTCTTGTCATAATTAGTATCGAAGTTACAGTTACCTGTCGAAATTTGTATCGAAGTTATAGTTACTTGTCATAATTAGTATCGAAGTTACTGTTACCTGTCATAATTAATATCGAAGTTACAGTTACCTGCCATAATTTGTTTCGAAATTACAGTTACTTGTCATAATTAGTAACGAAGTTACAGTTACCTGTCATAATTACTATCGAAGTTACAGTTACTTGTCATAATTAGTATCGAAGTTACTGTTACCTGTCACAATTAGTATCGAAATTACAATTACCTGCCATAATTTGCAACGAAATTACAGTTACTTGTCATAATTAGTAACGAAGTTACAGTTACCTGTCATAATTAGTATCGAAGTTACAGGTACTTGTCGTAATTAGTATCGAAGTTACTGTTACCTGTCATAATAAGTATGGAAGTTACAGTTACCTGCCATAATTTGTATCGAAATTACAGGGACTTGTCATAATTAGTATCGAAGATACAGTTACCTGCCAAAATTTGTATCGAAGTTACTGTTACCTGTCATAATTAGTATCGAAGTTACAGTTACCTGCCATAATTTGTATCGAAATTACAGTTACTTGTCATAATTAGTAACGAAGTTACAGTTACCTGTCATAATTTGCATCGAAGTTATAGTTACTTGTCATAACTAGTATCGAAGTTACTGTTACCTGTCATAATTAGTATTGAAGTAACAGTTACCTACCATAATTTTTTATCAAAATTACAGTTACTTGTCATAATTAGTAACGAAGGTAGAGTTTCCTGTCATAATTAGTATCGAAGTTACTGTTACCTGTCGTAATAAGTATCGAAGTTACAGTTACCTGTCATAATTTGTATCGAAATTAAAGTTACTTGTCATAATTAGTAACGAAGTTACAGTTACCTGTCATAATTAGTATCGAAGTTACTGTTACCTGTCATAATTAGTATTGAAGTTACAGTTACCTACCATAATTTTTTATCAAAATTACAGTTACTTGTCATAATTAGTAACGAAGGTAGAGTTTCCTGTCATAATTTGTATCGAAGTTACTGTTATCTGTCTAATTGGTATCGAAGTTACTGTTACCTACCATAATTTGTATCGAAATTACAGTTACTTGTCATAATTAGTAACGAAGGTACAGTTACCTGTCATAATTTGTATCGAAATTACAGTTACTTGTCATAATTAGTAACGAAGTTACAGTTTCCTGTCATAATTAGTAGCAAAGTTACTGTTACCTGTCATAATTAGTATCGAAATTACAGTTACCTGCCATAATGTGTATCGAAATTTCAGGGACTTGTAATAATTAGTAACGAAGTTACAGTTACCTGCCATAATAAGTATCGAAATTAAAGTTACTTGTCATAATTAGTAACAAAGTTACAGTTACCTGTCATAATTAGTATCGAAGTTACTGTTACCTGTCATAATTAGTATTGAAGTTACAGTTACCTACCATAATTTTTTAACAAAATTACAGTTACTTGTCATAATTAGTAACGAAGTTAGAGTTTCTTGTCATAATTAGTATCGAAGTTACAGTTACCTGTCATAATTTGTACCAAAGTTATAGTTAATTGTCATAATTAGTATCGAAGATAGTGTTACCAGTCATAATTAGTATCGAAGTTACAGTGACCTGCCATAATTTGTATCAAAATTACAGTTACTTGTCATAATTAGTAACGAAGTTACAGTTACCTGTCATAAATAGTATCGAAGTTACAGTTACTTGTCATAATTAGTATCGAAGTTACTGTTACATGTCATAATAAGTATCGAAGTTACAGTTACCTGCCAAAATTTGTATCGAAATTACAGTTACTTGTCATAATTAGTAAAGAAGTTACAGTTACTTGTCATAATTAGTATCGAAGTTACAGTTACTTGTCATAATTAGTATGGAAGTTACTGTTACTTGTCATAATTAGTATCGAAGTTACAGTTACCTGTCAAAATTTGTATCGAAATTACAGTTACCTGTCATAATTAGTATCGAAGTTACAGTTACTTGTGATAATTAGTATCGAAGTTACTGTTACTTGTCATAATTAGTATCGAATTACTGTTACCTGTCATAATAAGTATCGAAGTTACAGTTACCTGTCTTAATTTGTATCGAAATTACAGGGATTTGTCATAATTAGTAACTAAGTTACAGTTACCTGCCATAATTAGTATTGAAATTAAAGTTACTTGTCATAATTAGTAACGAAGTTACAGTTACCTGTCCTAATTAGTATCGAAGTTACTGTTACCTGTCATAATTAGTATTGAAGTTACAGTTACCTACCAAATTTTTTTTATCAAAATTACAGTTACTTGTCATAGTTAGTAACGAAGTTAGAATTTCTTGTCATAATTAGTATCGAAGTTACAGTTGTCTGTCATAATTTGTATCGAAGTTATAGTTACTTGTCATAATTAGTATCGAAGTTACTGTTACCTGTCATAATTAGTATCGAAGTTACAGTTACCTGTCTAATTAGTATCGAAGTTACTGTTACCTGCCATAATTTGTATCGAAATTACAGTTATTTGTCATAATTAGTAACGAAGTTACAGTCACCTGTCATAATTTGTATCGAAATTACAGTTACTTGTCATAATTAGTAACGAAGTTACAGTTTCCTGTCATAATTAGTATCGAAGTTACTGTACCCTGTCATAATTAGTATCGAAATTACAGTTACCTGCCATAATTTGTATCGAAATTACAGGGACTTGTAATAATTAGTAACGAAGTTACAGTTACCTGCCATAATAAGTATCGAAATTAAAGTTACTTGTCATAATTAGTAACGAAGTTACAGTTACCTGTCATAATTAGTATCGAAGTTACTGTTATCTGTCATAATTAGTATTAAAGTTACATTTACCTACCATAATTTTTTAACAAAATTACAGTTACTTGTCATAATTAGTAACGAAGTTAGAGTTTCTTGTCATAATTAGTAACGAAGTTACAGTTTCCTGTCATAATTAGTATCGAAGTTACTGTACCCTGTCATAATTAGTATCGAAATTACAGTTACCTGCCATAATTTGTATCGAAATTACAGGGACTTGTAATAATTAGTAACGAAGTTACAGTTACCTGCCATAATAAGTATCGAAATTAAAGTTACTTGTCATAATTAGTAACGAAGTTACAGTTACCTGTCATAATTAGTATCGAAGTTACTGTTACCTGTCATAATTAGTATTAAAGTTACATTTACCTACCTTAATTTTTTAACAAAATTACAGTTACTTGTCATACTTAGTAACGAAGTTAGAGTTTCTTGTCATAATTAGTATCGAAGTTACAGTTACCTGTCATAATTTGTACCGAAGTTATTGTTAATTGTCATAATTATTATCGAAGAAACTGTTACCAGTCATAATTAGTATCGAGGTTACGGTTACCTGCCATAATTTGTATCAAAATTACAGTTACTTGTCATAATTAGTTACGAAGTTACAGTTACCTGTCATAAATAGTATCGAAGTTACAGTTACTTGTCATAATTAGTATCGAAGTTACTGTTACCTGTCATAATAAGTATCGAAGTTACAGTTACCTGCCAAAATTTGTATCGAAATTACAGTTACTTTTCATAATTAGTAACGAAGTTACAGTTACCTGTCATAATTAGTATCGAAGTTACAGTTACTTGTCATAATTAGTATCGAAGTTACAGTTACCTGCCAAAATTTGTATCGAAATTACAGTTACTTGTCATAATTAGTAACGAAGTTACAGTTACCTGTCATAATTAGTATCGAAGTTACAGTTACTTGTCATAATTAGTATTGAAGTTACTGTTACTTCTCATAATTAGTATCGAAGTTACTGTTACCTGTCATATTAAGTATTGAAGTTACAGTTACCTGTCTTAATTTGTATCTAAATTACAGGGACTTGTCATAATTAGTAACGAAGTTACAGTTACCTGCCATAATTAGTATTGAAATTAAAGTTACTTGTCATAATTAGTAACGAATTTACAGTTACCTGTCCTAATAAGTATCGAAGTTACTGTTACCTGTCATAATTAGTATTGAAGTTACAGTTACCTACCAATTTTTTTAATCAAAATTACAGTTACTTGTCATAGTTAGTAACGAAGTTACAGTTACCTGTCATAAATAGTATCGAAGTTACAGTTACTTGTCATAATTAGTATCGAAGTTACTGTTACCTGTCATAATAAGTATCGAAGTTGTAGTTACCTGCCAAAATTTGTATCGAAATTACAGTTACTTGTCATAATTAGTAACGAAGTTACAGTTACCTGTCATAATAAGTATCGAAGTTACAGTTACCTGTCTTAATTTGTATCGAAATTACAGGGACTTGTCATAATTAGTAACGATTTTACAGTTACCTGCCATAATTAGTATTGAATTTAAAGTTACTTGTCATAATTAGTATCGATGTTACTGTTACCTGTCATAATAAGTATCGAAGTTGTCATAATTAGTATCGATGATAGTGTTACCTGTCATAATTAGTATCGAAGTTACAGTTACTTGTCATAATTAGTATCGAAGTTACTGTTACCTGTCATAATTAGTATCGAAGTTACAGTTACCTGCCAAAATTTGTATCGAAATTGCAGTTACTTGTCATAATTAGTAACGAAGTTACAGTTACCTGCCATAATTTGTATCGAAATTACAGTTCCTTGTCATAATTAGTATCGAAGTTACAGTTACCTGTCATAATTAGCATCGAAATTACAGGGACTTGTCTTAATTAGTATCGAAGTTACAGTTACCTGTCATAATTAGTATTGAAGTTACAGTTACCTACCTTAATTTTATATCAAAATTACAGTTACTTGTCATAATTAGTAACGAAGGTAGAGTTTCCTGTCATAATTAGTATCGAAGTTACTGTTACCTGTCTAATTAGTATCGAAGTTACTGTTACCTGCCATAATTTGTATCGAAATTACAGTTACTTGTCATAATTAGTAACGAAGTTACAGTCACCTGTCATAATTTGTATCGAAATTACAGTTACTTGTCATAATTAGTAACGAAGTTCCAGTTTCCTGTCATAATTAGTATCGAAGTTACTGTTACCTGTCATAATTAGTATCGAAATTACAGTTACCTGCCATAATTTGTATCGAAATTACAGTTACTTGTCATAATTAGTAACGAAGTTACAGTTACCTGTGATAATAAGTATCGAAGTTACTGTTACCTGTCATAATTTGTATTGAAGTTACAGTTACCTACCATAATTTTTTATCAAAATTACAGTTTCTTGTCATAATTAGTAACGAAGGTAGAGTTTCCTGTCATATTTAGAATCGAAGTTACTGTTACCTGCCATAATTTGTATCGAAATTACAGATACTTGTCATAACTAGTAACGAAGTTACAGTTACCTGTCATAATTTTATCGAAATTACAGTTACTTGTCATAGTTAGTAACGATGTTACAGTTTCCTGTCATAATTAGTATCGAAGTTACTGTTATCTGTCATAATAGGTATCGAAATTACAGTTACCTGCCATAATTTGTATCGAAAATACAGGGAATTGTCCTAATTAGTAACGAAGTTACAGTTACCTGCCATAATAAGTATCGAAATTAAAGTTACTTGTCATAATTAGTAACGAAGTTACAGTTACCTGTCATAATAAGTATCGAAGTTACAGTTACTTGTCATAATTAGTATTGAAGTTACAGTTACCTACCATAATTTTTTATCAAAATTACAGTTACTTGTCATAATTAGTAACGAAGTTAGAGTTTCTTGTCATAATTAGTATCGAAGTTACAGTTACCTGTCATAATTTGTACCGAAGTTAGAGTTAATTGTCATAATTAGTATCGAAGATAGTGTTACCTGTCATAATTAGTATCGAAGTTACAGTTACCTGCCATAATTTGTATCAAAATTACAGTTACTTGTCATAATTAGTAACGAAGTTACAGTAACCTGTCATAAATAGTATCGAAGTTACAGTTACATGTCATAATTAGTATCGAAGTTACTGTTACCTGTCATAATAAGTATCGAAGGTACAGTTACCTGCCAAAATTTGTATCGAAATTACAGTTACTTGCCATAATTAGTAACGAAGTTTCAGTTACCTGTCATAATTAGTATCGAAGTTACAGTTACTTGTCATAATTAGTAACGAAGTTACTGTTACCTGTCATAATTAGTATCGAAATTACAATTACCTTCCACAATTTGTAACGAAATTACAGTTAGTTGTCATAATTAGTAACGAAGTTACAGTTACCTGTCATAATTAGTATCGAAGTTACAGTTACTTGTCTTAATTAGTATCGAAGTTACTGTTACCTGCCATAATTAGTCTTGAAGTTACAGTTACCTGCCATAATTAGTATCGAAGTTACTGTTACCTGTCGTAATAAGTATCGAAGTTACAGTTACCTGTCATAATTTGTATCGAAATTACAGGGACTTGTCATAATTAGTAACGAAGTTTCAGTTACCTGCCATAATTAGTATTGAAATTAAAGTTACTTGTCATAATTAGTAACGAAGTTACAGTTACCTGTCCTAATTAGTATCGAAGTTACTGTTACCTGTCATAATTAGTATTGAAGTTACAGTTACCTACCAATTTTTTTATCAAAATTACAGTTACTTGTCATAGTTAGTAACGAAGTTAGAGTTTCTTGTCATAATTAGTATCGAAGTTACAGTTACCTGTCGAAATTTGTATCGAAGTTATAGTTACTTGTCATAATTAGTATCGAAGTTACTGTTACCTGTCATAATTAGTATCGAAGTTACAGTTACCTGCCATAATTTGTTTCTAAATTACAGTTACTTGTCATAATTAGTAACGAAGTTACAGTTACCTGTCATAATTACTATCGAAGTTACAGTTACTTGTCATAATTAGTATCGAAGTTACTGTTACCTGTCACAATTAGTATCGAAATTACAATTACCTGCCATAATTTGCAACGAAATTACAGTTACTTGTCATAATTAGTAACGAAGTTACAGTTACCTGTCATAATTAGTATCGAAGTTACAGGTACTTGTCGTAATTAGTATCGAAGTTACTGTTACCTGTCATAATAAGTATGGAAGTTACAGTTACCTGCCATAATTTGTATCGAAATTACAGGGACTTGTCATAATTAGTATCGAAGATACAGTTACCTGCCAAAATTTGTATCGAAGTTACTGTTACCTGTCATAATTAGTATCGAAGTTACAGTTACCTGCCATAATTTGTATCGAAATTACAGTTACTTGTCATAATTAGTAACGAAGTTACAGTTACCTGTCATAATTTGCATCGAAGTTATAGTTACTTGTCATAACTAGTATCGAAGTTACTGTTACCTGTCATAATTAGTATTGAAGTAACAGTTACCTACCATAATTTTTTATCAAAATTACAGTTACTTGTCATAATTAGTAACGAAAGTAGAGTTTCCTGTCATAATTAGTATCGAAGTTACTGTTACCTGTCGTAATAAGTATCGAAGTTACAGTTACCTGTCATAATTTGTATCGAAATTAAAGTTACTTGTCATAATTAGTAACGAAGTTACAGTTACCTGTCATAATTAGTATCGAAGTTACTGTTACCTGTCATAATTAGTATTGAAGTTACAGTTACCTACCATAATTTTTTATCAAAATTACAGTTACTTGTCATAATTAGTAACGAAGGTAGAGTTTCCTGTCATAATTTGTATCGAAGTTACTGTTACCTGTCTAATTAGTATCGAAGTTACTGTTACCTGCCATAATTTGTATCGAAATTACAGTTACTTGTCATAATTAGTAACGAAGGTACAGTTACCTGTCATAATTTGTATCGAAATTACAGTTACTTGTCATAATTAGTAACGAAGTTACAGTTTCCTGTCATAATTAGTAGCGAAGTTACTGTTACCTGTCATAATTAGTATCGAAATTACAGTTACCTGCCATAATTTGTATCGAAATTACAGGGACTTGTAATAATTAGTAACGAAGTTACAGTTACCTGCCATAATAAGTATCGAAATTAAAGTTACTTGTCATAATTAGTAACAAAGTTACAGTTACCTGTCATAATTAGTATCGAAGTTACTGTTACCTGTCATAATTAGTATTGAAGTTACAGTTACCTACCATAATTTTTTAACAAAATTACAGTTACTTGTCATAATTAGTAACGAAGTTAGAGTTTTTTGTCATAATTAGTATCGAAGTTACAGTTACCTGTCATAATTTGTACCGAAGTTATAGTTAATTGTCATAATTAGTATCGAAGATAGTGTTACCAGTCATAATTAGTATCGAAGTTACAGTGACCTGCCATAATTTGTATCAAAATTACAGTTACTTGTCATAATTAGTAACGAAGTTACAGTTACCTGTCATAAATAGTATCGAAGTTACAGTTACTTGTCATAATTAGTATCGAAGTTACTGTTACATGTCATAATAAGTATCGAAGTTACAGTTACCTGCCAAAATTTGTATCGAAATTACAGTTACTTGTCATAATTAGTAAAGAAGTTACAGTTACTTGTCATAATTAGTATCGAAGTTACAGTTACTTGTCATAATTAGTATGGAAGTTACTGTTACTTGTCATAATTAGTATCGAAGTTACAGTTACCTGTCAAAATTTGTATCGAAATTACAGTTACCTGTCATAATTAGTATCGAAGTTACAGTTACTTGTGATAATTAGTATCGAAGTTACTGTTACTTGTCATAATACGTATCGAATTACTGTTACCTGTCATAATAAGTATCGAAGTTACAGTTACCTGTCTTAATTTGTATCGAAATTACAGGGACTTGTCATAATTAGTAACTAAGTTACAGTTACCTGCCATAATTAGTATTGAAATTAAAGTTACTTGTCATAATTAGTAACGAAGTTACAGTTACCTGTCCTAATTAGTATCGAAGTAACTGTTACCTGTCATAATTAGTATTGAAGTTACAGTTACCTACCAATTTTTTTTATCAAAATTACAGTTACTTGTCATAGTTAGTAACGAAGTTAGAATTTCTTGTCATAATTAGTATCGAAGTTACAGTTGTCTGTCATAATTTGTATCGAAGTTATAGTTACTTGTCATAATTAGTATCGAAGTTACTGTTACCTGTCATAATTAGTATCGAAGTTACAGTTACCTGTCTAATTAGTATCGAAGTTACTGTTACCTGCCATAAATTGTATCGAAATTACAGTTATTTGTCATAATTAGTAACGAAGTTACAGTCACCTGTCATAATTTGTATCGAAATTACAGTTACTTGTCATAATTAGTAACGAAGTTACAGTTTCCTGTCATAATTAGTATCGAAGTTACTGTACCCTGTCATAATTAGTATCGAAATTACAGTTACCTGCCATAATTTGTATCGAAATTACAGGGACTTGTAATAATTAGTAACGAAGTTACAGTTACCTGCCATAATAAGTATCGAAATTAAAGTTACTTGTCATAATTAGTAACGAAGTTACAGTTACCTGTCATAATTAGTATCGAAGTTACTGTTATCTGTCATAATTAGTATTAAAGTTACATTTACCTACCATAATTTTTTAACAAAATTACAGTTACTTGTCATAATTAGTAACGAAGTTAGAGTTTCTTGTCATAATTAGTAACGAAGTTACAGTTTCCTGTCATAATTAGTATCGAAGTTACTGTACCCTGTCATAATTAGTATCGAAATTACAGTTACCTGCCATAATTTGTATCGAAATTACAGGGACTTGTAATAATTAGTAACGAAGTTACAGTTACCTGCCATAATAAGTATCGAAATTAAAGTTACTTGTCATAATTAGTAACGAAGTTACGGTTACCTGTCATAATTAGTATCGAAGTTACTGTTACCTGTCATAATTAGTATTAAAGTTACATTTACCTACCTTAATTTTTTAACAAAATTACAGTTACTTGTCATAATTAGTAACGAAGTTAGAGTTTCTTGTCATAATTAGTATCGAAGTTACAGTTACCTGTCATAATTTGTACCGAAGTTATTGTTAATTGTCATAATTATTATCGAAGAAACTGTTACCAGTCATAATTAGTATCGAGGTTACAGTTACCTGCCATAATTTGTATCAAAATTACAGTTACTTGTCATAATTAGTTACGAAGTTACAGTTACCTGTCATAAATAGTATCGAAGTTACAGTTACTTGTCATAATTAGTATCGAAGTTACTGTTACCTGTCATAATAAGTATCGAAGTTACAGTTACCTGCCAAAATTTTTATCGAAATTACAGTTACTTGTCATAATTAGTAACGAAGTTACAATTACCTGTCATAATTAGTATCGAAGTTACAGTTACTTGTCATAATTAGTATCGAAGTTACAGTTACCTGCCAAAATTTGTATCGAAATTACAGTTACTTGTCATAATTAGTAACGAAGTTACAGTTACCTGTCATAATTAGTATCGAAGTTACAGTTACTTGTCATAATTAGTATCGAAGTTACTGTTACTTCTCATAATTAGTATCGAAGTTACTGTTACCTGTCATATTAAGTATTGAAGTTACAGTTACCTGTCTTAATTTGTATCTAAATTACAGGGACTTGTCATAATTAGTAACGAAGTTACAGTTACCTGCCATAATTAGTATTGAAATTAAAGTTACTTGTCATAATTAGTAACGAAGTTACAGTTACCTGTCCTAATAAGTATCGAAGTTACTGTTACCTGTCATAATTAGTATTGAAGTTACAGTTACCTACCAATTTTTTTAATCAAAATTACAGTTACTTGTCATAGTTAGTAACGAAGTTACAGTTACCTGTCATAAATAGTATCGAAGTTACAGTTACTTGTCATAATTAGTATCGAAGTTACTGTTACCTGTCATAATAAGTATCGAAGTTGCAGTTACCTGCCAAAATTTGTATCGAAATTACAGTTACTTGTCATAATTAGTAACGAAGTTACAGTTACCTGTCATAATAAGTATCGAAGTTACAGTTACCTGTCTTAATTTGTATCGAAATTACAGGGACTTGTCATAATTAGTAACGATTTTACAGTTACCTTGCCATAATTAGTTTTGAATTTAAAGTTACTTGTCATAATTAGTAACGAAGTTACAGTTACCTGTTCTAATTAGTATCGAAGTTACAGTTACCTGCCATAAATTGTAACAAAATTACAGTTACTTGTCATAATTAGTATCGATGTTACTGTTACCTGTCATAATAAGTATCGAAGTTGTCATAATTAGTATCGATGATAGTGTTACCTGTCATAATTAGTATCGAAGTTACAGTTACTTGTCATAATTAGTATCGAAGTTACTGTTACCTGTCATAATTAGTATCGAAGTTACAGTTACTTGCCAAAATTTGTATCGAAATTGCAGTTACTTGTCATAATTAGTAACGAAGTTACAGTTACCTGCCATAATTTGTATCGAAATTACAGTTCCTTGTCATAATTAGTATCGAAGTTACAGTTACCTGTCATAATTAGCATCGAAATTACAGGGACTTGTCTTAATTAGTATCGAAGTTACAGTTACCTGTCATAATTAGTATTGAAGTTACAGTTACCTACCTTAATTTTATATCAAAATTACAGTTACTTGTCATAATTAGTAACGAAGTTACAGTAACCTGTCATAAATAGTATCGAAGTTACAGTTACATGTCATAATTAGTATCGAAGTTACTGTTACCTGTCATAATAAGTATCGAAGTTACAGTTACCTGCCAAAATTTGTATCGAAATTACAGTTACTTCCCATAATTAGTAACGAAGTTTCAGTTACCTGTCATAATTAGTATCGAAGTTACAGTTACTTGTCATAATTAGTAACGAAGTTACTGTTACCTGTCATAATTAGTATCGAAATTACAATTACCTGCCACAATTTGTAACGAAATTACAGTTAGTTGTCATAATTAGTAACGAAGTTACAGTTACCTGTCATAATTAGTATCGAAGTTACAGTTACTTGTCTTAATTAGTATCGAAGTTACTGTTACCTGCCATAATTAGTCTTGAAGTTACAGTTACCTGCCATAATTAGTATCGAAGTTACTGTTACCTGTCGTAATAAGTATCGAAGTTACAGTTACCTGTCATAATTTGTATCGAAATTACAGGGACTTGTCATAATTAGTAACGAAGTTTCAGTTACCTGCCATAATTAGTATTGAAATTAAAGTTACTTGTCATAATTAGTAACGAAGTTACAGTTACCTGTCCTAATTAGTATCGAAGTTACTGTTACCTGTCATAATTAGTATTGAAGTTACAGTTACCTACCAATTTTTTTATCAAAATTACAGTTACTTGTCATAGTTAGTAACGAAGTTAGAGTTTCTTGTCATAATTAGTATCGAAGTTACAGTTACCTGTCATAATTTGTATCGAATTTATAGTTACTTGTCATAATTAGTATCGAAGTTACTGTTACCTGTCATAATTAGTATCGAAGTTACAGTTACCTGCCATAATTTGTTTCGAAATTACAGTTACTTGTCATAATTAGTAACGAAGTTACAGTTACCTGTCATAATTACTATCGAAGTTACAGTTACTTGTCATAATTAGTATCGAAGTTACTGTTACCTGTCACAATTAGTATCGAAATTACAATTACCTGCCATAATTTGCAACGAAATTACAGTTACTTGTCATTAGTAACGAAGTTACAGTTACCTGTCATAATTAGTATCGAAGTTACAGGTACTTGTCGTAATTAGTATCGAAGTTACTGTTACCTGTCATAATAAGTATGGAAGTTACAGTTACCTGCCATAATTTGTATCGAAATTACAGGGACTTGTCATAATTAGTATCGAAGATACAGTTACCTGCCAAAATTTGTATCGAAGTTACTGTTACCTGTCATAATTAGTATCGAAGTTACAGTTACCTGCCATAATTTGTATCGAAATTACAGTTACTTGTCATAATTAGTAACGAAGTTACAGTTACCTGTCATAATTTGCATCGAAGTTATAGTTACTTGTCATAACTAGTATCGAAGTTACTGTTACCTGTCATAATTAGTATTGAAGTAACAGTTACCTACCATAATTTTTTATCAAAATTACAGTTACTTGTCATAATTAGTAACGAAGGTAGAGTTTCCTGTCATAATTAGTATCGAAGTTACTGTTACCTGTCGTAATAAGTATCGAAGTTACAGTTACCTGTCATAATTTGTATCGAAATTAAAGTTACTTGTCATAATTAGTAACGAAGTTACAGTTACCTGTCATAATTAGTATCGAAGTTACTGTTACCTGTCATAATTAGTATTGAAGTTACAGTTACCTACCATAATTTTTTATCAAAATTACAGTTACTTGTCATAATTAGTAACGAGGGTAGAGTTTCCTGTCATAATTTGTATCGAAGTTACTGTTACCTGTCTAATTAGTATCGAAGTTACTGTTACCTGCCATAATTTGTATCGAAATTACAGTTACTTGTAATAATTAGTAACGAAGGTACAGTTACCTGTCATAATTTGTATCGAAATTACAGTTACTTGTCATAATTAGTAACGAAGTTACAGTTTCCTGTCATAATTAGTATCGAAGTTACTGTTACCTGTCATAATTAGTATCGAAATTACAGTTACCTGCCATAATTTGTATCGAAATTACAGGGACTTGTAATAATTAATAACGAAGTTACAGTTACCTGCCATAATAAGTATCGAAATTAAAGTTACTTGTCATAATTAGTAACAAAGTTACAGTTACCTGTCATAATTAGTATCGAAGTTACTGTTACCTGTCATAATTAGTATTGAAGTTACAGTTACCTACCATAATTTTTTAACAAAATTACAGTTACTTGTCATAATTAGTAACGAAGTTAGAGTTTCTTGTCATAATTAGTATCGAAGTTACAGTTACCTGTCATAATTTGTACCGAAGTTATAGTTAATTGTCATAATTAGTATCGAAGATAGTGTTACCAGTCATAATTAGTATCGAAGTTACAGTGACCTGCCATAATTTGTATCAAAATTACAGTTACTTGTCATAATTAGTAACGAAGTTACAGTTACCTGTCATAAATAGTATCGAAGTTACAGTTACTTGTCATAATTAGTATCGAAGTTACTGTTACATGTCATAATAAGTATCGAAGTTACAGTTACCTGCCAAAATTTGTATCGAAATTTCAGTTACTTGTCATAATTAGTAACGAAGTTACAGTTACTTGTCATAATTAATATCGAAGTTACAGTTACTTGTCATAATTAGTATGGAAGTTACTGTTACTTGTCATAATTAGTATCGAAGTTACAGTTACCTGTCAAAATTTGTATCGAAATTACAGTTACCTGTCATAATTAGTATCGAAGTTACAGTTACTTGTGATAATTAGTATCGAAGTTACTGTTACTTGTCATAATTAGTATCGAATTAATGTTACCTGTCATAATAAGTATCGAAGTTACAGTTACCTGTCTTAATTTGTATCGAAATTACAGGGACTTGTCATAATTAGTAACTAAGTTACAGTTACCTGCCATAATTAGTATTGAAATTAAAGTTACTTGTCATAATTAGTAACGAAGTTACAGTTACCTGTCCTAATTAGTATCGAAATTACTGTTACCTGTCATAATTAGTATTGAAGTTACAGTTACCTACCAAAATTTTTTATCAAAATTACAGTTACTTGTCATAGTTAGTAACGAAGTTAGAATTTCTTGTCATAATTAGTATCGAAGTTACAGTTGTCTGTCATAATTTGTATCGAAGTTATAGTTACTTGTCATAATTAGTATCGAAGTTACTGTTACCTGTCATAATTAGTATCGAAGTTACAGTTACCTGTCCTAATTAGTATCGAAGTTACAGTTACCTGCCATAAATTGTAACAAAATTACAGTTACTTGTCGTAATTAGTAACGAAGTTACAGTTACCTGTCATAATTAGTATCGAAGTTACAGTTACTTGTCATAATTAGTATCGAAGTTACTGTTACCTGTCATAATTAGTATCGAAGTTACAGTTACCTGCCAAAATTTGTTTCGAAATTGCAGTTACTTGTCATAATTAGTAACGAAGTTACTGTTACCTGCCATACTTTGTATCGAAATTACAGTTCCTTGTCATAATTAGTATCGAAGTTACAGTTACCTGTCATAATTAGCATCGAAGGTACTGTTACTTGTCATAATTAGTAACGAAGTTACAGTTACCTGTCATAATTTGTATCGAAATTACAGTTACTTGTCATAATTAGTAACGAAGTTACAGTTTCCTGTCATAATTAGTATCGAAGTTACTGTTACCTGTCATAATTAGTATGGAAGTTACAGTTACCTGCCATAATTTGTATCGAAATTACAGGGACTTGTCTTAATTAGTATCGAAGTTACAGTTACCTGTCATAATTAGTATTGAAGTTACAGTTACCTACCTTAATTTTATATCAAAATTACAGTTACTTGTCATAATTAGTAACGAAGGTAGAGTTTCCTGTCATAATTAGTATCGAAGTTACTGTTACCTGTCTAATTAGTATCGAAGTTACTGTTACCTGCCATAATTTGTATCGAAATTACAGTTATTTGTCATAATTAGTAACGAAGTTACAGTCACCTGTCATAATTTGTATCGAAATTACAGTTACTTGTCATAATTAGTAACGAAGTTACAGTTTCCTGTCATAATAAGTATCGAAGTTACTGTACCCTGTCATAATTAGTATCGAAATTACAGTTACCTGCCATAATTTGTATCGAAATTACAGGGACTTGTAATAATTAGTAACGAAGTTACAGTTACCTGCCATAATAAGTATCGAAATTAAAGTTACTTGTCATAATTAGTAACGAAGTTACTGTTACCTGTCATAATTAGTATCGAAGTTACTGTTATCTGTCATAATTAGTATTAAAGTTACATTTACCTACCATAATTTTTTAACAAAATTACAGTTGCTTGTCATAATTAGTAACGAAGTTACAGTTACCTGTCATAATTAGTATCGAAGTTACAGGTACTTGTCGTAATTAGTATCGAAGTTACTGTTACCTGTCATAATAAGTATGGAAGTTACAGTTACCTGCCATAATTTGTATCGAAATTACAGGGACTTGTCATAATTAGTATCGAAGATACAGTTACCTGCCAAAATTTGTATCGAAGTTACTGTTACCTGTCATAATTAGTATCGAAGTTACAGTTACCTGCCATAATTTGTATCGAAATTACAGTTACTTGTCATAATTAGTAACGAAGTTACAGTTACCTGTCATAATTTGCATCGAAGTTATAGTTACTTGTCATAACTAGTATCGAAGTTACTGTTACCTGTCATAATTAGTATTGAAGTAACAGTTACCTACCATAATTTTTTATCAAAATTACAGTTACTTGTCATAATTAGTAACGAAGGTAGAGTTTCCTGTCATAATTAGTATCGAAGTTACTGTTACCTGTCGTAATAAGTATCGAAGTTACAGTTACCTGTCATAATTTGTATCGAAATTAAAGTTACTTGTCATAATTAGTAACGAAGTTACAGTTACCTGTCATAATTAGTATCGAAGTTACTGTTACCTGTCATAATTAGTATTGAAGTTACAGTTACCTACCATAATTTTTTATCAAAATTACAGTTACTTGTCATAATTAGTAACGAAGGTAGAGTTTCCTGTCATAATTTGTATCGAAGTTACTGTTACCTGTCTAATTAGTATCGAAGTTACTGTTACCTGCCATAATTTGTATCGAAATTACAGTTACTTGTCATAATTAGTAACGAAGGTACAGTTACCTGTCATAATTTGTATCGAAATTACAGTTACTTGTCATAATTAGTAACGAAGTTACAGTTTCCTGTCATAATTAGTAGCGAAGTTACTGTTACCTGTCATAATTAGTATCGAAATTACAGTTACCTGCCATAATTTGTATCGAAATTACAGGGACTTGTAATAATTAGTAACGAAGTTACAGTTACCTGCCATAATAAGTATCGAAATTAAAGTTACTTGTCATAATTAGTAACAAAGTTACAGTTACCTGTCATAATTAGTATCGAAGTTACTGTTACCTGTCATAATTAGTATTGAAGTTACAGTTACCTACCATAATTTTTTAACAAAATTACAGTTACTTGTCATAATTAGTAACGAAGTTAGAGTTTCTTGTCATAATTAGTATCGAAGTTACAGTTACCTGTCATAATTTGTACCGAAGTTATAGTTAATTGTCATAATTAGTATCGAAGATAGTGTTACCAGTCATAATTAGTATCGAAGTTACAGTGACCTGCCATAATTTGTATCAAAATTACAGTTACTTGTCATAATTAGTAACGAAGTTACAGTTACCTGTCATAAATAGTATCGAAGTTACAGTTACTTGTCATAATTAGTATTGAAGTTACTGTTACATGTCATAATAAGTATCGAAGTTACAGTTACCTGCCAAAATTTGTATCGAAATTACAGTTACTTGTCATAATTAGTAAAGAAGTTACAGTTACTTGTCATAATTAGTATCGAAGTTACAGTTACTTGTCATAATTAGTATGGAAGTTACTGTTACTTGTCATAATTAGTATCGAAGTTACAGTTACCTGTCAAAATTTGTATCGAAATTACAGTTACCTGTCATAATTAGTATCGAAGTTACAGTTACTTGTGATAATTAGTATCGAAGTTACTGTTACTTGTCATAATACGTATCGAATTACTGTTACCTGTCATAATAAGTATCGAAGTTACAGTTACCTGTCTTAATTTGTATCGAAATTACAGGGACTTGTCATAATTAGTAACTAAGTTACAGTTACCTGCCATAATTAGTATTGAAATTAAAGTTACTTGTCATAATTAGTAACGAAGTTACAGTTACCTGTCCTAATTAGTATCGAAGTTACTGTTACCTGTCATAATTAGTATTGAAGTTACAGTTACCTACCAATTTTTTTTATCAAAATTACAGTTACTTGTCATAGTTAGTAACGAAGTTAGAATTTCTTGTCATAATTAGTATCGAAGTTACAGTTGTCTGTCATAATTTGTATCGAAGTTATAGTTACTTGTCATAATTAGTATCGAAGTTACTGTTACCTGTCATAATTAGTATCGAAGTTACAGTTACCTGTCTAATTAGTATCGAAGTTACTGTTACCTGCCATAATTTGTATCGAAATCACAGTTATTTGTCATAATTAGTAACGAAGTTACAGTCACCTGTCATAATTTGTATCGAAATTACAGTTACATGTCATAATTAGTAACGAAGTTACAGTTTCCTGTCATAATTAGTATCGAAGTTACTGTACCCTGTCATAATTAGTATCGAAATTACAGTTACCTGCCATAATTTGTATCGAAATTACAGGGACTTGTAATAATTAGTAACGAAGTTACAGTTACCTGCCATAATAAGTATCGAAATTAAAGTTACTTGTCATAATTAGTAACGAAGGTACAGTTACCTGTCATAATTAGTATCGAAGTTACTGTTATCTGTCATAATTAGTATTAAAGTTACATTTACCTACCATAATTTTTTAACAAAATTACAGTTACTTGTCATAATTAGTAACGAAGTTAGAGTTTCTTGTCATAATTAATAACGAAGTTACAGTTTCCTGTCATAATTAGTATCGAAGTTACTGTACCCTGTCATAATTAGTATCGAAATTACAGTTACCTGCCATAATTTGTATCGAAATTACAGGGACTTGTAATAATTAGTAACGAAGTTACATTTACCTGCCATAATAAGTATCGAAATTAAAGTTTCTTGTCATAATTAGTAACGAAGTTACAGTTACCTGTCATAATTAGTATCGAAGTTACTGTTACCTGTCATAATTAGTATTAAAGTTACATTTACCTACCTTAATTTTTTAACAAAATTACAGTTACTTGTCATAATTAGTAACGAAGTTAGAGTTTCTTGTCATAATTAGTATCGAAGTTACAGTTACCTGTCATAATTTGTACCGAAGTTATTGTTAATTGTCATAATTATTATCGAAGAAACTGTTACCAGTCATAATTAGTATCGAGGTTACAGTTACCTGCCATAATTTGTATCAAAATTACAGTTACTTGTCATAATTAGTTACGAAGTTACAGTTACCTGTCATAAATAGTATCGAAGTTACAGTTACTTGTCATAATTAGTATCGAAGTTACTGTTACCTGTCATAATAAGTATCGAAGTTACAGTTACCTGCCAAAATTTGTATCGAAATTACAGTTACTTGTCATAATTAGTAACGAAGTTACAGTTACCTGTCATAATTAGTATCGAAGTTACAGTTACTTGTCATAATTAGTATCGAAGTTACAGTTACCTGCCAAAATTTGTATCGAAATTACAGTTACTTGTCATAATTAGTAACGAAGTTACAGTTACCCGTCATAATTAGTATCGAAGTTACAGTTACTTGTCATAATTAGTATCGAAGTTACTGTTACTTCTCATAATTAGTATCGAAGTTACTGTTACCTGTCATATTAAGTATTGAAGTTACAGTTACCTGTCTTAATTTGTATCTAAATTACAGGGACTTGTCATAATTAGTAACGAAGTTACAGTTACCTGCCATAATTAGTATTGAAAATAAAGTTACTTGTCATAATTAGTAACGAAGTTACAGTTACCTGTCCTAATAAGTATCGAAGTTACTGTTACCTGTCATAATTAGTATTGAAGTTACAGTTACCTACCAATTTTTTTAATCAAAATTACAGTTACTTGTCATAGTTAGTAACGAAGTTACAGTTACCTGTCATAAATAGTATCGAAGTTACAGTTACTTGTCATAATTAGTATCGAAGTTACTGTTACCTGTCATAATAAGTATCGAAGTTGTAGTTACCTGCCAAAATTTGTATCGAAATTACAGTTACTTGTCATAATTAGTAACGAAGTTACAGTTACCTGTCATAATAAGTATCGAAGTTACAGTTACCTGTCTTAATTTGTATCGAAATTACAGGGACTTGTCATAATTAGTAACGATTTTACAGTTACCTGCCATAATTAGTATTGAATTTAAAGTTACTTGTCATAATTAGTAACGAAGTTACAGTTACCTGTTCTAATTAGTATCGAAGTTACAGTTACCTGCCATAAATTGTAACAAAATTACAGTTACTTGTCATAATTAGTATCGAAGTTACTGTTACCTGTCATAATAAGTATCGAAGTTGTCATAATTAGTATCGATGATAGTGTTACCTGTCATAATTAGTATCGAAGTTACAGTTACTTGTCATAATTAGTATCGAAGTTACTGTTACCTGTCATAATTAGTATCGAAGTTACAGTTACTTGCCAAAATTTGTATCGAAATTGCAGTTACTTGTCATAATTAGTAACGAAGTTACAGTTACCTGCCATAATTTGTATCGAAATTACAGTTCCTTGTCATAATTAGTATCGAAGTTACAGTTACCTGTCATAATTAGCATCGAAATTACAGGGACTTGTCTTAATTAGTATCGAAGTTACAGTTACCTGTCATAATTAGTATTGAAGTTACAGTTACCTACCTTAATTTTATATCAAAATTACAGTTACTTGTCATAATTAGTAACGAAGTTACAGTAACCTGTCATAAATAGTATCGAAGTTACAGTTACATGTCATAATTAGTATCGAAGTTACTGTTACCTGTCATAATAAGTATCGAAGTTACAGTTACCTGCCAAAATTTGTATCGAAATTACAGTTACTTGCCATAATTAGTAACGAAGTTTCAGTTACCTGTCATAATTAGTATCGAAGTTACAGTTACTTGTCATAATTAGTAACGAAGTTACTGTTACCTGTCATAATTAGTATCGAAATTACAATTACCTGCCACAATTTGTAACGAAATTACAGTTAGTTGTCATAATTAGTAACGAAGTTACAGTTACCTGTCATAATTAGTATCGAAGTTACAGTTACTTGTCTTAATTAGTATCGAAGTTACTGTTACCTGCCATAATTAGTCTTGAAGTTACAGTTACCTGCCATAATTAGTATCGAAGTTACTGTTACCTGTCGTAATAAGTATCGAAGTTACAGTTACCTGTCATAATTTGTATCGAAATTACAGGGACTTGTCATAATTAGTAACGAAGTTTCAGTTACCTGCCATAATTAGTATTGAAATTAAAGTTACTTGTCATAATTAGTAACGAAGTTACAGTTACCTGTCCTAATTAGTATCGAAGTTACTGTTACCTGTCATAATTAGTATTGAAGTTACAGTTACCTACCAATTTTTTTATCAAAATTACAGTTACTTGTCATAGTTAGTAACGAAGTTAGAGTTTCTTGTCATAATTAGTATCGAAGTTACAGTTAACTGTCATAATTTGTATCGAATTTATAGTTACTTGTCATAAGTAGTATCGAAGTTACTGTTACCTGTCATAATTAGTATCGAAGTTACAGTTACCTGCCATAATTTGTTTCGAAATTACAGTTACTTGTCATAATTAGTAACGAAGTTACAGTTACCTGTCATAATTACTATCGAAGTTACAGTTACTTGTCATAATTAGTATCGAAGTTACTGTTACCTGTCACAATTAGTATCGAAATTACAATTACCTGCCATAATTTGCAACGAAATTACAGTTACTTGTCATAATTAGTAACGAAGTTACAGTTACCTGTCATAATTAGTATCGAAGTTACAGGTACTTGTCGTAATTAGTATCGAAGTTACTGTTACCTGTCATAATAAGTATGGAAGTTACAGTTACCTGCCATAATTTGTATCGAAATTACAGGGACTTGTCATAATTAGTATCGAAGATACAGTTACCTGCCAAAATTTGTATCGAAGTTACTGTTACCAGTCATAATTAGTATCGAAGTTACAGTTACCTGCCATAATTTGTATCGAAATTACAGTTACTTGTCATAATTAGTAACGAAGTTACAGTTACCTGTCATAATTTGCATCGAAGTTATAGTTACTTGTCATAACTAGTATCGAAGTTACTGTTACCTGTCATAATTAGTATTGAAGTAACTGTTACCTACCATAATTTTTTATCAAAATTACAGTTACTTGTCATAATTAGTAACGAAGGTGGAGTTTCCTGTCATAATTAGTATCGAAGTTACTGTTACCTGTCGTAATAAGTATCGAAGTTACAGTTACCTGTCATAATTTGTATCGAAATTAAAGTTACTTGTCATAATTAGTAACGAAGTTACAGTTACCTGTCATAATTAGTATCGAAGTTACTGTTACCTGTCATAATTAGTATTGAAGTTACAGTTACCTACCATAATTTTTTATCAAAATTACAGTTACTTGTCATAATTAGTAACGAAGGTAGAGTTTCCTGTCATAATTTGTATCGAAGTTACTGTTACCTGTCTAATTAGTATCGAAGTTACTGTAACCTGCCATAAATTGTATCGAAATTACAGTTACTTGTAATAATTAGTAACGAAGGTACAGTTACCTGTCATAATTTGTATCGAAATTACAGTTACTTGTCATAATTAGTAACGAAGTTACAGTTTCCTGTCATAATTAGTATCGAAGTTACTGTTACCTGTCATAATTAGTATCGAAATTACAGTTACCTGCCATAATTTGTATCGAAATTACAGTGACTTGTAATAATTAGTAACGAAGTTACAGTTACCTGCCATAATAAGTATCGAAATTAAAGTTACTTGTCATAATTAGTAACAAAGTTACAGTTACCTGTCATAATTAGTATCGAAGTTACTGTTACCTGTCATAATTAGTATTGAAGTTACAGTTACCTACCATAATTTTTTAACAAAATTACAGTTACTTGTCATAATTAGTAACGAAGTTAGAGTTTCTTGTCATAATTAGTATCGAAGTTACAGTTACCTGTCATAATTTGTACCGAAGTTATAGTTAATTGTCATAATTAGTATCGAAGATAGTGTTACCAGTCATAATTAGTATCGAAGTTACAGTGACCTGCCATAATTTGTATCAAAATTACAGTTACTTGTCATAATTAGTAACGAAGTTACAGTTACCTGTCATAAATAGTATCGAAGTTACAGTTACTTGTCATAATTAGTATCGAAGTTACTGTTACATGTCATAATAAGTATCGAAGTTACAGTTACCTGCCAAAATTTGTATCGAAATTACAGTTACTTGTCATAATTAGTAACGAAGTTACAGTTACTTGTCATAATTAATATCGAAGTTACAGTTACTTGTCATAATTAGTATGGAAGTTACTGTTACTTGTCATAATTAGTATCGAAGTTACAGTTACCTGTCAAAATTTGTATCGAAATTACAGTTACCTGTCATAATTAGTATCGAAGTTACAGTTACTTGTGATAATTAGTATCGAAGTTACTGTTACTTGTCATAATTAGTATCGAATTAATGTTACCTGTCATAATAAGTATCGAAGTTACAGTTACCTGTCTTAATTTGTATCGAAATTACAGGGACTTGTCATAATTAGTAACTAAGTTACAGTTACCTGCCATAATTAGTATTGAAATTAAAGTTACTTGTCATAATTAGTAACGAAGTTACAGTTATTTGTCCTAATTAGTATCGAAGTTACTGTTACCTGTCATAATTAGTATTGAAGTTACAGTTACCTACCAAAATTTTTTATCAAAATTACAGTTACTTGTCATAGTTAGTAACGAAGTTAGAATTTCTTGTCATAATTAGTATCGAAGTTACAGTTGTCTGTCATAATTTGTATCGAAGTTATAGTTACTTGTCATAATTAGTATCGAAGTTACTGTTACCTGTCATAATTAGTATCGAAGTTTCAGTTACCTGTCCTAATTAGTATCGAAGTTACAGTTACCTGCCATAAATTGTAACAAAATTACAGTTACTTGTCGTAATTAGTAACGAAGTTACAGTTACCTGTCATAATTAGTATCGAAGTTACAGTTACCTGCCAAAATTTGTTTCGAAATTGCAGTTACTTGTCATAATTAGTAACGAAGTTACTGTTACCTGCCATACTTTGTATCGAAATTACAGTTCCTTGTCATAATTAGTATCGAAGTTACAGTTACCTGTCATAATTAGCATCGAAGGTACTGTTACTTGTCATAATTAGTAACGAAGTTACAGTTACCTGTCATAATTTGTATCGAAATTACAGTTACTTGTCATAATTAGTAACGAAGTTACAGTTTCCTGTCATAATTAGTATCGAAGTTACTGTTACCTGTCATAATTAGTATGGAAGTTACAGTTACCTGCCATAATTTGTATCGAAATTACAGGGACTTGTCTTAATTAGTATCGAAGTTACAGTTACCTGTCATAATTAGTATTGAAGTTACAGTTACCTACCTTAATTTTATATCAAAATTACAGTTACTTGTCATAATTAGTAACGAAGGTAGAGTTTCCTGTCATAATTAGTATCGAAGTTACTGTTACCTGTCTAATTAGTATCGAAGTTACTGTTACCTGCCATAATTTGTATCGAAATTACAGTTATTTGTCATAATTAGTAACGAAGTTACAGTTTCCTGTCATAATTAGTATCGAAGTTACTGTTATCTGTCATAATTAGTATTAAAGTTACATTTACCTACCATAATTTTTTAACAAAATTACAGTTGCTTGTCATAATTAGTAACGAAGTTAGAGTTTCTTGTCATAATTAGTATCGAAGTTACAGTTACCTGTCATAATTTGTACCGAAGTTATTGTTAATTGTCATAATTATTATCGAAGAAACTGTTACCAGTCATAATTAGTATCGAGGTTACAGTTACCTGCCATAATTTGTATCAAAATTACAGTTACTTGTCATAATTAGTTACGAAGTTACAGTTACCTGTCATAAATAGTATCGAAGTTACAGTTACTTGTCATAATTAGTATCGAAGTTACTGTTACCTGTCATAATAAGTATCGAAGTTACAGTTACCTGCCAAAATTTGTATCGAAATTACAGTTACTTGTCATAATTAGTAACGAAGTTACAGTTACCTGTCATAATTAGTATCGAAGTTACAGTTACTTGTCATAATTAGTATCGAAGTTACAGTTACCTGCCAAAATTTGTATCGAAATTACAGTTACTTGTCATAATTAGTAACGAAGTTACAGTTACCTGTCATAATTAGTATCGAAGTTACAGTTACTTGTCATAATTAGTATCGAAGTTACTGTTACTTCTCATAATTAGTATCGAAGTTACTGTTACCTGTCATAATAAGTATTGAAGTTACAGTTACCTGTCTTAATTTGTATCTAAATTACAGGGACTTGTCATAATTAGTAACGAAGTTACAGTTACCTGCCATAATTAGTATTGAAATTAAAGTTACTTGTCATAATTAGTAACGAAGTTACAGTTACCTGTCCTAATAAGTATCGAAGTTACTGTTACCTGTCATAATTAGTATTGAAGTTACAGTTACCTACCAATTTTTTTAATCAAAATTACAGTTACTTGTCATAGTTAGTAACGAAGTTACAGTTACCTGTCATAAATAGTATCGAAGTTACAGTTACTTGTCATAATTAGTATCGAAGTTACTGTTACCTGTCATAATAAGTATCGAAATTGTAGTTACCTGCCAATATTTGTATCGAAATTACAGTTACTTGTCATAATTAGTAACGAAGTTACAGTTACCTGTCATAATAAGTATCGAAGTTACAGTTACCTGTCTTAATTTGTATCGAAATTACAGGGACTTGTCATAATTAGTAACGATTTTACAGTTACCTGCCATAATTAGTATTGAATTTAAAGTTACTTGTCATAATTAGTAACGAAGTTACAGTTACCTGTTCTAATTAGTATCGAAGTTACAGTTACCTGCCATAAATTGTAACAAAATTACAGTTACTTGTCATAATTAGTATCGAAGTTACTGTTACTTGTCATAATAAGTATCGAAGTTGTCATAATTAGTATCGAAGATAGTGTTACCTGTCATAATTAGTATCGAAGTTACAGTTACTTGTCATAATTAGTATCGAAGTTACTGTTACCTGTCATAATTAGTATCGAAGTTACAGTTACCTGCCAAAATTTGTATCGAAATTGCAGTTACTTGTCATAATTAGTAACGAAGTTACAGTTACCTGCCATAATTTGTATCGAAATTACAGTTCCTTGTCATAATTAGTATCGAAGTTACAGTTACCTGTCATAATAAGCATCGAAATTACAGGGACTTGTCTTAATTAGTATCGAAGTTACAGTTACCTGTCATAATTAGTATTGAAGTTACAGTTACCTACCTTAATTTTATATCAAAATTACAGTTACTTGTCATAATTAGTAACGAAGGTAGAGTTTCCTGTCATAATTAGTATCGAAGTTACTGTTACCTGTCTAATTAGTATCGAAGTTACTGTTACCTGCCATAATTTGTATCGAAATTACAGTTACTTGTCATAATTAGTAACGAAGTTACAGTCACCTGTCATAATTTGTATCGAAATTACAGTTACTTGTCATAATTAGTAACGAAGTTACAGTTTCCTGTCATAATTAGTATCGAAGTTACTGTTACCTGTCAAAATTAGTATCGAAATTACAGTTACCTGCCATAATTTGTATCGAAATTACAGTTACTTGTCATAATTAGTAACGAAGTTACAGTTACCTGTGATAATAAGTATCGAAGTTACTGTTACCTGTCATAATTTGTATTGAAGTTACAGTTACCTACCATAATTTTTTATCAAAATTACAGTTTCTTGTCATAATTAGTAACGAAGGTAGAGTTTCCTGTCATATTTAGAATCGAAGTTACTGTTACCTGCCATAATTTGTATCGAAATTACAGTTACTTGTCATAACTAGTAACGAAGTTACAGTTACCTGTCATAATTTTATCGAAATTACAGTTACTTGTCATAGTTAGTAACGATGTTACAGTTTCCTGTCATAATTAGTATCGAAGTTACAGTTACTTGTCATAATTAGTATCGAAGTTACTGTTACCTGTCATAATTAGTATCGAAGTTACAGTTACCTGCCAAAATTTGTTTCGAAATTGCAGTTACTTGTCATAACTAGTAACGAAGTTACAGTTACCTGTCATAATTTTATCGAAATTACAGTTACTTGTCATAACTAGTAACGAAGTTACAGTTTCCTGTCATAATTAGTATCGAAGTTACTGTTACCTGTCATAATTTTATCGAAATTAAAGTTACTTGTCATAATTAGTAACGAAGTTACAGTTACCTGTCATAATAAGTATCGAAGTTACAGTTACTTGTCATAATTAGTATTGAAGTTACAGTTACCTACCATAATTTTTTATCAAAATTACAGTTACTTGTCATAATTAGTAACGAAGTTAGAGTTTCTTGTCATAATTAGTATCGAAGTTACAGTTACCTGTCATAATTTGTACCGAAGTTAGAGTTAATTGTCATAATTAGTATCGAAGATAGTGTTACCTGTCATAATTAGTATCGAAGTTACAGTTACCTGCCATAATTTGTATCAAAATTACAGTTACTTGTCATAATTAGTAACGAAGTTACAGTAACCTGTCATAAATAGTATCGAAGTTACAGTTACTTGTCATAATTAGTATCGAAGTTACTGTTACCTGTCATAATAAGTATCGAAGTTACAGTTACCTGCCAAAATTTGTATCGAAATTACAGTTACTTGCCATAATTAGTAACGAAGTTTCAGTTACCTGTCATAATTAGTATCGAAGTTACAGTTACTTGTCATAATTAGTAACGAAGTTACTGTTACCTGTCATAATTAGTATCGAAATTACAATTACCTGCCACAATTTGTAACGAAATTACAGTTAGTTGTCATAATTAGTAACGAAGTTACAGTTACCTGTCATAATTAGTATCGAAGTTACAGTTACTTGTCTTAATTAGTATCGAAGTTACTGTTACCTGCCATAATTAGTCTTGAAGTTACAGTTACCTGCCATAATTAGTATCGAATTTACTGTTACCTGTCGTAATAAGTATCGAAGTTACAGTTACCTGTCATAATTTGTATCGAAATTACAGGGACTTGTCATAATTAGTAACGAAGTTTCAGTTACCTGCCATAATTAGTATTGAAATTAAAGTTACTTGTCATAATTAGTAACGAAGTTACAGTTACCTGTCCTAATTAGTATCGAAGTTACTGTTACCTGTCATAATTAGTATTGAAGTTACAGTTACCTACCAATTTTTTTATCAAAATTACAGTTACTTGTCATAGTTAGTAACGAAGTTAGAGTTTCTTGTCATAATTAGTATCGAAGTTACAGTTACCTGTCATAATTTGTATCGAAGTTATAGTTACTTGTCATAATTAGTATCGAAGTTACTGTTACCTGTCATAATTAGTATCGAAGTTACAGTTACCTGCCATAATTTGTTTCGAAATTACAGTTACTTGTCATAATTAGTAACGAAGTTACAGTTACCTGTCATAATTACTATCGAAGTTACAGTTACTTGTCATAATTAGTATCGAAGTTACTGTTACCTGTCACAATTAGTATCGAAATTACAATTACCTGCCATAATTTGCAACGAAATTACAGTTACTTGTCATAATTAGTAACGAAGTTACAGTTACCTGTCATAATTAGTATCGAAGTTACAGGTACTTGTCGTAATTAGTATCGAAGTTACTGTTACCTGTCATAATAAGTATGGAAGTTACAGTTACCTGCCATAATTTGTATCGAAATTACAGGGACTTGTCATAATTATTATCGAAGATACAGTTACCTGCCAAAATTTGTATCGAAGTTACTGTTACCTGTCATAATTAGTATCGAAGTTACAGTTACCTGCCATAATTTGTATCGAAATTACAGTTACTTGTCATAATTAGTAACGAAGTTACAGTTACCTGTCATAATTTGCATCGAAGTTATAGTTACTTGTCATAACTAGTATCGAAGTTACTGTTACCTGTCATAATTAGTATTGAAGTAACAGTTACCTACCATAATTTTTTATCAAAATTACAGTTACTTGTCATAATTAGTAACGAAGGTAGAGTTTCCTGTCATAATTAGTATCGAAGTTACTGTTACCTGTCGTAATAAGTATCGAAGTTACAGTTACCTGTCATAATTTGTATCGAAATTAAAGTTACTTGTCATAATTAGTAACGAAGTTACAGTTGCCTGTCATAATTAGTATCGAAGTTACTGTTACCTGTCATAATTAGTATTGAAGTTACAGTTACCTACCATAATTTTTTATCAAAATTACAGTTACTTGTCATAATTAGTAACGAAGGTAGAGTTTCCTGTCATAATTTGTATCGAAGTTACTGTTACCTGTCTAATTAGTATCGAAGTTACTGTTACCTGCCATAATTTGTACCGAAATTACAGTTACTTGTCATAATTAGTAACGAAGGTACAGTTACCTGTCATAATTTGTATCGAAATTACAGTTACTTGTCATAATTAGTAACGAAGTTACAGTTTCCTGTCATAATTAGTATCGAAGTTACTGTTACCTGTCATAATTAGTATCGAAATTACAGTTACCTGCCATAATTTGTATCGAAATTACAGGGACTTGTAATAATTAGTAACGAAGTTACAGTTACCTGCCATAATAAGTATCGAAATTAAAGTTACTTGTCATAATTAGTAACAAAGTTACAGTTACCTGTCATAATTAGTATCGAAGTTACTGTTACCTGTCATAATTAGTATTGAAGTTACAGTTACCTACCATAATTTTTTAACAAAATTACAGTTACTTGTCATAATTAGTAACGAAGTTAGAGTTTCTTGTCATAATTAGTATCGAAGTTACAGTTACCTGTCATAATTTGTACCGAAGTTATAGTTAATTGTCATAATTAGTATCGAAGATAGTGTTACCAGTCATAATTAGTATCGATGTTACAGTGACCTGCCATAATTTGTATCAAAATTACAGTTACTTGTCATAATTAGTATCGAAGTTACAGTTACCTGCCAAAATTTGTTTCGAAATTGCAGTTACTTGTCATAATTAGTAACGAAGTTACTGTTACCTGCCATAATTTGTATCGAAATTACAGTTCCTTGTCATAATTAGTATCGAAGTTACAGTTACCTGTCATAATTAGCATCGAAGGTACTGTTACTTGTCATAATTAGTAACGAAGTTACAGTTACCTGTCATAATTTGTATCGAAATTACAGTTACTTGTCATAATTAGTAACGAAGTTACAGTTTCCTGTCATAATTAGTATCGAAGTTACTGTTACCTGTCATAATTAGTATGGAAGTTACAGTTACCTGCCATAATTTGTATCGAAATTACAGGGACTTGTCTTAATTAGTATCGAAGTTACAGTTACCTGTCATAATTAGTATTGAAGTTACAGTTACCTACCTTAATTTTATATCAAAATTACAGTTACTTGTCATAATTAGTAACGAAGGTAGAGTTTCCTGTCATAATTAGTATCGAAGTTACTGTTACCTGTCTAATTAGTATCGAAGTTACTGTTACCTGCCATAATTTGTATCGAAATTACAGTTATTTGTCATAATTAGTAACGAAGTTACAGTCACCTGTCATAATTTGTATCGAAATTACAGTTACTTGTCATAATTAGTAACGAAGTTACAGTTTCCTGTCATAATAAGTATCGAAGTTACTGTACCCTGTCATAATTAGTATCGAAATTACAGTTACCTGCCATAATTTGTATCGAAATTACAGGGACTTGTAATAATTAGTAACGAAGTTACAGTTACCTGCCATAATAAGTATCGAAATTAAAGTTACTTGTCATAATTAGTAACGAAGTTACAGTTACCTGTCATAATTAGTATCGAAGTTACTGTTATCTGTCATAATTAGTATTAAAGTTACATTTACCTACCATAATTTTTTAACAAAATTACAGTTGCTTGTCATAATTAGTAACGAAGTTAGAGTTTCTTGTCATAATTAGTATCGAAGTTACAGTTACCTGTCATAATTTGTACCGAAGTTATTGTTAATTGTCATAATTATTATCGAAGAAACTGTTACCAGTCATAATTAGTATCGAGGTTACAGTTACCTGCCATAATTTGTATCAAAATTACAGTTACTTGTCATAATTAGTTACGAAGTTACAGTTACCTGTCATAAATAGTATCGAAGTTACAGTTACTTGTCATAATTAGTATCGAAGTTACTGTTACCTGTCATAATAAGTATCGAAGTTACAGTTACCTGCCAAAATTTGTATCGAAATTACAGTTACTTGTCATAATTAGTAACGAAGTTACAGTTACCTGTCATAATTAGTATCGAAGTTACAGTTACTTGTCATAATTAGTAACGAAGTTACAGTTACCTGCCAAAATTTGTATCGAAATTACAGTTACTTGTCATAATTAGTATTGAAGTTACAGTTACCTACCATAATTTTTTATCAAAATTACAGTTACTTGTCATAATTAGTAACGAAGTTAGAGTTTCTTGTCATAATTAGTATCGAAGTTACAGTTACCTGTCATAATTTGTACCGAAGTTAGAGTTAATTGTCATAATTAGTATCGAAGATAGTGTTACCTGTCATAATTAGTATCGAAGTTACAGTTACCTGCCATAATTTGTATCAAAATTACAGTTACTTGTCATAATTAGTAACGAAGTTACAGTAACCTGTCATAAATAGTATCGAAGTTACAGTTACTTGTCATAATTAGTATCGAAGTTACTGTTACCTGTCATAATAAGTATCGAAGTTACAGTTACCTGCCAAAATTTGTATCGAAATTACAGTTACTTGCCATAATTAGTAACGAAGTTTCAGTTACCTGTCATAATTAGTATCGAAGTTACAGTTACTTGTCATAATTAGTAACGAAGTTACTGTTACCTGTCATAATTAGTATCGAAATTACAATTACCTGCCACAATTTGTAACGAAATTACAGTTAGTTGTCATAATTAGTAACGAAGTTACAGTTACCTGTCATAATTAGTATCGAAGTTACAGTTACTTGTCTTAATTAGTATCGAAGTTACTGTTACCTGCCATAATTAGTCTTGAAGTTACAGTTACCTGCCATAATTAGTATCGAATTTACTGTTACCTGTCGTAATAAGTATCGAAGTTACAGTTACCTGTCATAATTTGTATCGAAATTACAGGGACTTGTCATAATTAGTAACGAAGTTTCAGTTACCTGCCATAATTAGTATTGAAATTAAAGTTACTTGTCATAATTAGTAACGAAGTTACAGTTACCTGTCCTAATTAGTATCGAAGTTACTGTTACCTGTCATAATTAGTATTGAAGTTACAGTTACCTACCAATTTTTTTATCAAAATTACAGTTACTTGTCATAGTTAGTAACGAAGTTAGAGTTTCTTGTCATAATTAGTATCGAAGTTACAGTTACCTGTCATAATTTGTATCGAAGTTATAGTTACTTGTCATAATTAGTATCGAAGTTACTGTTACCTGTCATAATTAGTATCGAAGTTACAGTTACCTGCCATAATTTGTTTCGAAATTACAGTTACTTGTCATAATTAGTAACGAAGTTACAGTTACCTGTCATAATTACTATCGAAGTTACAGTTACTTGTCATAATTAGTATCGAAGTTACTGTTACCTGTCACAATTAGTATCGAAATTACAATTACCTGCCATAATTTGCAACGAAATTACAGTTACTTGTCATAATTAGTAACGAAGTTACAGTTACCTGTCATAATTAGTATCGAAGTTACAGGTACTTGTCGTAATTAGTATCGAAGTTACTGTTACCTGTCATAATAAGTATGGAAGTTACAGTTACCTGCCATAATTTGTATCGAAATTACAGGGACTTGTCATAATTATTATCGAAGATACAGTTACCTGCCAAAATTTGTATCGAAGTTACTGTTACCTGTCATAATTAGTATCGAAGTTACAGTTACCTGCCATAATTTGTATCGAAATTACAGTTACTTGTCATAATTAGTAACGAAGTTACAGTTACCTGTCATAATTTGCATCGAAGTTATAGTTACTTGTCATAACTAGTATCGAAGTTACTGTTACCTGTCATAATTAGTATTGAAGTAACAGTTACCTACCATAATTTTTTATCAAAATTACAGTTACTTGTCATAATTAGTAACGAAGGTAGAGTTTCCTGTCATAATTAGTATCGAAGTTACTGTTACCTGTCGTAATAAGTATCGAAGTTACAGTTACCTGTCATAATTTGTATCGAAATTAAAGTTACTTGTCATAATTAGTAACGAAGTTACAGTTACCTGTCATAATTAGTATCGAAGTTACTGTTACCTGTCATAATTAGTATTGAAGTTACAGTTACCTACCATAAATTTTTATCAAAATTACAGTTACTTGTCATAATTAGTAACGAAGGTAGAGTTTCCTGTCATAATTTGTATCGAAGTTACTGTTACCTGTCTAATTAGTATCGAAGTTACTGTTACCTGCCATAATTTGTATCGAAATTACAGTTACTTGTCATAATTAGTAACGAAGGTACAGTTACCTGTCATAATTTGTATCGAAATTACAGTTACTTGTCATAATTAGTAACGAAGTTACAGTTTCCTGTCATAATTAGTATCGAAGTTACTGTTACCTGTCATAATTAGTATCGAAATTACAGTTACCTGCCATAATTTGTATCGAAATTACAGGGACTTGTAATAATTAAAACGAAGTTACAGTTACCTGCCATAATAAGTATCGAAATTAAAGTTACTTGTCATAATTAGTAACAAAGTTACAGTTACCTGTCATAATTAGTATCGAAGTTACTGTTACCTGTCATAATTAGTATTGAAGTTACAGTTACCTACCATAATTTTTTAACAAAATTACAGTTACTTGTCATAATTAGTAACGAAGTTAGAGTTTCTTGTCATAATTAGTATCGAAGTTACAGTTACCTGTCATAATTTGTACCGAAGTTATAGTTAATTGTCATAATTAGTATCGAAGATAGTGTTACCAGTCATAATTAGTATCGAAGTTACAGTGACCTGCCATAATTTGTATCAAAATTACAGTTACTTGTCATAATTAGTATCGAAGTTACAGTTACCTGCCAAAATTTGTTTCGAAATTGCAGTTACTTGTCATAATTAGTAACGAAGTTACTGTTACCTGCCATAATTTGTATCGAAATTACAGTTCCTTGTCATAATTAGTATCGAAGTTACAGTTACCTGTCATAATTAGCATCGAAGGTACTGTTACTTGTCATAATTAGTAACGAAGTTACAGTTACCTGTCATAATTTGTATCGAAATTACAGTTACTTGTCATAATTAGTAACGAAGTTACAGTTTCCTGTCATAATTAGTATCGAAGTTACTGTTACCTGTCATAATTAGTATGGAAGTTACAGTTACCTGCCATAATTTGTATCGAAATTACAGGGACTTGTCTTAATTAGTATCGAAGTTACAGTTACCTGTCATAATTAGTATTGAAGTTACAGTTACCTACCTTAATTTTATATCAAAATTACAGTTACTTGTCATAATTAGTAACGAAGGTAGAGTTTCCTGTCATAATTAGTATCGAAGTTACTGTTACCTGTCTAATTAGTATCGAAGTTACTGTTACCTGCCATAATTTGTATCGAAATTACAGTTATTTGTCATAATTAGTAACGAAGTTACAGTCACCTGTCATAATTTGTATCGAAATTACAGTTACTTGTCATAATTAGTAACGAAGTTACAGTTTCCTGTCATAATAAGTATCGAAGTTACTGTACCCTGTCATAATTAGTATCGAAATTACAGTTACCTGCCATAATTTGTATCGAAATTACAGGGACTTGTAATAATTAGTAACGAAGTTACAGTTACCTGCCATAATAAGTATCGAAATTAAAGTTACTTGTCATAATTAGTAACGAAGTTACAGTTACCTGTCATAATTAGTATCGAAGTTACTGTTATCTGTCATAATTAGTATTAAAGTTACATTTACCTACCATAATTTTTTAACAAAATTACAGTTGCTTGTCATAATTAGTAACGAAGTTAGAGTTTCTTGTCATAATTAGTATCGAAGTTACAGTTACCTGTCATAATTTGTACCGAAGTTATTGTTAATTGTCATAATTATTATCGAAGAAACTGTTACCAGTCATAATTAGTATCGAGGTTACAGTTACCTGCCATAATTTGTATCAAAATTACAGTTACTTGTCATAATTAGTTACGAAGTTACAGTTACCTGTCATAAATAGTATCGAAGTTACAGTTACTTGTCATAATTAGTATCGAAGTTACTGTTACCTGTCATAATAAGTATCGAAGTTACAGTTACCTGCCAAAATTTGTATCGAAATTACAGTTACTTGTCATAATTAGTAACGAAGTTACAGTTACCTGTCATAATTAGTATCGAAGTTACAGTTACTTGTCATAATTAGTAACGAAGTTACAGTTACCTGCCAAAATTTGTATCGAAATTACAGTTACTTGTCATAATTAGTAACGAAGTTACAGTTACCTGTCATAATTAGTATCGAAGTTACAGTTACTTGTCATAATTAGTATCGACGTTACTGTTACTTCTCATAATTAGTATCGAAGTTACTGTTACCTGTCATAATAAGTATTGAAGTTACAGTTACCTGTCTTAATTTGTATCTAAATTACAGGGACTTGTCATAATTAGTAACGAAGTTACAGTTACCTGCCATAATTAGTATTGAAATTAAAGTTACTTGTCATAATTAGTAACGAAGTTACAGTTACCTGTCCTAATAAGTATCGAAGTTACTGTTACCTGTCATAATTAGTATTGAAGTTACAGTTACCTACCAATTTTTTTAATCAAAATTACAGTTACTTGTCATAGTTAGTAACGAAGTTACAGTTACCTGTCATAAATAGTATCGAAGTTACAGTTACTTGTCATAATTAGTATCGAAGTTACTGTTACCTGTCATAATAAGTATCGAAGTTGTAGTTACCTGCCAAAATTTGTATCGAAATTACAGTTACTTGTCATAATTAGTAACGAAGTTACAGTTACCTGTCATAATAAGTATCGAAGTTACAGTTGCCTGTCTTAATTTGTATCGAAATTACAGGGACTTGTCATAATTAGTAACGATTTTACAGTTACCTGCCATAATTAGTATTGAATTTAAAGTTACTTGTCATAATTAGTAACGAAGTTACAGTTACCTGTTCTAATTAGTATCGAAGTTACAGTTACCTGCCATAAATTGTAACAAAATTACAGTTACTTGTCATAATTAGTATCGAAGTTACTGTTACCTGTCATAATAAGTATCGAAGTTGTCATAATTAGTATCGAAGATAGTGTTACCTGTCATAATTAGTATCGAAGTTACAGTTACTTGTCATAATTAGTATCGAAGTTACTGTTACCTGTCATAATTAGTATCGAAGTTACAGTTACCTGCCAAAATTTGTATCGAAATTGCAGTTACTTGTCATAATTAGTAACGAAGTTACAGTTACCTGCCATAATTTGTATCGAAATTACAGTTCCTTGTCATAATTAGTATCGAAGTTACAGTTACCTGTCATAATAAGCATCGAAATTACAGGGACTTGTCTTAATTAGTATCGAAGTTACAGTTACCTGTCATAATTAGTATTGAAGTTACAGTTACCTACCTTAATTTTATATCAAAATTACAGTTACTTGTCATAATTAGTAACGAAGGTAGAGTTTCCTGTCATAATTAGTATCGAAGTTACTGTTACCTGTATAATTAGTATCGAAGTTACTGTTACCTGCCATAATTTGTATCGAAATTACAGTTACTTGTCATAATTAGTAACGAAGTTACAGTCACCTGTCATAATTTGTATCGAAATTACAGTTACTTGTCATAATTAGTAACGAAGTTACAGTTTCCTGTCATAATTAGTATCGAAGTTACTGTTACCTGTCATAATTAGTATCGAAATTACAGTTACCTGCCATAATTTGTATCGAAATTACAGTTACTTGTCATAATTAGTAACGAAGTTACAGTTACCTGTGATAATAAGTATCGAAGTTACTGTTACCTGTCATAATTTGTATTGAAGTTACAGTTACCTACCATAATTTTTTATCAAAATTACAGTTTCTTGTCATAATTAGTAACGAAGGTAGAGTTTCCTGTCATATTTAGAATCGAAGTTACTGTTACCTGCCATAATTTGTATCGAAATTACAGTTACTTGTCATAACTAGTAACGAAGTTACAGTTACCTGTCATAATTTTATCGAAATTACAGTTACTTGTCATAGTTAGTAACGATGTTACAGTTTCCTGTCATAATTAGTATCGAAGTTACTGTTATCTGTCATAATAGGTATCGAAATTACAGTTACCTGCCATAATTTGTATCGAAAATACAGGGAATTGTCCTAATTAGTAACGAAGTTACAGTTACCTGCCATAATAAGTATCGAAATTAAAGTTACTTGTCATAATTAGTAACGAAGTTACAGTTACCTGTCATAATAAGTATCGAAGTTACAGTTACTTGTCATAATTAGTATTGAAGTTACAGTTACCTACCATAATTTTTTATCAAAATTACAGTTACTTGTCATAATTAGTAACGAAGTTAGAGTTTCTTGTCATAATTAGTATCGAAGTTACAGTTACCTGTCATAATTTGTACCGAAGTTAGAGTTAATTGTCATAATTAGTATCGAAGATAGTGTTACCTGTCATAATTAGTATCGAAGTTACAGTTACCTGCCATAATTTGTATCAAAATTACAGTTACTTGTCATAATTAGTAACGAAGTTACAGTAACCTGTCATAAATAGTATCGAAGTTACAGTTACATGTCATAATTAGTATCGAAGTTACTGTTACCTGTCATAATAAGTATCGAAGTTACAGTTACCTGCCAAAATTTGTATCGAAATTACAGTTACTTGCCATAATTAGTAACGAAGTTTCAGTTACCTGTCATAATTAGTATCGAAGTTACAGTTACTTTTCATAATTAGTAACGAAGTTACTGTTACCTGTCATAATTGGTATCGAAATTACAATTACCTGCCACAATTTGTAACGAAATTACAGTTAGTTGTCATAATTAGTAACGAAGTTACAGTTACCTGTCATAATTAGTATCGAAGTTACAGTTACTTGTCTTAATTAGTATCGAAGTTACTGTTACCTGCCATAATTAGTCTTGAAGTTACAGTTACCTGCCATAATTAGTATCGAATTTACTGTTACCTGTCGTAATAAGTATCGAAGTTACAGTTACCTGTCATAATTTGTATCGAAATTACAGGGACTTGTCATAATTAGTAACGAAGTTTCAGTTACCTGCCATAATTAGTATTGAAATTAAAGTTACTTGTCATAATTAGTAACGAAGTTACAGTTACCTGTCCTAATTAGTATCGAAGTTACTGTTACCTGTCATAATTAGTATTGAAGTTACAGTTACCTACCAATTTTTTTATCAAAATTACAGTTACTTGTCATAGTTAGTAACGAAGTTAGAGTTTCTTGTCATAATTAGTATCGAAGTTACAGTTACCTGTCATAATTTGTATCGAAGTTATAGTTACTTGTCATAATTAGTATCGAAGTTACTGTTATCTGTCATAATTAGTATCGAAGTTACAGTTACCTGCCATAATTTGTTTCGAAATTACAGTTACTTGTCATAATTAGTAACGAAGTTACAGTTACCTGTCATAATTACTATCGAAGTTACAGTTACTTGTCATAATTAGTATCGAAGTTACTGTTACCTGTCACAATTAGTATCGAAATTACAATTACCTGCCATAATTTGCAACGAAATTACAGTTACTTGTCATAATTAGTAACGAAGTTACTGTTACCTGTCATAATTAGTATCGAAGTTACAGTTACCTGCCATAATTTGTATCGAAATTACAGTTACTTGTCATAATTAGTAACGAAGTTACAGTTACCTGTCATAATTTGCATCGAAGTTATAGTTACTTGTCATAACTAGTATCGAAGTTACTGTTACCTGTCATAATTAGTATTGAAGTAACAGTTACCTACCATAATTTTTTATCAAAATTACAGTTACTTGTCATAATTAGTAACGAAGGTAGAGTTTCCTGTCATAATTAGTATCGAAGTTACTGTTACCTGTCGTAATAAGTATCGAAGTTACAGTTACCTGTCATAAATTGTATCGAAATTAAAGTTACTTGTCATAATTAGTAACGAAGTTACAGTTACCTGTCATAATTAGTATCGAAGTTACTGTTACCTGTCATAATTAGTATTGAAGTTACAGTTACCTACCATAATTTTTTATCAAAATTACAGTTACTTGTCATAATTAGTAACGAAGGTAGAGTTTCCTGTCATAATTTGTATCGAAGTTACTGTTACCTGTCTAATTAGTATCGAAGTTACTGTTACCTGCCATAATTTGTAACGAAATTACAGTTACTTGTCATAATTAGTAACGAAGGTAGAGTTACCTGTCATAATTTGTATCGAAATTACAGTTACTTGTCATAATTAGTAACGAAGTTACAGTTTCCTGTCATAATTAGTATCGAAGTTACTGTTACCTGTCGTAATTAATATCGAAATTACAGTTACCTGCCATAATTTGTATCGAAATTACAGGGACTTGTAATAATTAGTAACGAAGTTACAGTTACCTGCCATAATAAGTATCGAAATTAAAGTTACTTGTCATAATTAGTAACAAAGTTACAGTTACCTGTCATAATTAGTATCGAAGTTACTGTTACCTGTCATAATTAGTATTGAAGTTACAGTTACCTACCATAATTTTTTAACAAAATTACAGTTACTTGTCATAATTAGTAACGAAGTTAGAGTTTCTTGTCATAATTAGTATCGAAGTTACAGTTACCTGTCATAATTTGTACCGAAGTTATAGTTAATTGTCATAATTAGTATCGAAGATAGTGTTACCAGTCATAATTAGTATCGAAGTTACAGTGACCTGCCATAATTTGTATCAAAATTACAGTTACTTGTCATAATTAGTAACGAAGTTACAGTTACCTGTCATAAATAGTATCGAAGTTACAGTTACTTGTCATAATTAGTATCGAAGTTACTGTTACATGTCATCATAAGTATCGAAGTTACAGTTGCCTGCCAAAATTTGTATCGAAATTACAGTTACTTGTCATAATTAGTAACGAAGTTACAGTTACTTATCATAATTAGTATCGAAGTTACAGTTACTTGTCATAATTAGTATCGAAGTTACAGTTACCTGCCAAAATTTGTATCGACATTACAGTTACTTGTCATAATTAGTAACGAAGTTACAGTTACCTGTCATAATTAGTATCGAAGTTACAGTTACTTGTCATAATTAGTATCGAAGTTACTGTTACTTCTCATAATTAGTATCGAAGTTACTGTTACCTGTCATAATATGTATTGAAGTTACAGTTACCTGTCTTAATTTGTATCTAAATTACAGGGACTTGTCATAATTAGTAACGAAGTTACAGTTACCTGCCATAATTAGTATTGAAATTAAAGTTACTTGTCATAATTAGTAACGATGTTACAGTTACCTGTCCTAATAAGTATCGAAGTTACTGTTACCTGTCATAATTAGTATTGAAGTTACAGTTACCTACCAATTTTTTAAATCAAAATTACAGTTACTTGTCATAGTTAGTAACGAAGTTACAGTTACCTGTCATAAATAGTATCGAAGTTACAGTTACTTGTCATAATTAGTATCGAAGTTACAGTAACCTGTCATAATAAGTATCGAAGTTGTAGTTACCTGTCATAATTAGTATCGAAGTTACAGTTACCTGCCATAATTTGTATCGAAATTACAGTTACTTGTCATAATTAGAAACGAAGTTACAGTTACCTGTCATAATTAGTATCAATGTTACAGTTACTTGTCATAATTAGAATCGAAGTTACTGTTACCTGTCATAATTAGTATCGAAGTTACAGTTACCAGCCAAAATTTGTATCGAAATTACAGTTACTTGTCAAAATTAGTAACGAAGATACAGTTACCTGTCATAATTAGCATCGAAGTTACATTTACTTGTCATAATTAGAATCGAAGTTACAGTTACCTGCCATTATTTGTATCGAAATTAAAGTTACTTGTCATAATTAGTAACGAAGTTACAGTTACCTGTCATAATTGGTATCGAAGTTACTGTTACCTGTCATAAATAGTATTGAAGTTACAGTTACCTACCATAATTTTTTATCAAAATTACAGTTACTTGTCATATTTAGTAACGACGGTAGAGTTTCCTGTCATAATTAGTATCGAAGTTACTGTTATCTGTCTAATTAGTATCGAAGTTACTGTTACCTGCCATAATTTGTATCGAAATTACAGTTACTTCTCATAATTAGTAACGAAGTTACAGTTACCTGTCATAATTTGTATCGAAATTACAGTTACTTGTCATAATTAGTAACGAAGTTACAGTTTCCTGTCATAATTAGTATCGAAGTTACTGTAACCTGTCATAATTAGTATCGAAATTACAGTTACCTGCCATAATTTGTATCGAAATTACAGGGACTTGTAATAATTAGTAACGAAGTTACAGTTACCTGCCATAATAAGTATCGAAATTAAAGTTACTTGTCATAATTAGTAACGAAGTTACAGTTACCTGTCATAATTAGTATCGAAGTTACTGTTTTCATAATTAGTATTGAAGTTACAGTTACCTACCATAATTTTTTAACAAAATTACAGTTACTTGTCATAATTAGTAACGAAGTTAGAGTTTCTTGTCATAATTAGTATCGAAGTTACAGTAACCTGTCATAATTTGTACCGAAGTTATAGTTAATTGTCATAATTAGTATCGAAGATAGTGTTACCAGTCATAATTAGTATCGAAGTTACAGTTACCTGCCATAATTTGTATCAAAATTACAGTTACTTGTCATAATTAGTAACGAAGTTACAGTTACCTGTCATAAATAGTATCGAAGTTACAGTTACTTGGCATAATTAGTATCGAAGTTACTGTTACCTGTCATAATAAGTATCGAAGTTGTAGTTACCTGCCAAAATTTGTATCGAAATTACAGTTACTTGTCATAATTAGTAACGAAGTTACAGTTACCTGTCATAATTAGTATCGAATTTACAGTTACTTGTCATAATTAGTATCGAAGTTACAGTAACTTGTCATAATTAGTATGGAAGTTACTGTTACTTGTCATAATTAGTATCGAAGTTACTGTTACATGTCATAATTAGTATCGAAATTACAATTACCTGCCACAATTTGTAACGAAATTACAGTTACTTGTCATAATTAGTATCGAAGTTACAGTTACCTGCCAAAATTTGTATCGAAATTACAGTTACTTGTCATAATTAGTAACGAAGTTACAGTTACCTGTTATAATAAGTATCGAAGTTACAGTTACTTGTGATAATTAGTATCGAAGTTACTGTTACTTGTCATAATTAGTATCGAAGTTACTGTTACCTGTTATAATAAGTATCGAAGTTACAGTTACCTGTCTTAATTTGTATCGAAATTACAGGGACTTGTCATAATTAGTAACGATTTTACAGTTACCTGCCATAATTAGTATTGAAATTAAAGTTACTTGTCATAATTAGTAACGAAGTTACAGTTACCTGTCCTAATTAGTATCGAAGTTACAGTTACCTGCCATAAATTGTAACAAAATTACAGTTACTTGTCATAATTAGTAACGAAGTTACAGTTACCTGTCATAATTAGTATCGAAGTTACAGTTACTTGTCATAATTAGTATCGAAGTTACTGTTACCTGTCATAATTAGTATCGAAGTTACAGTTACCTGCCAAAATTTGTTTCGAAATTGCAGTTACTTGTCATAATTAGTAACGAAGTTACTGTTACCTGCCATAATTTGTATCGAAATTACAGTTCCTTGTCATAATTAGTATCGAAGTTACAGTTACCTGTCATAATTAGCATCGAAGGTACTGTTACTTGTCATAATTAGTAACGAAGTTACAGTTACCTGTCATAATTTGTATCGAAATTACAGTTACTTGTCATAATTAGTAACGAAGTTACAGTTTCCTGTCATAATTAGTATCGAAGTTACTGTTACCTGTCATAATTAGTATGGAAGTTACAGTTACCTGCCATAATTTGTATCGAAATTACAGGGACTTGTCTTAATTAGTATCGAAGTTACAGTTACCTGTCATAATTAGTATTGAAGTTACAGTTACCTACCTTAATTTTATATCAAAATTACAGTTACCTGCCATAATTTGTATCGAAATTACAGGGACTTGTCTTAATTAGTATCGAAGTTACTGTTACCTGTCTAATTAGTATCGAAGTTACTGTTACCTGCCATAATTTGTATCGAAATTACAGTTATTTGTCATAAGTAGTAACGAAGTTACAGTCACCTGTCATAATTTGTATCGAAATTACAGTTACTTGTCATAATTAGTAACGAAGTTACAGTTTCCTGTCATAATTAGTATCGAAGTTACTGTACCCTGTCATAATTAGTATCGAAATTACAGTTACCTGCCATAATTTGTATCGAAATTACAGGGACTTGTAATAATTAGTAACGAAGTTACAGTTACCTGCCATAATAAGTATCGAAATTAAAGTTACTTGTCATAATTAGTAACGAAGTTACAGTTACCTGTCATAATTAGTATCGAAGTTACAGTTACCTGTCATAATTAGTATTAAAGTTACATTTACCTACCATAATTTTTTAACAAAATTACAGTTACTTGTCATAATTAGTAACGAAGTTAGAGTTTCTTGTCATAATTAGTATCGAAGTTACAGTTACCTGTCATAATTTGTACCGAAGTTATTGTTAATTGTCATAATTATTATCGAAGAAACTGTTACCAGTCATAATTAGTATCGAGGTTACAGTTACCTGCCATAATTTGTATCAAAATTACAGTTACTTGTCATAATTAGTTACGAAGTTACAGTTACCTGTCATAAATAGTATCGAAGTTACAGTTACTTGTCATAATTAGTATCGAAGTTACTGTTACCTGTCATAATAAGTATCGAAGTTACAGTTACCTGCCAAAATTTGTATCGAAATTACAGTTACTTGTCATAATTAGTAACGAAGTTACAGTTACCTGTCATAATTAGTATCGAAGTTACAGTTACTTGTCATAATTAGTATCGAAGTTACAGTTACCTGCCAAAATTTGTATCGAAATTACAGTTACTTGTCATAATTAGTAACGAAGTTACAGTTACCTGTCATAATTAGTATCGAAGTTACAGTTACTTGTCATAATTAGTATCGAAGTTACTGTTACTTCTCATAATTAGTATCGAAGTTACTGTTACCTGTCATAATAAGTATTGAAGTTACAGTTACCTGTCTTAATTTGTATCTAAATTACAGGGACTTGTCATAATTAGTAACGAAGTTACAGTTACCTGCCATAATTAGTATTGAAATTAAAGTTACTTGTCATAATTAGTAACGAAGTTACAGTTACCTGTCCTAATAAGTATCGAAGTTACTGTTACCTGTCATAATTAGTATTGAAGTTACAGTTACCTACCAATTTTTTAAATCAAAATTACAGTTACTTGTCATAGTTAGTAACGAAGTTACAGTTACCTGTCATAAATAGTATCGAAGTTACAGTTACTTGTCATAATTAGTATCGAAGTTACTGTTACCTGTCATAATAAGTATCGAAGTTGTAGTTACCTGCCAAAATTTGTATCGAAATTACAGTTACTTGTCATAATTAGTAACGAAGTTACAGTTACCTGTCATAATAAGTATCGAAGTTACAGTTACCTGTCTTAATTTGTATCGAAATTACAGGGACTTGTCATAATTAGTAACGATTTTACAGTTACCTGCCATAATTAGTATTGAATTTAAAGTTACTTGTCATAATTAGTAACGAAGTTACAGTTACCTGTCGTAATTAGTATCGAAGTTACAGTTACCTGCCATAAATTGTAACAAAATTACAGTTACTTGTCATAATTAGTATCGAAGTTACTGTTACCTGTCATAATAAGTATGGAAGTTGTCATAATTAGTATCGAAGATAGTGTTACCTGTCATAATTAGTATCGAAGTTACAGTTACTTGTCATAATTAGTATCGAAGTTACTGTTACCTGTCATAATTAGTATCGAAGTTACAGTTACCTGCCAAAATTTTTATCGAAATTGCAGTTACTTGTCATAATTAGTAACGAAGTTACAGTTACCTGCCATAATTTGTATCGAAATTACAGTTCCTTGTCATAATTAGTATCGAAGTTACAGTTACCTGTCATAATTAGCATCGAAATTACAGGGACTTGTCTTAATTAGTATCGAAGTTACAGTTACCTGTCATAATTAGTATTGAAGTTACAGTTACCTACCTTAATTTTATATCAAAATTACAGTTACTTGTCATAATTAGTAACGAAGGTAGAGTTTCCTGTCATAATTAGTATCGAAGTTACTGTTACCTGTCTAATTAGTATCGAAGTTACTGTTACCTGCCATAATTTGTATCGAAATTACAGTTACTTGTCATAATTAGTAACGAAGTTACAGTCACCTGTCATAATTTGTATCGAAATTACAGTTACTTGTCATAATTAGTAACGAAGTTACAGTTTCCTGTCATAATTAGTATCGAAGTTACTGTTACCTGTCATAATTAGTATCGAAATTACAGTTACCTGCCATAATTTGTATCGAAATTACAGGGACTTGTAATAATTAGTAACGAAGTTACAGTTACCTGCCAAAATAAGTATCGAAATTAAAGTTACTTTTCATAATTAGTATCGAAGTTACAGTTACCTGTCATAATTAGCATCGAAGGTACTGTTACTTGTCATAATTAGTAACGAAGTTACAGTTACCTGTCATAATTTGTATCGAAATTACAGTTACTTGTCATAATTAGTAACGAAGTTACAGTTACCTGTCATAATTAGTATCGAAGTTACTGTTACCTGTCATAATTAGTATCGAAATTACAGTTACCTGCCATAATTTGTATCGAAATTACAGGGACTTGTCTTAATTAGTATCGAAGTTACAGTTACCTGTCATAATTAGTATTGAAGTTACAGTTACCTACCTTAATTTTATATCAAAATTACAGTTACTTGTCATAATTAGCATCGAAGTTACAGGAACTTGTCCTAATTAGTATCGAAGTTACTGTTACCTGTCATAATTAGTATGGAAGTTACAGTTATCTGCCATAATTTGTATCGAAATTACAGGGACTTGTCATAATTAGTAACGAAGTTACAGTTACCTGCCATAATAAGTATCGAAATTAAAGTTACTTGTCATAATTAGTAACGAAGTTACAGTTACCTGTGATAATAAGTATCGAAGTTACTGTTACCTGTCATAATTTGTATTGAAGTTACAGTTACCTACCATAATTTTTTTATCAAAATTACAGTTACTTGTCATAATTAGTAACGAAGTTAGAGTTTCTTGTCATAATTAGTATCGAAGTTACAGTTACCTGTCATAATTTGTACCGAAGTTAGAGTTAATTGTCATAATTAGTATCGAAGATAGTGTTACCTGTCATAACTAGTATCGAAGTTACAGTTACCTGCCACAATTTGTATCAAAATTACAGTTACTTGTCATAATTAGTAACGAAGTTACAGTAACCTGTCATAAATAGTATCGAAGTTACAGTTACATGTCATAATTAGTATCGAAGTTACTGTTACCTGTCATAATAAGTATCGAAGTTACAGTTACCTGCCAAAATTTGTATCGAAATTACAGTTACTTGCCATAATTAGTAACGAAGTTTCAGTTACCTGTCATAATTAGTATCGAAGTTACAGTTACTTGTCATAATTAGTAACGAAGTTACAGTTACCTGTCATAATTAGTATCGTAGTTACAGTTACTTGTCTTAATTAGTATCGAAGTTACTGTTACCTGCCATAATTAGTCTTGAAGTTACAGTTACCTGCCATAATTAGTATCGAAGTTACTGTTACCTGTCGTAATAAGTATCGAAGTTACAGTTACCTGTCATAATTTGTATCGAAATTACAGGGACTTGTCATAATTAGTAACGAAGTTACAGTTACCTGCCATAATTAGTATTGAAATTAAAGTTACTTGTCATAATTAGTAACGAAGTTACAGTTACCTGTCCTAATTACTATCGAAGTTACTGTTACCTGTCATAATTAGTATTGAAGTTACAGTTACCTACCAATCATTTTATCAAAATTACAGTTACTTGTCATAGTTAGTAACGAAGTTAGAGTTTCTTGTCATAATTAGTATCGAACTTACAGTTACCTGTCATAATTTGTATCGAAGTTATAGTTACTTGTCATAATTAGTATCGAAGTTACTGTTACCTGTCAAAATTAGTATCGAAGTTACAGTTACCTGCCATAATTTGTTTCGGAATTACAGTTATTTGTCATAATTAGTAACGAAGTTACAGTTACCTGTCATAATTACTATCGAAGTTACAGTTACTTGTCATAATTAGTATCGAAGTTACTGTTACCTGTCACAATTAGTATCGATATTACAATTACCTGCCATAATTTGCAACGAAATTACAGTTACTTGTCATAATTAGTAACGAAGTTACAGTTACCTGTCATAATTAGTATCGAAGTTACAGGTACTTGTCGTAATTAGTATCGAAGTTACTGTTACCTGTCATAATAAGTATGGAAGTTACAGTTACCTGCCATAATTTGTATCGAAATTACAGGGACTTGTCATAATTAGTATCGAAGATACAGTTACCTGCCAAAATTTGTATCGAAGTTACTGTTACCTGTCATAATTAGTATCGAAGTTACAGTTATCTGCCATAATTTGTATCGAAATTACAGTTACTTGTCATAATTAGTAACGAAGTTACAGTTACCTGTCATAATTTGCATCGAAGTTATAGTTACTTGTCATAACTAGTATCGAAGTTACTGTTACCTGTCATAATTAGTATTGAAGTAACAGTTACCTACCATAATTTTTTATCAAAATTACAGTTACTTGTCATAATTAGTAACGAAGGTAGAGTTTCCTGTCATAATTAGTATCGAAGTTACTGTTACCTGTCGTAATAAGTATCGAAGTTACAGTTACCTGTCATAATTTGTATCGAAATTAAAGTTACTTGTCATAATTAGTAACGAAGTTACAGTTACCTGTCATAATTAGTATCGAAGTTACTGTTACCTGTCATAATTAGTATTGAAGTTACAGTTACCTACCATAATTTTTTATCAAAATTACAGTTACTTGTCATAATTAGTAACGAAGGTAGAGTTTCCTGTCATAATTTGTATCGAAGTTACTGTTACCTGTCTAATTAGTATCGAAGTTACTGTTACCTCCCATAATTTGTATCGAAATTAAAGTTACTTGTCATAATTAGTAACGAAGGTACAGTTACCTGTCATAATTTGTATCGAAATTACAGTTACTTGTCATAATTAGTAACGAAGTTACAGTTTCCTGTCATAATTAGTATCGAAGTTACTGTTACCTGTCATAATTAGTATCGAAATTACAGTTACCTGCCATAATTTGTATCGAAATTACAGGGACTTGTAATAATTAGTAACGAAGTTACAGTTACCTGCCATAATATGTATCGAAATTAAAGTTTCTTGTCATAATTAGTAACAATGTTACAGTTACCTGTCATAATTAGTATCGAAGTTACTGTTACCTGTCATAATTAGTATTGAAGTTACAGTTACCTACCATAATTTTTTAACAAAATTACAGTTACTTGTCGTAATTAGTAACGAAGTTAGAGTTTCTTGTCATAATTAGTATCGAAGTTACAGTTACCTGTCATAATTTGTACCGAAGTTATAGTTAATTGTCATAATTAGTATCGAAGATAGTGTTACCAGTCATAATTAGTATCGAAGTTACAGTGACCTGCCATAATTTGTATCAAAATTACAGTTACTTGTCATAATTAGTAACGAAGTTACAGTTACCTGTCATAAATAGTATCGAAGTTACAGTTACTTGTCATAATTAGTATCGAAGTTACTGTTACATGTCATAATAAGTATCGAAGTTACAGTTACCTGCCAAAATTTGTATCGAAATTACAGTTACTTGTCATAATTAGTAACGAAGTTACAGTTACTTGTCATAATTAGTATCGAAGTTACAGTTACTTGTCATAATTAGTATGGAAGTTACTGTTACTTGTCATAATTAGTATCGAAGTTACAGTTACCTGTCAAAATTTGTATCGAAGTTACAGTTACTTGTGATAATTAGTATCGAATTACTGTTACCTGTCATAATAAGTATCGAAGTTACAGTTACCTGTCTTAATTTGTATCGAAATTACAGGGACTTGTCATAATTAGTAACTAAGTTACAGTTACCTGCCATAATTAGTATTGAAATTAAATTTACTTGTCATAATTAGTAACGAAGTTACAGTTACCTGTCCTAATTAGTATCGAAGTTACTGATACCTGTCATAATTAGTATTGAAGTTACAGTTACCTACCAAAATTTTTTATCAAAATTACAGTTACTTGTCATAGTTAGTAACGAAGTTAGAATTTCTTGTCATAATTAGTATCGAAGTTACAGTTGTCTGTCATAATTTGTATCGAAGTTATAGTTACTTGTCATAATTAGTATCGAAGTTACTGTTACCTGTCATAATTAGTATCGAAGTTACAGTTAAGTGCCATAATTTGTATCGAAGTTACAGTTACTTGTCATAATTAGAAACGAAGTTACAGTTACCTGTCATAATTAGTATCAATGTTACAGTTACTTGTCATAATTAGAATCGAAGTTACTGTTACCTGTCATAATTAGTATCGAAGTTACAGTTACCAGCCAAAATTTGTATCGAAATTACAGTTACTTGTCAAAATTAGTAACGAAGATACAGTTACCTGTCATAATTAGTATCGAAGTTACATTTACTTGTCATAATTAGAATCGAAGTTACAGTTACCTGCCATTATTTGTATCGAAATTAAAGTTACTTGTCATAATTAGCAACGAAGTTACAGTTACCTGTCATAATTGGTATCGAAGTTACTGTTACCTGTCATAATTAGTATTGAAGTTACAGTTACCTACCATAATTTTTATCAAAATTACAGTTACTTGTCATAATTAGTAACGAAGGTAGAGTTTCCTGTCATAATTAGTATCGAAGTTACTGTTATCTGTCTAATTAGTATCGAAGTTACTGTTACCTGCCATAATTTGTATCGAAATTACAGTTACTTGTCATAATTAGTAACGAAGTTACAGTTACCTGTCATAATTTGTATCGAAATTACAGTTACTTGTCATAATTAGTAACGAAGTTACAGTTTCCTGTCATAATTAGTATCGAAGTTACTGTAACCTGTCATAATTAGTATCGAAATTACAGTTACCTGCCATAATTTGTATCGAAATTACAGGGACTTGTAATAATTAGTAACGAAGTTACAGTTACCTGCCATAATAAGTATCGAAATTAAAGTTACTTGTCATAATTAGTAACGAAGTTACAGTTACCTGTCATAATTAGTATCGAAGTTACTGTTTTCATAATTAGTATTGAAGTTACAGTTACCTACCATAATTTTTTAACAAAATTACAGTTACTTGTCATAATTAGTAACGAAGTTAGAGTTTCTTGTCATAATTAGTATCGAAGTTACAGTAACCTGTCATAATTTGTACCGAAGTTATAGTTAATTGTCATAATTAGTATCGAAGATAGTGTTACCAGTCATAATTGGTATCGAAGTTACAGTAACCTGCCATAATTTGTATCAAAATTACAGTTACTTGTCATAATTAGTAACGAAGTTACAGTTACCTGTCATAAATAGTATCGAAGTTACAGTTACTTGGCATAATTAGTATCGAAGTTACTGTTACCTGTCATAATAAGTATCGAATTTACAGTTACTTGTCATAATTAGTATCGAAGTTACAGTAACTTGTCATAATTAGTATGGAAGTTACTGTTACTTGTCATAATTAGTATCGAAGTTACTGTTACCTGTCATAATTAGTATCGAAATTACAATTACCTGCCACAATTTGTAACGAAATTACAGTTACTTGTCATAATTAGTATCGAAGTTACAGTTACCTGCCAAAATTTGTATCGAAATTACAGTTACTTGTCATAATTAGTAACGAAGTTACAGTTACCTGTCATAATTAGTATCGAATTTACAGTTACTTGTCATAATTAGTATCGAAGTTACAGTAACTTGTCATAATTAGTATGGAAGTTACTGTTACTTGTCATAATTAGTATCGAAGTTACTGTTACCTGTCATAATTAGTATCGAAATTACAATTACCTGCCACAATTTGTAACGAAATTACAGTTACTTGTCATAATTAGTATCGAAGTTACAGTTACCTGCCAAAATTTGTATCGAAATTACAGTTACTTGTCATAATTAGTAACGAAGTTACAGTTACCTGTTATAATTAGTATCGAAGTTACAGTTACTTGTGATAATTAGTATCGAAGTTACTGTTACTTGTCATAATTAGTATCGAAGTTACTGTTACCTGTTATAATAAGTATCGAAGTTACAGTTACCTGTCTTAATTTGTATCGAAATTACAGGGACTTGTCATAATTAGTAACGATTTTACAGTTACCTGCCATAATTAGTATTGAAATTAAAGTTACTTGTCATAATTAGTAACGAAGTTACAGTTACCTGTCCTAATTAGTATCGAAGTTACAGTTACCTGCCATAAATTGTAACAAAATTACAGTTACTTGTCATAATTAGTAACGAAGTTACAGTTACCTGTCATAATTAGTATCGAAGTTACAGTTACTTGTCATAATTAGTATCGAAGTTACTGTTACCTGTCATAATTAGTATCGAAGTTACAGTTACCTGCCAAAATTTGTTTCGAAATTGCAGTTACTTGTCATAATTAGTAACGAAGTTACTGTTACCTGCCATAATTTGTATCGAAATTACAGTTCCTTGTCATAATTAGTATCGAAGTTACAGTTACCTGTCATAATTAGCATCGAAGGTACTGTTACTTGTCATAATTAGTAACGAAGTTACAGTTACCTGTCATAATTTGTATCGAAATTACAGTTACTTGTCATAATTAGTAACGAAGTTACAGTTTCCTGTCATAATTAGTATCGAAGTTACTGTTACCTGTCATAATTAGTATGGAAGTTACAGTTACCTGCCATAATTTGTATCGAAATTACAGGGACTTGTCTTAATTAGTATCGAAGTTACAGTTACCTGTCATAATTAGTATTGAAGTTACAGTTACCTACCTTAATTTTATATCAAAATTACAGTTACTTGTCATAATTAGTAACGAAGGTAGAGTTTCCTGTCATAATTAGTATCGAAGTTACTGTTACCTGTCCAATTAGTATCGAAGTTACTGTTACCTGCCATAATTTGTATCGAAATTACAGTTACTTGTCATAATTAGTAACGAAGTTACAGTCACCTGTCATAATTTGTATCGAAATTACAGTTACTTGACATAATTAGTAACGAAGTTACAGTTTCCTGTCATAATTAGTATCGAAGTTACTGTACCCTGTCATAATAAGTATCGAAATTACAGTTACCTGCCATAATTTGTATCGAAATTACAGGGACTTGTAATAATTAGTAACGAAGTTACAGTTACCTGCCATAATAAGTATCGAAATTAAAGTTACTTGTCATAATTAGTAACGAAGTTACAGTTACGTGTCATAATTAGTATCGAAGTTACTGTTAACTGTCATAATTAGTATTAAAGTTACAGTTACCTACCATAATTTTTTAACAAAATTACAGTTACTTGTCATAATTAGTAACGAAGTTAGAGTTCCTTGTCATAATTAGTATCGAAGTTACAGTTACCTGTCATAATTTGTACCGAAGTTATAGTTAATTGTCATAATTATTATCGAAGAAACTGTTACCAGTCATAATTAGTATCGAGGTTACAGTTACCTGCCATGATTTGTATCAAAATTACAGTTACTTGTCATAATTAGTTACGAAGTTACAGTTACCTGTCATAAATAGTATCGAAGTTACAGTTACTTGTCATAATTAGTATCGAAGTTACTGTTACCTGTCATAATAAGTATCGAAGTTACAGTTACCTGCCAAAATTTGTATCGAAATTACAGTTACTTGTCATAATTAGAAACGAAGTTACAGTTACCTGTCTTAATTAGTATCGAAGTTACAGTTACTTGTCATAATTAGTATCGAAGTTACAGTTACCTGCCGAAATTTGTATCGAAATTACAGTTACTTGTCATAATTAGTAACGAAGTTACAGATACCTGTCATAATTAGTATCGAAGTTACAGTTACTTGTCATAATTAGTATCGAAGTTACTGTTACTTCTCATAATTAGTATCGAAGTTACTGTTACCTGTCATAATAGGTATTGAAGTTACAGTTACCTGTCTTAATTTGTATCTAAATTACAGGGACTTGTCATAATTAGTAACGAAGTTACAGTTACCTGCCATAATTAGTTTTGAAATTAAAGTTACTTGTCATAATTAGTAACGAAGTTACAGTTACCTGTCCTAATAAGTATCGATGTTACTGTTACCTGTCATAATTAGTATTGAAGTTACAAATACCTACCAATTTTTTTTATCAAAATTACAGTTACTTGTCATAGTTAGTAACGAAGTTACAGTTACCTGTCATAAATAGTATCGAAGTTACAGTTACTTGTCATAATTAGTATCGAAGTTACTGTTACCTGTCATAATAAGTATCGAAGTTGTAGTTACCTGCCAAAATTTGTATCGAAATTACAGTTACTTGTCATAATTAGTAACGAAGTTACAGTTACCTGTCATAATTAGTATCGAATTTACAGTTACTTGTCATAATTAGTATCGAAGTTACAGTTACTTGTCATAATTAGTATGGATGTTACTGTTACTTGTCATAATTAGTATCGAAGTTACTGTTACCTGTCATAATTAGTATCGAAATTACAATTACCTGCCACAATTTGTATCGAAATTACAGTTACTTGTCATAATTAGTATCGAAGTTACAGTTACCTGCCAAAATTTGTATCGAAATTACAGTTACTTGTCATAATTAGTAACGAAGTTACAGTTACCTGTCATAATTAGTATCGAAGTTACAGTTACTTGTGATAATTAGTATCGAAGTTACTGTTACTTGTCATAATTAGTTTCGAAGTAACTGTTACCTGTCATAATAAGTATCGAAGTTACAGTTACCTGTCTTAATTTGTATCGAAATTACAGGGACTTGTCATAATTAGTAACGATTTTACAATTACCTGCCATAATTAGTATTGAATTTAAAGTTAATTGTCATAATTAGTAACGAAGTTACAGTTACCTGTCCTAATTAGTATCGAAGTTACAGTTACCTGCCATAAATTGTAACAAAATTACAGTTACTTGTCATAATTAGTAACGAAGTTACAGTTACCTGTCATAATTAGTATCGAAGTTACAGTTACTTGTCATAATTAGTATCGAAGTTACTGTTACCTGTCATAATTAGTATCGAAGTTACAGTTACCTGCCAAAATTTGTATCGAAATTGCAGTTACTTGTCATAATTAGTAACGAAGTTACAGTTACCTGCCATAATTTGTATCGAAATTACAGTTCCTTGTCATAATTAGTATCGAAGTTACAGTTACCTGTCATAATTAGCATCGAAATTACAGGGACTTGTCTTAATTAGTATCGAAGTTACAGTTACCTGTCATAATTAGTATTGAAGTTACAGTTACCTACCTTAATTTTATATCAAAATTACAGTTACTTGTCATAATTAGTAACGAAGGTAGAGTTTCCTGTCATAATTAGTATCGAAGTTACTGTTACCTGTCTAATTAGTATCGAAGTTACTGTTACCTGCCATAATTTGTATCGAAATTACAGTTACTTGTCATAATTAGTAACGAAGTTACAGTCACCTGTCATAATTTGTATCGAAATTACAGTTACTTGTCATAATTAGTAACGAAGTTACAGTTTCCTGTCATAATTAGTATCGAAGTTACTGTTACCTGTCCTAATTAGTATCGAAATTACAGTTACCTGCCATAATTTGTATCGAAATTACAGGGACTTGTAATAATTAGTAACGAAGTTACAGTTACCTGCCATAATAAGTATCGAAATTAAAGTTACTTGTCATAATTAGTATCGAAGTTACAGTTACCTGTCATAATTAGCATCGAAGGTACTGTTACTTGTCATAATTAGTAACGAAGTTACAGTTACCTGTCATAATTTTGTATCGAAATTACAGTTACTTGTCATAATTAGTAACGAAGTTACAGTTTCCTGTCATAATTAGTATCGAAGTTACTGTTACCTGTCATAATTAGTATCGAAATTACAGTTACCTGCCATAATTTGTATCGAAATTACAGGGACTTGTCTTAATTAGTATCGAAGTTACAGTTACCTGTCATAATTAGTATTGAAGTTACAGTTACCTACCTTAATTTTATATCAAAATTACAGTTACTTGTCATAATTAGTAACGAAGGTAGAGTTTCCTGTCATAATTAGTATCGAAGTTACTGTTACCTGTCTAATTAGTATCGAAGTTACTGTTACCTGCCATAATTTGTATCGAAATTACAGTTACTTGTCATAATTAGTATCGAAGTTACAGTTACCTGTCATAATTAGTATCGAAGTTAATGTTACCTGTCATAATTAGTATTAAAGTTACAGTTACCTACCATAATTTTTTAACAAAATTACAGTTACTTGTCTTAATTAGTAACGAAGTTAGAGTTTCTTGTCATAATTAATATCGAAGTTACAGTTACCTGTCATAATTTGTACCGAAGTTATAGTTAATTGTCATAATTAGTATCGAAGAAAGTGTTACCAGTAATAATTAGTATCGAAGTTACAGTTACCTGCCATAATTTGTATCATTATTACAGTTACTTGTAATAGTTAGTAACGAAGTTAGAGTTTCTTGTCATAATTAGTATCGAAGTTACTGTTACTTGTCATAATTAGTATCGAATTACTGTTACCTGTCATAATAAGTATCGAAGTTACAGTTACCTGTCTTAATTTGTATCGAAATTACAGGGACTTGTCATAATTAGTAACTAAGTTACAGTTACCTGCCATAATTAGTATTGAAATTAAAGTTACTTGTCATAATTAGTAACGAAGTTACATTTACCTGTCCTAATTAGTATCGAAGTTACTGTTACCTGTCATAATTAGTATTGAAGTTACAGTTACCTACCAAATTTTTTTATCAAAATTACAGTTACTTGTCATAGTTAGTAACGAAGTTAGAATTTCTTGTCATAATTAGTATCGAAGTTACAGTTGTCTGTCATAATTTGTATCGAAGTTATAGTTACTTGTCATAATTAGTATCGAAGTTACTGTTACCTGTCATAATTAGTATCGAAGTTACAGTTACCTGCCATAATTTGTATCGAAATTACAGTTACTTGTCATAATTAGAAACGAAGTTACAGTTACCTGTCATAATTAGTATCAATGTTACAGTTACTTGTCATAATTAGAATCGAAGTTACTGTTACATGTCATAATTAGTATCGAAGTTACAGTTACCAGCCACAATTTGTATCGAAATTACTGTTACTTGTCAAAATTAGTAACGAAGATACAGTTACCTGTCATAATTAGTATCGAAGTTACATTTACTTGTCATAATTAGAATCGAAGTTACAGTTACCTGCCATTATTTGTATCGAAATTAAAGTTACTTGTCATAATTAGTAACGAAGTTACAGTTACCTGTCATAATTGGTATCGAAGTTACTGTTACCTGTCATAATTAGTATTGAAGTTACAGTTACCTACCATAATTTTTTATCAAAATTACAATTACTTGTCATAATTAGTAACGAAGGTAGAGTTTCCTGTCATAATTAGTATCGAAGTAACTTTTATCTGTCTAATTAGTATCGAAGTTACTGTTACCTGCCATAATTTGTATCGAAATTACAGTTACTTGTCATAATTAGTAACGAAGTTACAGTTACCTGTCATAATTTGTATCGAAATTACAGTTACTTGTCATAATTAGTAACGAAGTTACAGTTTCCTGTCATAATTAGTATCGAAGTTACTGTAACCTGTCATAATTAGTATCGAAATTACAGTTACCTGCCATAATTTGTATCGAAATTACAGGGACTTGTAATAATTAGTAACGAAGTTACAGTTACGTGCCATAATAAGTATCGAAATTAAAGTTACTTGTCATAATTATTAACGAAGTTACAGTTACCTGTCATAATTAGTATCGAAGTTACTGTTTTCATAATTAGTATTGAAGTTACAGTTACCTACCATAATTTTTTAACAAAATTACAGTTACTTGTCATAATTAGTAACGAAGTTAGAGTTTCTTGTCATAATTAGTATCGAAGTTACAGTAACCTGTCATAATTTGTACCGAAGTTATAGTTAATTGTCATAATTAGTATCGAAGATAGTGTTACCAGTCATAATTAGTATCGAAGTTACAGTTACCTGCCATGATTTGTATCAAAATTACAGTTACTTGTCATAATTAGTAACGAAGTTACAGTTACCTGTCATAAATAGTATCGAAGTTACAGTTACTTGGCATAATTAGTATCGAAGTTACTGTTACCTGTCATAATAAGTATCGAAGTTGTAGTTACCTGCCAAAATTTGTATCGAAATTACAGTTACTTGTCATAATTAGTAACGAAGTTACAGTTACCTGTCATAATTAGTATCGAATTTACAGTTACTTGTCATAATTAGTATCGAAGTTACAGTAACTTGTCATAATTAGTATGGAAGTTACTGTTACTTGTCATAATTAGTATCGAAGTTACTGTTACCTGTCATAATTAGTATCGAAATTACAATTACCTGCCACAATTTGTAACGAAATTACAGTTACTTGTCATAATTAGTATCGAAGTTACAGTTACCTGCCAAAATTAGTATCGAAATTACAGTTACTTGTCATAATTAGTAACGAACTTACAGTTACCTGTTATAATTAGTATCGAAGTTACAGTTACTTGTGATAATTAGTATCGAAGTTACTGTTACTTGTCATAATTAGTATCGAAGTTACTGTTACCTGTTATAATAAGTATCGAAGTTACAGTTACCTGTCTTAATTTGTATCGAAATTACAGGGACTTGTCATAATTAGTAACGATTTTACAGTTACCTGCCATAATTAGTATTGAAATTAATGTTACTTGTCATAATTAGTAACGAAGTTACAGTTACCTGTCCTAATTAGTATCGAAGTTACAGTTACCTGCCATAAATTGTAACAAAATTACAGTTACTTGTCATAATTAGTAACGAAGTTACAGTTACCTGTCATAATTAGTATCGAAGTTACAGTTACTTGTCCTAATTAGTATCGAAGTTACTGTTACCTGTCATAATTAGTATCGAAGTTACAGTTACCTGCCAAAATTTGTTTCGAAATTGCAGTTACTTGTCATAATTAGTAACGAAGTTACTGTTACCTGCCATAATTTGTATCGAAATTACAGTTCCTTGTCATAATTAGTATCGAAGTTACAGTTACCTGTCATAATTAGCATCGAAGGTACTGTTACTTGTCATAATTAGTAACGAAGTTACAGTTACCTGTCATAATTTGTATCGAAATTACAGTTACTTGTCATAATTAGTAACGAAGTTACAGTTTCCTGTCATAATTAGTATCGAAGTTACTGTTACCTGTCATAATTCGTATGGAAGTTACAGTTACCTGCCATAATTTGTATCGAAATTACAGGGACTTGTCTTAATTAGTATCGAAGTTACAGTTACCTGTCATAATTAGTATTGAAGTTACAGTTACCTACCTTAATTTTATATCAAAATTACAGTTACTTGTCATAATTAGTAACGAAGGTAGAGTTTCCTGTCATAATTAGTATCGAAGTTACTGTTACCTGTCTAATTAGTATCGAAGTTTCTGTTACCTGCCATAATTTGTATCGAAATTACAGTTACTTGTCATAATTAGTAACGAAGTTACAGTCACCTGTCATAATTTGTATCGAAATTACAGTTACTTGTCATAATTAGTAACGAAGTTACAGTTTCCTGTCATAATTAGTATCGAAGTTACTGTACCCTGTCATAATTAGTATCGAAATTACAGTTACCTGCCATAATTTGTATCGAAATTACAGGGACTTGTAATAATTAGTAACGAAGTTACAGTTACCTGCCATAATAAGTATCGAAATTAAAGTTACTTGTCATTATTAGTAACGAAGTTACAGTTACGTGTCATAATTAGTATCGAAGTTACTGTTACCTGTCATAATTAGTATTAAAGTTACAGTTACCTACCATAATTTTTTAACAAAATTACAGTTACTTGTCATAATTAGTAACGAAGTTAGAGTTTCTTGTCATAATTAGTATCGAAGTTACAGTTGCCTGTCATAATTTGTACCGAAGTTATAGTTAATTGTCATAATTATTATCGAAGAAACTGTTACCAGTCATAATTAGTATCGAGGTTACAGTTACCTGCCATAATTTGTATCAAAATTGCAGTTACTTGTCATAATTAGTTACGAAGTTACAGTTACCTGTCATAAATAGTATCGAAGTTACAGTTACTTGTCATAATTAGTATCGAAGTTACTGTTACCTGTCATAATAAGTATCGAAGTTACAGTTACCTGCCAAAATTTGTATCGAAATTACAGTTACTTGTCATAATTAGTAACGAAGTTACAGTTACCTGTCATAATTAGTATCGAAGTTACAGTTACTTGTCATAATTAGTATCGAAGTTACAGTTACCTGCCAAAATTTGTATCGAAATTACAGTTACTTGTCATAATTAGTAACGAAGTTACAGTTACCTGTCATAATTAGTATCGAAGTTACAGTTACTTGTCATAATTAGTATCGAAGTTACAGTTACTTGTCATAATTAGTATGGATGTTACTGTTACTTGTCATAATTAGTATCGAAGTTACTGTTACCTGTCATAATTAGTATCGAAATTACAATTACCTGCCACAATTTGTATCGAAATTACAGTTACTTGTCATAATTAGTATCGAAGTTACAGTTACCTGCCAAAATTTGTATCGAAATTACAGTTACTTGTCATAATTAGTAACGAAGTTACAGTTACCTGTCATAATTAGTATCAAAGTTACAGTTACTTGTGATAATTAGTATCGAAGTTACTGTTACTTGTCATAATTAGTTTCGAAGTAACTGTTACCTGTCATAATAAGTATCGAAGTTACAGTTACCTGTCTTAATTTGTATCGAAATTACAGTTACTTGTCATAATTAGTATCGAAGTTACTGTTACCTGTCCTAATTAGTATCGAAGTTACAGTTACCTGCCATAAATTGTAACAAAATTACAGTTACTTGTCATAATTAGTAACGAAGTTACAGTTACCTGTCATAATTAGTATCGAAGTTACAGTTACTTGTCATAATTAGTATCGAAGTTACTGTTACCTGTCATAATTAGTATCGAAGTTACAGTTACCTGCCAAAATTTGTATCGAAATTGCAGTTAGTTGTCATAATTAGTAACGAAGTTACAGTTACCTGCCATAATTTTTTATCGAAATTACAGTTCCTTGTCATAATTAGTATCGAAGTTACAGTTACCTGTCATAATTAGCATCGAAATTACAGGGACTTGTCTTAATTAGTATCGAAGTTACAGTTACCTGTCATAATTAGTATTGAAGTTACAGTTACCTACCTTAATTTTATATCAAAATTACAGTTACTTGTCATAATTAGTAACGAAGGTAGAGTTTCCTGTCATAATTAGTATCGAAGTTACTGTTACCTGTCTAATTAGTATCGAAGTTACTGTTACCTGCCATAATTTGTATCGAAATTACAGTTACTTGTCATAATTAGTAACGAAGTTACAGTCACCTGTCATAATTTGTATCGAAATTACAGTTACTTGTCATAATTAGTAACGAAGTTACAGTTTCCTGTCATAATTAGTATCGAAGTTACTGTTACCTGTCCTAATTAGTATCGAAATTACAGTTACCTGCCATAATTTGTATCGAAATTACAGGGACTTGTAATAATTAGTAACGAAGTTACAGTTACCTGCCATAATAAGTATCGAAATTAAAGTTACTTGTCATAATTAGTATCGAAGTTACAGTTACCTGTCATAATTAGCATCGAAGGTACTGTTACTTGTCATAATTAGTAACGAAGTTACAGTTACCTGTCATCATTTGTATCGAAATTACAGTTACTTGTCATAATTAGTAACGAAGTTACAGTTTCCTGTCATAATTAGTATCGAAGTTACTGTTACCTGTCTAATTAGTATCGAAGTTACTGTTACCTGCCATAATTTGTATCGAAATTACAGTTACTTGTCATAATTAGTAACGAAGTTACAGTCACCTGTCATAATTTGTATCGAAATTACAGTTACTTGTCATAATTAGTAACGAAGTTACAGTTTCCTGTCATAATTAGTATCGAAGTTACTGTTACCTGTCCTAATTAGTATCGAAATTACAGTTACCTGCCATAATTTGTATCGAAATTACAGGGACTTGTAATAATTAGTAACGAAGTTACAGTTACCTGCCATAATAAGTATCGAAATTAAAGTTACTTGTCATAATTAGTATCGAAGTTACAGTTACCTGTCATAATTAGCATCGAAGGTACTGTTACTTGTCATAATTAGTAACGAAGTTACAGTTACCTGTCATAATTTGTATCGAAATTACAGTTACTTATCATAATTAGTAACGAAGTTACAGTTTCCTGTCATAATTAGTATCGAAGTTACTGTTACCTGTCATAATTAGTATCGAAATTACAGTTACCTGCCATAATTTGTATCGAAATTACAGGGACTTGTCTTAATTAGTATCGAAGTTACAGTTACCTGTCATAATTAGTATTGAAGTTACAGTTACCTACCTTAATTTTATATCAAAATTACAGTTACTTGTCATAATTAGTAACGAAGGTAGAGTTTCCTGTCATAATTAGTATCGAAGTTACTGTTACCTGTCTAATTAGTATCGAAGTTACTGTTACCTGCCATAATTTGTATCGAAATTACAGTTACTTGTCATAATTAGTATCGAAGTTACAGTTACCTGTCATAATTAGTATCGAAGTTAATGTTACCTGTCATAATTAGTATTAAAGTTACAGTTACCTACCATAATTTTTTAACAAAATTACAGTTACTTGTCTTAATTAGTAACGAAGTTAGAGTTTCTTGTCATAATTAATATCGAAGTTACAGTTACCTGTCATAATTTGTACCGAAGTTATAGTTAATTGTCATAATTAGTATCGAAGAAAGTGTTACCAGTAATAATTAGTATCGATGTTACAGTTACCTGCCATAATTTGTATCATAATTACAGTTACTTGTAATAGTTAGTAACGAAGTTAGAGTTTCTTGTCATAATTAGTATCGAAGTTACTGTTACTTGTCATAATTAGTATCAAATTACTGTTACCTGTCATAATAAGTATCGAAGTTACAGTTACCTGTCTTAATTTGTATCGAAATTACAGGGACTTGTCATAATTAGTAACTAAGTTACAGTTACCTGCCATAATTAGTATTGAAATTAAAGTTACTTGTCATAATTAGTAACGAAGTTACAGTTACCTGTCCTAATTAGTATCGAAGTTACTGTTACCTGTCATAATTAGTATTGAAGTTACAGTTACCTACCAAATTTTTTTATCAAAATTACAGTTACTTGTCATAGTTAGTAACGAAGTTAGAGTTTCTTGTCATAATTAGTATCGAAGTTACAGTTGTCTGTCATAATTTGTATCGAAGTTATAGTTACTTGTCATAATTAGTATCGAAGTTACTGTTATCTGTCATAATTAGTATCGAAGTTACAGTTACCTGCCATAATTTGTATCGAAATTACAGTTACTTGTCATAATTAAAAACGAAGTAACAGTTACCTGTCATAATTAGTATCAATGTTACAGTTACTTGTCATAATTAGAATCGAAGTTACTGTTACCTGTCATAATTAGTATCGAAGTTACAGTTACCAGCCAAAATTTGAATCGAAATTACAGTTACTTGTCAAAATTAGTAACGAAGATACAGTTACCTGTCATAATTAGTATCGAAGTTACATTTACTTGTCATAATTAGAATCGAAGTTACAGTTACCTGCCATAATTTGTATCGAAATTAAAGTTACTTGTCATAATTAGTAACGAAGTTACAGTTACCTGTCATAATTGGTATCGAAGTTACTGTTACCTGTCATAATAAGTATTGAAGTTACAGTTACCTACCATAATTTTTTATCAAAATTACAGTTACTTGTCATAATTAGTAACGAAGGTAGAGTTTCCTGTCATAATTAGTATCGAAGTTACTGTTATCTGTCTAATTAGTATCGAAGTTACTGTTACCTGCCATAATTTGTATCGAAATTACAGTTACTTGTCATAATTAGTAACGAAGTTACAGTTACCTGTCATAATTTGTATCGAAATTACAGTTACTTGTCACAATTAGTAACGAAGTTACAGTTTCCTGTCATAATTAGTATCGAAGTTACTGTAACCTGTCATAATTAGTATCGAAATTACAGTTACCTGCCATAATTTGTATCGAAATTACAGGGACTTGTAATAATTAGTAACGAAGTTACAGTTACCTGCCATAATAAGTATTGAAATTAAAGTTACTTGTCATAATTAGTAACGAAGTTACAGTTACATGTCATAATTAGTATCGAAGTTACTGTTTTCATAATTAGTACTGAAGTTACAGTTACCTACCTTAATTTTTTAACAAAATTACAGTTACTTGTCATAATTAGTAACGAAGTTAGAGTTTCTTGTCATAATTAGTATCGAAGTTACAGTAACCTGTCATAATTTGTACCGAAGTTATAGTTAATTGTCATAATTAGTATCGAAGATAGTGTTACCAGTCATCATTAGTGTCGAAGTTACAGTTACCTGCCATAATTTGTATCAAAATTACAGTTACTTGTCATAATTAGTAACGAAGTTACAGTTACCTGTCATAAATAGTATCGAAGTTACAGTTACTTGTCATAATTAGTATCGAAGTTACTGTTACCTGTCATAATAAGTATCGAAGTTACAGTTACCTGCCAAAATTTGTATCGAAATTACAGTTACTTGTCATAATTAGTAACGATGTTACAGTTACTTGTCATAATTAGTATCGAAGTTACAGTTACTTGTCATAATTAGTATGGAAGTTACTGTTACTTGTCATAATTAGTATCGAAGTTACAGTTACCTGTCAAAATTTGTATCGAAATTACAGTTACCTGTCATAATTAGTATCGAAGTTACAGTTACTTGTGATAATTAGTATCGAAGTTACTGTTACTTGTCATAATTAGTATCGAATTACTGTTACCTGTCATAATAAGTATCGAAGTTACAGTTACCTGTCTTAATTTGTATCGAAATTACAGGGTCTTGTCATAATTAGTAACTAAGTTACAGTTACCTGCCATAATTAGTATTGAAATTAAAGTTACTTGTCATAATTAGTAACGAAGTTACAGTTACCTGTCCTAATTAGTATCGAAGTTACTGTTACCTGTCATAATTAGTATTGAAGTTACAGTTACCTACCAAAATTTTTTATCAAAATTACAGTTACTTGTCATAGTTAGTAACGAAGTTAGAATTTCTTGTCATAATTAGTATCGAAGTTACAGTTGTCTGTCATAATTTGTATCGAAGTTATAGTTACTTGTCATAATTAGTATCGAAGTTACTGTTACCTGTCATAATTAGTATCGAAGTTACAGTTACCTGCCATAATTTGTATCGAAATTACAGTTACTTGTCATAATTAGAAACGAAGTTACAGTTACCTGTCATAATTAGTATCAATGTTACAGTTACTTGTCATAATTAGAATCGAAGTTACTGTTACATGTCATAATAAGTATCGAAGTTACAGTTACCAGCCACAATTTGTATCGAAATTACTGTTACTTGTCAAAATTAGTAACGAAGATACAGTTACCTGTCATAATTAGTATCGAAGTTACATTTACTTGTCATAATTAGAATCGAAGTTACAGTTACCTGCCATTATTTGTATCGAAATTAAAGTTACTTGTCATAATTAGTAACGAAGTTACAGTTACCTGTCATAATTGGTATCGAAGTTACTGTTACCTGTCATAATTAGTATTGAAGTTACAGTTACCTACCATAATTTTTTATCAAAATTACAGTTACTTGTCATAATTAGTAACGAAGGTAGAGTTTCCTGTCATAATTAGTATCGAAGTTACTTTTATCTGTCTAAATAGTATCGAAGTTACTGTTACCTGCCATAATTTGTATCGAAATTACAGTTACTTGTCATAATTAGTAACGAAGTTACAGTTACCTGTCATAATTTGTATCGAAATTACAGTTACTTGTCATAATTAGTAACGAAGTTGCAGTTTCCTGTCATAATTAGTATCGAAGTTACTGTAACCCGTCATAATTAGTATCGAAATTCCAGTTACCTGCCATAATTTTTATCGAAATTACAGGGACTTGTAATAATTAGTAACGAAGTTACAGTTACCTGCCATAATAAGTATCGAAATTAAAGTTACTTGTCATAATTATTAACGAAGTTACAGTTACCTGTCATAATTAGTATCGAAGTTACTGTTTTCATAATTAGTATTGAAGTTACAGTTACCTACCATAATTTTTTTACAAAATTACAGTTACTTGTCATAATTAGTAACGAAGTTAGAGTTTCTTGTCATAATTAGTATCGAAGTTACAGTAACCTGTCATAATTTGTACCGAAGTTATAGTTAATTGTCATAATTAGTATCGAAGATAGTGTTACCAGTCATAATTAGTATCGAAGTTACAGTTACCTGCCATGATTTGTATCAAAATTACAGTTACTTGTCATAATTAGTAACGAAGTTACAGTTACCTGTCATAAATAGTATCGAAGTTACAGTTACTTGGCATAATTAGTATCGAAGTTACTGTTACCTGTCATAATAAGTATCGAAGTTGTAGTTACCTGCCAAAATTTGTATCGAAATTACAGTTACTTGTCATAATTAGTAACGAAGTTACAGTTACCTGTCATAATTAGTATCGAATTTACAGTTACTTGTCATAATTAGTATCGAAGTTACAGTAACTTGTCATAATTAGTATGGAAGTTACTGTTACTTGTCATAATTAGTATCGAAGTTACTGTTACCTGTCATAATTAGTATCGAAATTACAATTACCTGCCACAATTTGTAACGAAATTACAGTTACTTGTCATAATTAGTATCGAAGTTACAGTTACCTGCCAAAATTAGTATCGAAATTACAGTTACTTGTCATAATTAGTAACAAACTTACAGTTACCTGTTATAATTAGTATCGAAGTTACAGTTACTTGTGATAATTAGTATCGAAGTTACTGTTACTTGTCATAATTAGTATCGAAGTTACTGTTACCTGTTATAATAAGTATCGAAGTTACAGTTACCTGTCTTAATTTGTATCGAAATTACAGGGACTTGTCATAATTAGTAACGATTTTACAGTTACCTGCCATAATTAGTATTGTAATTAAAGTTACTTGTCATAATTAGTAACGAAGTTACAGTTACCTGTCCTAATTAGTATCGAAGTTACAGTTACCTGCCATAAATTGTAACAAAATTACAGTTACTTGTCATAATTAGTAACGAAGTTACAGTTACCTGTCATAATTAGTATCGAAGTTACAGTTACTTGTCATAATTAGTATCGAAGTTACTGTTACCTGTCATAATTAGTATCGAAGTTACAGTTACCTGCCAAAATTTGTTTCGAAATTGCAGTTACTTGTCATAATTAGTAACGAAGTTACTGTTACCTGCCATAATTTGTATCGAAATTACAGTTCCTTGTCATAATTAGTATCGAAGTTACAGTTACCTGTCATAATTAGCATCGAAGGTACTGTTACTTGTCATAATTAGTAACGAAGTTACAGTTACCTGTCATAATTTGTATCGAAATTACAGTTACTTGTCATAATTAGTAACGAAGTTACAGTTTCCTGTCATAATTAGTATCGAAGTTACTGTTACCTGTCATAATTAGTATGGAAGTTACAGTTACCTGCCATAATTTGTATCGAAATTACAGGGACTTGTCTTAATTAGTATCGAAGTTACAGTTACCTGTCATAATTAGTATCAATGTTACAGTTACTTGTCATAATTAGAATCGAAGTTACTGTTACCTGTCATAATTAGTATTGAAGTTACAGTTACCTACCTTAATTTTATATCAAAATTACAGTTACTTGTCATAATTAGTAACGAAGGTAGAGTTTCCTGTCATAATTAGTATCGAAGTTACTGTTACCTGTCTAATTAGTATCGAAGTTTCTGTTACCTGCCATAATTTGTATCGAAATTACAGTTACTTGTCATAATTAGTAACGAAGTTACAGTCACCTGTCATAATTTGTATCGAAATTACAGTTACTTGTCATAATTAGTAACGAAGTTACAGTTTCCTGTCATAATTAGTATCGAAGTTACTGTACCCTGTCATAATTAGTATCGAAATTACAGTTACCTGCCATAATTTGTATCGAAATTACAGGGACTTGTAATAATTAGTAACGAAGTTACAGTTACCTGCCATAATAAGTATCGAAATTAAAGTTACTTGTCATTATTAGTAACGAAGTTACAGTTACGTGTCATAATTAGTATCGAAGTTACTGTTACCTGTCATAATTAGTATTAAAGTTACAGTTACCTACCATAATTTTTTAACAAAATTACAGTTACTTGTCATAATTAGTAACGAAGTTAGAGTTTCTTGTCATAATTAGTATCGATGTTACAGTTGCCTGTCATAATTTGTACCGAAGTTATAGTTAATTGTCATAATTATTATCGAAGAAACTGTTACCAGTCATAATTAGTATCGAGGTTACAGTTACCTGCCATAATTTGTATCAAAATTACAGTTACTTGTCATAATTAGTTACGAAGTTACAGTTACCTGTCATAAATAGTATCGAAGTTACAGTTACTTGTCATAATTAGTATCGAAGTTACTGTTACCTGTCATAATAAGTATCGAAGTTACAGTTACCTGCCAAAATTTGTATCGAAATTACAGTTACTTGTCATAATTAGTAACGAAGGTACAGTTACCTGTCATAATTAGTATCGAAGTTACAGTTACTTGTCATAATTAGTATCGAAGTTACAGTTACCTGCCAAAATTTGTATCGAAATTACAGTTACTTGTCATAATTAGTAACGAAGTTACAGTTACCTGTCATAATTAGTATCGAAGTTACAGTTACTTGTCATAATTAGTATCGAAGTTACTGTTACTTCTCATAATTAGTATCGAAGTTACTGTTACCTGTCATAATAAGTATTGAAGTTACAGTTACCTGTCTTAATTTGTATCTAAATTACAGGGACTTGTCATAATTAGTAACGAAGTTACAGTTACCTGCCATAATTAGTATTGAAATTAAAGTTACTTGTCATAATTAGTAACGAAGTTACAGTTACCTGTCATAATTAGTATCAATGTTACAGTTACTTGTCATAATTAGAATCGAAGTTACTGTTACATGTCATAATTAGTATCGAAGTTACAGTTACCAGCCACAATTTGTATCGAAATTACAGTTACTTGTCAAAATTAGTAACGAAGATACAGTTACCTGTCATAATTAGTATCGAAGTTACATTTACTTGTCATAATTAGAATCGAAGTTACAGTTACCAGCCATTATTTGTATCGAAATTAAAGTTACTTGTCATAATTAGTAACGAAGTTACTGTTACCTGTCATAATTAGTATTGAAGTTACATTTACCTACCATAATTTTTTATCAAAATTACAGTTACTTGTCATAATTAGTAACGAAGGTAGAGTTTCCTGTCATAATTAGTATCGAAGTTACTGTTATCTGTCTAATTAGTATCGAAGTTACTGTTACCTGCCATAATTTGTATCGAAATTACAGTTACTTGTCATAATTAGTAACGAAGTTACAGTTACCTGTCATAATTTGTATCGAAATTACAGTTACTTGTCATAATTAGTAACGAAGTTACAGTTTCCTGTCATAATTAGTATCGAAGTTACTGTAACCTGTCATAATTAGTATCGAAATTACAGTTACCTGCCATAATTTGTATCGAAATTACAGGGACTTGTAATAATTAGTAACGAAGTTACAGATACCTGCCATAATAAGTATCGAAATTAGAGTTACTTGTCATAATTAGTAACAAAGTTACAGTTACCTGTCATAATTAGTATCGAAGTTACTGTTTTCATAATTAGTATTGAAGTTACAGTTACCTACCATAATTTTTTAACAAAATTACAGTTACTTGTCATAATTAGTAACGAAGTTAGAGTTTCTTGTCATAATTAGTATCGAAGTTACAGTAACCTGTCATAATTTGTACCGAAGTTATAGTTAATTGTCATAATTAGTATCGAAGATAGTGTTACCAGTCATAATTAGTATCGAAGTTACAGTTACCTGCCATGATTTGTATCAAAATTACAGTTACTTGTCATAATTAGTAACGAAGTTACAGTTACCTGTCATAAATAGTATCGAAGTTACAGTTACTTGGCATAATTAGTATCGAAGTTACTGTTACCTGTCATAATAGGTATCGAAGTTGTAGTTACCTGCCAAATTTTGTATCGAAATTACAGTTACTTGTCATAATTAGTAACGAAGTTACAGTTACCTGTCATAATTAGTATCGAATTTACAGTTACTTGTCATAATTAGTATCGAAGTTACAGTAACTTGTCATAATTAGTATGGAAGTTACTGTTACTTGTCATAATTAGTATCGAAGTTACTGTTACCTGTCATAATTAGTATCGAAATTACAATTACCTGCCACAATTTGTAACGAAATTACAGTTACTTGTCATAATTAGTATCGAAGTTACAGTTACCTGCCAAAATTAGTATCGAAATTACAGTTACTTGTCATAATTAGTAACGAAGTTACAGTTACCTGTTATAATTAGTATCGAAGTTACAGTTACTTGTGATAATTAGTATCGAAGTTACTGTTACTTGTCATAATTAGTATCGAAGTTACTGTTACCTGTTATAATAAGTATCGAAGTTACAGTTACCTGTCTTAATTTGTATCGAAATTACAGGGACTTGTCATAATTAGTAACGATTTTACAGTTACCTGCCATAATAAGTATTGAAATTAGAGTTACTTGTCATAATTAGTAACGAAGTTACAGTTACCTGTCCTAATTAGTATCGAAGTTACAGTTACTTGTCATAATTAGTATCGAAGTTACTGTTACTTCTCATAATTAGTATCGAAGTTACTGTTACCTGTCATAATAAGTATCGAAGTTGTAGTTACCTGCCAAAATTTGTATCGAAATTACAGTTACTTGTCATAATTAGTAACGAAGTTAGTTACCTGTCATAATTAGTATCGAATTTACAGTTACTTGTCATAATTAGTATCGAAGTTACAGTTACTTGTCATAATTAGTATGGAAGTTACTGTTACTTGTCATAATTAGTATCGAAGTAACTGTTACCTGTCATAATTAGTATCGAAATTACAATTTCCTGCCACAATTTGTAACGAAATTACAGTTACTTGTCATAATTAGTATCGAAGTTACAGTTACCTGCCAAAATTTGTATCGAAATTACAGTTACTTGTCATAATTAGTAACGAAGTTACAGTTACCTGTCATAATAAGTATCGAAGTTACAGTTACTTGTGATAATTAGTATCGAAGTTACTGTTACTTGTCATAATTAGTTTCGAAGTTACTGTTACCTGTCATAATAAGTATCGAAGTTACAGTAACCTGTCTTAATTTGTATCGAAATTACAGGGACTTGTCATAATTAGTAACGATTTTACAGTTACCTGCCATAATTAGTATTGAATTTAAAGTTACCTGTCATAATTAGTAACGAAGTTACAGTTACCTGTCCTAATTAGTATCGAAGTTACAGTTACCTGCCATAAATTGTAACAAAATTACAGTTACTTGTCATAATTAGTAACGAAGTTACAGTTACCTGTCATAATTAGTATCGAAGTTACAGTTACTTGTCATAATTAGTATCGACGTTACTGTTACCTGTCATAATTAGTATCGAAGTTACAGTTACCTGCCAAAATTTGTATCGAAATTGCAGTTACATGTCATAATTAGTAACGAAGTTACAGTTACCTGCCATAATTTGTATCGAAATTACAGTTCCTTGTCATAATTAGTATCGAAGTTACAGTTACCTGTCATAATTAGCATCGAAATTACAGGGACTTGTCTTAATTAGTATCGAAGTTACAGTTACCTGTCATAATTAGTATTGAAGTTACAGGTACCTACCTTTATTTTATATCAAAATTACAGTTAATTGTCATAATTAGTAACGAAGGTAGAGTTTCCTGTCATAATTAGTATCGAAGTTACTGTTACCTGTCTAATTAGTATCGAAGTTACTGTTACCTGCCATAATTTGTATCGAAATTACAGTTACTTGTCATAATTAGTAACGAAGTTACAGTCACCTGTCATAATTTGTATCGAAATTACAGTTACTTGTCATAATTAGTAACGAAGTTACAGTTTCCTGTCATAATTAGTATCGAAGTTACTGTTACCTGTCATAATTATTATCGAAATTACAGTTACCTGCCATAATTTGTATCGAAATTACAGGGACTTGTAATAATTAGTAACGAAGTTACAGTTACCTGCCATAATAAGTATCGAAATTAAAATTACTTGTCATAATTAGTATCGAAGTTACAGTTACCTGTCATAATTAGCATCGAAGGTACTGTTACTTGTCATAATTAGTAACGAAGTTACAGTTACCTGTCATAATTTGTATCGAAATTACAGTTACTTGTCATAATTAGTAACGAAGTTACAGTTTCCTGTCATAATTAGTATCGAAGTTACTGTTACCTGTCATAATTAGTATCGAAATTACAGTTACCTGCCATAATTTGTATCGAAATTACAGGGACTTGTCTTAATTAGTATCGAAGTTACAGTTACCTGTCATAATTAGTATTGAAGTTACATTTACCTACCTTAATTTTATATCAAAATTACAGTTACTTGTCATAATTAGTAACGAAGGTAGAGTTTCCTGTCATAATTAGTATCGAAGTTACTGTTACCTGTCTAATTAGTATCGAAGTTACTGTTACCTGCCATAATTTGTATCGAAATTACAGTTACTTGTCATAATTAGTAACGAAGTTACAGTTACCTGCCATAATAAGTATCGAAATTAAAGTTACTTGTCTTAATTAGTATCGAAGTTACAGTTACCTGTCATAATTAGCATCGAAGGTACTGTTACTTGTCATAATTAGTAACGAAGTTACAGTTACCTGTCATAATTTGTATCGAAATTACAGTTACTTGTCATAATTAGTAACGAAGTTACAGTTACCTGTCATAATTTGTATCGAAATTACAGTTACTTGTCGTAATTAGTAACGAAGTTACAGTTTCCTGTCATAATTAGTATCGAAGTTACTGTAACCTGTCATAATTAGTATCGAAATTACAGTTACCTGCCATGATTTGTATCGAAATTACAGGGACTTGTAATAATTAGTAACGAAGTTACAGTTACTTGTCATAATTAGTATCGAAGTTACAGTTACTTGTCATAATTAGTATGGGAGTTACTGTTACTTGTCATAATTAGTATCGAAGTTACAGTTACCTGTCAAATTTTGTATCAAAATTACAGTTACCTGTCATAATTAGTATCGAAGTTACAGTTACTTGTGATAATTAGTATCGAAGTTACTGTTACTTGTCATAATTAGTATCGAATTACTGTTACCTGTCATAATAAGTATCGAAGTTACAGTTACCTGTCTAAATTTGTATCGAAATTACAGGGACTTGTCATAATTAGTAACGAAGATACAGTTACCTGTCATAATTTGTATCGAAATTACAGTTACTTGTCATAATTAGTAACGAAGTTACAGTTACCTGTCATAATTAGTATCGAAGTTACTGTTTTCATAATTAGTACTGAAGTTACAGTTACCTACCATAATTTTTAAACAAAATTACATTTACTTGTCATAATTAGTAACGAAGTTAGAGTTTCTTGTCATAATTAGTATCGAAGTTACAGTAACCTGTCATAATTTGTACCGAAGTTATAGTTAATTGTCATAATTAGTATCGAAGATAGTGTTACCAGTCATAATTAGTGTCGAAGTTACAGTTACCTGCCATAATTTGTATCAAAATTACAGTTACTTGGCATAATTAGTAACGAAGTTACAGTTACCTGTCATAAATAGTATCGAAGTTACAGTTACTTGTCATAATTAGTATCGAAGTTACTGTTACCTGTCATAATAAGTATCGAAGTTACAGTTACCTGCCAAAATTTGTATCGAAATTACAGTTACTTGTCATAATTAGTAACGAAGTTACAGTTACTTGTCATAATTAGTATCGAAGTTACAGTTACTTGTCATAATTAGTATGGAAGTTACTGTTACTTGTCATAATTAGTATCGAAGTTACAGTTACCTGTCAAAATTTGTATCGAAATTACAGTTACCTGTCATAATTAGTATCGAAGTTACAGTTACTTGTGATAATTAGTATCGAAGTTACTGTTACTTGTCATAATTAGTATCGAATTACTGTTACCTGTCATAATAAGTATCGAAGTTACAGTTACCTGTCTTAATTTGTATCGAAATTACAGGGACTTGTCATAATTAGTAACTAAGTTACAGTTACCTGCCATAATTAGTATTGAAATTAAAGTTACTTGTCATAATTAGTAACGAAGTTACAGTTACCTTTCCTAATTAGTATCGAAGTTACTGTTACCTGTCATAATTAGTATTGAAGTTACAGTTACCTACCAAATTTTTTTATCAAAATTACAGTTACTTGTCATAGTTAGTAACGAAGTTAGAATTTCTTGTCATAATTAGTATCGAAGTTACAGTTGTCTGTCATAATTTGTATCGAAGTTATAGTTACTTGTCATAATTAGTATCGAAGTTACTGTTACCTGTCATAATTAGTATCGAAGTTACAGTTACCTGCCATAATTTGTATCGAAATTACAGTTACTTGTCATAATTAGAAACGAAGTTACAGTTACCTGTCATAATTAGTATCAATGTTACAGTTACTTGTCATAATTAGAATCGAAGTTACTGTTACCTGTCATAATTAGTATCGAAGTTACAGTTACCAGCCAAAATTTGTATCGAAATTACAGTTACTTGTCAAAATTAGTAACGAAGATACAGTTACCTGTCATAATTAGTATCGAAGTTACATTTACTTGTCATAATTAGAATCGAAGTTACAGTTACCTGCCATTATTTGTATCGAAATTAAAGTTACTTGTCATAATTAGTAACGAAGTTACAGTTACCTGTCATAATTGGTATCGAAGTTACTGTTACCTGTCATAATTAGTATTGAAGTTACAGTTACCTACCATAATTTTTTATCAAAATTACAGTTACTTGTCATAATTAGTAACGAAGGTAGAGTTTCCTGTCATAATTAGTATCGAAGTTACTGTTATCTGTCTAATTAGTATCGAAGTTACTGTTACCTGCCATAATTTGTATCGAAATTACAGTTACTTGTCATAATTAGTAACGAAGTTACAGTTACCTGTCATAATTTGTATCGAAATTACAGTTACTTGTCATAATTAGTAACGAAGTTACAGTTTCCTGTCATAATTAGTATCGAAGTTACTGTAACCTGTCATAATTAGTATCGAAATTACAGTTACCTGCCATAATTTGTATCGAAATTACAGGGACTTGTAATAATTAGTAACGAAGTTACAGTTACCTGCCATAATAAGTATCGAAATTAAAGTTACTTGTCATAATTAGTAACGAAGTTACAGTTACCTGTCATAATTAGTATCGAAGTTACTGTTTTCATAATTAGTATTGAAGTTACAGTTACCTACCATAATTTTTTAACAAAATTACAGTTACTTGTCATAATTAGTAACGAAATTAGAGTTTCTTGTCATAATTAGTATCGAAGTTACAGTAACCTGTCATAATTTGTACCGAAGTTATAGTTAATTGTCATAATTAGTATCGAAGATAGTGTTACCAGTCATAATTAGTATCGAAGTTACAGTTACCTGCCATAATTTGTATCAACATTACAGTTACTTGTCATAATTAGTAACGAAGTTACAGTTAACTGTCATAAATAGTATCGAAGTTACAGTTACTTGGCATAATTAGTATCGTAGTTACTGTTACCTGTCATAATAAGTATCGAAGTTGTAGTTACCTGCCAAAATTTGTATCGAAATTACAGTTACTTGTCATAATTAGTAACGAAGTTACAGTTACCTGTCATAATTAGTATCGAATTTACAGTTACTTGTCATAATTAGTATCGAAGTTACAGTAACTTGTCATAATTAGTATGGAAGTTACTGTTACTTGTCATAATTAGTATCGAAGTTACTGTTACCTGTGATAATTAGTATCGAAATTACAATTACCTGCCACAATTTGTAACGAAATTACAGTTACTTGTCATAATTAGTATCGAAGTTACAGTTACCTGCCAAAATTTGTATCGAAATTACAGTTACTTGTCATAATTAGTAACGAAGTTACAGTTACCTGTTATAATTAGTATCGAAGTTACAGTTACTTGTGATAATTAGTATCGAAGTTACTGTTACTTGTCATAATTAGTGTCGAAGTTACTGTTACCTGTTATAATAAGTATCGAAGTTACAGTTACCTGTCTTAATTTGTATCGAAATTACAGGGACTTGTCATAATTAGTAACGATTTTACAGTTACCTGCCATAATTAGTATTGAAATTAAAGTTACTTGTCATAATTAGTAACGAAGTTACAGTTACCTGTCCTAATTAGTATCGAAGTTACAGTTACCTGCCATAAATTGTAACAAAATTACAGTTACTTGTCATAATTAGTAACGAAGTTACAGTTACCTGTCATAATTAGTATCGAAGTTACAGTTACTTGTCATAATTAGTATCGAAGTTACTGTTACCTGTCATAATTAGTATCGAAGTTACAGTTACCTGCCAAAATTTGTTTCGAAATTGCAGTTACTTGTCATAATTAGTAACGAAGTTACTGTTACCTGCCATAATTTGTATCAAAATTACAGTTACTTGTCATAATTAGTAACGAAGGTAGAGTTTCCTGTCATAATTAGTATCGAAGTTACTGTTACCTGTCTAATTAGTATCGAAGTTACTGTTACCTGCCATAATTTGTATCGAAATTACAGTTACTTGTCATAATTAGTAACGAAGTTACAGTCACCTGTCATAATTTGTATCGAAATTACAGTTACTTGTCATAATTAGTAACGAAGTTACAGTTTCCTGTCATAATTAGTATCGAAGTTACTGTACCCTGTCATAATTAGTATCGAAATTACAGTTACCTGCCAAAATTTGTATCGAAATTACAGGGACTTGTAATAATTAGTAACGAAGTTACAGTTACCTGCCATAATAAGTATCGAAATTAAAGTTACTTGTCATTATTAGTAACGAAGTTACAGTTACGTGTCATAATTAGTATCGAAGTTACTGTTACCTGTCATAATTAGTATTAAAGTTACAGTTACCTACCATAATTTTTTAACAAAATTACAGTTACTTGTCATAATTAGTAACGAAGTTAGAGTTTCTTGTCATAATTAGTATCGAAGTTACAGTTGCCTGTCATAATTTGTACCGAAGTTATAGTTAATTGTCATAATTATTATCGAAGAAACTGTTACCAGTCATAATTAGTATCGAGGTTACAGTTACCTGCCATAATTTGTATCAAAATTACAGTGACTTGTCATAATTAGTTACGAAGTTACAGTTACCTGTCATAAATAGTATCGAAGTTACAGTTACTTGTCATAATTAGTATCGAAGTTACTGTTACCTGTCATAATAAGTATCGAAGTTACAGTTACCTGCCAAAATTTGTATCGAAATTACAGTTACTTGTCATAATTAGTAACGAAGTTACAGTTACCTGTCATAATTAGTATCGAAGTTACAGTTACTTGTCATAATTAGTATCGAAGTTACAGTTACCTGCCAAAATTTGTATCGAAATTACAGTTACTTGTCATAATTAGTAACGAAGTTACAGTTACCTGTCATAATTAGTATCGAAGTTACAGTTACTTGTCATAATTAGTATCGAAGTTACTGTTACTTCTCATAATTAGTATCGAAGTTACTGTTACCTGTCATAATAAGTATTGAAGTTACAGTTACCTGTCTTAATTTGTATCTAAATTACAGGGACTTGTCATAATTAGTAACGAAGTTACAGTTGCCTGCCATAATTAGTATTGAAATTAAAGTTACTTGTCATAATTAGTAACGAAGTTACAGTTACCTGTCATAATTAGTATCAATGTTACAGTTACTTGTCATAATTAGAATCGAAGTTACTGTTACATGTCATAATTAGTATCGAAGTTACAGTTACCAGCCACAATTTGTATCGAAATTACAGTTACTTGTCAAAATTAGTAACGAAGATACAGTTACCTGTCATAATTAGTATCGAAGTTACATTTACTTGTCATAATTAGAATCGAAGTTACAGTTACCAGCCATTATTTGTATCGAAATTAAAGTTACTTGTCATAATTAGTAACGAAGTTACTGTTACCTGTCATAATTAGTATTGAAGTTACAGTTACCTACCATAATTTTTTATCAAAATTACAGTTACTTGTCATAATTAGTAACGAAGGTAGAGTTTCCTGTCATAATTAGTATCGAAGTTACTGTTATCTGTCTAATTAGTATCGAAGTTACTGTTACCTGCCATAATTTGTATCGAAATTACAGTTACTTGTCATAATGAGTAACGAAGTTACAGTTACCTGTCATAATTTGTATCGAAATTACAGTTACTTGTCATAATTAGTAATGAAGTTACAGTTTCCTGTCATAATTAGTATCGAAGTTACTGTAACCTGTCATAATTAGTATCGAAATTACAGTTACCTGCCATAATTTGTATCGAAATTACAGGGACTTGTAATAATTAGTAACGAAGTTACAGATACCTGCCATAATAAGTATCGAAATTAGAGTTACTTGTCATAATTAGTAACAAAGTTACAGTTACCTGTCATAATTAGTATCGAAGTTACTGTTTTCATAATTAGTATTGAAGTTACAGTTACCTACCATAATTTTTAAACAAAATTACAGTTACTTGTCATAATTAGTAACGAAGTTAGAGTTTCTTGTCATAATTAGTATCGAAGTTACAGTAACCTGTCATAATTTGTACCGAAGTTATAGTTAATTGTCATAATTAGTATCGAAGATAGTGTTACCAGTCATAATTAGTATCGAAGTTACAGTTACCTGCCATGATTTGTATCAAAATTACAGTTACTTGTCATAATTAGTAACGAAGTTACAGTTACCTGTCATAAATAGTATCGAAGTTACAGTTACTTGGCATAATTAGTATCGAAGTTACTGTTACCTGTCATAATAGGTATCGAAGTTGTAGTTACCTGCCAAATTTTGTATCGAAATTACAGTTACTTGTCATAATTAGTAACGAAGTTACAGTTACCTGTCATAATTAGTATCGAATTTACAGTTACTTGTCATAATTAGTATCGAAGTTACAGTAACTTGTCATAATTAGTATGGAAGTTACTGTTACTTGTCATAATTAGTATCGAAGTTACTGTTACCTGTCATAATTAGTATCGAAATTACAATTACCTGCCACAATTTGTAACGAAATTACAGTTACTTGTCATAATTAGTATCGAAGTTACAGTTACCTGCCAAAATTAGTATCGAAATTACAGTTACTTGTCATAATTAGTAACGAAGTTACAGTTACCTGTTATAATTAGTATCGAAGTTACAGTTACTTGTGATAATTAGTATCGAAGTTACTGTTACTTGTCATAATTAGTAACGAAGTTACAGTTACCTGTCATAATTTGTATCGAAATTACAGTTACTTGTCATAATTAGTAACGAAGTTACAGTTACCTGTCATAATTTGTATCGAAATTACAGTTACTTGTCGTAATTAGTAACGAAGTTACAGTTTCCTGTCATAATTAGTATCGAAGTTACTGTAACCTGTCATAATTAGTATCGAAATTACAGTTACCTGCCATGATTTGTATCGAAATTACAGGGACTTGTAATAATTAGTAACGAAGTTACAGTTACTTGTCATAATTAGTATCGAAGTTACAGTTACTTGTCATAATTAGTATGGGAGTTACTGTTACTTGTCATAATTAGTATCGAAGTTACAGTTACCTGTCAAATTTTGTATCAAAATTACAGTTACCTGTCATAATTAGTATCGAAGTTACAGTTACTTGTGATAATTAGTATCGAAGTTACTTGTCATAATTAGTATCGAATTACTGTTACCTGTCATAATAAGTATCGAAGTTACAGTTACCTGTCTAAATTTGTGTCGAAATTACAGGGACTTGTCATAATTAGTAACGAAGATACAGTTACCTGTCATAATTTGTATCGAAATTACAGTTACTTGTCATAATTAGTAACGAAGTTACAGTTACCTGTCATAATTAGTATCGAAGTTACTGTTTTCATAATTAGTACTGAAGTTACAGTTACCTACCATAATTTTTAAACAAAATTACATTTACTTGTCATAATTAGTAACGAAGTTAGAGTTTCTTGTCATAATTAGTATCGAAGTTACAGTAACCTGTCATAATTTGTACCGAAGTTATAGTTAATTGTCATAATTAGTATCGAAGATAGTGTTACCAGTCATAATTAGTGTCGAAGTTACAGTTACCTGCCATAATTTGTATCAAAATTACAGTTACTTGGCATAATTAGTAACGAAGTTACAGTTACCTGTCATAAATAGTATCGAAGTTACAGTTACTTGTCATAATTAGTATCGAAGTTACTGTTACCTGTCATAATAAGTATCGAAGTTACAGTTACCTGCCAAAATTTGTATCGAAATTACAGTTACTTGTCATAATTAGTAACGAAGTTACAGTTACTTGTCATAATTAGTATCGAAGTTACAGTTACTTGTCATAATTAGTATGGAAGTTACTGTTACTTGTCATAATTAGTATCGAAGTTACAGTTACCTGTCAAAATTTGTATCGAAATTACAGTTACCTGTCATAATTAGTATCGAAGTTACAGTTACTTGTGATAATTAGTATCGAAGTTACTGTTACTTGTCATAATTAGTATCGAATTACTGTTACCTGTCATAATAAGTATCGAAGTTACAGTTACCTGTCTTAATTTGTATCGAAATTACAGGGACTTGTCATAATTAGTAACTAAGTTACAGTTACCTGCCATAATTAGTATTGAAATTAAAGTTACTTGTCATAATTAGTAACGAAGTTACAGTTACCTTTCCTAATTAGTATCGAAGTTACTGTTACCTGTCATAATTAGTATTGAAGTTACAGTTACCTACCAAATTTTTTTATCAAAATTACAGTTACTTGTCATAGTTAGTAACGAAGTTAGAATTTCTTGTCATAATTAGTATCGAAGTTACAGTTGTCTGTCATAATTTGTATCGAAGTTATAGTTACTTGTCATAATTAGTATCGAAGTTACTGTTACCTGTCATAATTAGTATCGAAGTTACAGTTACCTGCCATAATTTGTATCGAAATTACAGTTACTTGTCATAATTAGAAACGAAGTTACAGTTACCTGTCATAATTAGTATCAATGTTACAGTTACTTGTCATAATTAGAATCGAAGTTACTGTTACCTGTCATAATTAGTATCGAAGTTACAGTTACCAGCCAAAATTTGTATCGAAATTACAGTTACTTGTCAAAATTAGTAACGAAGATACAGTTACCTGTCATAATTAGTATCGAAGTTACATTTACTTGTCATAATTAGAATCGAAGTTACAGTTACCTGCCATTATTTGTATCGAAATTAAAGTTACTTGTCATAATTAGTAACGAAGTTACAGTTACCTGTCATAATTGGTATCGAAGTTACTGTTACCTGTCATAATTAGTATTGAAGTTACAGTTACCTACCATAATTTTTTATCAAAATTACAGTTACTTGTCATAATTAGTAACGAAGGTAGAGTTTCCTGTCATAATTAGTATCGAAGTTACTGTTATCTGTCTAATTAGTATCGAAGTTACTGTTACCTGCCATAATTTGTATCGAAATTACAGTTACTTGTCATAATTAGTAACGAAGTTACAGTTACCTGTCATAATTTGTATCGAAATTACAGTTACTTGTCATAATTAGTAACGAAGTTACAGTTTCCTGTCATAATTAGTATCGAAGTTACTGTAACCTGTCATAATTAGTATCGAAATTACAGTTACCTGCCATAATTTGTATCGAAATTACAGGGACTTGTAATAATTAGTAACGAAGTTACAGTTACCTGCCATAATAAGTATCGAAATTAAAGTTACTTGTCATAATTAGTAACGAAGTTACAGTTACCTGTCATAATTAGTATCGAAGTTACTGTTTTCATAATTAGTATTGAAGTTACAGTTACCTACCATAATTTTTTAACAAAATTACAGTTACTTGTCATAATTAGTAACGAAATTAGAGTTTCTTGTCATAATTAGTATCGAAGTTACAGTAACCTGTCATAATTTGTACCGAAGTTATAGTTAATTGTCATAATTAGTATCGAAGATAGTGTTACCAGTCATAATTAGTATCGAAGTTACAGTTACCTGCCATAATTTGTATCAACATTACAGTTACTTGTCATAATTAGTAACGAAGTTACAGTTAACTGTCATAAATAGTATCGAAGTTACAGTTACTTGGCATAATTAGTATCGTAGTTACTGTTACCTGTCATAATAAGTATCGAAGTTGTAGTTACCTGCCAAAATTTGTATCGAAATTACAGTTACTTGTCATAATTAGTAACGAAGTTACAGTTACCTGTCATAATTAGTATCGAATTTACAGTTACTTGTCATAATTAGTATCGAAGTTACAGTAACTTGTCATAATTAGTATGGAAGTTACTGTTACTTGTCATAATTAGTATCGAAGTTACTGTTACCTGTGATAATTAGTATCGAAATTACAATTACCTGCCACAATTTGTAACGAAATTACAGTTACTTGTCATAATTAGTATCGAAGTTACAGTTACCTGCCAAAATTTGTATCGAAATTACAGTTACTTGTCATAATTAGTAACGAAGTTACAGTTACCTGTTATAATTAGTATCGAAGTTACAGTTACTTGTGATAATTAGTATCGAAGTTACTGTTACTTGTCATAATTAGTGTCGAAGTTACTGTTACCTGTTATAATAAGTATCGAAGTTACAGTTACCTGTCTTAATTTGTATCGAAATTACAGGGACTTGTCATAATTAGTAACGATTTTACAGTTACCTGCCATAATTAGTATTGAAATTAAAGTTACTTGTCATAATTAGTAACGAAGTTACAGTTACCTGTCCTAATTAGTATCGAAGTTACAGTTACCTGCCATAAATTGTAACAAAATTACAGTTACTTGTCATAATTAGTAACGAAGTTACAGTTACCTGTCATAATTAGTATCGAAGTTACAGTTACTTGTCATAATTAGTATCGAAGTTACTGTTACCTGTCATAATTAGTATCGAAGTTACAGTTACCTGCCAAAATTTGTTTCGAAATTGCAGTTACTTGTCATAATTAGTAACGAAGTTACTGTTACCTGCCATAATTTGTATCAAAATTACAGTTACTTGTCATAATTAGTAACGAAGGTAGAGTTTCCTGTCATAATTAGTATCGAAGTTACTGTTACCTGTCTAATTAGTATCGAAGTTACTGTTACCTGCCATAATTTGTATCGAAATTACAGTTACTTGTCATAATTAGTAACGAAGTTACAGTCACCTGTCATAATTTGTATCGAAATTACAGTTACTTGTCATAATTAGTAACGAAGTTACAGTTTCCTGTCATAATTAGTATCGAAGTTACTGTACCCTGTCATAATTAGTATCGAAATTACAGTTACCTGCCAAAATTTGTATCGAAATTACAGGGACTTGTAATAATTAGTAACGAAGTTACAGTTACCTGCCATAATAAGTATCGAAATTAAAGTTACTTGTCATTATTAGTAACGAAGTTACAGTTACGTGTCATAATTAGTATCGAAGTTACTGTTACCTGTCATAATTAGTATTAAAGTTACAGTTACCTACCATAATTTTTTAACAAAATTACAGTTACTTGTCATAATTAGTAACGAAGTTAGAGTTTCTTGTCATAATTAGTATCGAAGTTACAGTTGCCTGTCATAATTTGTACCGAAGTTATAGTTAATTGTCATAATTATTATCGAAGAAACTGTTACCAGTCATAATTAGTATCGAGGTTACAGTTACCTGCCATAATTTGTATCAAAATTACAGTGACTTGTCATAATTAGTTACGAAGTTACAGTTACCTGTCATAAATAGTATCGAAGTTACAGTTACTTGTCATAATTAGTATCGAAGTTACTGTTACCTGTCATAATAAGTATCGAAGTTACAGTTACCTGCCAAAATTTGTATCGAAATTACAGTTACTTGTCATAATTAGTAACGAAGTTACAGTTACCTGTCATAATTAGTATCGAAGTTACAGTTACTTGTCATAATTAGTATCGAAGTTACAGTTACCTGCCAAAATTTGTATCGAAATTACAGTTACTTGTCATAATTAGTAACGAAGTTACAGTTACCTGTCATAATTAGTATCGAAGTTACAGTTACTTGTCATAATTAGTATCGAAGTTACTGTTACTTCTCATAATTAGTATCGAAGTTACTGTTACCTGTCATAATAAGTATTGAAGTTACAGTTACCTGTCTTAATTTGTATCTAAATTACAGGGACTTGTCATAATTAGTAACGAAGTTACAGTTGCCTGCCATAATTAGTATTGAAATTAAAGTTACTTGTCATAATTAGTAACGAAGTTACAGTTACCTGTCATAATTAGTATCAATGTTACAGTTACTTGTCATAATTAGAATCGAAGTTACTGTTACATGTCATAATTAGTATCGAAGTTACAGTTACCAGCCACAATTTGTTTCGAAATTACAGTTACTTGTCAAAATTAGTAACGAAGATACAGTTACCTGTCATAATTAGTATCGAAGTTACATTTACTTGTCATAATTAGAATCGAAGTTACAGTTACCAGCCATTATTTGTATCGAAATTAAAGTTACTTGTCATAATTAGTAACGAAGTTACTGTTACCTGTCATAATTAGTATTGAAGTTACAGTTACCTACCATAATTTTTTATCAAAATTACAGTTACTTGTCATAATTAGTAACGAAGGTAGAGTTTCCTGTCATAATTAGTATCGAAGTTACTGTTATCTGTCTAATTAGTATCGAAGTTACTGTTACCTGCCATAATTTGTATCGAAATTACAGTTACTTGTCATAATGAGTAACGAAGTTACAGTTACCTGTCATAATTTGTATCGAAATTACAGTTACTTGTCATAATTAGTAATGAAGTTACAGTTTCCTGTCATAATTAGTATCGAAGTTACTGTAACCTGTCATAATTAGTATCGAAATTACAGTTACCTGCCATAATTTGTATCGAAATTACAGGGACTTGTAATAATTAGTAACGAAGTTACAGATACCTGCCATAATAAGTATCGAAATTAGAGTTACTTGTCATAATTAGTAACAAAGTTACAGTTACCTGTCATAATTAGTATCGAAGTTACTGTTTTCATAATTAGTATTGAAGTTACAGTTACCTACCATAATTTTTAAACAAAATTACAGTTACTTGTCATAATTAGTAACGAAGTTAGAGTTTCTTGTCATAATTAGTATCGAAGTTACAGTAACCTGTCATAATTTGTACCGAAGTTATAGTTAATTGTCATAATTAGTATCGAAGATAGTGTTACCAGTCATAATTAGTATCGAAGTTACAGTTACCTGCCATGATTTGTATCAAAATTACAGTTACTTGTCATAATTAGTAACGAAGTTACAGTTACCTGTCATAAATAGTATCGAAGTTACAGTTACTTGGCATAATTAGTATCGAAGTTACTGTTACCTGTCATAATAGGTATCGAAGTTGTAGTTACCTGCCAAATTTTGTATCGAAATTACAGTTACTTGTCATAATTAGTAACGAAGTTACAGTTACCTGTCATAATTAGTATCGAATTTACAGTTACTTGTCATAATTAGTATCGAAGTTACAGTAACTTGTCATAATTAGTATGGAAGTTACTGTTACTTGTCATAATTAGTATCGAAGTTACTGTTACCTGTCATAATTAGTATCGAAATTACAATTACCTGCCACAATTTGTAACGAAATTACAGTTACTTGTCATATTTAGTATCGAAGTTACAGTTACCTGCCAAAATTAGTATCGAAATTACAGTTACTTGTCATAATTAGTAACGAAGTTACAGTTACCTGTTATAATTAGTATCGAAGTTACAGTTACTTGTGATAATTAGTATCGAAGTTACTGTTACTTGTCATAATTAGTATCGAAGTTACTGTTACCTGTTATAATAAGTATCGAAGTTACAGTTACCTGTCTTAATTTGTATCGAAATTACAGGGACTTGTCATAATTAGTAACGATTTTACAGTTACCTGCCATAATAAGTATTGAAATTAGAGTTACTTGTCATAATTAGTAACGAAGTTACAGTTACCTGTCCTAATTAGTATCGAAGTTACAGTTACTTGTCATAATTAGTATCGAAGTTACTGTTACTTCTCATAATTAGTATCGAAGTTACTGTTACCTGTCATAATAAGTATCGAAGTTGTAGTTACCTGCCAAAATTTGTATCGAAATTACAGTTACTTGTCATAATTAGTAACGAAGTTACAGTTACCTGTCATAATTAGTATCGAATTTACAGTTACTTGTCATAATTAGTAACGAAGTTACAGTTACCTGTCATAATTTGTATCGAAATTACAGTTACTTGTCATAATTAGTAACGAAGTTACAGTTTCCTGTCATAATTAGTATCGAAGTTACTGTAACCTGTCATAATTAGTATCGAAATTACAGTTACCTGCCATGATTTGTATCGAAATTACAGGGACTTGTAATAATTAGTAACGAAGTTACAGTTACTTGTCATAATTAGTATCGAAGTTACAGTTACTTGTCATAATTAGTATGGAAGTTACTGTTACTTGTCATAATTAGTTTCGAAGTTACAGTTACCTGCCATAATTAGTATTGAATTTAAAGTTACCTGTCATAATTAGTAACGAAGTTACAGTTACCTGTCCTAATTAGTATCGAAGTTACAGTTACCTGCCATAAATTGTAACAAAATTACAGTTACTTGTCATAATTAGTAACGAAGTTACAGTTACCTGTCATAATTAGTATCGAAGTTACAGTTACTTGTCATAATTAGTATCGAAGTTACTGTTACCTGTCATAATTAGTATCGAAGTTACAGTTACCTGCCAAAATTTGTATCGAAATTGCAGTTACATGTCATAATTAGTAACGATGTTACAGTTACCTGCCATAATTTGTATCGAAATTACAGTTCCTTGTCATAATTAGTATCGAAGTTACAGTTACCTGTCATAATTAGCATCGAAATTACAGGGACTTGTCTTAATTAGTATCGAAGTTACAGTTACCTGTCATAATTAGTATTGAAGTTACAGGTACCTACCTTTATTTTATATCAAAATTACAGTTAATTGTCATAATTAGTAACGAAGGTAGAGTTTCCTGTCATAATTAGTATCGAAGTTACTGTTACCTGTCTAATTAGTATCGAAGTTACTGTTACCTGCCATAATTTGTATCGAAATTACAGTTACTTGTCATAATTAGTAACGAAGTTACAGTCACCTGTCATAATTTGTATCGAAATTACAGTTACTTGTCATAATTAGTAACGAAGTTACAGTTTCCTGTCATAATTAGTATCGAAGTTACTGTTACCTGTCATAAATATTATCGAAATTACAGTTACCTGCCATAATTTGTATCGAAATTACAGGGACTTGTAATAATTAGTAACGAAGTTACAGTTACCTGCCATAATAAGTATCGAAATTAAAATTACTTGTCATAATTAGTATCGAAGTTACAGTTACCTGTCATAATTAGCATCGAAGGTACTGTTACTTGTCATAATTAGTAACGAAGTTACAGTTACCTGTCATAATTTGTATCGAAATTACAGTTACTTGTCATAATTAGTAACGAAGTTACAGTTTCCTGTCATAATTAGTATCGAAGTTACTGTTACCTGTCATAATTAGTATCGAAATTACTGTTACCTGCCATAAATTGTATCGAAATTACAGGGACTTGTCTTAATTAGTATCGAAGTTACAGTTACCTGTCATAATTAGTATTGAAGTTACATTTACCTACCTTAATTTTATATCAAAATTACAGTTACTTGTCATAATTAGTAACGAAGGTAGAGTTTCCTGTCATAATTAGTATCGAAGTTACTGTTACCTGTCTAATTAGTATCGAAGTTACTGTTACCTGCCATAATTTGTATCGAATTACAGTTACTTGTCATAATTAGTAACGAAGTTACAGTTACCTGCCATAATAAGTATCGAAATTAAAGTTACTTGTCATAATTAGTATCGAAGTTACAGTTACCTGTCATAATTAGCATCGAAGGTACTGTTACTTGTCATAATTAGTAACGAAGTTACAGTTACCTGTCATAATTTGTATCGAAATTACAGTTACTTGTCATAATTAGTAACGAAGTTACAGTTACCTGTCATAATTTGTATCGAAATTACAGTTACTTGTCATAATTAGTAACGAAGTTACAGTTTCCTGTCATAATTAGTATCGAAGTTACTGTAACCTGTCATAATTAGTATCGAAATTACAGTTACCTGCCATGATTTGTATCGAAATTACAGGGACTTGTAATAATTAGTAACGAAGTTACAGTTACTTGTCATAATTAGTATCGAAGTTACAGTTACTTGTCATAATTAGTATGGAAGTTACTGTTACTTGTCATAATTAGTATCGAAGTTACAGTTACCTGTCAAATTTTGTATCAAAATTACAGTTACCTGTCATAATTAGTATCGAAGTTACAGTTACTTGTGATAATTAGTATCGAAGTTACTGTTACTTGTCATAATTAGTATCGAATTACTGTTACCTGTCATAATAAGTATCGAAGTTACAGTTACCTGTCTAAATTTGTATCGAAATTACAGGGACTTGTCATAATTAGTAACGAAGTTACAGTTACCTGTCATAATTTGTATCGAAATTACAGTTACTTGTCATAATTAGTAACGAAGTTACAGTTACCTGTCATAATTTGTATCGAAATTACAGTTACCTGCCATAATAAGTATCGAAATTAAAGTTACTTGTCATAATTAGTAACGAAGTTACAGTTACCTGTCATAATTAGTATCGAAGTTACTGTTTTCATAATTAGTACTGAAGTTACAGTTACCTACCATAATTTTTAAACAAAATTACAGTTACTTGTCATAATTAGTAACGAAGTTAGAGTTTCTTGTCATAATTAGTATCGAAGTTACAGTAACCTGTCATAATTTGTACCGAAGTTATAGTTAATTGTCATAATTAGTATCGAAGATAGTGTTACCAGTCATAATTAGTGTCGAAGTTACAGTTACCTGCCATAATTTGTATCAAAATTACAGTTACTTGGCATAATTAGTAACGAAGTTACAGTTACCTGTCATAAATAGTATCGAAGTTACAGTTACTTGTCATAATTAGTATCGAAGTTACTGTTACCTGTCATAATAAGTATCGAAGTTACAGTTACCTGCCAAAATTTGTATCGAAATTACAGTTACTTGTCATAATTAGTAACGAAGTTACAGTTACTTGTCATAATTAGTATCGAAGTTACAGTTACTTGTCATAATTAGTATGGAAGTTACTGTTACTTGTCATAATTAGTATCGAAGTTACAGTTACCTGTCAAAATTTGTATCGAAATTACAGTTACCTGTCATAATTAGTATCGAAGTTACAGTTACTTGTGATAATTAGTATCGAAGTTACTGTTACTTGTCATAATTAGTATCGAATTACTGTTACCTGTCATAATAAGTATCGAAGTTACAGTTACCTGTCTTAATTTGTATCGAAATTACAGGGACTTGTCATAATTAGTAACTAAGTTACAGTTACCTGCCATAATTAGTATTGAAATTAAAGTTACTTGTCATAATTAGTAACGAAGTTACAGTTACCTGTCCTAATTAGTATCGAAGTTACTGTTACCTGTCATAATTAGTATTGAAGTTACAGTTACCTACCAAATTTTTTTTATCAAAATTACAGTTACTTGTCATAGTTAGTAACGAAGTTAGAATTTCTTGTCATAATTAGTATCGAAGTTACAGTTGTCTGTCATAATTTGTATCGAAGTTATAGTTACTTGTCATAATTAGTATCGAAGTTACTGTTACCTGTCATAATTAGTATCGAAGTTACAGTTACCTGCCATAATTTGTATCGAAATTACAGTTACTTGTCATAATTAGAAACGAAGTTACAGTTACCTGTCATAATTAGTATCAATGTTACAGTTACTTGTCATAATTAGAATCGAAGTTACTGTTACCTGTCATAATTAGTATCGAAGTTACAGTTACCAGCCAAAATTTGTATCGAAATTACAGTTACTTGTCAAAATTAGTAACGAAGATACAGTTACCTGTCATAATTAGTATCGAAGTTACATTTACATGTCATAATTAGAATCGAAGTTACAGTTACCTGCCATTATTTGTATCGAAATTAAAGTTACTTGTCATAATTAGTAACGAAGTTACAGTTACCTGTCATAATTGGTATCGAAGTTACTGTTACCTGTCATAATTAGTATTGAAGTTACAGTTACCTACCATAATTTTTTATCAAAATTACAGTTACTTGTCATAATTAGTAACGAAGGTAGAGTTTCCTGTCATAATTAGTATCGAAGTTACTGTTATCTGTCTAATTAGTATCGAAGTTACTGTTACCTGCCATAATTTGTATCGAAATTACAGTTACTTGTCATAATTAGTAACGAAGTTACAGTTACCTGTCATAATTTGTATCGAAATTACAGTTACTTGTCATAATTAGTAACGAAGTTACAGTTTCCTGTCATAATTAGTATCGAAGTTACTGTAACCTGTCATAATTAGTATCGAAATTACAGTTACCTGCCATAATTTGTATCGAAATTACAGGGACTTGTAATAATTAGTAACGAAGTTACAGTTACCTGCCATAATAAGTATCGAAATTAAAGTTACTTGTCATAATTAGTAACGAAGTTACAGTTACCTGTCATAATTAGTATCGAAGTTACTGTTTTCATAATTAGTATTGAAGTTACAGTTACCTACCATAATTTTTTAACAAAATTACAGTTACTTGTCATAATTAGTAACGAAATTAGAGTTTCTTGTCATAATTAGTATCGAAGTTACAGTAACCTGTCATAATTTGTACCGAAGTTATAGTTAATTGTCATAATTAGTATCGAAGATAGTGTTACCAGTCATAATTAGTATCGAAGTTACAGTTACCTGCCATAATTTGTATCAACATTACAGTTACTTGTCATAATTAGTAACGAAGTTACAGTTAACTGTCATAAATAGTATCGAAGTTACAGTTACTTGGCATAATTAGTATCGTAGTAACTGTTACCTGTCATAATAAGTATCGAAGTTGTAGTTACCTGCCAAAATTTGTATCGAAATTACAGTTACTTGTCATAATTAGTAACGAAGTTACAGTTACCTGTCATAATTAGTATCGAATTTACAGTTACTTGTCATAATTAGTATCGAAGTTACAGTAACTTGTCATAATTAGTATGGAAGTTACTGTTACTTGCCATAATTAGTATCGAAGTTACTGTTACCTGTGATAATTAGTATTGAAATTACAATTACCTGCCACAATTTGTAACGAAATTACAGTTACTTGTCATAATTAGTATCGAAGTTACAGTTACCTGCCAAAATTTGTATCGAAATTACAGTTACTTGTCATAATTAGTAACGAAGTTACAGTTACCTGTTATAATTAGTATCGAAGTTACAGTTACTTGTGATAATTAGTATCGAAGTTACTGTTACTTGTCATAATTAGTGTCGAAGTTACTGTTACCTGTTATAATAAGTATCGAAGTTACAGTTACCTGTCTTAATTTGTATCGAAATTACAGTGACTTGTCATAATTAGTAACGATTTTACAGTTACCTGCCATAATTAGTATTGAAATTAAAGTTACTTGTCATAATTAGTAACGAAGTTACAGTTACCTGTCCTAATTAGTATCGAAGTTACAGTTACCTGCCATAAATTGTAACAAAATTACAGTTACTTGTCATAATTAGTAACGAAGTTACAGTTACCTGTCATAATTAGTATCGAAGTTACAGTTACTTGTCATAATTAGTATCGAAGTTACTGTTACCTGTCATAATTAGTATCGAAGTTACAGTTACCTGCCAAAATTTGTTTCGAAATTGCAGTTACTTGTCATAATTAGTAACGAAGTTACTGTTACCTGCCATAATTTGTATCGAAATTACAGTTCCTTGTCATAATTAGTATCGAAGTTACAGTTACCTGTCATAATTAGCATCGAAGGTACTGTTACTTGTCATAATTAGTAACGAAGTTACAGTTACCTGTCATAATTTGTATCGAAATTACAGTTACTTGTCATAATTAGTAACGATGTTACATTTTCCTGTCATAATTAGTATCGAAGTTACTGTTACCTGTCATAATTAGTATGGAAGTTACAGTTACCTGCCATAATTTGTATCGAAATTACAGGGACTTGTCTTAATTAGTATCGAAGTTACAGTTACCTGTCATAATTAGTATTGAAGTTACAGTTACCTACCTTAATTTTATATCAAAATTACAGTTACTTGTCATAATTAGTAACGAAGGTAGAGTTTCCTGTCATAATTAGTATCGAAGTTACTGTTACCTGTCTAATTAGTATCGAAGTTACTGTTACCTGCCATAATTTGTATCGAAATTACAGTTACTTGTCATAATTAGTAACGAAGTTACAGTCACCTGTCATAATTTGTATCGAAATTACAGTTACTTGTCATAATTAGTAACGAAGTTACAGTTTCCTGTCATAATTAGTATCGAAGTTACTGTACCCTGTCATAATTAGTATCGAAATTACAGTTACCTGCCAAAATTTGTATCGAAATTACAGGGACTTGTAATAATTAGTAACGAAGTTACAGTTACCTGCCATAATAAGTATCGAAATTAAAGTTACTTGTCATAATTAGTAACGAAGTTACAGTTACCTGTCATAATTAGTATCGAAGTTACTGTTACCTGTCATAATTAGTATTAAAGTTACCGTTACCTACCATAATTTTTTAACAAAATTACAGTTACTTGTCATAATTAGTAACGAAGTTAGAGTTTCTTGTCATAATTAGTATCGAAGTTACAGTTACCTGTCATAATTTGTACCGAAGTTATAGTTAATTGTCATAATTATTATCGAAGAAACTGTTACCAGTCATAATTAGTATCGAGGTTACAGTTACCTGCCATAATTTGTATCAAAATTACAGTTACTTGTCATAATTAGTTACGAAGTTACAGTTACCTGTCATAAATAGTATCGAAGTTACAGTTACTTGTCATAATTAGTATCGAAGTTACTGTTACCTGTCATAATAAGTATCGAAGTTACAGTTACCTGCCAAAATTTGTATCGAAATTACAGTTACTTGTCATAATTAGTAACGAAGTTACAGTTACCTGTCATAATTAGTATCGAAGTTACAGTTACTTGTCATAATTAGTATCGAAGTTACAGTTACCTGCCAAAATTTGTATCGAAATTACAGTTACTTGTCATAATTAGTAACGAAGTTACAGTTACCTGTCATAATTAGTATCGAAGTTACAGTTACTTGTCATAATTAGTATCGAAGTTACTGTTACTTCTCATAATTAGTATCGAAGTTACTGTTACCTGTCATAATAAGTATTGAAGTTACAGTTACCTGTCTTAATTTGTATCTAAATTACAGGGACTTGTCATAATTAGTAACGAAGTTACAGTTACCTGCCATAATTAGTATTGAAATTAAAGTTACTTGTCATAATTAGTAACGAAGTAACAGTTACCTGTCCTAATAAGTATCGAAGTTACTGTTACCTGTCATAATTAGTATTGAAGTTACAGTTACCTACCAATTTTTTTAAATCAAAATTACAGTTACTTGTCATAGTTAGTAACGAAGTTACAGTTACCTGTCATAAATAGTATCGAAGTTACAGTTACTTGTCATAATTAGTATCGAAGTTACTGTTAACTGTCATAATAAGTATCGAAGTTGTAGTTACCTGCCAAAATTTGTATCGAAATTACAGTTACTTGTCATAATTAGTAACGAAGTTACAGTTACCTGTCATAAATAGTATCGAATTTACAGTTACTTGTCATAATTAGTATCGAAGTTACATTTACTTGTCATAATTAGTATGGAAGTAACTGTTACTTGTCATAATTAGTATCGAAGTTACTGTTACCTGTCATAATTAGTATCGAAATTACAATTACCTGCCACAATTTGTAACGAAATTACAGTTACTTGTCTTAATTAGTATCGAAGTTACAGTTACCTGCCAAAATTTGTATCGAAATTACAGTTACTTGTCATAATTAGTAACGAAGTTACAGTTACCTGTCATAATTAGTATCGAAGTTACAGTTACTTGTGATAATTAGTATCGAAGTTACTGTTACTTGTCATAATTAGTTTCGAAGTTACTGTTACCTGTCATAATAAGTATCGAAGTTACAGTTACCTGTCTTAATTTGTATCGAAATTACAGGGACTTGTCATAATTAGTAACGATTTTACAGTTACCTGAAATAATTAGTATTGAATTTAAAGTTACTTGTCATAATTAGTAACGAAGTTACAGTTACCTGTCCTAATTAGTATCGAAGTTACAGTTACCTGCCATAAATTGTAACAAAATTACAGTTACTTGTCATAATTAGTAACGAAGTTACAGTTACCTGTCATAATTAGTATCGAAGTTACAGTTACTTGTCATAATTAGTATCGAAGTTACTGTTACCTGTCATAATTAGTATCGAAGTTACTGTTACCTGCCAAAATTTGTATCGAAATTGCAGTTACTTGTCATAATTAGTAACGAAGTTACAGTTACCTGCCATAATTTGTATCGAAATTACAGTTCCTTGTCATAATTAGTATCGAAGTTACAGTTACCTGTCATAATTAGCATCGAAATTACAGGGACTTGTCTTAATTAGTATCGAAGTTACAGTTACCTGTCATAATTAGTATTGAAGTTACAGTTACCTACCTTAATTTTATATCAAAATTACAGTTACTTGTCATAATTAGTAACGAAGGTAGAGTTTCCTGTCATAATTAGTATCGAAGTTACTGTTACCTGTCTAATTAGTATCGAAGTTACTGTTACCTGCCATAATTTGTATCGAAATTACAGTTACTTGTCATAATTAGTAACGAAGTTACAGTCACCTGTCATAATTTGTATCGAAATTACAGTTACTTGTCATAATTAGTAACGAAGTTACAGTTTCCTGTCATAATTAGTATCGAAGTTACTGTTACCGGTCATAATTAGTATCGAAATTACAGTTACCTGCCATAATTTGTATTGAAATTACAGGGACTTGTAATAATTAGTAACGAAGTTACAGTTACCTGCCATAATAAGTATCGAAATTAAAGTTACTTGTCATAATTAGTATCGAAGTTACAGTTACCTGTCATAATTAGCATCGAAGGTACTGTTACTTGTCATAATTAGTAACGAAGTTACAGTTACCTGTCATAATTTGTATCGAAATTACAGTTACTTGTCATAATTAGTAACGAAGTTACAGTTTCCTGTCATAATTAGTATCGAAGTTACTGTTACCTGTCATAATTAGTATCGAAATTACAGTTACCTGCCATAATTTGTATCGAAATTACAGGGACTTGTCTTAATTAGTATCGAAGTTACAGTTACCTGTCATAATTAGTATTGAAGTTACAGTTACCTACCTTAATTTTATATCAAAATTACAGTTACTTGTCATAATTAGTAACGAAGGTAGAGTTTCCTGTCATAATTAGTATCGAAGTTACTGTTACCTGTCTAATTAGTATCGAAGTTACTGTTACCTGCCATAATTTGTATCGAAATTACAGTTACTTGTCATAATTAGTAACGAAGTTACAGTTACCTGTCATAATTAGTATCGAAGTTAATGTTACCTGTCATAATTAGTATTAAAGTTACAGTTACCTACCATAATTTTTTAACAAAATTACAGTTACTTGTCATAATTAGTAACGAAGTTAGAGTTTCTTGTCATAATTAGTATCGAAGTTACAGTTACCTGTCATAATTTGTACCGAAGTTATAGTTAATTGTCATAATTAGTATCGAAGAAAGTGTTACCAGTAAAAATTAGTATCGAAGTTACAGTTACCTGCCATAATTTGTATCAAAATTACAGTTACTTGTCATAGTTAGTAACGAAGTTAGAGTTTCTTGTCATAATTAGTATCGAAGTTACAGTTGTCTGTCATAATTTGTATCGAAGTTATAGTTACTTGTCATAATTAGTATCGAAGTTACTGTTACCTGTCATAATTTGTATCGAAGTTACAGTTACCTGCCATAATTTGTATCGAAATTACAGTTACTTGTCATAATTAGAAACGAAGTTACAGTTACCTGTCATAATTAGTATCAATGTTACTGTTACTTGTCATAATTAGAATCGAAGTTACTGTTACCTGTCATAATTAGTATCGAAGTTACAGTTACTTGTGATAATAAGTATCGAAGTTACTGTTACTTGTCATAATTAGTATCGAATTACTGTTACCTGTCATAATAAGTATCGAAGTTACAGTTACCTGTCTTAATTTGTATCGAAATTACAGGGACTTGTCATAATTAGTATCGAAGTTACAGTTACTTGTGATAATAAGTATCGAAGTTACTGTTACTTGTCATAATTAGTATCGAATTACTGTTACCTGTCATAATAAGTATCGAAGTTACAGTTACCTGTCTTAATTTGTATCGAAATTACAGGGACTTGTCATAATTAGTAACTAAGTTACAGTTACCTGCCATAATTAGTATTGAAATTAAAGTTACTTGTCATAATTAGTAACGAAGTTACAGTTACCTGCCCTAATTAGTATCGAAGTTACTGTTACCTGTCATAATTAGTATTGAAGTTACAGTTACCTACCATTTTTTTTAATCAAAATTACAGTTACATGTCATAGTTAGTAACGAAGTTAGAGTTTCTTGTCATAATTAGTATCGAAGTTACAGTTGTCTGTCATAATTTGTATCGAAGTTATAGTTACTTGTCATAATTAGTATCGAAGTTACTGTTACCTGTCATAATTAGTATCGAAGTTACAGTTACCAGCCAAAATTTGAATCGAAATTACAGTTACTTGTCAAAATTAGTAACGAAGATACAGTTACCTGTCATAATTAGTATCGAAGTTACATTTACTTGTCATAATTAGAATCGAAGTTACAGTTACCTGCCATAATTTGTATCGAAATTAAAGTTACTTGTCATAATTAGTAACGAAGTTACAGTTACCTGTCATAATTGGTATCGAATTTACTGTTACCTGTCATAATTAGTATTGAAGTTACAGTTACCTACCATAATTTTTTATCAAAATTACTGTTACTTGTCATAATTAGTAACGAAGGTAGAGTTTCCTGTCATAATTAGTATCGAAGTTACTGTTATCTGTCTAATTAGTATCGAAGTTACTGTTACCTGCCATAATTTGTATCGAAATTACAGTTACTTGTCATAATTAGTAACGAAGTTACAGTTACCTGTCATAATTTGTATCGAAATTACAGTTACTTGTCATAATTAGTAACGAAGTTACAGTTTCCTGTCATAATTAGTATCGAAGTTACTGTAACCTGTCATAATTAGTATCGAAATTACAGTTACCTGCCATAATTTGTATCGAAATTACAGGGACTTGTAATAATTAGTAACGAAGTTACAGTTACCTGCCATAATAAGTATCGAAATTAAAGTTACTTGTCATAATTAGTAACGAAGTTACAGTTACCTGTCATAATTAGTATCGAAGTTACTGTTACCTGTCATAATCAGTATTAAAGTTACAGTTACCTACCATAATTTTTTAACAAAATTACAGTTACTTGTCATAATTAGTAACGAAGTTAGAGTTTCTTGTCATAATTAGTATCTAAGTTACAGTTAACTGTCATAATTTGTACCGAAGTTATAGTTAATTGTCATAATTATTATCGAAGAAACTGTTACCAGTCATAATTAGTATCGAGGTTACAGTTACCTGCCATAATTTGTATCAAAATTACAGTTACTTGTCATAATTAGTTACGAAGTTACAGTTACCTGTCATAAATAGTATCGAAGTTACAGTTACTTGTCATAATTAGTATCGAAGTTACTGTTACCTGTCATAATAAGTATCGAAGTTACAGTTACCTGCCAAAATTTGTATCGAAATTACAGTTACTTGTCATAATTAGTAACGAAGTTACAGTTACCTGTCATAATTAGTATCGAAGTTACAGTTACTTGTCATAATTAGTATCGAAGTTACAGTTACCTGCCAAAATTTGTATCGAAATTACAGTTACTTGTCATAATTAGTAACGAAGTTACAGTTACCTGTCATAATTAGTATCGAAGTTACAGTTACTTGTCATAATTAGTATCGAAGTTACTGTTACCTGTCATAATAAGTATCGAAGTTGTAGTTACCTGCCAAAATTTGTATCGAAATTACAGTTACTTGTCATAATTAGTAACGAAGTTACAGTTACCTGTCATAAATAGTATCGAATTTACAGTTACTTGTCATAATTAGTATCGAAGTTACAGTTACTTGTCATAATTAGTATGGAAGTTACTGTTACTTGTCATAATTAGTATCGAAGTTACTGTTACCTGTCATAATTAGTATCGAAGTTACTGTTACCTGCCAAAATTTGTATCGAAATTGCAGTTACTTGTCATAATTAGTAACGAAGTTACAGTTACCTGCCATAATTTGTATCGAAATTACAGTTCCTTGTCATAATTAGTATCGAAGTTACAGTTACCTGTCATAATTAGCATCGAAATTACAGGGACTTGTCTTAATTAGTATCGAAGTTACAGTTACCTGTCATAATTAGTATTGAAGTTACAGTTACCTACCTTAATTTTATATCAAAATTACAGTTACTTGTCATAATTAGTAACGAAGGTAGAGTTTCCTGTCATAATTAGTATCGAAGTTACTGTTACCTGTCTAATTAGTATCGAAGTTACTGTTACCTGCCATAATTTGTATCGAAATTACAGTTACTTGTCATAATTAGTAACGAAGTTACAGTCACCTGTCATAATTTGTATCGAAATTACAGTTACTTGTCATAATTAGTAACGAAGTTACAGTTTCCTGTCATAATTAGTATCGAAGTTACTGTTACCGGTCATAATTAGTATCGAAATTACAGTTACCTGCCATAATTTGTATTGAAATTACAGGGACTTGTAATAATTAGTAACGAAGTTACAGTTACCTGCCATAATAAGTATCGAAATTAAAGTTACTTGTCATAATTAGTATCGAAGTTACAATTACCTGTCATAATTAGCATCGAAGGTACTGTTACTTGTCATAATTAGTAACGAAGTTACAGTTACCTGTCATAATTTGTATCGAAATTACAGTTACTTGTCATAATTAGTAACGAAGTTACAGTTTCCTGTCATAATTAGTATCGAAGTTACTGTTACCTGTCATAATTAGTATCGAAATTACAGTTACCTGCCATAATTTGTATCGAAATTACAGGGACTTGTCTTAATTAGTATCGAAGTTACAGTTACCTGTCATAATTAGTATTGAAGTTACAGTTACCTACCTTAATTTTATATCAAAATTACAGTTACTTGTCATAATTAGTAACGAAGGTAGAGTTTCCTGTCATAATTAGTATCGAAGTTACTGTTACCTGTCTAATTAGTATCGAAGTTACTGTTACCTGCCATAATTTGTATCGAAATTACAGTTACTTCTCATAATTAGTAACGAAGTTACAGTTACCTGTCATAATTAGTATCGAAGTTAATGTTACCTGTCATAATTAGTATTAAAGTTACAGTTACCTACCATAATTTTTTAACAAAATTACAGTTACTTGTCATAATTAGTAACGAAGTTAGAGTTTCTTGTCATAATTAGTATCGAAGTTACAGTTACCTGTCATAATTTGTACCGAAGTTGTAGTTAATTGTCATAATTAGTATCGAAGAAAGTGTTACCAGTAAAAATTAGTATCGAAGTTACAGTTACCTGCCATAATTTGTATCAAAATTACAGTTACTTGTCATAGTTAGTAACGAAGTTAGAGTTTCTTGTCATAATTAGTATCGAAGTTACAGTTGTCTGTCATAATTTGTATCGAAGTTATAGTTACTTGTCATAATTAGTATCGAAGTTACTGTTACCTGTCATAATTTGTATCGAAGTTACAGTTACCTGCCATAATTTGCATCGAAATTACAGTTACTTGTCATAATTAGAAACGAAGTTACAGTTACCTGTCATAATTAGTATCAATGTTACAGTTACTTGTCATAATTAGAATCGAAGTTACTGTTACCTGTCATAATTAGTATCGAAGTTACAGTTACTTGTGATAATAAGTATCGAAGTTACTGTTACTTGTCATAATTAGTATCGAATTACTGTTACCTGTCATAATAAGTATCGAAGTTACAGTTACCTGTCTTAATTTGTATCGAAATTACAGGGACTTGTCATAATTAGTAACTAAGTTACAGTTACCTGCCATAATTAGTATTGAAATTAAAGTTACTTGTCATAAGTTGTAACGATGTTACAGTTACCTGCCCTAATTAGTATCGAAGTTACTGTTACCTGTCATAATTAGTATTGAAGTTACAGTTACCTACCAATTTTTTTTATCAAAATTACAGTTACATGTCATAGTTAGTAACGAAGTTAGAGTTTCTTGTCATAATTAGTATCGAAGTTACAGTTGTCTGTCATAATTTGTATCGAAGTTATAGTTACTTGTCATAATTAGTATCGAAGTTACTGTTACCTGTCATAATTAGTATCGAAGTTACAGTTACCTGCCATAATTTGTATCGAAATTACAGTTACTTGTCATAATTAGAAACGAAGTTACAGTTACCTGTCATAATTAGTATCAATGTTACAGTTACTTGTCATAATTAGAATCGAAGTTACTGTTACCTGTCATAATTAGTATCGAAGTTACAGTTACCAGCCAAAATTTGAATCGAAATTACAGTTACTTGTCAAAATTAGTAACGAAGATACAGTTACCTGTCATAATTAGTATCGAAGTTACATTTACTTGTCATAATTAGAATCGAAGTTACAGTTACCTGCCATAATTTGTATCGAAATTAAAGTTACTTGTCATAATTAGTAACGAAGTTACAGTTACCTGTCATAATTGGTATCGAATTTACTGTTACCTGTGATAATTAGTATTGATGTTACAGTTACCTACCATAATTTTTTATCAAAATTACTGTTACTTGTCATAATTAGTAACGAAGGTAGAGTTTCCTGTCATAATTAGTATCGAAGTTACTGTTATCTGTCTAATTAGTATCGAAGTTACTGTTACCTGCCATAATTTGTATCGAAATACAGTTACTTGTCATAATTAGTAACGAAGTTACAGTTACCTGTCATAATTTGTATCGAAATTACAGTTACTTGTCATAATTAGTAACGAAGTTACAGTTTCCTGTCATAATTAGTATCGAAGTTACTGTAACCTGTCATAATTAGTATCGAAATTACAGTTACCTGCCATAATTTGTATCGAAATTACAGGGACTTGTAATAATTAGTAACGAAGTTACAGTTACCTGCCATAATAAGTATCGAAATTAAAGTTACTTGTCATAATTAGTAACGAAGTTACAGTTACCTGTCATAATTAGTATCGAAGTTACTGTTACCTGTCATAATCAGTATTAAAGTTACAGTTACCTACCATAATTTTTTAACAAAATTACAGTTACTTGTCATAATTAGTAACGAAGTTAGAGTTTCTTGTCATAATTAGTATCGAAGTTACAGTTACCTGTCATAATTTGTACCGAAGTTATAGTTAATTGTCATAATTATTATCGAAGAAACTGTTACCAGTCATAATTAGTATCGAGGTTACAGTTACCTGCCATAATTTGTATCAAAATTACAGTTACTTGTCATAATTAGTTACGAAGTTACAGTTACCTGTCATAAATAGTATCGAAGTTACAGTTACTTGTCATAATTAGTATCGAAGTTACTGTTACCTGTCATAATAAGTATCGAAGTTACAGTTACCTGCCAAAATTTGTATCGAAATTACAGTTACTTGTCATAATTAGTAACGAAGTTACAGTTACCTGTCATAATTAGTATCGAAGTTACAGTTACTTGTCATAATTAGTATCGAAGTTACAGTTACCTGCCAAAATTTGTATCGAAATTACAGTTACTTGTCATAATTAGTAACGAAGTTACAGTTACCTGTCATAATTAGTATCGAAGTTACAGTTACTTGTCATAATTAGTATCGAAGTTACTGTTACTTCTCATAATTAGTATCGAAGTTACTGTTACCTGTCATAATAAGTATTGAAGTTACAGTTACCTGTCTTAATTTGTATCTAAATTACTGGGACTTGTCATAATTAGTAACGAAGTTACAGTTACCTGCCATAATTAGTATTGAAATTAAAGTTACTTGTCATAATTAGTAACGAAGTTACAGTTACCTGTCCTAATAAGTATCGAAGTTACTGTTACCTGTCATAATTAGTATTGAAGTTACAGTTACCTACCAATTTTTTTAAATCAAAATTTACTGTTACTTGTCATAGTTAGTAACGAAGTTACAGTTACCTGTCATAAATAGTATTGAAGTTACAGTTACTTGTCATAATTAGTATCGAAGTTACTGTTACCTGTCATAATAAGTATCGAAGTTGTAGTTACCTGCCAAAATTTGTATCGAAATCACAGTTACTTGTCATAATTAGTAACGAAGTTACAGTTACCTGTCATAATTAGTATCGAATTTACAGTTACTTGTCATAATTAGTATCGAAGTTACAGTTACTTGTCATAATTAGTATGGAAGTTACTGTTACTTGTCATAATAAGTATCGAAGTTACTGTTACCTGTCATAATTAGTATCGAAATTACAATTACCTGCCACAATTTGTAACGAAATTACAGTTACTTGTCATAATTAGTATCGAAGTTACAGTTACCTGCCAAAATTTGTATCGAAATTACAGTTACTTGTCATAATTAGTAACGAAGTTACAGTTACCTGTCATAATTAGTATCGAAGTTACAGTTACTTGTGATAATTAGTATCGAAGTTACTGTTACTTGTCATAATTAGTTTCGAAGTTACTGTTACCTGTCATAATAAGTATCGACGTTACAGTTACCTGTCTTAATTTGTATCGAAATTACAGGGACTTGTCATAATTAGTAACGATTTTACAGTTACCTGCCATAATTAGTATTGAATTTAATGTTACTTGTCATAATTAGTAACGAAGTTACAGTTACCTGTCCTAATTAGTATCGAAGTTACAGCTACCTGCCATAAATTGTAACAAAATTACAGTTACTTGTCATAATTAGTAATGAAGGTACAGTTACCTGTCATAATTAGTATCGAAGTTACAGTTACTTGTCATAATTAGTATCGAAGTTACGGTTACCTGTCATAATTAGTATCGAAGTTACAGTTACCTGCCAAAATTTGTATCGAAATTGCAGTTACTTGTCATAATTAGTAACGAAGTTACAGTTACCTGCCATAATTTGTATCGAAATTACAGTTCCTTGTCATAAGTAGTATCGAAGTTACAGTTACATGTCATAATTAGCATCGAAATTACAGGGACTTGTCTTAATTAGTATCGAAGTTACAGTTACTTGTCATAATTAATATTGAAGTTACAGTTACCTATCTTAATTTTATATCAAAATTACAGTTACTTGTCATAATTAGTAACGAAGGTAGAGTTTCCTGTCATAATTAGTATCGAAGTTACTGTTACCTGTCTAATTAGTATCGAAGTTACTGTTACCTGCCATAATTTGTATCGAAATTACAGTTACTTGTCAAATTAGTAACGAAGTTACAGTCACCTGTCATAATTTGTATCGAAATTACAGTTACTTGTCATAATTAGTAACGAAGTTACAGTTTCCTGTCATAATTAGTATCGAAGTTACTGTTACCTGTCATAATTAGTATCGAAATTACAGTTACCTGCCATAATTTGTATCGAAATTACAGGGACTTGTAATAATTAGTAACGAAGTTACAGTTACCTGCCATAATAAGTATCGAAATTAAAGTTACTTGTCATAAATAGTATCGAAGTTACAGTTACCTGTCATAATTAGCATCGAAGGTACTGTTACTTGTCATAATTAGTAACGAAGTTACAGTTACCTGTCATAATTTGTATCGAAATTACAGTTATTTGTCATAATTAGTAACGAAGTTACAGTTTCCTGTCATAATTAGTATTGAAGTTACAGTTACCTGCCTTAATTTTATATCAAAATTACAGTTACTTGTCATAATTAGTAACGAAGGTAGAGTTTCCTGTCATAATTAGTATCGAAGTTACTGTTACCTGTCTAATTAGTATCGAAGTTACTGTTACCTGCCATAATTTGTATCGAAATTACAGTTACTTGTCATAATTAGTAACGAAGTTACAGTTACCTGTCATAATTAGTATCGAAGTTAATGTTACCTGTCATAATTAGTATTAAAGTTACAGTTACCTACCATAATTTTTAACAAAATTACAGTTACTTGTCATAATTAGTAACGAAGTTAGAGTTTCTTGTCATAATTAGTATCGAAGTTACAGTTACCTGTCATAATTTGTACCGAAGTTATAGTTAATTGTCATAATTAGTATCGAAGAAAGTGTTACCAGTAATAATTAGTATCGAAGTTACAGTTACCTGCCATAATTTGTATCAAAATTACAGTTACTTGTCATAGTTAGTAACGAAGTTAGAGTTTCTTGTCATAATTAGTATCGAAGTTACAGTTGTCTGTCATAATTTGTATCGAAGTTATAGTTACTTGTCATAATTAGTATCGAAGTTACTGTTACCTGTCATAACTAGTATCGAAGTTACAGTTACCTGCCATAATTTGTATCGAAATTACAGTTACTCGGTATAATTAGAAACGAAGTTACAGTTACCTGTCATAATTAGTATCAATGTTACAGTTACTTGTCATAATTTGAATCGAAGTTACTGTTACCTGTCATAATTAGTATCGAAGTTACAGTTACTTGTGATAATTAGTATCGAAGTTACTGTTACTTGTCATAATTAGTATCGAATTAATGTTACCTGTCATAATAAGTATCGAAGTTACAGTTACCTGTCTTAATTTGTATCGAAATTACAGGGACTTGTCATAATTAGTAACTAAGTTACAGTTACCTGCTATAATTAGTATTGAAATTAAAGTTACTTGTCATAATTAGTAACGAAGTTACAGTTACCTGTCCTAATTAGTATCGAAGTTACTGTTACCTGTCATAATTAGTATTGAAGTTACAGTTACCTACCAATTTTTTTTAATCAAAATTACAGTTACTTGTCATAGTTAGCAACGAAGTTAGAGTTTCTTGTCATAATTAGTATCGAAGTTACAGTTGTCTGTCATAATTTGTATCGAAGTTATAGTTACTTATCATAATTAGTATCGAAGTTACTGTTACCTGTCATAATTAGTATCGAAGATACAGTTACCTGCCATAATTTGTATCGAAATTACAGTTACTTGTCATAATTAGAAACGAAGTTACAGTTACCTGTCATAATTAGTATCAATGTTACAGTTACTTGTCATAATTAGAATCGAAGTTACTGTTACCTGTCATAATTAGTATCGAAGTTACAGTTACCAGCCAAAATTTGAATCGAAATTACAGTTACTTGTCAAAATTAGTAACGAAGATACAGTTACCTGTCATAATTAGTATCGAAGTTACATTTACTTGTCATAATTAGAATCGAAGTTACAGTTACCTGCCATAATTTGTATCGAAATTAAAGTTACTTGTCATAATTAGTAACGAAGTTACAGTTACCTGTCATAATTGGTATCGAATTTACTGTTACCTGTCATAATTAGTATTGAAGTTACAGTTACCTACCATAATTTTTTATCAAAATTACAGTTACTTGTCATAATTAGTAACGAAGGTAGAGTTTCCTGTCATAATTAGTATCGAAGTTACTGTTATCTGTCTAATTAGTATCGAAGTTACTGTTACCTGCCATAATTTGTATCGAAATTACAGTTACTTGTCATAATTAGTAACGAAGTTACAGTTACCTGTCATAATTTGTATCGAAATTACAGTTACTTGTCATAATTAGTAACGAAGTTACAGTTTCCTGTCATAATTAGTATCGAAGTTACTGTAACCTCTCATAATTAGTATCGAAATTACAGTTACCTGCCATAATTTGTATCGAAATTACAGGGACTTGTAATAATTAGTAACGAAGTTACAGTTACCTGCCATAATAAGTATCGAAATTAAAGTTACTTGTCATAATTAGTAACGAAGTTACAGTTACCTGTCATAATTAGTATCGAAGTTACTGTTACCTGTCATAATCAGTATTAAAGTTACAGTTACCTACCATAATTTTTTAACAAAATTACAGTTACTTGTCATAATTAGTAACGAAGTTAGAGTTTCTTGTCATAATTAGTATCGAAGTTACAGTTACCTGTCATAATTTGTACCGAAGTTATAGTTAATTGTCATAATTATTATCGAAGAAACTGTTACCAGTCATAATTAATATCGAGGTTACAGTTACCTGCCATAATTTGTATCAAAATTACATTTACTTGTCATAATTAGTTACGAAGTTACAGTTACCTGTCATAAATAGTATCGAAGTTACAGTTACTTGTCATAATTAGTATCGAAGTTACTGTTACCTGTCATAATAAGTATCGAAGTTACAGTTACCTGCCAAAATTTGTATCGAAATTACAGTTACTTGTCATAATTAGTAACGAAGTTACAGTTACCTGTCATAATTAGTATCGAAGTTACAGTTACTTGTCATAATTAGTATCGAAGTTACAGTTACCTGCCAAAATTTGTATCGAAATTACAGTTACTTGTCATAATTAGTAACGAAGTTACAGTTACCTGTCATAATTAGTATCGAAGTTACAGTTACTTGTCATAATTAGTATCGAAGTTACTGTTACTTCTCATAATTAGTATCGAAGTTACTGTTACCTGTCATAATAAGTATTGAAGTTACAGTTACCTGTCTTAATTTGTATCTAAATTACTGGGACTTGTCATAATTAGTAACGAAGTTACAGTTACCTGCCATAATTAGTATTGAAATTAAGTTACTTGTCATAATTAGTAACGAAGTTACAGTTACCTGTCCTAATAAGTATCGAAGTTACTGTTACCTGTCAAAATTAGTATTGAAGTTACAGTTACCTACCAATTTTTTTAAATCAAAATTACAGTTACTTGTCATAGTTAGTAACGAAGTTACAGTTACCTGTCATAAATAGTATCGAAGTTACAGTTACTTGTCAAAATTAGTATCGAAGTTACTGTTACCTGTCATAATAAGTATCGAAGTTGTAGTTACCTGCCAAAATTTGTATCGAAATCACAGTTACTTGTCATAATTAGTAACGAAGTTACAGTTACCTGTCATAATTAGTATCGAATTTACAGTTACTTGTCATAATTAGTATCGAAGTTACAGTTACTTGTCATAATTAGTATGGAAGTTACTGTTACTTGTCATAATAAGTATCGAAGTTACTGTTACCTGTCATAATTAGTATCGAAATTACAATTACCTGCCACAATTTGTAACGAAATTACAGTTACTTGTCATAATTAGTATCGAAGTTACAGTTAACTGCCAAAATTTGTATCGAAATTACAGTTACTTGTCATAATTAGTAACGAAGTTACAGTTACCTGTCATAATTAGTATCGAAGTTACAGTTACTTGTGATAATTAGTATCGAAGTTACTGTTACTTGTCATAATTAGTTTCGAAGTTACTGTTACCTGTCATAATAAGTATCGACGTTACAGTTACCTGTCTTAATTTGTATCGAAATTACAGGGACTTGTCATAATTAGTAACGATTTTACAGTTACCTGCCATAATTAGTATTGAATTTAATGTTACTTGTCATAATTAATAACCAAGTTACAGTTACCTGTCCTAATTAGTATCGAAGTTACAGCTACCTGCCATAAATTGTAACAAAATTACAGTTACTTGTCATAATTAGTAACGAAGTTACAGTTACCTGTCATAATTAGTATCCAAGTTACAGTTACTTGTCATAATTAGTATCGAAGTTACGGTTACCTGTCATAATTAGTATCGAAGTTACAGTTACCTGCCAAAATTTGTATCGAAATTGCAGTTACTTGTCATAATTAGTAACGAAGTTACAGTTACCTGCCATAATTTGTATCGAAATTACAGTTCCTTGTCATAATTAGTATCGAAGTTACAGTTACATGTCATAATTAGCATCGAAATTACAGGGACTTGTCTTAATTAGTATCGAAGTTACAGTTACCTGTCATAATTAATATTGAAGTTACAGTTACCTACCTTAATTTTATATCAAAATTACAGTTACTTATCATAATTAGTAACGAAGGTAGAGTTTCCTGTCATAATTAGTATCGAAGTTACTGTTACCTGTCTAATTAGTATCGAAGTTACTGTTACCTGCCATAATTTGTATCGAAATTACAGTTACTTGTCATAATTAGTAACGAAGTTACAGTCACCTGTCATAATTTGTATCGAAATTACAGTTACTTGTCATAATTATTAACGAAGTTACAGTTTCCTGTCATAATTAGTATCGAAGTTAGTGTTACCTGTCATAATTAGTATCGAAATTACAGTTACCTGCCATAATTTGTATCGAAATTACAGGGACTTGTAATAATTAGTAACGAAGTTACAGTTACCTGCCATAATAAGTATCGAAATTAAAGTTACTTGTCATAATTAGTATCGAAGTTACAGTTACCTGTCATAATTAGCATCGAAGGTACTGTTACTTGTCATAATTAGTAACGAAGTTACAGTTACCTGTCATAATTTGTATCGAAATTACAGTTACTTGTCATAATTAGTAACGAAGTTACAGTTTCCTGTCATAATTAGTATCGAAGTTACTGTTACCTGTCATAATTAGTATCGAAATTACAGTTACCTGCCATAATTTGTATCGAAATTACAGGGACTTGTCTTAATTAGTATCGAAGTTACAGTTACCTGTCATAATTAGTATTGAAGTTACAGTTACCTACCTTAATTTTATATCAAAATTACAGTTACTTGTCATAATTAGTAACGAAGGTAGAGTTTCCTGTCATAATTAGTATCGAAGTTACTGTTACCTGTCTAATTAGTATCAAAGTTACTGTTACCTGCCATAATTTGTATCGAAATTACAGTTACTTGTCATAATTAGTAACGAAGTTACAGTTACCTGTCATAATTTGTATCGAAATTACAGTTACTTGTCATAATTAGTAACGAAGTTACAGTTTCCTGTCATAATTAGTATCGAAGTAACTGTAACCTGCCATAATTAGTATCGAAATTACAGTTACCTGCCATAATTTGTATCGAAATTACAGGGACTTGTAATAATTAGTAACGAAGTTACAGTTACCTGCCATAATAAGTATCGAAATTAAAGTTACTTGTCATAATTAGTAACGAAGTTACAGTTACCTGTCATAATTAGTATCGATGTTACTGTTTTCATAATTAGTATTGAAGTTACAGTTACCTACCATAATTTTTTAACAAAATTACAGTTACTTGTCATAATTAGTAACGAAGTTAGAGTTTCTTGTCATAATTAGTATCGAAGTTACAGTAACCTGTCATAATTTGTACCGAAGTTATAGTTAATTGTCATAATTAGTATCGAAGATAGTGTTACCAGTCATAATTAGTGTCGAAGTTACAGTTACCTGCCATAATTTGTATCAAAATTACAGTTACTTGTCATAATTAGTAACGAAGTTACAGTTACCTGTCATAAATAGTATCGAAGTTACAGTTACTTGTCATAATTAGTATCGAAGTTACTGTTACCTGTCATAATAAGTATCGAAGTTGTAGTTACCTGCCAAAATTTGTATCGAAATTACAGTTACTTGTCGTAATTAGTAACGAAGTTAGAGTTACCTGTCATAATTAGTATCGAATTTACAGTTACTTGTCATAATTAGTATCGAAGTTACAGTAACTTGTCATAATTAGTATGGAAGTTACTGTTACTTGTCATAATTAGTATCGAAGTTACTGTTACCTGTCATAATTAGTATCGAAATTACAATTACCTGCCACAATTTGTAACGAAATTACAGTTACTTGTCATAATTAGTATCGAAGTTACAGTTACCTGCCAAAATTTGTATCGAAATTACAGTTACTTGTCATAATTAGTAACGAAGTTACAGTTACCTGTTATAATTAGTATCGAAGTTACAGTTACTTGTGATAATTAGTATCGAAGTTACTGTTACTTGTCATAATTAGTATCGAAGTTACTGTTACCTGTCATAATAAGTATCGAAGTTACAGTTACCTGTCTTAATTTGTATCGAAATTACAGGGACTTGTCATAATTAGTAACGATTTTACAGTTACCTGCCATAATTAGTATTGAAATTAAAGTTACTTGTCATAATTAGTAACGAAGTTACAGTTACCTGTCCTAATTAGTATCGAAGTTACAGTTACCTGCCATAAATTGCAACAAAATTACAGTTACTTGTCATAATTAGTAACGAAGTTACAGTTACCTGTCATAATTAGTATCGAAGTTACAGTTACTTGTCATAATTAGTATCGAAGTTACTGTTACCTGTCATAATTAGTATCGAAGTTACAGTTACCTGCCAAAATTTGTATCGAAATTGCAGTTACTTGTCATAATTAGTAACGAAGTTACTGTTACCTGCCATAATTTGTATCGAAGGTACTGTTACTTGTCATAATTAGTAACGAAGTTACAGTTACCCGTCATAATTTGTATCGAAATTACAGTTACTTGCATAATTAGTAACGAAGTTACAGTTTCCTGTCATAATTAGTATCGAAGTTACTGTTACCTGTCATAATTAGTATGGAAGTTACAGTTACCTGCCATAATTTGAATCGAAATTACAGGGACTTGTCTTAATTAGTATCGAAGTTACAGTTACCTGTCATAATTAGTATTGATGTTACAGTTACCTACCTTAATTTTATATCAAAATTACAGTTACTTGTCATAATTAGTAACGAAGGTAGAGTTTCCTGTCATAATTAGTATCGAAGTTACTGTTACCTGTCTAATTAGTATCGAAGTTACTGTTACCTGCCATAATTTGTATCGAAATTACAGTTACTTGTCATAATTAGTAACGAAGTTACAGTCACCTGTCATAATTTGTATCGAAATTACAGTTACTTGTCATAATTAGTAACGAAGTTACAGTCACCTGTCATAATTTGTATCGAAGTTACAGTTACCTGTCATAATTTGTACCGAAGTTATAGTTAATTGTCATAATTAGTATCGAAGAAAGTGTTACCAGTCATAATTAGTATCGAGGTTACAGTTACCTGCCATAATTTGTATCAAAATTACAGTTACTTGTCATAATTAGTTACGAAGTTACAGTTACCTGTCATAAATAGTATCGAAGTTACAGTTACTTGTCATAATTAGTATCGAAGTTTCTGTTACCTGTCATAATAAGTATCGAAGTTACAGTTACCTGCCAAAATTTGTATCGAAATTACAGTTACTTGTCATAATTAGTAACGAAGTTACAGTTACCTGTCATAATTAGTATCGAAGTTACAGTTACTTGTCATAATTAGTATCGAAGTTACAGTTACCTACCAAAATTTGTATCGAAATTACAGTTACTTGTCATAATTAGTAACGAAATTACAGTTACCTGTCATAATTAGTATCGAAGTTACAGTTACTTGTCATAATTAGTATCGAAGTTACTGTTACTTCTCATAATTAGTATCGAAGTTACTGTTACCTGTCATAATAAGTATTGAAGTTACAGTTACCTGTCTTAATTTGTATCTAAATTACAGGGACTTTTCATAATTAGTAACGAAGTTACAGTTACCTGCCATAATTAGTATTGAAATTAAAGTTACGTGTCATAATTAGTAACGAAGTTACAGTTACCTGTCCTAATAAGTATCGAAGTTACTGTTACCTGTCATAATTAGTATTGAAGTTACAGTTACCTACCAATTTTTTTTATCAAAATTACAGTTACTTGTCATAGTTAGTAACGAAGTTACAGTTACCTGTCATAAATAGTATCGAAGTTACAGTTACTTGTCATAATTAGTATCGAAGTTACTGTTACCTGTCATAATAAGTATCGAAGTTGTAGTTACCTGCCAAAATTTGTATCGAAATTACAGTTACTTGTCATAATTAGTAACGAAGTTACAGTTACCTGTCATAATTTGTATCGAATTTACAGTTACTTGTCATAATTAGTATCGAAGTTACAGTTACTTGTCATAATTAGTATGGAAGTTACTGTTAATTGTCATAATTAGTATCGAAGTTACTGTTACCTGTCATAATTAGTATCGAAATTACAATTACCTGCCACAATTTGTAACGAAATTACAGTTACTAGTCATAAATCGTATCGAAGTTACAGTTACCTGCCAAAATTTGTATCGAAATTACAGTTACTTGTCATTATTAGTAACGAAGTTACAGTTACCTGTCATAATTAGTATCGAAGTTACAGTTACTTGTGATAATTAGTATCGAAGTTACTGTTACTTGTCATAATTAGTTTCGAAGTTACTGTTACCTGTCATAATAAGTATCGAAGTTACAGTTACCTGTCTTAATTTGTATCGAAATTACAGGGACTTGTCATAATTAGTAACGATTTTACAGTTACCTGCCATAATTAGTATTGAAATTAAAGTTACTTGTCATAATTAGTAACGAAGTTACAGTTACCTGTCCTAAGTAGTATCGAAGTTACAGTTACCTGCCATAAATTGTAACAAAATTACAGTTACGTGTCATAATTAGTAACGAAGTTACAGTTACCTGTCATAATTAGTATCGAAGTTACAGTTACTTGTCATAATTAGTATCGAAGTTACTGTTACCTGTCATAATAAGTATCGAAGTTACAGTTACCTGTCTTAATTTGTATCGAAATTACAGGGACTTGTCATAATTAGTAACGATTTTACAGTTACCTGCCATAATTAGTATTGAAATTAAAGTTACTTGTCATAATTAGTAACGAAGTTACAGTTACCTGTCCTAATTAGTATCGAAGTTACAGTTACCTGCCATAAATTGCAACAAAATTACAGTTACTTGTCATAATTAGTAACGAAGTTACAGTTACCTGTCATAATTAGTATCGAAGTTACAGTTACTTGTCATAATTAGTATCGAAGTTACTGTTACCTGTCATAATTAGTATCGAAGTTACAGTTACCTGCCAAAATTTGTATCGAAATTGCAGTTACTTGTCATAATTAGTAACGAAGTTACTGTTACCTGCCATAATTTGTATCGAAGGTACTGTTACTTGTCATAATTAGTAACGAAGTTACAGTTACCCGTCATAATTTGTATCGAAATTACAGTTACTTGCATAATTAGTAACGAATTTACAGTTTCCTGTCATAATTAGTATCGAAGTTACTGTTACCTGTCATAATTAGTATGGAAGTTACAGTTACCTGCCATAATTTGAATCGAAATTACAGGGACTTGTCTTAATTAGTATCGAAGTTACAGTTACCTGTCATAATTAGTATTGATGTTACAGTTACCTACCTTAATTTTATATCAAAATTACAGTTACTTGTCATAATTAGTAACGAAGGTAGAGTTTCCTGTCATAATTAGTATCGAAGTTACTGTTACCTGTCTAATTAGTATCGAAGTTACTGTTACCTGCCATAATTTGTATCGAAATTACAGTTACTTGTCATAATTAGTAACGAAGTTACAGTCACCTGTCATAATTTGTATCGAAATTACAGTTACTTGTCATAATTAGTAACGAAGTTACAGTCACCTGTCATAATTTGTATCGAAGTTACAGTTACCTGTCATAATTTGTACCGAAGTTATAGTTAATTGTCATAATTAGTATCGAAGAAAGTGTTACCAGTCATAATTAGTATCGAGGTTACAGTTACCTGCCATAATTTGTATCAAAATTACAGTTACTTGTCATAATTAGTTACGAAGTTACAGTTACCTGTCATAAATAGTATCGAAGTTACAGTTACTTGTCATAATTAGTATCGAAGTTTCTGTTACCTGTCATAATAAGTATCGAAGTTACAGTTACCTGCCAAAATTTGTATCGAAATTACAGTTACTTGTCATAATTAGTAACGAAGTTACAGTTACCTGTCATAATTAGTATCGAAGTTACAGTTACTTGTCATAATTAGTATCGAAGTTACAGTTACCTACCAAAATTTGTATCGAAATTACAGTTACTTGTCATAATTAGTAACGAAATTACAGTTACCTGTCATAATTAGTATCGAAGTTACAGTTACTTGTCATAATTAGTATCGAAGTTACTGTTACTTCTCATAATTAGTATCGAAGTTACTGTTACCTGTCATAATAAGTATTGAAGTTACAGTTACCTGTCTTAATTTGTATCTAAATTACAGGGACTTTTCATAATTAGTAACGAAGTTACAGTTACCTGCCATAATTAGTATTGAAATTAAAGTTACGTGTCATAATTAGTAACGAAGTTACAGTTACCTGTCCTAATAAGTATCGAAGTTACTGTTACCTGTCATAATTAGTATTGAAGTTACAGTTACCTACCAATTTTTTTTATCAAAATTACAGTTACTTGTCATAGTTAGTAACGAAGTTACAGTTACCTGTCATAAATAGTATCGAAGTTACAGTTACTTGTCATAATTAGTATCGAAGTTACTGTTACCTGTCATAATAAGTATCGAAGTTGTAGTTACCTGCCAAAATTTGTATCGAAATTACAGTTACTTGTCATAATTAGTAACGAAGTTACAGTTACCTGTCATAATTTGTATCGAATTTACAGTTACTTGTCATAATTAGTATCGAAGTTACAGTTACTTGTCATAATTAGTATGGAAGTTACTGTTAATTGTCATAATTAGTATCGAAGTTACTGTTACCTGTCATAATTAGTATCGAAATTACAATTACCTGCCACAATTTGTAACGAAATTACAGTTACTAGTCATAAATCGTATCGAAGTTACAGTTACCTGCCAAAATTTGTATCGAAATTACAGTTACTTGTCATTATTAGTAACGAAGTTACAGTTACCTGTCATAATTAGTATCGAAGTTACAGTTACTTGTGATAATTAGTATCGAAGTTACTGTTACTTGTCATAATTAGTTTCGAAGTTACTGTTACCTGTCATAATAAGTATCGAAGTTACAGTTACCTGTCTTAATTTGTATCGAAATTACAGGGACTTGTCATAATTAGTAACGATTTTACAGTTACCTGCCATAATTAGTATTGAAATTAAAGTTACTTGTCATAATTAGTAACGAAGTTACAGTTACCTGTCCTAAGTAGTATCGAAGTTACAGTTACCTGCCATAAATTGTAACAAAATTACAGTTACGTGTCATAATTAGTAACGAAGTTACAGTTACCTGTCATAATTAGTATCGAAGTTACAGTTACTTGTCATAATTAGTATCGAAGTTACTGTTACCTGTTATAATTAGTATCGAAGTTACAGTAAGCTGCCAAAATTTGTATCGAAATTACAGTTCCTTGTCATAATTAGTATCGAAGTTACAGTTACCTGTCATAATTAGCATCGAAATTACAGGGACTTGTCTTAATTAGTATCGAAGTTACAGTTACCTGACATAATTAGTATTGAAGTTACAGTTACCTACCTTAATGTTATATCAAAATTACAGTTACTTGTCATAATTAGTAACGAAGGTAGAGTTTCCTGTCATAATTAGTATCGAAGTTACTGTTACCTGTCTAATTAGTATCGAAGTTACTTTTACCAGCCATAATTTGTATCGAAATTACAGTTACTTGTCATAATTAGTAACGAAGTTACAGTCACCTGTCATAATTTGTATCGAAATTACAGTTACTTGTCATAATTAGTAACGAAGTTACAGTTTCCTGTCATAATTAGTATCGAAGTTACTGTTACCTGTCATAATTAGTATCGAAATTACAGTTACCTGCCATAATTGTCTCGAAATTACAGGGACTTGTAATAATTAGTAACGAAGTTACAGTTACCTGCCATAATAAGTATCGAAATTAAAGTTACTTGTCATAATTAGTATCGAAGTTACAGTTACCTGTCATAATTAGCATCGAAGGTACTGTTACTTGTCATAATTAGTAACGAAGTTACAGTTACCTGTCATAATTTGTATCGAAATTACAGTTACTTGTCATAATTAGTAACGAAGTTACAGTTTCCTGTCATAATTAGTATCGAAGTTACTGTTACCTGTCATAATTAGTATCGAAATTACAGTTACCTGCCATAATTTGTATCGAAATTACAGGGACTTGTCTTAATTAGTATCGAAGTTACAGTTACTTGTCATAATTAGTATCGAAGTTACTGTTACCTGTCATAATAATTATTGAAGTTACAGTTACCTGTCTTAATTTGTATCTAAATTACAGGGACTTGTCATAATTAGTAACGAAGTTACAGTTACCTGCCATAATTAGTATTGAAATTAAAGTTACTTGTCATAATTAGTAACGAAGTTACAGTTACCTGTACTAATAACTATCGATGTTACTGTTACCTGTCATAATTAGTATTGAAGTTACAGTTAACTACCAAATTTTTTTATCAAAATTACAGTTGCTTGTCATAGTTAGTAAAGAAGTTAGAGTTTCTTGTCATAATTATTATCGAAGTTACAGCTGTCTGTCATAATTTGTATCGAAGTTTTAGTTACTTGTCATAATTAGTATCGAAGTTACAGTTACCTGTCATAATTAGCATCGAAGGTACTGTTACATGTCATAATTAGTATCGACGTTACTGTTACCTGTCATTTTTAGTAACGAAGTTACAGTTACCTGTCATAATTAGCATCGAAGTTATAGTTACTTGTCATAATTAGTACCGAAGTTACTGTTACCTGTCATAATTAGTATTGAAGTTACAGTTACCTACCAATTTTTTTATCAATATTACAGTTACTTGTCATAATTAGTAACGAAGTTAGATTTTCTTGTCGTAATTAGCATCGAAGTTACAGTTACCTGTCATAATTTGTATCGAAGTTATAGTTACTTGTCATAATTAGTAACGAAGTTACTGTTATCTGTCATAATTAGTATCGAAGTTACAGTTACTTGCGATAAATTGTAACAAAATTACAGTTACTTGTCATAATTAGTAACGAAGTTACAGTTACCTGTCATAATAAGTATCGAAGTAACAGTTACTTGTCATAATTAGTATCGAAGATACTGTTACCTGTAATAATTAGTATCGATGTTACAGTTACCTGCCAAAATTTGTATCGAAATTACAGTTACTTGTTATAATTAGTAACGAAGTTACAGTTACCTGTCATAATTAGCATCGAAGGTACTGTTACTTGTCATAATTAGTAACGAAGTTACAGTTACCTGTCATAATTTGTATCGAAATTACAGTTACTTGTCATAATTAGTAACGAAGTTACAGTTTCCTGTCATAATTAGTATCGAAGTAACTGTTACCTGTCATAAGTAGCATCAAAGTTACTGTTACCTGTCATAATTAGTATGGAAGTTACAGTTACCTGCCATAATTTGTATCGAAATTACAGGGACTTGTAATAATTCGTATCGAAGTTACAGTTACCTGCCAAAATTTGTATCGAAATTACAGTTACTTGTGATAATTAGTAACGAAGTTACAGTTACCTGCCATAATTAGCATCGAAGGTACTGTTACTTGTCATAATTAGTATCGACGTTACTGTTACCTGTCATAATTAGTATCGAAGTTACAGTTACCTGCCATAATTTGCATCGAAATTATAGTAACTTGTCATAATTAGTAACGAAGTTACAGTTACCTGTCATAATTAGTATCGAAGTTACACTTGCTTGTCATAATTAGTGTCGAAGTTACAGTTACCTGCCATAATTTGTATCGAAATTAGAGTAACTTGTCATAATTAGTAACGAAGTTACAGTTACCTGTCATAATTAGTATCGAAGTAACATTTACTTGTCATAATTAGTGTCGAAGTTACAGTTACCTGCCATAATTTGTATCGAAATTACAGGGACTTGTCATAATTAGTAACGAAGTTACAGTTACCTGCCATAATTAGTATCGAAATTAAAGTTACTTGTCATAATAAGTAAAGAAGTTACAGTTACCTGTGATAATTAGTATCGAAGTTACTGTTACCTGTCATAATTAGTATTGAAGTTACAGTTACCTACCATAATTTTTTATCAAAATTACAGTTACTTGTCATAATTAGTAACGAAGGTAGAGTGTCCTGTCATAATTAGTATCGAAGTTACTGTTACCTGTCTAAATAGTACCGAAGTTACTGTTACCTGCCATAATTTGTATCGAAATTACAGTTACTTGTCATCATTAGTAAGGAAGTTACAGTTACCTGTCATAATTTGTATCGAAATTACAGTTACTTGTCATAATTAGTAACGATGTTACAGTTTCCTGTCATAATTAGTATCGAAGTTACTGTTACCTGTCATAATTAGTATCGAAATTACAGTTACCTGCCATAATAAGTATCGAAATTAAAGTTACTTGTCATAATTAGTAACGAAGTTACAGTTACCTGCCATAATAAGTATCGAAGTTACTGTTACTTGTCATAATTAGTATTGAAGTTACAGTTACCTACCATAATGTTTTATCAAAATTACAGTTATTTGTCATAATTAGTAACGAAGTTAGAGTTTCTTGTCATAATTAGTATCGAAGTTACAGTTACCTGACATAATTTGTACCGAAGTTATAGTTAATTGTCATAATTAGTATCGAAGGTAGTGTTACCTGTCATAATTAGTATCGAAGTTACAGTTACCTGCCATAATTTGTATCAAAATTACAGTTACTTGTCATAATTAGTAACGAAGTTACAGTTACCTGTCATAAATAGTATCGAAGTTACAGTTACATGTCATAATTAGTATCGAAGTTACTGTTACCTGTCATAATAAGTATCGAAGTTACAGTTACCTGCCAAAATTTGTATCGAAATTACAGTTACTTGTCATAATTAGTAACGAAGTTACAGTTACCTGTCATAATTAGTATCGAAGTTACAGTTACTTGTCATAACTAGTATCGAAGTTACTGTTACCTGTCATAATTAGTATCGAAATTACAATTACCTGCCATAATTTGTAACGAAATAACAGTTACTTGTCATAATTAGTAACGAAGTTACAGTTACCTGTCATAATTAGTATCGAAGTTACAGATACTTGTCTTAATTAGTATCGAAATTACAGTTACCTGCCATAATTTGTATCGAAATTACAGTTCCTTGTCATAATTAGTATCGAAGTTACAGTTACCTGTCATAATTAGCATCGAAGGTACTGTTACTTGTCATAATTAGTAACGAAGTTACAGTTACCTGTCATAATTTGTATCGAAATTACAGTTACTTGTCATAATTAGTAACGAAGTTACAGTTTCCTGTCATAATTAGTATCGAAGTTACTGTTACCTGTCATAATTAGTATGGAAGTTACAGTTACCTGCCATAATTTGTATCGAAATCACAGGGACATGTCTTAATTAGTATCGAAGTTACAGTTACCTGTCATAATTAGTATTGAAGTTACAGTTACCTACCTTAATTTTATATCAAAATTACAGTTACTTGTCATAATTAGTAACGAAGGTAGAGTTTCCTGTCATAATTAGTATCGAAGTTACTGTTACCTGCCAAAATTTGTATCGAAATTACAGTTACTTGTCATAATTAGTAACGAAGTTACAGTTACCTGTCATAATTAGTATCGAAGTTACATTTACTTGTCATAATTAGTATCGAAGTTACTGTTACTTATCATAATTAGTATCGAAGTTACTGTTACCTGTCATAATAAGTATTGAAGTTACAGTTACCTGTCTTAATTAGTATCGAAGTTACAGTTACTTGTCATAATTAGTATCGAAGTTACAGTTACCTGCCAAAATTTGTATCGAAATTACAGTTACTTGTCATAATTAGTAACGAAGTTACAGTTACCTGTCATAATTAGTATCGAAGTTACATTTACTTGTCATAATTAGTATCGAAGTTACTGTTACTTATCATAATTAGTATCGAAGTTACTGTTACCTGTCATAATAAGTATTGAAGTTACAGTTACCTGTCTTAATTTGTATCTAAATTACAGGGACTTGTCATAACTAGTAACGAAGTTACAGTTACCTGCCATAATTAGTATTGAAATTAAAGCTACTTGTCATAATTAGTAACGAAGTTACAGTTACCTGTCCTAATAAGTATCGAAGTTACTGTTACCTGTCATAATTAGTATTGAAGTTACAGTTACCTACCAATTTTTTTATTCAAAATTACAGTTACTTGTCATAGTTAGTAACGAAGTTAGAGTTTCTTGTCATAATTAGTATCGAAGTTACTGTTGTCTGTCATAATTTGTATCGAAGTTTTAGTAACTTGTCATAATTAGTATCGAAGTTACTGTTACCTGTCATAATTAGTATCGAAGTTACAGTTACCTGCCATAATAGTATCGAAATTACAGTTACTTGTCATAATTAGTAACGAAGTTACAGTTACCTCTCATAATTAGTATCGAAGTTACAGTTACTTGTCTTAATTAGTATCGAAGTTACTGTTACTTGTCATAATTAGTATCGAAGTTACTGTTACCTGTCATAATTAGTATCGAAATTACAATTACCTGCCATAATTTTCAACGAAATTACAGTTACTTGTCATAATTAGTAACGAAGTTACAGTTACCTGTCATAATTAGTATCGAAGTTACAGTTACTTGTCATAATTAGTATCGAAGTTACAGTTACCTGTCATAATTAGCATCGAATGTACTGTTACATGTCATAATTAGTATCGACGTTACTGTTACCTGTCATAATTAGTAACGAAGTTACAGTTACCTGTCATAATTAGCATCGAAGTTATAGTTACTTGTCATAATTAGTACCGAAGTTACTGTTACCTGTCATAATTAGTATTGAAGTTACAGTTACCTACCAATTTTTTAATCAATATTACAGTTACTTGTCATAATTAGTAACGAAGTGAGATTTTCTTGTCGTAATTAGCATGTAAGTTACAGTTACCTGTCATAATTTGTATCGAAGTTATAGTTACTTGTCATAATTAGTAACGAAGTTACTGTTATCTGTCATAATTAGTATCGAAGTTACAGTTACTTGCGATAAATTGTAACAAAATTACAGTTACTTGTCATAATTAGTAACGAAGTTACAGTTACCTGTCATAATTAGTATCGAAGTAACAGTTACTTGTCATAATTAGTATCGAAGTTACTGTTACCTGTAATAATTAGTATCGATGTTACAGTTACCTGCCAAAATTTGTATCGAAATTACCGTTACTTGTTATAATTAGTAACGAAGTTACAGTTACCAGCCATAATTTGTATAGAAATTACAGTTCCTTGTCATAATTAGTATCGAAGTTACAGTTACCTGTCATAATTAGCATCGAAGGTACTGTTACTTGTCATAATTAGTAACGAAGTTACAGTTACCTGTCAAATTTGTACCGAAATTACAGTTACTTGTCATAATTAGTAACGAAGTTACAGTTTCCTGTCATAATTAGTATCGAAGTAACTGTTACCTGTCATAAGTAGCATCGAAGTTACTGTTACCTGTCATAATTAGTATGGAAGTTACAGTTACCTGCCTTAATTTGTATCGAAATTACAGGGACTTGTCATAAATAGTATCGAAGTTACAATTACCTGCCAAAATTTGTATCGAAATTACAGTTACTTGTCATAATTAGTAACGAAGTTACAGTTACCTGCCATAATTAGCATCGAAGGTACTGTTACTTCTCATAATTAGTATCGACGTTACTGTTACCTGTCATAATAAGTATTGAAGTTACAATTACCAACCATAATTTTTTATCAAAATTACAGTTACTTGTCATAATTAGTAACGAAGTTAGAGTTTCTTGTCATAATTAGTATTGAAGTTACAGTTACCTGTCATAATTTGTATCGAAGTTATAGTTACTTGTCATAATTAGTATCGAAGTTACCTTTACCTGTCATAATTAGTATCGAAGTTACAGTTACCTGCCATAATTTGTATCGAAATTACAGTAACTAGTCATAATTAGTAACGAAGTTACAGTTACCTGTCATAATTAGTATCGAAGTTACATTTACTTGTCATAATTAGTGTCGAAGTTACAGTTACCTGCCATAATTTGTATCGAAATTACAGTAACTTGTCATAATTAGTAACGAAGTTACAGTTACCTGTCATAATTAGTATCGAAGTTACATTTACTTGTCATAATTAGTGTCGAAGTTACAGTTACCTGCCATAATTTGTATCGAAATTACAGGGACTTGTCATAATTAGTAACGAAGTTACAGTTACCTGCCATAATTAGTATCGAAATTAAAATTACTTGTCATAATAAGTAAAGATGTTACAGTTACCTGTGATAATTAGTATCGAAGTTACTGTTACCTGTCATAATTAGTATTGAAGTTACAGTTACCTACCATAATTTTTTATCAAAATTAAAGTTACTTGTCATAATTAGTAACGAAGGTAGAGTTTCCTGTCATAATTAGTATCGAAGTTACTGTTACCTGTCTAAATAGTACCGAAGTTACTGTTACCTGCCATAATTTGTATCGAAATTACAGTTACTTGTCATAATTAGTAAAGAAGTTACAGTTACCTGTCATAATTTGTATCGAAATTACAGTTACTTGTCATAATTAGTAACGATGTTACAGTTTCCTGTCATAATTAGTATCGAAGTTACTGTTACCTGTCATAATTAGTATCGAAATTACAGTTACCTGCCATAATTTGTATCGAAATTACAGGGACTTGTCATAATTAGTAACGAAGTTACAGTTACCTGCCATAATAAGTATCGAAATTAAAGTTACTTGTCATAATTAGTAACGAAGTTACAGTTACCTGTCATAATAAGTATCGAAGTTACTGTTACTTGTCATAATTAGTATTGAAGTTACAGTTACCTACCATAATTTTTTATCAAAATTACAGTTACTTGTCATAATTAGTAACTAAGTTAGAGTTTCTTGTCATAATTAGTATCGAAGTTGCAGTTACCTGTCATAATTTGTACCGAAGTTATAGTTAATTGTCATAATTAGTATCGAAGGTAGTGTTACCTGTCATAATTAGTATCGAAGTTACAGTTACCTGCCATAATTTGTATCAAAATTACAGTTACTTGTCATAATTAGTAACGAAGTTACAGTTACCTGTCATAAATAGTATCGAAGTTACAGTTACATGTCATAATTAGTATCGAAGTTACTGTTACCTGTCATAATAAGTATCGAAGTTACAGTTACCTGCCAAAATTTGTATCGAAATTAAAGTTACTTGTCATAATTAGTAACGAAGTTACAGTTACCTGTCATAATTAGTATCGAAGTTACAGTTACTTGTCATAACTAGTATCGAAGTTATTGTTACCTGTCATAATTAGTATCGAAATTACAATTACCTGCCATAATTTGTAACGAAATAACAGTTACTTGTCATAATTAGTAACGAAGTTACAGTTACCTGTCATAATTAGTATCGTAGTTACAGATACTTGTCTTAATTAGTATCGAAGTTACTGTTACCTGTCATAATTAGTCTTGAAGTTACAGTTACCTGCCATAATTAGTATCGAAGTTACTGTTACCTGTCGTAATAAGTATCGAAGTTACAGTTACCTGTCATAATTTGTATCGAAATTACAGGGACTTGTCATAATTAGTAACGAAGTTAGTTACCTGCCATAATTAGTATTGAAATTAAAGTTACTTGTCATAATTAGTAACGAAGTTACAGTTACCTGTCCTAATTAGTATCGAAGTTACTGTTACCTCTCATAATTAGTATTGAAGTTACAGTTACCTACCAAATTTTTTTATCAAAATTACAGTTACTTGTCATAGTTAATAACGAAGTTAGAGTTTCTTGTCATAATTAGTATCGACGTTACTGTTACCTGTCATAATTATTATTGAAGTTGCAGTACCTACCATAATTTTTTATCAAAATTACAGTTACTTGTCGTAATTAGTAACGAAGTTAGAGTTTCTTGTCATAATTAGTATCGAAGTTACAGTTACCTGTCATAATTTGTAACGAAGTTATAGTTACCTGTCGTAATAAGTATCGAAGTTACAGTTACCTGTCATGATTTGTATCGAAATTAAAGTTACTTGTCATAATTAGTAACGAAGTTACAGTTACCTGTGATAATTAGTATCGAAGTTACTGTTACCTGTCATAATTAGTATTGAAGTTACAGTTACCTACCATAATTTTTTATCAAAATTACAGTTACTTGTCATAATTAGTAACGAAGGTAGAGTTTCCAGTCATAATTAGTATCGAAGTTACTGTTACCCGTCTAATTAGTATCGAAGTTACTGTTACCTGCCATAATTTGTATCGAAATTACAGTTATTTGTCATAATTAGTAACGAAGTTACAGTTACCTGTCATAATTTGTATCGAAATTACAGTAACTTGTCATAATTAGTAACGATGTTACAGTTTCCTGTCATAATTAGTATCGAAGTTACTGCTACCTGTCATAATTAGTATCGAAATTACAGTTACCTGCCATAATTTGTATCGAAATTACAGGGACTTGTCATAATTAGTAACGAAGTTACAGTTACCTGCCATAATAAGTATCGAAATAAAAATTACTTGTCATAATTAGTAACGAAGTTACAGTTACCTGTCATAATAAGTATCGAAGTAACTGTTACTTGTCATAATTAGTATTGAAGTTACAGTAACCTACCATAATTTTTTATAAAAATTACAGTTACTTGTCATAATTAGTAACGAAGTTACTGTTACCTGTCATAATAAGTATCGAAGTTACAGTTACCTGCCAAAATTTGTATCGAAATTAAAGTTACTTGTCATAATTAGTAACGAAGTTACAGTTACCTGTCATAATTAGTATCGAAGTTACAGTTACTTGTCATAACTAGTATCGAAGTTACTGTTACCTGTCACAATTAGTATCGAAATTACAATTACCTGCCATAATTTGTAACGAAATAACAGTTACTTGTCATAATTAGTAACGAAGTTACAGTTACCTGTCATAATTAGTATCATAGTTACAGATACTTGTCTTAATTAGTATCGAAGTTACTGTTACCTGTCATAATTAGTCTTGAAGTTACAGTTACCTGCCATAATTAGTATCGAAGTTACTGTTACCTGTCGTAATAAGTATCGAAGTTACAGTTACCTGTCATAATTTGTATCGAAATTACAGGGACTTGTCATAATTAGTAACGAAGTTACAGTTACCTGCCATAATAAGTATTGAAATTAAAGTTACTTGTCATAATTAGTAACGAAGTTACAGTTACCTGTCCTAATTAGTATCGAAGTTACTGTTACCTGTCATAATTAGTATTGAAGTTACACTTACCTACCAAATTTTTTTATCAAAATTACAGTTACTTGTCATAGTTAGTAACGAAGTTAGAGTTTCTTGTCATAATTAGTATCGACGTTACTGTTACCTGTCATAATTAGTATTGAAGTTGCAGTTACCTACCATATTTTTTTATCAAAATTACAGTTACTTGTCGTAATTAGTAACGAAGTTAGAGTTTCTTGTCATAATTAGTATCGAAGTTACAGTTACCTGTCATAATTTGTAACGAAGTAATAGTTACCTGTCGTAATAAGTATCGAAGTTACAGTTACCTGTCATAATTTGTATCGAAATTACAGGGACTTGTCATAATTAGTAACGAAGTTAGTTACCTGCCATAATTAGTATTGAAATTAAAGTTACTTGTCATAATTAGTAACGAAGTTACAGTTACCTGTCCTAATTAGTATCGAAGTTACTGTTACCTCTCATAATTAGTATTGAAGTTACAGTTACCTACCAAATTTTTTTATCAAAATTACAGTTACTTGTCATAGTTAATAACGAAGTTAGAGTTTCTTGTCATAATTAGTATCGACGTTACTGTTACCTGTCATAATTAGTATTGAAGTTGCAGTACCTACCATAATTTTTTATCAAAATTACAGTTACTTGTCGTAATTAGTAACGAAGTTAGAGTTTCTTGTCATAATTAGTATCGAAGTTACAGTTACCTGTCATAATTTGTAACGAAGTTATAGTTACCTGTCGTAATAAGTATCGAAGTTACTGTTACCTGTCATAATTAGTATCGAAGTTACAGTTACCTGCCATAATAGTATCGAAATTACAGTTACTTGTCATAATTAGTAACGAAGTTACAGTTACCTCTCATAATTAGTATCGAAGTTACAGTTACTTGTCTTAATTAGTATCGAAGTTACTGTTACTTGTCATAATTAGTATCGAAGTTACTGTTACCTGTCATAATTAGTATCGAAATTACAATTACCTGCCAAAATTTGCAACGAAATTACAGTTACTTCTCATAATTAGTAACGAAGTTACAGTTACCTGTCATAATTAGTATCGAAGTTACAGTTACTTGTCATAATTAGTATCGAAGTTACAGTTACCTGTCATAATTAGCATCGAATGTACTGTTACATGTCATAATTAGTATCGACGTTACTGTTACCTGTCATAATTAGTAACGAAGTTACAGTTACCTGTCATAATTAGCATCGAAGTTATAGTTACTTGTCATAATTAGTACCGAAGTTACTGTTACCTGTCATAATAAGTATTGAAGTTACAGTTACCTACCAATTTTTTAATCAATATTACAGTTACTTGTCATAATTAGTAACGAAGTGAGATTTTCTTGTCGTAATTAGCATGTAAGTTACAGTTACCTGTCATAATTTGTATCGAAGTTATAGTTACTTGTCATAATTAGTAACGAAGTTACTGTTATCTGTCATAATTAGTATCGAAGTTACAGTTACTTGCGATAAATTGTAACAAAATTACAGTTACTTGTCATAATTAGTAACGAAGTTACAGTTACCTGTCATAATTAGTATCGAAGTAACAGTTACTTGTCATAATTAGTATCGAAGTTACTGTTACCTGTAATAATTAGTATCGATGTTACAGTTACCTGCCAAAATTTGTATCGAAATTACCGTTACTTGTTATAATTAGTAACGAAGTTACAGTTACCAGCCATAATTTGTATAGAAATTACAGTTCCTTGTCATAATTAGTATCGAAGTTACAGTTACCTGTCATAATTAGCATCGAAGGTACTGTTACTTGTCATAATTAGTAACGAAGTTACAGTTACCTGTCAAATTTGTACCGAAATTACAGTTACTTGTCATAATTAGTAACGAAGTTACAGTTTCCTGTCATAATTAGTATCGAAGTAACTGTTACCTGTCATAAGTAGCATCGAAGTTACTGTTACCTGTCATAATTAGTATGGAAGTTACAGTTACCTGCCTTAATTTGTATCGAAATTACAGGGACTTGTCATAAATAGTATCGAAGTTACAGTTACCTGCCAAAATTTGTATCGAAATTACAGTTACTTGTCATAATTAGTAACGAAGTTACAGTTACCTGCCATAATTAGCATCGAAGGTACTGTTACTTCTCATAATTAGTATCGACGTTACTGTTACCTGTCATAATAAGTATTGAAGTTACAATTACCAACCATAATTTTTTATCAAAATTACAGTTACTTGTCATAATTAGTAACGAAGGTAGAGTTTCTTGTCATAATTAGTATTGAAGTTACAGTTACCTGTCATAATTTGTATCGAAGTTATAGTTACTTGTCATAATTAGTATCGAAGTTACCTTTACCTGTCATAATTAGTATCGAAGTTACAGTTACCTGCCATAATTTGTATCGAAATTACAGTAACTAGTCATAATTAGTAACGAAGTTACAGTTACCTGTCATAATTAGTATCGAAGTTACATTTACTTGTCATAATTAGTGTCGAAGTTACAGTTACCTGCCATAATTTGTATCGAAATTACAGTAACTTGTCATAATTAGTAACGAAGTTACAGTTACCTGTCATAATTAGTATCGAAGTTACATTTACTTGTCATAATTAGTGTCGAAGTTACAGTTACCTGCCATAATTTGTATCGAAATTACAGGGACTTGTCATAATTAGTAACGAAGTTACAGTTACCTGCCATAATTAGTATCGAAATTAAAGTTACTTGTCATAATAAGTAAAGATGTTACAGTTACCTGTGATAATTAGTATCGAAGTTACTGTTACCTGTCATAATTAGTATTGAAGTTACAGTTACCTACCATAATTTTTTATCAAAATTAAAGTTACTTGTCATAATTAGTAACGAAGGTAGAGTTTCCTGTCATAATTAGTATCGAAGTTACTGTTACCTGTCTAAATAGTACCGAAGTTACTGTTACCTGCCATAATTTGTATCGAAATTACAGTTACTTGTCATAATTAGTAAAGAAGTTACAGTTACCTGTCATAATTTGTATCGAAATTACAGTTACTTGTCATAATTAGTAACGATGTTACAGTTTCCTGTCATAATTAGTATCGAAGTTACTGTTACCTGTCATAATTAGTATCGAAATTACAGTTACCTGCCATAATTTGTATCGAAATTACAGGGACTTGTCATAATTAGTAACGAAGTTACAGTTACCTGCCATAATAAGTATCGAAATTAAAGTTACTTGTCATAATTAGTAACGAAGTTACAGTTACCTGTCATAATAAGTATCGAAGTTACTGTTACTTGTCATAATTAGTATTGAAGTTACAGTTACCTACCATAATTTTTTATCAAAATTACAGTTACTTGTCATAATTAGTAACTAAGTTAGAGTTTCTTGTCATAATTAGTATCGAAGTTGCAGTTACCTGTCATAATTTGTACCGAAGTTATAGTTAATTGTCATAATTAGTATCGAAGGTAGTGTTACCTGTCATAATTAGTATCGAAGTTACAGTTACCTGCCATAATTTGTATCAAAATTACAGTTACTTGTCATAATTAGTAACGAAGTTACAGTTACCTGTCATAAATAGTATCGAAGTTACAGTTACATGTCATAATTAGTATCGAAGTTACTGTTACCTGTCATAATAAGTATCGAAGTTACAGTTACCTGCCAAAATTTGTATCGAAATTAAAGTTACTTGTCATAATTAGTAACGAAGTTACAGTTACCTGTCATAATTAGTATCGAAGTTACAGTTACTTGTCATAACTAGTATCGAAGTTATTGTTACCTGTCATAATTAGTATCGAAATTACAATTACCTGCCATAATTTGTAACGAAATAACAGTTACTTGTCATAATTAGTAACGAAGTTACAGTTACCTGTCATAATTAGTATCGTAGTTACAGATACTTGTCTTAATTAGTATCGAAGTTACTGTTACCTGTCATAATTAGTCTTGAAGTTACAGTTACCTGCCATAATTAGTATCGAAGTTACTGTTACCTGTCGTAATAAGTATCGAAGTTACAGTTACCTGTCATAATTTGTATCGAAATTACAGGGACTTGTCATAATTAGTAACGAAGTTAGTTACCTGCCATAATTAGTATTGAAATTAAAGTTACTTGTCATAATTAGTAACGAAGTTACAGTTACCTGTCCTAATTAGTATCGAAGTTACTGTTACCTCTCATAATTAGTATTGAAGTTACAGTTACCTACCAAATTTTTTTATCAAAATTACAGTTACTTGTCATAGTTAATAACGAAGTTAGAGTTTATTGTCATAATTAGTATCGACGTTACTGTTACCTGTCATAATTAGTATTGAAGTTGCAGTACCTACCATAATTTTTTATCAAAATTACAGTTACTTGTCGTAATTAGTAACGAAGTTAGAGTTTCTTGTCATAATTAGTATCGAAGTTACAGTTACCTGTCATAATTTGTAACGAAGTTATAGTTACCTGTCGTAATAAGTATCGAAGTTACAGTTACCTGTCATGATTTGTATCGAAATTAAAGTTACTTGTCATAATTAGTAACGAAGTTACAGTTACCTGTGATAATTAGTATCGAAGTTACTGTTACCTGTCATAATTAGTATTGAAGTTACAGTTACCTACCATAATTTTTTATCAAAATTACAGTTACTTGTCATAATTAGTAACGAAGGTAGAGTTTCCAGTCATAATTAGTATCGAAGTTACTGTTACCCGTCTAATTAGTATCGAAGTTACTGTTACCTGCCATAATTTGTATCGAAATTACAGTTATTTGTCATAATTAGTAACGAAGTTACAGTTACCTGTCATAATTTGTATCGAAATTACAGTAACTTGTCATAATTAGTAACGATGTTACAGTTTCCTGTCATAATTAGTATCGAAGTTACTGCTACCTGTCATAATTAGTATCGAAATTACAGTTACCTGCCATAATTTGTATCGAAATTACAGGGACTTGTCATAATTAGTAACGAAGTTACAGTTACCTGCCATAATAAGTATCGAAATAAAAATTACTTGTCATAATTAGTAACGAAGTTACAGTTACCTGTCATAATAAGTATCGAAGTAACTGTTACTTGTCATAATTAGTATTGAAGTTACAGTAACCTACCATAATTTTTTATAAAAATTACAGTTACTTGTCATAATTAGTAACGAAGTTACTGTTACCTGTCATAATAAGTATCGAAGTTACAGTTACCTGCCAAAATTTGTATCGAAATTAAAGTTACTTGTCATAATTAGTAACGAAGTTACAGTTACCTGTCATAATTAGTATCGAAGTTACAGTTACTTGTCATAACTAGTATCGAAGTTACTGTTACCTGTCACAATTAGTATCGAAATTACAATTACCTGCCATAATTTGTAACGAAATAACAGTTACTTGTCATAATTAGTAACGAAGTTACAGTTACCTGTCATAATTAGTATCATAGTTACAGATACTTGTCTTAATTAGTATCGAAGTTACTGTTACCTGTCATAATTAGTCTTGAAGTTACAGTTACCTGCCATAATTAGTATCGAAGTTACTGTTACCTGTCGTAATAAGTATCGAAGTTACAGTTACCTGTCATAATTTGTATCGAAATTACAGGGACTTGTCATAATTAGTAACGAAGTTACAGTTACCTGCCATAATAAGTATTGAAATTAAAGTTACTTGTCATAATTAGTAACGAAGTTACAGTTACCTGTCCTAATTAGTATCGAAGTTACTGTTACCTGTCATAATTAGTATTGAAGTTACACTTACCTACCAAATTTTTTTATCAAAATTACAGTTACTTGTCATAGTTAGTAACGAAGTTAGAGTTTCTTGTCATAATTAGTATCGACGTTACTGTTACCTGTCATAATTAGTATTGAAGTTGCAGTTACCTACCATATTTTTTTTATCAAAATTACAGTTACTTGTCGTAATTAGTAACGAAGTTAGAGTTTCTTGTCATAATTAGTATCGAAGTTACAGTTACCTGTCATAATTTGTAACGAAGTAATAGTTACCTGTCGTAATAAGTATCGAAGTTACAGTTACCTGTCATGATTTGTATCGAAATTAAAGTTACTTGTCATAATTAGTAACGAAGTTACAGTTACCTGTGATAATTAGTATCGAAGTTACTGTTACCTGTCATAATTAGTATTGAAGTTACAGTTACCTACCATAATTTTTTATCAAAATTACAGTTACTTGTCATAATTAGTAACGAAGGTAGAGTTTCCTGTCATAATTAGTATCGAAGTTACTGTTACCCGTCTAATTAGTATCGAAGTTACTGTTACCTGCCATAATTTGTATCGAAATTACAGTTATTTGTCATAATTAGTAACGAAGTTACAGTTACCTGTCATAATTTGTATCGAAATTACAGTTACTTGTCATAATTAGTAACGATGTTACAGTTTCCTGTCATAATAAAGTATCGACGTTACTGCTACCTGTCATAATTAGTATCGAAATTACAGTTACCTGCCATAATTTGTATCGAAATTACAGGGACTTGTCATAATTAGTAACGAAGTTACAGTTACCTGCCATAATAAGTATCGAAATAAAAATTACTTGTCATAATTAGTAACGAAGTTACAGTTACCTGTCATAATAAGTATCGAAGTTACTGTTACTTGTCATAATTAGTATTGAAGTTACAGTAACCTACCATAATTTTTTATCAAAATTACAGTTACTTGTCATAATTAGTAACGAAGTTACTGTTACCTGTCATAATAAGTATCGAAGTTACAGTTACCTGCCAAAATTTGTATCGAAATTACAGTTACTTGTCATAAATAGTAACGAAGTTACAGTTACCTGTCATAATTAGTATCGAAGTTACAGTTACTTGTCATAATTAGTATGGAAGTTACTGTTACCTGTCATAATTAGTATCGAAATTACAATTACCTGCCACAATTTGTAACGAAATTACAGTTACTTGTCATAATTAGAAACGGAGTTACAGTTACCTGTCATAATTAGTATCGAAGTTACAGTTAGTTGTCATAATTAGTATCGAAGTTACTGTTACCAGTCATAATTAGTCTTGAAGTTACAGTTACCTGCCATAATTAGTATCGAAGTTACTGTTACCTGTCGTAATAAGTATCGAAGTTACAGTTACCTGTCATAATTTGTATCGAAATTACAGGGACTTGTCATAATTAGTAACGAAGTTACAGTTAACTGCCATAATTAGTATTGAAATTAAAGTTACTTGTCATAATTAGTAACGAAGTTACAGTTACCTGTCCTAATTAGTATCGAAGTTACTGTTACTTGTCATAATTAGTATTGAAGTTACAGTTAACTACCGAACTTTTTTTATCAAAATTACAGTTACTTGTCATAGTTAGTAACGAAGTTAGAATTTCTTGTCATAATTAGTATCGAAGTTACAGTTACCTGTCATAATTTGTATCGAAGTTATAGTTACTTGTCATAATTAGTATCGAAGTTACTGTTACCTGTCGTAATTAGTATTGAAGTTACAGTTACCTAACATAATTTTTTATCAAAATTACAGTTACTTGTCATAATTAGTAACGAAGGTAGAGTTTCCTGTCATAATTAGTATCGAAGTTACTGTTACCTGTCTAATTAGTATCGAAGTTACTGTTACCTGCCATAATTTGTTTCGAAATTACAGTTACTTGTCATAATTAGTAACGAAGTTACAGTCACCTGTCATAATTTGTATCGAAATTACAGTTACTTGTCATAATTAGTAACGAAGTTACAGTTTCCTGTCATAATTAGTTTCGAAGTTACTGTTACCTGTCATAATTAGTATCGAAATTACAGTTACCTGCCATAATTTGTATCGAAATTACAGGGACTTGTAATAATTAGTAACGAAGTTACAGTTACCTGCTATAATAAGTATCGAAATTAAAGTTACTTGTCATAATTATTAACGAAGTTACAGTTACCTGTCATAATTAGTATCGAAGTTACTGTTACCTGTCATAATTAGTATTAAAGTTACAGTTACCTACCATAATTTTTTAACAAAATTACAGTTACTTGTCATAATTAGTAACGAAGTTAGAGTTTCTTGTAATAATTAGTATCGAAGTTACAGTTACCTGTCATAATTTTTACCGAAGTTATAGTTAATTGTCATAATTAGTATCGAAGAAAGTGTTACCAGTCATAATTAGTATCGATGTTACAGTTACCTGCCATAATTTGTATCAAAATTACAGCTACTTGTCATAATTAGTAACGAAGTTACAGTTACGTGTCATAATTAGTATCGAAGTTACAGATACTTGTCATAATTAGTATCGAAGTTACAGTTACTTGTCATAATTAGTATGGAAGTTACTGTAACTTGTCATAATTAGTATCGAAGTTACTGTTACCTGTCATAATTAGTATCGAAATTACAATTACCTGCCACAATTTGCAACGAAATTACAGTTACTTGTCATAATTAGTATCGAAATTACAGTTACCTGCCAAAATTTGTATCGAAATTACAGTTACTTGTCATAATTAATAACGAAGTTACGATTACCTGTCATAATTAGTATCGAAGTTACAGTTACTTGTGATAATTAGTGTCAAAATTACTGTTACTTGTCATAACTAGTATCGAAGTTACTGTTACCTGTCATAATAAGTATCGAAGTTACAGTTACCTGTCTTAATTTGTATCGAAATTACAGGGACTTGTCATAATTAGTAACGAAATTACAGTTACCTGCCATAATTTGTTTTGAAATTAAAGTTACTTGTCATAATTAGAAACGAAGTTACAGTTACCTGTCCTAATTAGTATCGAAGTTACTGTTACCTGTCATAATTAGTATTGAAGTAACAGTTACCTACCAATTTTTTTAATCAAAATTACAGTTACTTGTCATAGTTAGTAACGAAGTTAGAGTTTCTTGTCATAATTAGTATCGAAGTTACAGTTGTCTGTCATAATTTGTATCGAAGTTATAGTTACTTGTCATAATTAGTATCGAAGTTACTGTTACCTGTCATAATTAGTATCGAAGTTACAGTTACCTGCCATAATTTGTATCGAAATTACAGTAACTTGCCTTAATTAGTAACGAAGTTACAGTTACCTGTCATAATTAGTATCGAAGTTACAGTTACTTGTCATAATTAGTATCGAAGTTACTGTTACTTGTCATAATTAGTATCGAAGTTACTGTTACCTGTCATAATTAGTATCGAAATTACAATTACCTGCCAAATTTGCAACGAAATTACAGTTACTTGTCATAATTAGTAACGAAGTTACAGTTACCTGTCATAATTAGTATCGAAGTTACAGTTACTTGTCATAATTAGAATCGAAGTTACAGTTGCCTGTCATAATTAGCAACGAAGGTACTGTTACATGTCATAATTAGTATCGACGTTACTGTTACCTGTCATAATTAGTAACGAAGTTACAGTTACCTGTCATAATTTGCATCGAAGTTATAGTTACTTGTCATAATTAGTACCGAAGTTACTGTTACCTGTCATAATTAGTATTGAAGTTACAGTTACCTACCAATTTTTTTTATCAATATTACATTTACTTGTCATAATTAGTTACGAAGTTAGATTTTCTTGTCATAATTAGTATCGAAGTTACAGTTACCTGTCATAATTTGCATCGAAGTGATAGTTACTTGTCATAATTAGTAACGATGTTACTGTTATCTGTCATAATTTGTATCGAAGTTACAGTTACCTGCCATAAATTGTAACAAAATTACAGTTACTTGTCATAATTAGTAACGAAGTTACAGTTACCTGTCATAATTAGTATCGAAGTTACTGTTACCTGTCATAATTAGTATCGAAGTTACAGTTACCTGTCATAATTAGTATGGAAGTTACAGTTACCTGCCATAATTTGTATCGAAATTACAGGGACTTGTCATAATTAGTATCGAAGTTACATTTACTTGTCATAATTAGTGCCGAAGTTACAGTTACCTGCCATAATTCGTATCGAAATTACAGTTCCTTGTCATAATTAGTATCGAAGTTACAGTTACCTGTCATAATTAGCATCGAAGGTACTGTTACTTGTCATAATTAGTAACGAAGTTACAGTTACCTGTCATAATTTGCATCGAAATTACAGTTACTTGTCATAATTAGTAACGAATTTACAGTTTCCTGTCATAATTAGTATCGAAGTTACTGTTACCTGTCATAATTATTATGGAAGTTACAGTTACCTGCCATAATTTGTATCGATATTACAGTTCCTTGTCATAATTAGTATCGAAGTTACAGCTACCTGTCACAATTAGCATCGAAGGTACTGTTACTTGTCATAATTAGTATCGTCGTTACTGTTACCTGTCATAATTAGTATCGAAGTTACTGTTACCTGTCTTAATTAGTCTTGAAGTTACAGTTACCTGCCATAATTAGTATCGAATTTACTGTTACCTGTCGTAATAAGTATCGAAGTTACAGTTACCTGTCATAATTTGTATCGAAATTACAGTTACTTGTCATAATTAGTAACGATGTTACAGTTTCCTGTCATAATTAGTATCGAAGTTACTGCTACCTGTCATAATTAGTATCGAAATTACAGTTACCTGCCATAATTTGTATCGAAATTACAGGGACTTGTCATAATTAGTAACGAAGTTACAGTTACCTGCCATAATAAGTATCGAAATAAAAATTACTTGTCATAATTAGTAACGAAGTTACAGTTACCTGTCATAATAAGTATCGAAGTTACTGTTACTTGTCATAATTAGTATTGAAGTTACAGTAACCTACCACAATTTTTTATCAAAATTACAGTTACTTGTCATAATTAGTAATGAAGTTACTGTTACCTGTCATAATAAGTATCGAAGTTACAGTTACCTGCCAAAAGTTGTATCGAAATTAAAGTTACTTGTCATAATTAGTAATGAAGTTACAGTTACCTGTCATAATTAGTATCGAAGTTACAGTTACTTGTCATAACTAGTATCGAAGTTACTGTTACCTGTCACAATTAGTATCGAAATTACAATTACCTGCCATAATTTGTAACGAAATAACAGTTACTTGTTATAATTAGTATCGTAGTTACAGATACTTGTCTTAATTAGTATCGAAGTTACTGTTACCTGTCATAATTAGTCTTGAAGTTACAGTTACCTGCCATAATTAGTATCGAAGTTACTGTTACCTGTCGTAATAAGTATCGAAGTTACAGTTACCTGTCATAATTTGTATCGAAATTACAGGGACTTGTCATAATTAGTAACGAAGTTACAGTTACCTGCCATAATAAGTATTGAAATTAAAGTTACTTGTCATAATTAGTAACGAAGTTACAGTTACCTGTCCTAATTAGTATCGAAGTTACTGTTACCTGTCATAATTAGTATTGAAGTTACAGTTACCTACCAAATTTTTTTTATCAAAATTACAGTTACTTGTCATAGTTAGTAACGAAGTTAGAGTTTCTTGTCATAATTAGTATCGACGTTACTGTTACCTGTCATAATTAGTATTGAAGTTGCAGTTACCTACCATAATTTTTTATCAAAATTACAGTTACTTGTCGTAATTAGTAACGAAGTTAGAGTTTCTTGTCATAATTAGTATCGAAGTTACAGTTACCTGTCATAATTTGTAACGAAGTTATAGTTACCTGTCGTAATAAGTATCGAAGTTACAGTTACCTGTCATGATTTGTATCGAAATTAAAGTTACTTGTCATAATTAGTAACGAAGTTACAGTTACCTGTGATAATTAGTATCGAAGTTACTGTTACCTGTCATATATAGTATTGAAGTTACAGTTACCTACCATAATTTTTTATCAAAATTACAGTTACTTGTCATAATTAGTAACGAAGGTAGAGTTTCCTGTCATAATTAGTATCGAAGTTACTGTTACCCGTCTAATTAGTATCGAAGTTACTGTTACCTGCGATAATTTGTATCGAAATTACAGTTATTTGTCATAATTAGTAACGAGGTTACAGTTACCTGTCATAATTTGTATCGAAATTACAGTTACTTGTCATAATTAGTAACGATGTTACAGTTTCCTGTCATAATTAGTATCGAAGTTACTGCTACCTGTCATAATTAGTATTGAAGTTACAGTAACCTACCATAATTTTTTTATCAAAATTACAGTTACTTGTCATAATTAGTAACGAAGTTACTGTTACCTGTCATAATAAGTATCGATGTTACAGTTACCTGCCAAAATTTGTATCGAAATTACAGTTACTTGTCATAAATAGTAACGAAGTTACAGTTACCTGTCATAATTAGTATCGAAGTTACAGTTACTTGTCATAATTAGTATCGAAGTTACTGTTACCTGTCATAATTAGTATCGAAATTACAATTACCTGCCACAATTTGTAACGAAATTACAGTTACTTGTCATAATTAGTAACGGAGTTACAGTTATCTGTCATAATTAGTATCGAAGTTACAGTTAGTTGTCATAATTAGTATCGAAGTTACTGTTACCAGTCATAATTAGTCTTGAAGTTACAGTTATCTGCCATAATTAGTATCGAAGTTACTGTTACCTGTCGTAATAAGTATCGAAGTTACAGTTACATGTCATAATTTGTATCGAAATTACAGGGACTTGTCATAATTAGTAACGAAGTTACAGTTACCTGCCATAATTAGTATTGATATTAAAGTTACTTGTCATAATTAGTAACGAAGTTACAGTTACCTGTCCTAATTAGTATCGATGTTACTGTTACTTGTCATAATTAGTATTGAAGTTACAGTTAACTACCAAACTTTTTTATCAAAATTACAGTTACTTGTCATAGTTAGTAACGAAGTTAGAGTTTCTTGTCATAATTAGTATCGAAGTTACAGTTACCTGTCATAATTTGTGTCGAAGTTATAGTTACTTGTCATAATTAGTATCGAAGTTACTGTTACCTGTCGTAATTAGTATTGAAGTTACAGTTACCTACCATAATTTTTTATCAAAATTACAGTTACTTGTCAAAATTAGTAACGAAGGTAGAGTTTCCTGTCATAATTAGTATCGAAGTTACTGTTACCTGTCTAATTAGTATCGAAGTTACTGTTACCTGCCATAATTTGTTTCGAAATTACAGTTACTTGTCATAATTAGTAACGAAGTTACAGTCACCTGTCATAATTTGTATCGAAATTACAGTTACGTGTCATAATTAGTAACGAAGTTACAGTTTCCTGTCATAATTAGTTTCGAAGTTACTGTTACCTGTCATAATTAGTATCGAAGTTACAGTTACCTGCCAAACTTTGTAACGAAATTACAGTTACTTGTCATAATTAGTAACGAAGTTACAGTTACCTGCCATAATTTGCATCGAAATTACAGTTCCTTGTCATAATTAGTATCGAAGTTACAGTTACCTGTCATAATAAGCATCGAAGGTACTGTTACTTGTCATAATTAGTAACGAAGTTACAGTGACCTCTCATAATTTGTATCGAAATTACATTTACTTGTCATAATTAGTAACGAAGTTACAGTTTCCTGTCATAATTAGTATCGAAGTTACTGTTACCTGTCATAATTAGTATGGAAGTTACAGTTACACGCCATAATTTGTATCGAAATTACAGGGACTTGTCATAATTAGTATCGAAGTTACAGTTACCTACCAAAATTTGTATCGAAATTACAGTTACATGTCATAATTAGTAACGAAGTTACAGTTACCTGCCATAATTTGTATCGAAATTACAGTTCCTTGTCATAAATAGTATCGAAGTTACTGTTACCTGTCACAATTAGCATCGAAGGTACTGTTACTTGTCATAATTAGTATCGACGTTACTGTTACCTGTCATAATTAGTATCGAAGTTACTGTTACCTGTCATAATTAGTCTTGAAGTTACAGTTACCTGCCATAATTAGTATCGAAGTTACTGTTACCTGTCGTAATAAGTATCGATGTTACAGTCACCTGTCATAATTTGTATCGAAATTACAGGGACTTGTCATAATTAGTATCGAAGTTACAGTTACCTGCCATAATTAGTATTGAAATTAAAGTTACTTGTCATAATTAGTAACGAAGTTACAGTTACCTGCCCTAATTAGTATCGAAGTTACTGTTACCTGTCATAATTAGTATTGAAGTTACAGTTACCTACCAAAATTTTTTATCAAAATTACAGTTACTTGTCATAGTTAGTAACGAAGTTAGAGTTTCTTGTCATAATTAGTATCGAAGTTACAGTTACCTGTCATAATTTGTATCGAAGTTATAGTTACTTGTCATAATTAGTATCGAAGTTACTGTTACCTGTCATAATTAGTATCGAAGTTACAGTTACCTGCCATAATTTGTATCGAAATTACATTTACTTGTCATAATTAGTAACGAAGTTACAGTTACCTGTCATAATTAGTATCGAAGTTACAGTTACTTGTAATAATTAGTATCGAAGTTACGGTTACCTGTCATAATTAGTATCGAAATTACAATTACCTGCCATAATTTGCAACGAAATTACAGTTACTTGTCATAATTAGTAACGAAGTTACAGTTACCTGTCATAATTAGTATCGAAGTTACAGGTACTTGTCATAATTAGTATCGAAGTTACTGTTACCTGTCATAATTAGTATGGAAGGTACAGTTACCTGCCATAATTTGTATCGAAATTACAGGGACTTGTCATAATTAGTATCGAAGTTACAGTTACCTGCCAAAATTTGTATCGAAGTTACTGTTACCGGTCATAATTAGTATCGAAGTTACAGTTACCTGCCATAATTTTTATCGAAATTACAGTTACTTGTCATAATTAGTATCGAAGTTACAGTTACCTGTCATAATTAGCATCGAAGGTACCGTTACTTGTCATAATTAGTAACGAAGTTAGAGTTACCTGTCAAAATTTGTATCGAAATTACAGTTACTTGTCATAATTAGTAACGAAGTTACAGTTACCTGCCATAATTTGTATCGAAGTTACTGTTACCTGTCATAATTAGTATTGAAGTTACAGTTACCTACCATAATTTTTTAACAAAATTACAGTTACTTGTCATAATTAGTAACGAAGTTAGAGTTTCTTATCATAATTAGTATCGAAGTTACAGTTACCTGTCATAATTTGTACCGAAGTTATAGTTAATTGTCATAATTAGTATCGAAGATAGTGTTACCAGTCATAATTAGTATCGAAGTTACAGTTACCTGCCATAATTAGTATCGAAGTTACAGTTACCTGCCAAAATTTGTATCGAAATTACAGTTACTTGTCATAATTAGTAACGAAGTTACAGTTACCTGTCATAATTAGTATCGAAGTTACATTTACATGTCATAATTAGTATCGAAGTTAAAGTTACCTGCCATAATTTGTATCGAAATTACAGGGACTTGTCATAATTAGTAACGAAGTTACAGTTACCTGCCACAATTTGTATCGAAATTACAGTTCCTTGTCATAATTAGTATCGAAGTTACAGTTACCTGTCATAATTAGCATCGAAGATACCGTTACTTGTCATAATTAGTAACGAAGTTAGAGTTACCTGTCAAAATTTGTATCGAAATTACAGTTACTTGTCATAATTAGTAACGAAGTTACAGTTACCTGCCACAATTTGTATCGAAATTACAGTTCCTTGTCATAATTAGTATCGAAGTTACAGTAACCTGTCATAATTAGCATCGAAGGTACCGTTACTTGTCATAATTAGTAACGAAGTTAGAGTTACCTGTCAAAATTTGTATCGAAATTACAGTTACTTGTCATAATTAGTAACGAAGTTACAGTTACCTGCCATTATTAGTATCGAAATTAAAGTTACTTGTCATAATTAGTAACGAAGTTACAGTTACCTGTCATAATTAGTATCGAAGTTACTGTTACCTGTCATAATTAGTATTGAAGTTACAGTTACCTAACATAATTTTTTATCAAAATTACAGTTACTTGTCATAATTAGTAACGAAGGTAGAGTTTCCTGTCATAATTAGTATCGAAGTTACTGTTACCTGTCTAATTAGTATCGAAGTTACTGTTACCTGCCATAATTTGCATCGAAATTACAGTTACTTGTCGAAATTAGTAACGAAGTTACAGTTACCTGTCATAAATAGTATCGAAGTTACAGTTACTTGTCATAATTAGTATCGAAGTTACTGTTACCTGACATAATTAGTATCGAAGTTACTGTTACCTGCCATAATTTGCATCGAAATTACAGTTACTTGTCATAATTAGTAACGAAGTTACAGTTACCTGCCATAATTAGTATCGAAATTAAAGTTACTTGTCATAATTAGTAACGAAGTTACAGTTACCTGTCATAATTAGTATCGAAGTTACTGTTACCTGTCATAATTAGTATTGAAGTTACAGTTACCTACCATAATTTTTTAACAAAATTACAGTTATTGTCATAATTAGTAACGAAGTTAGAGTTTCTTGTCATAATTAGTATCGAAGTTACAGTTACCTGTCATAATTTGTACCGAAGTTATAGTTAATTGTCATAATTAGTATCGAAGATAGTGTTACCAGTCATAATTAGTATCGAAGTTACAGTTACCTGCCATAATTTGTATCAAAATTACAGTTACTTGTCATAATTAGTAACGAAGTTACAGTTACCTGTCATAAATAGTATCGAAGTTACAGTTACTTGTCATAATTAGTATCGAAGTTACTGTTACCTGTCATAATAAGTATCGAAGTTACAGTTTCCTGCCAAAATTTGTATCGAAATTACAGTTACTTGTCATAATTAGTAACGAAGTTACAGTTACCTGTCATAATTAGTATCGTAGTTACAGTTACTTGTCATAATTAGTATCGAAGATACAGTTACTTGTCATAATTAGTATGGAAGTTACTGTTACTTGTCATAATTAGTATCGAAGTTACTGTTACCTGTCATATTTAGTAACAAAATTACAATTACCTGCCACAATTTGTAACGAAATTACAGTTACTTGTCATAATTAGTATCGAGGTTACAGTTACCTGGCAAAATTTGTATCGAAATTATAGTTACTTGTCATAATTAGTAACGAAGTTACAGTTACCTGTCATAATTAGTATCGAAGTTACAGTTACTTGTGATAATTAGTATTGAAGTTACTGTTACTTGTCATAATTAGTATCGAAGTTACTGTTACCTGTCATAATAAGTATCGAAGTTACAGTTACCTGTCTTAATTTGTATCGAAATTACAGGGTCTTGTCATAATTAGTAACGAAGTTACAGTTGCCTGCCATAATTAGTATTGAAATTAAAGTTACTTGTCATAATTAGTAACGAAGTTACAGTTACCTGTCCTAATTAGTATCGAAGTTACTGTTACCTGTCATAATAAGTATTGAAGTTACAGTTACCTACCAAATTTTTTTATCAAAATTACAGTTACTTGTCATAGTTAGTAACGAAGTTAGAGTTTCTTGTCATAATTAGTATCGAAGTTACAGTTGTCTGTCATAATTTGTATCGAAGTTATAGTTACTTGTCATAATTAGTATCGAAGTTACTGTTACCTGTCATAATTAGTATCGAAGTTACAGTTACCTGCCATAATTTGTATCGAAATTACAGTTACTTGTCATAATTAGTAACGAAGTTACAGTTACCTGTCATAATTAGTATCGAAGTTACAGTTACTTGTCATAATTAGTATCGAAGTTACTGTTACTTGTCATAATTAGTATCGAAGTTACTGTTACCTGTCATAATTAGTATCAAAATTACAATTACCTGCCTTAATTTGCAACGAAATTACAGTTACTTGTCATAATAAGTAACGAAGTTACAGTTGCCTGTCATAATTAGTATCGAAGTTACAGTTACCTGCCATAAATTGTAACAAAATTACAAATACTTGTCATAATTAGTAACGAAGTTACAGTTACCTGTCATAATTAGTATCGAAGTTACAGTTACTTGTCATAATTAGTATCGAAGTTACTGTTACCTGTCATAATTAGTATCGAAGTTGCAGTTTTCTGCCAAAATTTGTATCGAAATTACAGTTACTTGTCATAATTAGAAACGAAGTTACAGTTACCTGCCATAATTTGTATCGAAATTACAGTTCCTTGTCATAATTAGTATCGAAGTTACAGTTACCTGTCATAATTAGCATCGAAGGTACTGTTACTTGTCATAATTAGTAACGAAGTTACAGTTACCTGTCATAATTTTTATCGAAATTACAGTTACTTGTCATAATTAGTAACGAAGTTAGAGTTACTTGTCATAATTAGTATCGAAGTTACTGTTACCTGTCATAATTAGTATCGAAGTTACAGTTACCTGCCATAATTTGTATCGAAATTACAGTTACTTGTCATAATTAGTAACGATGTTACAGTTACCTGACATAATAAGTTTCGAAATTACAATATCTTGTCATAATTAATATCGAAGTTACTGTTAATTGTCATAATTAGTATCGAAGTTACAGTTACCTGCCATAATTTGTATCGAAATTACAGTTACTTGTCATAACTTGTAACGTAGTTACAGTTACCTGTCATCAATAGTATCGAAGTTAGAGTTACCTGCCATAATAAGTATCGAAGTTACTGTTACCTGTCATAATTAGTATCGAAGTTACTGTTTTCTGCCATAATTAGGATCGAAGTTACTGTTACCTGTCATAATTAGTATCGAAGTTACAGTTACCTGTCATAATTAGTATCGAAGTTACAGTTACCTGCCTTAATTTGTATCGAAATTACAGTTACTTGTCATAATTAGCAACGAAGTTACAGTTACTTGTCATAATTAGTATCGAAGTTACTGTTACCTGTCATAATTAGTATCGAAGTTACTAATACCTGTCATAATTAGTATCGAAGTTACAGTTACCTGCCATAATTTGTATCGAAATTATAGTTATTTGTCATAATTAGTAACGAAGTTACAGTTACCTGTCGTAATTAGTATCGATGTCACTTGTCATAATTAGTATCGAAGTTACTGTTACCTGTCATAATTAGTATCGAAATTGCAGTTACCTGCCATAATTTGTATCGAAATTAAAGTTACTTCTCATAATAAGTAACGAAGTTACAGTTACCTGCCATAATTAGTATCGAAATTACAGTTACTTGTCATAATTAGTAACGAAGTTGCTGTTACCTGTCATAATTAGTATCGAAGTTACTGTTACCTCTCATAATTAGTATCGAAGTTACAGTTACCTGACATAATTTTTTATAAAATTACAGTTACTTGTCATAATTAGTAACGAAAATAGATTTACTTGTCATAATTAGTATCGAAGTTACAGTTACCTGTCATAATTAGTATCGAAGTTACTGTTACCTGTCTAATTAGTATCGAAGTTACTGTTACCTGCCATAATTTGTATCGAAATTACAGTTACTTGTCAAAATTAGTAACGAAGTTACAGTTACCTGCCATAAATAGTATCGAAGTTACAGTTACTTGTCATAATTAGTATCGAAGTTACTGTTACCTGTCATAATTAGTATCGAAGTTACAGTTACCTGCCAAAATTTGTATCGAAATTACAGTTACTTGTCATAATTAGTAACGAAGTTACAGTTACCTGTCATAATTAGTATCGAAGTTACAGTTACTTGTCATAATTAGTATCGAAGTTACTGTTACCTGCCATAATTTGTATCGAAATTACAGGGACTTGTCATAATTATTAACGAAGTTACAGTTACCTGCCATAATTAGTATCGAAATTAAAGTTTCTTGTCACAATTAGTAACGAAGTTACAGTTACCTGTCATAATTAGTATCGAAGTTACTGTTACCTGTCATAATTAGTATTGAATTTACAGAAACCTACCATAATTTTTTATCAAAATTACAGGTACTTGTCATAATTAGTAACGAAGGTAGAGTTTCCTGTCATAATTAGTATCGAAGTTACTGTTACCTGTCTAATTAGTATCGAAGTTACTGTTACCTGCCATAATTTGTATCGAAATTACAGTTACTTGTCATAATTAGTAACGAAGATACAGTTACCTGTCATAAATAGTATCGAAGTTACAGTTACTTGTCATAATTAGTATCGAAGTTACTGTTACCTGTCATAATTAGTATCGAAGTTACAGTTACCTGCCAAAATTTGTATCGAAATTACAGTTACTTGTCATAATTAGTAACGAAGTTACAGTTACCTGTCATAATTAGTATCGAAGTTACAGTTACTTTTCATAATAAGTATCGAAGTTACTGTTACCTGTCATAATTAGTATCGAAGTTACAGTTACCTGCCAAAATTTGTATCGAAATTACAGTTACTTGTCATAATTAGTAACGAAGTTACAGTTACCTGTCATAATTAGCATCGAAGGTACTGTTACTTGTCATAATTAGTATCGACGTTAGTGTTACCTGTCATAATAAGTAACGAAGTTACAGTTACCTGTCATAATTTGTATCGAAGTTATAGTTACTTGTCATAATTAGTATCGAAGTTACTGTTACCTGTCATAATTAGTATCGAAGTTACAGTTACCTGCCATAATTTGTATCGAAATTACAGTTACTTGTCATAATTAGTAACGAAGTTACAGTTACCGGTCATAATTAGTATCGAAGTCATAATTAGTATCGAAGTTACTGTTACTTGTCATAATTAGTATCGAAGTTACTGTTACCTGTCATAATTAGTATCAAAATTACAATTACCTGCCATAATTTGCAACGAAATTACAGTTACTTGTCATAATTAGTAACGAAGTTACAGTTACCTGTCATAATTAGTATCGAAGTTACAGTTACTTGTCATAATTAGTATCGTAGTTACAGTTACCTGTCATATATAGCATCGAAGGTACTGTTACTTGTCATAATTAGTATCGACGTTACTGTTACCTGTCATAATAAGTAACGAAGTTACAGTTACCTGTCATAATTTGCTTCGAAGTTATAGTTACTTGTCATAATTAGTACAGAAGTTACTGTTACCTGTCATAATTAGTATTGAAGTTACAGTTACCTACCAATTTTTTAAATCAAAATTACAGTTACTTGTCATAATTAGTAACGAAGTTAGATTTTCTTGTCATAATTAGTATCGAAGTTACAGTTACCTGTCATAATTTGTATCGAAGTTATAGTTACTTGTCATAATTAGTAACGAAGTTACTGTTATCTGTCATAATTAGTATCGAAGTTACAGTTACCTGCCATAAATTGTAACAAAATCACAAATACTTGTCATAATTAGTAACGAAGTTACAGTTACCTGTCACAATTAGTATCGAAGTTACAGTTACTTGTCATAATTAGTATCGAAGTTACTGTTACCTGTCATAATTAGTATCGAAGTTACAGTTTCCTGCCAAAATTTGTATCGAAATTACAGTTACTTGTCATAATTAGTAACGAAGTTAAAGTTTCCTGTCATAATTATAATCGAAGTTACTGTTACCTGTCATAATTAGTATGGAAGTTACAGTTACCTGCCATAATTTGTATCGAAATTACAGAGACTTGTCATAATTAGTATCGAAGTTACTGTTACCTGCCATAATTTGTATCGAAATTACAGTTCCTTGTCATAATTAGTATCGAAGTTACAGTTACCTGTCATAATTAGCATCGAAGGTACTGTTACTTGACATAATTAGTAACGAAGTTACAGTTACCTGTCATAATTTGTATCGAAATTACAGTTACTTGTCATAATTAGTAACGAAGTTACAGTTTCCTGTCATAATTATAATCGAAGTTACTGTTACCTGTCATAATTAGTATGGAAGTTACAGTTACCTGCCATAATTTGTATCGAAATTACAGAGACTTGTCATAATTAGTATCGAAGTTACAGTTACCTGCCAAAATTTGTATCGAAATTACAGTTACTTGTCATAATTAGTAACGAAGTTACAGTTACCTGAAATAATTTGTATCGAAATTACAGTTCATTGTCATAATTAGAATCGAAGTTACAGTTACCTGTCATAATTAGCATCGAAGGTACTGTTACTTGTCATAATTAGTATCGACGTTACTGTTACCTGTCATAATTAGTATTGAAGTTACAGTTACCTACCATAATTTTTTATCAAAATTACAGTTACTTGTCATAATTAGTAACGAAGTTAGAGTTACTTGTCATAATTAGTATCAAAGTTACTGTTACCTGTCATAATTAGTATCGAAGTTACAGTTACCTGCCATAATTTGTATCGAAATTACAGTTACTTGTCATAATTAGTAACGATGTTACAGTTACCTGACATAATTAGTTTCGAAATTACAATTTCTTGTCATAATTAGTATCGAAGTTACTGTTAATTGTCATAATTAGTATCGAAGTTACAGTTACCTGCCATTATTTGTATCGAAATTACAGTTACTTGTCATAACTAGTAACGTAGTTACAGTTACCTGTCATCAATAGTATCGAAGTTAGAGTTACCTGCCATAATTAGTATCGAAGTTACTGTTACCTGTCATATTTAGTATCGAAGTTACTGTTTTCTGTCATAATTAGGATCGAAGTTACTGTTACCTGTCATAATTAGTATCGAAGTTACAGTTACCTGTCATAATTAGTATCGAAGTTACAGTTACCTGCCTTAATTTGTATCGAAATTAGAGTTACTTGTCATAATTAGCAACGAAGTTACAGTTACATGTCATAATTAGTATCGAAGTTACTGTTACCTGTCATAATTAGTACCGAAGTTACTAATACCTGTCATAATTAGTATCGAAGTTACAGTTACCTGCCATAATTTGTATCGAAATTACAGTTATTTGTCATAATTAGTAACGAAGTTACAGTTACCTGTCGTAATTAGTATCGATGTTACTTGTCATAATTAGTATCGAAGTTACTGTTACCTGTCATAATTAGTATCGAAATTGCAGTTACCTGCCATAATTTGTATCGAAATTAAAGTTACTTCTCATAATTAGTAACGAAGTTACAGTTACCTGCCATAATTAGTATCGAAATTACAGTTACTTGTCATAATTAGTAACGAAGTTGCTGTTACCTGTCATAATTAGTATCGAAGTTACAGTTACCTCTCATAATTAGTATCGAAGTTACAGTTACCTGCCATAATTTTTTATAAAATTACAGTTACTTGTCATAATTAGTAACGAAGTTAGATTTACTTGTCATAATTAGTATCGAAGTTACAGTTACCTGTCATAATTAGTATCGAAGTTACAGTTACTTGTCATAATTAGTATCGAAGTTACTGTTACCAGTCATAATAAGTATCGAAGTTACCGTTACCTGCCATAATTTGTATCGAAATTACAGAGTCATGTCATAATTAGTTACAAAGTTCCAGTTACTTGTCATAATTATTATCGAAGTTACAGTTACCTGTCATAATTTTTATCGAAATTACAGTTACTTGTCATAATTAGTATCGAAGTTACAGTTACCTGTCATAATTAGTAACGAAGTTACAGTTACTTGTCATAATTAGTATCGAAGTTACTGCTACCTGTCATAATTAGTATCGAAGTTTCAGTTACCTGCCAAAATTTGTATCGGAATTACAGTTACTTGTCATAATTAGTAACGAAGGTAGAGTTTCCTGTCATAATTAGTATCGAAGTTACTGTTACCTGTCTAATTAGTATCGTAGTTACTGTTACCTGCCATAATTTGTATCGGAATTACAGTTACTTGTCATAATTAGTAACGAAGTTACAGTTACCTGCCATAAATAGTATCGAAGTTACTGTTACTTGTCATAATTTGTATCGAAGTTACTGTAACCTGTCCTAATTAGTATCGAAGTTACTGTTACCTGGCATAATTAGTATTGAAGTTACAGTTACCTACCAAATTTTTTTATCAAAATTACAGTTACTTGTCATAGTTAGTAACGAAGTTAGAGTTTCTTGTCATAATTAGTATCGAAGTTACAGTTACCTGTCATAATTTGTATCGAAGTTATAGTTACTTGTCATAATTAGTATCGAAGTTACTGTTACCTGTCATAATTAGTATCGAAGTTACTGTTACCTGCCATAATTTGTATCGAAATTACAGTTACTTGTCATAATTAGTAACGAAGTTACAGTTACCTGTCATAATTAGTATCGAAGTTACAGTTACTTGTCATAATTAGTATCGAAGTTACTGTTACCTGTCATAATTAGTATCGAAATTACAATTACCTGCCATAATTTGCAACGAAATTACAGTCTCTTGTCATAATTAGTATCGAAGTTACAGATACCTGTCATAATTTTTATCGAAGTTATAGTTACTTGTCATAATAAGTATCGAAGTTAAGGTACTTGTCATAATTAGTATCGAAGTTACTGTTACCTGTCATAATTAGTATGGAAGTTACAGTTACCTGCCATAATTTGTATTGAAATTACAGGGACTTGTCATAATTAGTATCGAAGTTACAGTTACCTGCCAAAATTTGTATCGAAGTTACTGTTACCTGTCATAATTAGTATGGAAGTGACAGTTACCTGCCATAATTTGTATCGAAATTACAGTTACTTGTCATAATTAGTATCGAAGTTACAGTTACCTGCCATAATTTGTATCAAAATTACAGTTACTTGTCATAATTAGTAACGAAGTTACAGTTACCTGTCATAATTAGTATCGAAGTTACAGTTACTTGTCATATTTAGTATCGAAGTAACTGTTACCTGTCATAATTAGTATCGAAGTTACAGTTACCTGCCAAACTTTGTAACGAAATTACAGTTCCTTGTCATAATTAGTATCGAAGTTACAGTTACCTGTCATAATAAGCATCGAAGGTACTGTTACTTGTATTAATTAGTAACGAAGTTACAGTGACCTCTCATAATTTGTATCGAAATTACATTTACTTGTCATAATTAGTAACGAAGTTACAGTTTCCTGTCATAATTAGTGCGAAGTTACTGTTACCTGTCATAATTAGTATGGAAGTTACAGTTACACGCCATAATTTGTATCGAAATTACAGGGACTTGTCATAATTAGTATCGAAGTTACAGTTACCTACCAAAATTTGTATCGAAATTACAGTTACATGTCATAATTAGTAACGAAGTTACAGTTACCTGCCATAATTTGAATCGAAATTACAGTTCCTTGTCATAAATAGTATCGAAGTTACTGTTACCTGTCACAATTAGCATCGAAGGTACTGTTACTTGTCATAATTAGTATCGACGTTACTGTTACCTGTCATAATTAGTATCGAAGTTACTGTTAACTGTCATAATTAGTCTTGAAGTTACAGTTACCTGCCATAATTAGTATCGAAGTTACTGTTACCTGTCGTAATAAGTATCGAAGTTACAGTCACCTGTCATAATTTGTATCGAAATTACAGGGACTTGTCATAATTAGTAACGAAGTTACAGTTACCTGCCATAATTAGTATTGAAATTAAAGTTACTTGTCATAATTAGTAACGAAGTTACAGTTACCAGTCCTAATTAGTATCGAAGTTACTGTTACCTGTCATAATTAGTATTGAAGTTACAGTTACCTACCAAATTTTTTTATCAAAATTACAGTTACTTGTCATAGTTAGTAACGAAGTTAGAGTTTCTTGTCATAATTAGTATCGAAGTTACAGTTACCTGTCATAATTTGTATCGAAGTTATAGTTACTTGTCATAATTGGTATCGAAGTTACTGTTACCTGTCATAATTAGTATCGAAGTTACAGTTACCTGCCATAATTTGTATCGAAATTACATTTACTTGTCATAATTAGTAACGAAGTTACAGTTACCTGTCATAATTAGTATCGAAGTTACAGTTACTTGTAATAATAAGTATCGAAGTTACTGTTACCTGTCATAATTAGTATCGAAATTACAATTACCTGCCATAATTTGCAACGAAATTACAGTTACTTGTCATAATTAGTAACGAAGTTACAGTTACCTGTCATAATTAGTATCGAAGTTACAGGTACTTGTCATAATTAGTATCGAAGTTACTGTTACCTGTCATAATTAGTATGGAAGGTACAGTTACCTGCCATAATTTGTATCGAAATTACAGGGACTTGTCATAATTAGTATCGAAGTTACAGTTACCTGCCAAAATTTGTATCGAAGTTACTGTTACCTGTCATAATTAGTATCGAAGTTACAGTTACCTGCCATAATTTTTATCGAAATTACAGTTACTTGTCATAATTAGTAACGAAGTTACAGTTACCTGCCACAATTTGTATCGAAATTACAGTTCCTTGTCATAATTAGTATCGAATTTACAGTTACCTGTCATAATTAGCATCGAAGGTACCGTTACTTGTCATAATTAGTAACGAAGTTAGAGTTACCTGTCAAAATTTGTATCGAAATTACAGTTACTTGTCATAATTAGTAACGAAGTTACAGTTACCTGCCATAATTAGTATCGAAATTAAAGTTACTTGTCATAATTAGTAACGAAGTTACAGTTACCTGTCATGATTAGTATCGAAGTTACTGTTACCTGTCATAATTAGTATTGAAGTTACAGTTACCTACCATAATCTTTTAACAAAATTACAGTTATTGTCATAATTAGTAACGAAGTTAGAGTTTCTTGTCATAATTAGTATCGAAGTTACAGTTACTTGTCATAATTAGTATCGAAGTTACTGTTACCTGTCATAATAAGTATCGAAGTTACAGTTTCCTGCCAAAATTTGTATCGAAATTACAGTTACTTGTCATAATTAGTAACGAAGTTACAGTTACCTGTCATAATTAGTATCGAAGTTACAGTTACTTGTCATAATTATTATCGAAGATACAGTTACTTGTCATAATTAGTATGGAAGTTACTGTTACTTGTCATAATTAGTATCGAAGTTACTGTTACCTGTCATAATAAGTATCGAATTTACAGTTACCTGTCTTAATTTGTATCGAAATTACAGGGTCTTGTCATAATTAGTAACGAAGTTACAGTTGCCTGCCATAATTAGTATTGAAATTAAAGTTACTTGTCATAATTAGTAACGAAGTTACAGTTACCTGTCCTAATTAGTATCGAAGTTACTGTTACCTGTCATAATAAGTATTGAAGTTTCAGTTACCTACCAAAATTTTTTATCAAAATTACAGTTACTTGTCATAGTTAGTAACGAAGTTAGAGTTTCTTGTCATAATTAGTATCGAAGTTACAGTTGTCTGTCATAATTTGTATCGAAGTTATAGTTACTTGTCATAATTAGTATCGAAGTTACTGTTACCTGTCATAATTAGTATCGAAGTTACAGTTACCTGCCATAATTTGTATCGAAATTACAGTTACTTGTCATAATTAGTAACGAAGTTACAGTTACCTGTCATAATTAGTATCGAAGTTACAGTTACTTGTCATAATTAGTATCGAAGTTACTGTTACTTGTCATAATTAGTATCGAAGTTACTGTTACCTGTCATAATTAGTATCAAAATTACAATTACCTGCCTTAATTTGCAACGAAATTACAGTTACTTGTCATAATTAGTAACGAAGTTACAGTTGCCTGTCATAATTAGTATCGAAGTTACAGTTACCTGCCATAAATTGTAACAAAATTACAAATACTTGTCATAATTAGTAACGAAGTTACAGTTACCTGTCATAATTAGTATCGAAGTTACAGTTACTTGTCATAATTAGTATCGAAGTTACTGTTACCTGTCATAATTAGTATCGAAGTTACAGTTTCCTGCCAAAATTTGTATCGAAATTACAGTTACTTGTCATAATTAGTAACGAAGTTACAGTTACCTGCCATAATTTGTATCGAAATTACAGTTCCTTGTCATAATTAGTATCGAAGTTACAGTTACCTGTCATAATTAGCATCGAAGGTACTGTTACTTGTCATAATTAGTAACGAAGTTACAGTTACCTGTCATAATTTGTATCGAAATTACAGTTACTTGTCATAATTAGTAACGAAGTTAGAGTTACTTGTCATAATTAGTATCGAAGTTACTGTTACCTGTCATAATTAGTATCGAAGTTACAGTTACCTGCCATAATTTGTATCGAAATTACAGTTACTTGTCATAATTAGTAACGATGTTACAGTTACCTGACATAATTAGTTTCGAAATTACAATTTCTTGTCATAATTAGTATCGAAGTTACTGTTAATTGTCATAATTAGTATCGAAGTTACAGTTACCTGCCATAATTTGTATCGAAATTACAGTTACTTGTCATAACTAGTAACGTAGTTACAGTTACCTGTCATCAATAGTATCGACGTTAGAGTTACCTGCCATAATTAGTATCGAAGTTACTGTTACCTGTCATATTTAGTATCGAAGTTACTGTTTTCTGGCATAATTAGGATCGAAGTTACTGTTACCTGTCATAATTAGTATCGAAGGTACAGTTACCTGTCATAATTAGTATCGAAGTTACAGTTACCTGCCTTAATTTGTATTGAAATTACAGTTACTTGTCATAATTAGCAACGAAGTTACAGTTACTTGTCATAATTAGTATCGAAGTTACTGTTACCTGTCATAATTAGTATCGAAGTTACAGTTACCTGCCAAAATTTGTATCGAAATTACAGTTACTTGTCGTAATTAGTAACGAAGTTACAGTTACCTGTCATAATTAGTATCGAAGTTACAGTTACTTTTCATAATAAGTATCGAAGTTACTGTTACTTGTCATAATTAGTATCGAAGTTACTGTTACCTGTCATAATTAGTTTCAAAATTACAATTACCTGCCATAATTTGCAACGAAATTACAGTTACTTGTCATAATTAGTAACGATGTTACAGTTACCTGTCATAATTAGTATCGAAGTTACAGTTACTTTTCATAATAAGTATCGAAGTTACTGTTACTTGTCATAATTAGTATCGAAGTTACTGTTACCTGTCATAATTAGTTTCAAAATTACAATTACCTGCCATAATTTGCATCGAAATTACAGTTACTTGTCGAAATTAGTAACGAAGTTACAGTTACCTGTCATAAATAGTATCGAAGTTACAGTTACTTGTCATAATTAGTATCGAAGTTACTGTTACCTGACATAATTAGTATCGAAGTTACTGTTACCTGCCATAATTTGCATCGAAATTACAGTTACTTGTCATAATTAGTAACGAAGTTACAGTTACCTGCCATAATTAGTATCGAAATTAAAGTTACTTGTCATAATTAGTAACGAAGTTACAGTTACCTGTCATAATTAGTATCGAAGTTACTGTTACCTGTCATAATTAGTCTTGAAGTTACAGTTACCTGCCATAATTAGTATCGAAGTTACAGTTACCTGCCATAATTTGTATCGAAATTACAGTTACTTGTCATAATTAGTAACGAAGTTACAGTTACCTGTCCTAATTAGTATCGAAGTTACTGTTACCTGGCATAATTAGTATTGAAGTTACAGTTACCTACCAAAATTTTTTATCAAAATTACAGTTACTTGTCATAGTTAGTAACGAAGTTAGAGTTTCTTGTCATAATTAGTATCGAAGTTACAGTTACCTGTCATAATTTGTATGGAAGTTATAGTTACTTGTCATAATAAGTATTGAAGTTACTGTTACCTGTCGTAATAAGTATCGACGTTACAGTTACCTGTCATAATTTGTATCGAAATTACAGGGACTTGTCATAATTAGTAACGAAGTTACAGTTACCTGCCATAATTAGTATTGAAATTAAAGTTACTTGTCATAATTAGTAACGAAGTTACAATTACCTGTCCTAATTAGTATCGAAGTTACTGTTACCTGTCATAATTACTATTGAAGTTACAGTTACCTACCAAATTTTTTTATCAAAATTACAGTTACTTGTCATAGTTAGTAACGAAGTTAGAGTCTCTTGTCATAATTAGTATCGAAGTTACAGACACCTGTCATAATTTTTATCGAAGTTATAGTTACTTGTCATAATTAGTATCGAAGTTACTGTTACCTGTCATAATTAGTATCGAAGTTACTGTTACCTGCCATAATTTGTATCGAAATTACAGTTACTTGTCATAATTAGTAACGAAGTTACAGTTACCTGTCATAATTAGTATCGAAGTTACAGTTACTTGTCATAATTAGTATCGAAGTTACTGTTACCTGTCATAATTAGTATCGAAATTACAATTACCTGCCATAATTTGCAACGAAATTACAGTCTCTTGTCATAATTAGTATCGAAGTTACAGATACCTGTCATAATTTTTATCGAAGTTATAGTTACTTGTCATAATAAGTATCGAAGTTAAGGTACTTGTCATAATTAGTATCGAAGTTACTGTTACCTGTCATAATTAGTATGGAAGTTACAGTTACCTGCCATAATTTGTATTGAAATTACAGGGACTTGTCATAATTAGTATCGAAGTTACAGTTACCTGCCAAAATTTGTATCGAAGTTACTGTTACCTGTCATAATTAGTATGGAAGTGACAGTTACCTGCCATAATTTGTATCGAAATTACAGTTACTTGTCATAATTAGTATCGAAGTTACAGTTACCTGCAATAATTTGTATCAAAATTACAGTTACTTGTCATAATTAGTAACGAAGTTACAGTTACCTGTCATAATTAGTATCGAAGTTACAGTTACTTGTCATATTTAGTATCGAAGTTACTGTTACCTGTCATAATTAGTATCGAAGTTACAGTTACCTGCCAAACTTTGTAACGAAATTACAGTTCCTTGTCATAATTAGTATCGAAGTTACAGTTACCTGTCATAATAAGCATCGAAGGTACTGTTACTTGTCATAATTAGTAACGAAGTTACAGTGACCTCTCATAATTTGTATCGAAATTACATTTACTTGTCATAATTAGTAACGAAGTTACAGTTTCCTGTCATAATTAGTGTCGAAGTTACTGTTACCTGTCATAATTAGTATGGAAGTTACAGTTACACGCCATAATTTGTATCGAAATTACAGGGACTTGTCATAATTAGTATCGAAGTTACAGTTACCTACCAAAATTTGTATCGAAATTACAGTTACATGTCATAATTAGTAACGAAGTTACAGTTACCTGCCATAATTTGAATCGAAATTACAGTTCCTTGTCATAAATAGTATCGAAGTTACTGTTACCTGTCACAATTAGCATCGAAGGTACTGTTACTTGTCATAATTAGTATCGACGTTACTGTTACCTGTCATAATTAGTATCGAAGTTACTGTTAACTGTCATAATTAGTCTTGAAGTTACAGTTACCTGCCATAATTAGTATCGAAGTTACTTTTACCTGTCGTAATAAGTATCGAAGTTACAGTCACCTGTCATGATTTGTATCGAAATTACAGGGACTTGTCATAATTAGTAACGAAGTTACAGTTACCTGCCATAATTAGTATTGAAATTAAAGTTACTTGTCATAATTAGTAACGAAGTTACAGTTACCTGTCCTAATTAGTATCGAAGTTACTGTTACCTGTCATAATTAGTATTGAAGTTACAGTTACCTACCAAAATTTTTTATCAAAATTACAGTTACTTGTCATAGTTAGTAACGAAGTTAGAGTTTCTTGTCATAATTAGTATCGAAGTTACAGTTACCTGTCATAATTTGTATCGAAGTTATAGTTACTTGTCATAATTAGTATCGAAGTTACTGTTACCTGTCATAATTAGTATCGAAGTTACAGTTACCTGCCATAATTTGTATCGAAATTACATTTACTTGTCATAATTAGTAACGAAGTTACAGTTACCTGTCATAATTAGTATCGAAGTTACAGTTACTTGTAATAATTAGTATCGAAGTTACTGTTACCTGTCATAATTAGTATCGAAATTACAATTACCTGCCATAATTTGCAACGAAATTACAGTTACTTGTCATAATTAGTAACGAAGTTACAGTTACCTGTCATAATTAGTATCGAAGTTACAGGTACTTGTCATAATTAGTATCGAAGTTACTGTTACCTGTCATAATTAGTATGGAAGGTACAGTTACCTGCCATAATTTGTATCGAAATTACAGGGACTTGTCATAATTAGTATCGAAGTTACAATTACCTGCCAAAATTTGTATCGAAGTTACTGTTACCTGTCATAATTAGTATCGAAGTTACAGTTACCTGCCATAATTTTTATCGAAATTACAGTTACTTGTCATAATTAGTAACGAAGTTACAGTTACCTGCCACAATTTGTATCGAAATTACAGTTCCTTGTCATAATTAGTATCGAAGTTACAGTTACCTGTCATAATTAGCATCGAAGGTACCGTTACTTGTCATAATTAGTAACGAAGTTAGAGTTACCTGTCAAAATTTGTATCGAAATTACAGTTACTTGTCATAATTAGTAACGAAGTTACAGTTACCTGCCATAATTTGTATCGAAGTTACTGTTACCTGTCATAATTAGTATTGAAGTTACAGTTACCTACCATAATTTTTTAACAAAATTACAGTTACTTGTCATAATTAGTAACGAAGTTAGAGTTTCTTATCATAATTAGTATCGAAGTTACAGTTACCTGTCATAATTTGTACCGAAGTTATAGTAAATTGTCATAATTAGTATCGAAGATAGTGTTACCAGTCATAATTAGTATCGAAGTTACAGTTACCTGCCATAATTAGTATCGAAGTTACAGTTACCTGCCAAAATTTGTATCGAAATTAAAGTTACTTGTCATAATTAGTAACGAAGTTACAGTTACCTGTCATAATTAGTATCGAAGTTACATTTACATGTCATAATTAGTATCGGAGTTAAAGTTACCTGCCATAATTTGTATCGAAATTACAGGGACTTGTCATAATTAGTAACGAAGTTACAGTTACCTGCCATTATTAGTATCGAAATTAAAGTTACTTGTCATAATTAGTAACGAAGTTACAGTTACCTGTCATAATTAGTATCGAAGTTACTGTTACCTGTCATAATTAGTATTGAAGTTACAGTTACCTACCATAATTTTTTATCAAAATTACAGTTACTTGTCATAATTAGTAACGAAGGTAGAGTTTCCTGTCATAATTAGTATCGAAGTTATTGGTACCTGTCTAATTAGTATCGAAGTTACTGTTACCTGCCATAATTTGCATCGAAATTACAGTTACTTGTCGAAATTAGTAACGAAGTTACAGTTACCTGTCATAAATAGTATCGAAGTTACAGTTACTTGTCATAATTAGTATCGAAGTTACTGTTACCTGACATAATTAGTATCGAAGTTACTGTTACCTGCCATAATTTGCATCGAAATTACAGTTACTTGTCATAATTAGTAACGAAGTTACAGTTACCTGCCATAATTAGTATCGAAATTAAAGTTACTTGTCATAATTAGTAACGAAGTTACAGTTACCTGTCATAATTATTATCGAAGTTACTGTTACCTGTCATAATTAGTATTGAAGTTACAGTTACCTACCATAATTTTTTAACAAAATTACAGTTATTGTCATAATTAGTAACGAAGTTAGAGTTTCTTGTCATAATTAGTATCGAAGTTACAGTTACTTGTCATAATTAGTATCGAAGTTACTGTTACCTGTCATAATAAGTATCGAAGTTACAGTTTCCTGCCAAAATTTGTATCGAAATTACAGTTACTTGTCATAATTAGTAACGAAGTAACAGTTACCTGTCATAATTAGTATCGAAGTTACAGTTACTTGTCATAATTAGTATCGAAGATACAGTTACTTGTCATAATTAGTATGGAAGTTACTGTTACTTGTCATAATTAGTATCGAAGTTACTGTTACCTGTCATATTTAGTAACAAAATTACAATTACCTGCCACAATTTGTAACGAAATTACAGTTACTTGTCATAATTAGTATCGAAGTTACAGTTACCTGGCAAAATTTGTATCGAAATTATAGTTACTTGTCATAATTAGTAACGAAGTTACAGTTACCTGTCATAATTAGTATCGAAGTTACAGTTACTTGTGGTAATTAGTATTGAAGTTACTGTTACTGGTCATAATTAGTATCGAAGTTACTGTTACCTGTCATAATAAGTATCGAAGTTACAGTTACCTGTCTTAATTTGTATCGAAATTACAGGGTCTTGTCATAATTAGTAACGAAGTTACAGTTGCCTGCCATAATTAGTATTGAAATTAAAGTTACTTGTCATAATTAGTAACGAAGTTACAGTTACCTGTCCTAATTAGTATCGAAGTTACTGTTACCTGTCATAATAAGTATTGAAGTTACAGTTACCTACCAAAATTTTTTATCAAAATTACAGTTACTTGTCATAGTTAGTAACGAAGTTAGAGTTTCTTGTCATAATTAGTATCGAAGTTACAGTTGTCTGTCATAATTTGTATCGAAGTTATAGTTACTTGTCATAATTAGTATCGAAGTTACTGTTACCTGTCATAATTAGTATCGAATTTACAGTTACCTGCCATAATTTGTATCGAAATTACAGTTACTTGTCATAATTAGTAACGAAGTTACAGTTACCTGTCATAATTAGTATCGAAGTTACAGTTACTTGTCATAATTAGTATCGAAGTTACTGTTACTTGTCATAATTAGTATCGAAGTTACTGTTACCTGTCATAATTAGTATCAAAATTACAATTACCTGCCTTAATTTGCAACGAAATTACAGTTACTTGTCATAATTAGTAACGAAGTTACAGTTGCCTGTCATAATTAGTATCGAAGTTACAGTTACCTCCCATAAATTGTAACAAAATTACAAATACTTGTCATAATTAGTAACGAAGTTACAGTTACCTGTCATAATTAGTATCGAAGTTACAGTTACTTGTCATAATTAGTATCGAAGTTACTGTTACCTGTCATAATTAGTATCGAAGTTACAGTTTCCTGCCAAAATTTGTATCGAAATTACAGTTACTTGTCATAATTAGTAACGAAGTTACAGTTACCTGCCATAATTTGTATCGAAATTACAGTTCCTTGTCATAATTAGTATCGAAGTTACAGTTACCTGTCATAATTAGCATCGAAGGTACTGTTACTTGTCATAATTAGTAACGAAGTTACAGTTACCTGTCATAATTAGTATCGAAGTTACAGTTACTTGTAATAATTAGTATCGAAGTTACTGTTACCTGTCATAATTAGTATCGAAATTACAATTACCTGCCATAATTTGCAACGAAATTACAGTTACTTGTCATAATTAGTAACGAAGTTACAGTTACCTGTCATAATTAGTATCGAAGTTACAGGTACTTGTCATAATTAGTATCGAAGTTACTGTTACCTGTCATAATTAGTATGGAAGGTACAGTTACCTGCCATAATTTGTATCGAAATTACAGGGACTTGTCATAATAAGTATCGAAGTTACAGTTACCTGCCAAAATTTGTATCGAAGTTACTGTTACCTGTCATAATTAGTATCGAAGTTACAGTTACCTGCCATAATTTTTATCGAAATTACAGTTACTTGTCATAATTAGTAACGAAGTTACAGTTACCTGCCACAATTTGTATCGAAATTACAGTTCCTTGTCATAATTAGTATCGAAGTTACAGTTACCTGTCACAATTAGCATCGAAGGTACCGTTACTTGTCATAATTAGTAACGAAGTTAGAGTTACCTGTCAAAATTTGTATCGAAATTACAGTTACTTGTCATAATTAGTAACGAAGTTACAGTTACCTGCCATAATTTGTATCGAAGTTACTGTTACCTGTCATAATTAGTATTGAAGTTACAGTTACCTACCATAATTTTTTAACAAAATTACAGTTACTTGTCATAATTAGTAACGAAGTTAGAGTTTCTTATCATAATTAGTATCGAAGTTACAGTTACCTGTCATAATTTGTACCGAAGTTATAGTAAATTGTCATAATTAGTATCGAAGATAGTGTTACCAGTCATAATTAGTATCGAAGTTACAGTTACCTGCCATAATTAGTATCGAAGTTACAGTTACCTGCCAAAATTTGTATCGAAATTAAAGTTACTTGTCATAATTAGTAACGAAGTTACAGTTACCTGTCATAATTAGTATCGAAGTTACATTTACATGTCATAATTAGTATCGAAGTTAAAGTTACCTGCCATAATTTGTATCGAAATTACAGGGACTTGTCATAATTAGTAACGAAGTTACAGTTACCTGCCATTATTAGTATCGAAATTAAAGTTACTTGTCATAATTAGTAACGAAGTTACAGTTACCTGTCATAATTAGTATCGAAGTTACTGTTACCTGTCATAATTAGTATTGAAGTTACAGTTACCTACCATAATTTTTTATCAAAATTACAGTTACTTGTCATAATTAGTAACGAAGGTAGAGTTTCCTGTCATAATTAGTATCGAAGTTACTGTTACCTGTCTAATTAGTATCGAAGTTACTGTTACCTGCCATAATTTGCATCGAAATTACAGTTACTTGTCGAAATTAGTAACGAAGTTACAGTTACCTGTCATAAATAGTATCGAAGTTACAGTTACTTGTCATAATTAGTATCGAAGTTACTGTTACCTGACATAATTAGTATCGAAGTTACTGTTACCTGCCATAATTTGCATCGAAATTACAGTTACTTGTCATAATTAGTAACGAAGTTACAGTTACCTGCCATAATTAGTATCGAAATTAAAGTTACTTGTCATAATTAGTAACGAAGTTACAGTTACCTGTCATAATTATTATCGAAGTTACTGTTACCTGTCATAATTAGTATTGAAGTTACAGTTACCTACCATAATTTTTTAAGAAAATTACAGTTATTGTCATAATTAGTAACGAAGTTAGAGTTTCTTGTCATAATTAGTATCGAAGTTACAGTTACTTGTCATAATTAGTATCGAAGTTACTGTTACCTGTCATAATAAGTATCGAAGTTACAGTTTCCTGCCAAAATTTGTATCGAAATTACAGTTACTTGTCATAATTAGTAACGAAGTTACAGTTACCTGTCATAATTAGTATCGAAGTTACAGTTACTTGTCATAATTAGTATCGAAGATACAGTTACTTGTCATAATTAGTATGGAAGTTACTGTTACTTGTCATAATTAGTATCGAAGTTACTGTTACCTGTCATATTTAGTAACAAAATTACAATTACCTGCCACAATTTGTAACGAAATTACAGTTACTTGTCATAATTAGTATCGAAGTTACAGTTACCTGGCAAAATTTGTATCGAAATTATAGTTACTTGTCATAATTAGTAACGAAGTTACAGTTACCTGTCATAATTAGTATCGAAGTTACAGTTACTTGTGGTAATTAGTATTGAAGTTACTGTTACTGGTCATAATTAGTATCGAAGTTACTGTTACCTGTCATAATAAGTATCGAAGTTACAGTTACCTGTCTTAATTTGTATCGAAATTACAGGGTCTTGTCATAATTAGTAACGAAGTTACAGTTGCCTGCCATAATTAGTATTGAAATTAAAGTTACTTGTCATAATTAGTAACGAAGTTACAGTTACCTGTCCTAATTAGTATCGAAGTTACTGTTACCTGTCATAATAAGTATTGAAGTTACAGTTACCTACCAAATTTTTTTATCAAAATTACAGTTACTTGTCATAGTTAGTAACGAAGTTAGAGTTTCTTGTCATAATTAGTATCGAAGTTACAGTTGTCTGTCATAATTTGTATCGAAGTTATAGTTACTTGTCATAATTAGTATCGAAGTTACTGTTACCTGTCATAATTAGTATCGAAGTTACAGTTACCTGCCATAATTTGTATCGAAATTACAGTTACTTGTCATAATTAGTAACGAAGTTACAGTTACCTGTCATAATTAGTATCGAAGTTACAGTTACTTGTCATAATTAGTATCGAAGTTACTGTTACTTGTCATAATTAGTATCGAAGTTACTGTTACCTGTCATAATTAGTATCAAAATTACAATTACCTGCCTTAATTTGCAACGAAATTACAGTTACTTGTCATAATTAGTAACGAAGTTACAGTTGCCTGTCATAATTAGTATCGAAGTTACAGTTACCTCCCATAAATTGTAACAAAATTACAAATACTTGTCATAATTAGTAACGAAGTTACAGTTACCTGTCATAATTAGTATCGAAGTTACAGTTACTTGTCATAATTAGTATCGAAGTTACTGTTACCTGTCATAATTAGTATCGAAGTTACAGTTTCCTGCCAAAATTTGTATCGAAATTACAGTTACTTGTCATAATTAGTAACGAAGTTACAGTTACCTGCCATAATTTGTATCGAAATTACAGTTCCTTGTCATAATTAGTATCGAAGTTACAGTTACCTGTCATAATTAGCATCGAAGGTACTGTTACTTGTCATAATTAGTAACGAAGTTACAGTTACCTGTCATAATTTGTATCGAAATTACAGTTACTTGTCATAATTAGTAACGAAGTTAGAGTTACTTGTCATAATTAGTATCGAAGTTACTGTTACCTGTCATAATTAGTATCGAAGTTACAGTTACCTGCCATAATTTGTATCGAAATTACAGTTACTTGTCATAATTAGTAACGATGTTACAGTTACCTGACATAATTAGTTTCGAAATTACAATTTCTTGTCATAATTAGTATCGAAGTTACTGTTAATTGTCATAATTAGTATCGAAGTTACAGTTACCTGCCATAATTTGTATCGAAATTACAGTTACTTGTCATAACTAGTAACGTAGTTACCGTTACCTGTCATCAATAGTATCGAAGTTAGAGTTACCTGCCATAATTAGTATCGAAGTTACTGTTACCTGTCATATTTAGTATCGAAGTTACTGTTTTCTGGCATAATTAGGATCGAAGTTACTGTTACCTGTCATAATTAGTATCGAAGTTACAGTTACCTGTCATAATTAGTATCGAAGTTACAGTTACCTGCCTTAATTTGTATCGAAATTACAGTTACTTGTCATAATTAGCAACGAAGTTACAGTTACTTGTCATAATTAGTATCGAAGTTACTGTTACCTGTCATAATTAGTATCGAAGTTACTAATACCTGTCATAATTAGTATCGAAGTTACAGTTACCTGCCATAATTTGTATCGAAATTACAGTTACTTGTCATAATGAGTAACGAAGTTACAGTTACCTGCCATAATTTGTATCGAAATTATAGTTATTTGTCATAATTAGTAACGAAGTTACAGTTACCTGTCGTAATTAGTATCGAAGTTACTTGTCATAATTAGTATCGAAGTTACTGTTACCTGTCATAATTAGTATCGAAATTGCAGTTACCTGCCATAATTTGTATCGAAATTAAAGTTACTTCTCATAATTAGTAACGAAGTTACAGTTACCTGCCATAATTAGTATCGAAATTACAGTTACTTGTCATAATTAGTAACGAAGTTGCTGTTACCTGTCATAATTAGTATCGAAGTTACTGTTACCTCTCATAATTAGTATCGAAGTTACAGTTACCTGCCATAATTTTTTATAAAATTACAGTTACTTGTCATAATTAGTAACGAAGTTAGATTTACTTGTCATAATTAGTATCGAAGTTACAGTTACCTGTCATAATTAGTATCGAAGTTACTGTTACCTGTCTAATTAGTATCGAAGTTACTGTTACCTGCCATAATTTGTATCGAAATTACAGTTACTTGTCATAATGAGTAACGAAGTTACAGTTACCTGCCATAAATAGTATCGAAGTTACAGTTACTTGTCATAATTAGTATCGAAGTTACTGTTACCTGTCATAATTAGTATCGAAGTTACAGTTACCTGCCATAATTTGTATCGAAATTACAGTTACTTGTCATAATTAGTAACGAAGTTACAGTTACCTGTCATAATTAGTATCGAAGTTACAGTTACTTGTCATAATTAGTATCGAAGTTACTGTTACCTGCCAAAATTTGTATCGAAATTACAGGGACTTGTCATAATTATTAACGAAGTTACAGTTACCTGCCATAATTAGTATCGAAATTAAAGTTACTTGTCATAATTAGTAACGAAGTTACAGTTACCTGTCATAATTAGTATCGAAGTTACTGTTACCTGTCATAATTAGTATTGAATTTACAGAAACCTACCATAATTTTTTATCAAAATTACAGGTACTTGTTTTTTTTTTTTTTTTTTTTTTTTTTTTTTTTTTTTTTAATTACAGGTACTTGTGAAGCCTCCGTGGCTTAGGCGGCAGCACACCGGCCTCTCACCGCTGGGTCCGTGGTTCAAATCCCGGTCACTCCATGTGAGATCTGTGCTGGACAGAACGGAGGCAGACAGGTTTTTCTCCGGGTACTCCGGTTTTCCCTGTCAAAATTTCATTCCAGCAACACTCTCCACTATCATTTCATTTCATCTGTCATTCATTTAATCATTGCCCCAGAGGAGTGCGTCAGGCCTCGGCAGCCGGCACAGTTCATATCCTCGCCGCTAGATGGGGGCTTCATTCATTCCATTCCTGACCCGGTCGGAGACTGGAAGCAGGCTGTGGATTTTCATTTTCACAGGTACTTGTCATAATTAGTAACGAAGGTAGAGTTTCCTGTCATAATTAGTATCGAAGTTACTGTTACCTGTCTAATTAGTATCGAAGTTACTGTTACCTGCCATAATTTGTATCGAAATTACAGTTACTTGTCATAATTAGTAACGAAGATACAGTTACCTGTCATAAATAGTATCGAAGTTACAGTTACTTGTCATAATTAGTATCGAAGTTACTGTTACCTGTCATAATTAGTATCGAAGTTACAGTTACCTGACAAAATTTGTATCGAAATTACAGTTACTTGTCATAATTAGTAACGAAGTTACAGTTACCTGTCATAATTAGTATCGAAGTTACAGTTACTTTTCATAATAAGTATCGAAGTTACTGTTACTTGTCATAATTAGTATCGAAGTTACTGTTACCTGTCATAATTAGTTTCAAAATTAAAATTACCTGCCATAATTTGCAACGAAATTACAGTTACTTGTCATAATTAGTAACGATGTTACAGTTACCTGTCATAATTAGTATCGAAGTTACAGTTACTTTTCATAATAAGTATCGAAGTTACTGTTACTTGTCATAATTAGTATCGAAGTTACTGTTACCTGTCATAATTAGTTTCAAAATTACAATTACCTGCCATAATTTGCATCGAAATTACAGTTACTTGTCGAAATTAGTAACGAAGTTACAGTTACCTGTCATAAATAGTATCGAAGTTACAGTTACTTGTCATAATTAGTATCGAAGTTACTGTTACCTGACATAATTAGTATCGAAGTTACTGTTACCTGCCATAATTTGCATCGAAATTACAGTTACTTGTCATAATTAGTAACGAAGTTACAGTTACCTGCCATAATTAGTATCGAAATTAAAGTTACTTGTCATAATTAGTAACGAAGTTACAGTTACCTGTCATAATTAGTATCGAAGTTACTGTTACCTGTCATAATTAGTATTGAAGTTACAGTTACCTACCATAATTTTTTAACAAAATTACAGTTATTGTCATAATTAGTAACGAAGTTAGAGTTTCTTGTCATAATTAGTATCGAAGTTACAGTTACCTGTCATAATTTGTACCGAAGTTATAGTTAATTGTCATAATTAGTATCGAAGATAGTGTTACCAGTCATAATTAGTATCGAATTTACAGTTACCTGCCATAATTTGTATCAAAATTACAGTTACTTGTCATAATTAGTAACGAAGTTACAGTTACCTGTCATAAATAGTATCGAAGTTACAGTTACTTGTCATAATTAGTATCGAAGTTACTGTTACCTGTCATAATAAGTATCGAAGTTACAGTTTCCTGCCAAAATTTGTATCGAAATTACAGTTACTTGTCATAATTAGTAACGAAGTTACAGTTACCTGTCATAATTAGTATCGAGGTTACAGTTACTTGTCATAATTAGTATCGAAGATACAGTTACTTGTCATAATTAGTATGGAAGTTACTGTTACTTGTCATAATTAGTATCGAAGTTACTGTTACCTGTCATATTTAGTAACAAAATTACAATTACCTGCCACAATTTGTATCGAAATTACAGTTACTTGTCATAATTAGTATCGAAGTTACAGTTACTTGTGATAATTAGTATTGAAGTTACTGTTACTTGTCATAATTAGTATCGAAGTTACTGTTACCTGTCATAATAAGTATCGAAGTTACAGTTACCTGTCTTAATTTGTATCGAAATTACAGGGTCTTGTCATAATTAGTAACGAAGTTACAGTTGCCTGCCATAATTAGTATTGAAATTAAAGTTACTTGTCATAATTAGTAACGAAGTTACAGTTACCTGTCCTAATTAGTATCGAAGTTACTGTTACCTGTCATAATAAGTATTGAAGTTACAGTTACCTACCAAAATTTTTAATCAAAATTACAGTTACTTGTCATAGTTAGTAACGAAGTTAGAGTTTCTTGTCATAATTAGTATCGAAGTTACAGTTTTCTGTCATAATTTGTATCGAAGTTATAGTTACTTGTCATAATTAGTATCGAAGTTACTGTTACCTGTCATAATTAGTATCGAAGTTACAGTTACCTGCCATAATTTGTATCGAAATAACAGTTACTTGTCATAATTAGTAATGAAGTTACAGTTACCTGTCATAATTAGTATCGAAGTTACAGTTACTTGTCATAATTAGTATCGACGTTACTGTTACTTGTCATAATTAGTATCGAAGTTACTGTTACCTGTCATAATTAGTATCAAAATTACAATTACCTGCCTTAATTTGCAACGAAATTACAGTTACTTGTCATAATTAGTAACGAAGTTACAGTTGCCTGTCATAATTAGTATCGAAGTTACAGTTACCTGCCATAAATTGTAACAAAATTACAAATACTTGTCATAATTAGTAACGAAGTTACAGTTACCTGTCATAATTAGTATCGAAGTTACAGTTACTTGTCATAATTAGTATCGAAGTTACTGTTACCTGTCATAATTAGTATCGAAGTTACAGTTTCCTGCCAAAATTTGTATCGAAATTACAGTTACTTGTCATAATTAGTAACGAAGTTACAGTTACCTGCCATAATTTGTATCGAAATTACAGTTCCTTGTCATAATTAGTATCGAAGTTACAGTTACCTGTCATAATTAGCATCGAAGGTACTGTTACTTGTCATAATTAGTAACGAAGTTACAGTTACCTGTCATAATTTGTATCGAAATTACAGTTACTTGTCATAATTAGTAACGAAGTTAGAGTTACTTGTCATAATTAGTATCGAAGTTACTGTTACCTGTCATAATTAGTATCGAAGTTACAGTTACCTGCCATAATTTGTATCGATATTACAGTTACTTGTCATAATTAGTAACGATGTTACAGTTACCTGACATAATTAGTTTCGAAATTACAATTTCTTGTCATAATTAGTATCGAAGTTACTGTTAATTGTCATAATTAGTATCGAAGTTACAGTTACCTGCCATAAATTGTAACAAAATTACAAATACTTGTCATAATTAGTAACGAAGTTACAGTTACCTGTCATAATTAGTATCGAAGTTACAGTTACTTGTCATAATTAGTATCGAAGTTACTGTTACCTGTCATAATTAGTATCGAAGTTACAGTTTCCTGCCAAAATTTGTATCGAAATTACAGTTACTTGTCATAATTAGTAACGAAGTTACAGTTACCTGCCATAATTTGTATCGAAATTACAGTTCCTTGTCATAATTAGTATCGAAGTTACAGTTACCTGTCATAATTAGCATCGAAGGTACTGTTACTTGTCATAATTAGTAACGAAGTTACAGTTACCTGTCATAATTTGTATCGAAATTACAGTTACTTGTCATAATTAGTAACGAAGTTAGAGTTACTTGTCATAATTAGTATCGAAGTTACTGTTACCTGTCATAATTAGTATCGAAGTTACAGTTACCTGCCATAATTTGTATCGAAATTACAGTTACTTGTCATAATTAGTAACGATGTTACAGTTACCTGACATAATTAGTTTCGAAATTACAATTTCTTGTCATAATTAGTATCGAAGTTACTGTTAATTGTCATAATTAGTATCGAAGTTACAGTTACCTGCCATAATTTGTATCGAAATTACAGTTACTTGTCATAACTAGTAACGTAGTTACAGTTACCTGTCATCAATAGTATCGAAGTTAGAGTTACCTGCCATAATTAGTATCGAAGTTACTGTTACCTGTCATATTTAGTATCGAAGTTACTGTTTTCTGGCATAATTAGGATCGAAGTTACTGTTACCTGTCATAATTAGTATCGAAGTTACAGTTACCTGTCATAATTAGTATCGAAGTTACAGTTACCTGCCTTAATTTGTATCGAAATTACAGTTACTTGTCATAATTAGCAACGAAGTTACAGTTACTTGTCATAATTAGTATCGAAGTTACTGTTACCTGTCATAATTAGTATCGAAGTTACTAATACCTGTCATAATTAGTATCGAAGTTACAGTTACCTGCCATAATTTGTATCGAAATTATAGTTATTTGTCATAATTAGTAACGAAGTTACAGTTACCTGTCGTAATTAGTATCGATGTTACTTGTCATAATTAGTATCGAAGTTACTGTTACCTGTCATAATTAGTATCGAAATTGCATTTACCTGCCATAATTTGTATCGAAATTAAAGTTACTTCTCATAATTAGTAACGAAGTTACAGTTTCCTGCCATAATTAGTATCGAAATTACAGTTACTTGTCATAATTAGTAACGAAGTTGCTGTTACCTGTCATAATTAGTATCGAAGTTACTGTTACCTCTCATAATTAGTATCGAAGTTACAGTTACCTGCCATAATTTTTTATAAAATTACAGTTACTTGTCATAATTAGTAACGAAGTTAGATTTACTTGTCATAATTAGTATCGAAGTTACAGTTACCTGTCATAATTAGTATCGAAGTTACTGTTACCTGTCTAATTAGTATCGAAGTTACTGTTACCTGCCATAATTTGTATCGAAATTACAGTTACTTGTCATAATTAGTAACGAAGTTACAGTTACCTGCCATAAATAGTATCGAAGTTACAGTTACTTGTCATAATTAGTATCGAAGTTACTGTTACCTGTCATAATTAGTATCGAAGTTACAGTTACCTGCCAAAATTTGTATCGAAATTACAGTTACTTGTCATAATTAGTAACGAAGTTACAGTTACCTGTCATAATTAGTATCGAAGTTACAGTTACTTGTCATAAATAGTATCGAAGTTACTGTTACCTGCCAAAATTTGTATCGAAATTACAGGGACTTGTCATAATTATTAACGAAGTTACAGTTACCTGCCCTAATTAGTATCGAAATTAAAGTTACTTGTCATAATTAGTAACGAAGTTACAGTTACCTGTCATAATTAGTATCGAAGTTACTGTTACCTGTCATAATTAGTATTGAATTTACAGAAACCTACCATAATTTTTATCAAAATTACAGGTACTTGTCATAATTAGTAACGAAGGTAGAGTTTCCTGTCATAATTAGTATCGAAGTTACTGTTACCTGTCTAATTAGTATCGAAGTTACTGTTACCTGCCATAATTTGTATCGAAATTACAGTTACTTGTCATAATTAGTAACGAAGATACAGTTACCTGTCATAAATAGTATCGAAGTTACAGTTACTTGTCATAATTAGTATCGAAGTTACTGTTACCTGTCATAATTAGTATCGAAGTTACAGTTACCTGCCAAAATTTGTATCGAAATTACAGTTACTTGTCATAATTAGTAACGAAGTTACAGTTACCTGTCATAATTAGTATCGAAGTTACAGTTACTTTTCATAATAAGTATCGAAGTTACTGTTACTTGTCATAATTAGTATCGAAGTTACTGTTACCTGTCATAATTAGTTTCAAAATTACAATTACCTGCCATAATTTGCAACGAAATTACAGTTACTTGTCATAATTAGTAACGATGTTACAGTTACCTGTCATAATTAGTATCGAAGTTACTGTTACCTGTCATAATTAGTTTCAAAATTACAATTACCTGCCATAATTTGCATCGAAATTACAGTTACTTGTCGAAATTAGTAACGAAGTTACAGTTACCTGTCATAAATAGTATCGAAGTTACAGTTACTTGTCATAATTAGTATCGAAGTTACTGTTACCTGACATATTTAGTATCGAAGTTACTGTTACCTGCCATAATTTGCATCGAAATTACAGTTACTTGTCATAATTAGTAACGAAGTTACAGTTACCTGCCATAATTAGTATCGAAATTAAAGTTACTTGTCATAATTAGTAACGAAGTTACAGTTACCTGTCATAATTAGTATCGAAGTTACTGTTACCTGACATAATTAGTATTGAAGTTACAGTTACCTACCATAAATTTTTAACAAAATTACAGTTATTGTCATAATTAGTAACGAAGTTAGAGTTTCTTGTCATAATTAGTATCGAAGTTACAGTTACCTGTCATAATTTGTACCGAAGTTATAGTTAATTGTCATAATTAGTATCGAAGATAGTGTTACCAGTCATAATTAGTATCGAATTTACAGTTACCTGCCATAATTTGTATCAAAATTACAGTTACTTGTCAAAATTAGTAACGAAGTTACAGTTACCTGTCATAAATAGTATCGAAGTTACAGTTACCTGTCATAATTAGTATCGAAGTTACTGTTACCTGTCATAATAAGTATCGAAGTTACAGTTTCCTGCCAAAATTTGTATCGAAATTACAGTTACTTGTCATAATTAGTAACGAAGTTACAGTTACCTGTCATAATTAGTATCGAGGTTACAGTTACTTGTCATAATTAGTATCGAAGATACAGTTACTTGTCATAATTAGTATTGAAGTTACTGTTACTTGTCATAATTAGTATCGAAGTTACTGTTACCTGTCATAATAAGTATCGAAGTTACAGTTACCTGTCTTAATTTGTATCGAAATTACAGGGTCTTGTCATAATTAGTAACGAAGTTACAGTTGCCTGCCATAATTAGTATTGAAAATAAAGTTACTTGTCATAATTAGTAACGAAGTTACAGTTACCTGTCCTAATTAGTATCGAAGTTACTGTTACCTGTCATAATAAGTATTGAAGTTACAGTTACCTACCAAATTTTTTTATCAAAATTACAGTTACTTGTCATAGTTAGTAACGAAGTTAGAGTTTCTTGTCATAATTAGTATCGAAGTTACAGTTGTCTGTCATAATTTGTATCGAAGTTATAGTTACTTGTCATAATTAGTATCGAAGTTACTGTTACCTGTCATAATTAGTATCGAAGTTACAGTTACCTGCCATAATTTGTATCGAAATTACAGTTACTTGTCATAATTAGTAATGAAGTTACAGTTACCTGTCATAATTAGTATCGAAGTTACAGTTACTTGTCATAATTAGTATCGAAGTTACTGTTACTTGTCATAATTAGTATCGAAGTTACTGTTACCTGTCATAATTAGTATCAAAATTACAATTACCTGCCTTAATTTGCAACGAAATTACAGTTACTTGTCATAATTAGTAACGAAGTTACAGTTGCCTGTCATAATTAGTATCGAAGTTACAGTTACCTGCCATAAATTGTAACAAAATTACAAATACTTGTCATAATTAGTAACGAAGTTACAGTTACCTGTCATAATTAGTATCGAAGTTACAGTTACTTGTCATAATTAGTATCGAAGTTACTGTTACCTGTCATAATTAGTATCGAAGTTACAGTTTCCTGCCAAAATTTGTATCGAAATTACAGTTACTTGTCATAATTAGTAACGAAGTTACAGTTACCTGCCATAATTTGTATCGAAATTACAGTTCCTTGTCATAATTAGTATCGAAGTTACAGTTACCTGTCATAATTAGCATCGAAGGTACTGTTACTTGTCATAATTAGTAACGAAGTTACAGTTACCTGTCATAATTTGTATCGAAATTACAGTTACTTGTCATAATTAGTAACGAAGTTAGAGTTACTTGTCATAATTAGTATCGAAGTTACTGTTACCTGTCATAATTAGTATCGAAGTTACAGTTACCTGCCATAATTTGTATCGAAATTACAGTTACTTGTCATAATTAGTAACGATGTTACAGTTACCTGACATAATTAGTTTCGAAATTACAATTTCTTGTCAAAATTAGTATCGAAGTTACTGTTAATTGTCATAATTAGTATCGAAGTTACAGTTACCTGCCATAATTTGTATCGAAATTACAGTTACTTGTCATAACTAGTAACGTAGTTATAGTATCCTGTCATCAATAGTATCGAAGTTAGAGTTACCTGCCATAATTAGTATCGAAGTTACTGTTACCTGTCATATTTAGTATCGAAGTTACTGTTTTCTGCCATAATTAGGATCGAAGTTACTGTTACCTGTCATAATTAGTATCGAAGTTACAGTTACCTGCCTTAATTTGTATCGAAATTACAGTTACTTGTCATAATTAGCAACGAAGTTACAGTTACTTGTCATAATTAGTATCGAAGTTACTGTTACCTGTCATAATTAGTATCGAAGTTACTAATACCTGTCATAATTAGTATCGAAGTTACAGTTACCTGCCATAATTTGTATCGAAATTATAGTTATTTGTCATAATTAGTAACGAAGTTACAGTTACCTCTCGTAATTAGTATCGATGTTACTTGTCATAATTAGTATCGAAGTTACTGTTACCTGTCATAATTAGTATCGAAATTGCAGTTACCTGCCATAATTTGTATCGAAATTAAAGTTACTTCTCATAATTAGTAACGAAGTTACAGTTACCTGCCATAATTAGTATCGAAATTACAGTTACTTGTCATAATTAGTAACGAAGTTGCTGTTACCTGTCATAATTAGTATCGAAGTTACTGTTACCTCTCATAATTAGTATCGAAGTTACAGTTACCTGCCATAACTTTTTATAAAATTACAGTTACTTGTCATAATTAGTAACGAAGTTAGATTTACTTGTCATAATTAGTAACGATGTTACAGTTACCTGACATAATTAGTTTCGAAATTACAATTTCTTGTCAAAATTAGTATCGAAGTTACTGTTAATTGTCATAATTAGTATCGAAGTTACAGTTACCTGCCATAATTTGTATCGAAATTACAGTTACTTGTCATAACTAGTAACGTAGTTACAGTATCCTGTCATCAATAGTATCGAAGTTAGAGTTACCTGCCATAATTAGTATCGAAGTTACTGTTACCTGTCATATTTAGTATCGAAGTTACTGTTTTCTGCCATAATTAGGATCGAAGTTACTGTTACCTGTCATAATTAGTATCGAAGTTACTGTTACCTGTCTAATTAGTATCGAAGTTACTGTTACCTGCCATAATTTGTATCGAAATTACAGTTACTTGTCATAATTAGTAACGAAGTTACAGTTACCTGCCATAAATAGTATCGAAGTTACAGTTACTTGTCATAATTAGTATCGAAGTTACTGTTACCTGCCATAATTTGTATCGAAATTACAGGGACTTGTCATAATTATTAACGAAGTTACAGTTACCTGCCATAATTAGTATCGAAATTAAAGTTACTTGTCATAATTAGTAACGAAGTTACAGTTACCTGTCATAATTAGTATCGAAGTTACTGTTACCTGTCATAATTAGTATTGAATTTACAGAAACCTACCATAATTTTTTATCAAAATTACAGGTACTTGTCATAATTAGTAACGAAGGTAGAGTTTCCTGTCATAATTAGTATCGAAGTTACTGTTACCTGTCTAATTAGTATCGAAGTTACTGTTACCTGCCATAATTTGTATCGAAATTACAGTTACTTGTCATAATTAGTAACGAAGATACAGTTACCTGTCATAAATAGTATCGAAGTTACAGTTACTTGTCATAATTAGTATCGAAGTTACTGTTACCTGTCATAATTAGTATCGAAGTTACAGTTACCTGCCAAAATTTGTATCGAAATTACAGTTACTTGTCATAATTAGTAACGAAGTTACAGTTACCTGTCATAATTAGTATCGAAGTTACAGTTACTTTTCATAATAAGTATCGAAGTTACTGTTACTTGTCATAATTAGTATCGAAGTTACTGTTACCTGTCATAATTAGTTTCAAAATTACAATTACCTGCCATAATTTGCAACGAAATTACAGTTACTTGTCATAATTAGTAACGAAGTTACAGTTACCTGTCATAATTAGTATCGAAGTAACAGTTACTTGTCATAATTAGTATCGAAGTTACAGTTACCTGTCATAATTAGCATCGAAGGTACTGTTACTTGTCATAATTAGTATCGACGTTAGTGTTACCTGTCATAATAAGTAACGAAGTTACAGTTACCTGTCATAATTTGTATCGAAGTTATAGTTACTTGTCATAATTAGTATCGAAGTTACTGTTACCTGTCATAATTAGTATCGAAGTTACAGTTACCTGCCATAATTTGTATCGAAATTACAGTTACTTGTCATAATTAGTAACGAAGTTACAGTTACCGGTCATAATTAGTATCGAAGTTACAGTTACTTGTCATAATTAGTATCGAAGTTACTGTTACTTGTCATAATTAGTATCGAAGTAACTGTTACCTGTCATAATTAGTATCGAAGTTACAGTTACTTGTCATAATTAGTATCGTAGTTACAGTTACCTGTCATAATTTGCTTCGAAGTTATAGTTACTTGTCATAATTAGTACAGAAGTTACTGTTACCTGTCATAATTAGTATTGAAGTTACAGTTACCTACCAATTTTTTTAAATCAAAATTACAGTTACTTGTCATAATTAGTAACGAAGTTAGATTTTCTTGTCATAATTAGTATCGAAGTTACAGTTACCTGTCATAATTTGTATCGAAGTTATAGTTACTTGTCATAATTAGTAACGAAGTTACTGTTATCTGTCATAATTAGTATCGAAGTTACAATTACCTGCCATAAATTGTAACAAAATCAAAAATACTTGTCATAATTAGTATCGAAGTTACAGTTACCTGCCATAAATTGTAACAAAATCAAAAATACTTGTCATAATTAGTAACGAAGTTACAGTTACCTGTCACAATTAGTATCGAAGTTACAGTTACTTGTCATAATTAGTATCGAAGTTACTGTTACCTGTCATAATTAGTATCGAAGTTACAGTTTCCTGCCAAAATTTGTATCGAAATTACAGTTACTTGTCATAATTAGTAACGATGTTACAGTTACCTGCCATAATTTGTATCGAAATTACAGTTCCTTGTCATAATTAGTATCGAAGTTACAGTTACCTGTCATAATTAGCATCGAAGGTACTGTTACTTGTCATAATTAGTAACGAAGTTCCAGTTACCTGTCATAATTTGTATCGAAATTACAGTTACTTGTCATAATTAGTAACGAAGTTACAGTTTCCTGTCATAATTATAATCGAAGTTACTGTTACCTGTCATAATTAGTATGGAAGTTACAGTTACCTGCCATAATTTGTATCGAAATTACAGAGACTTGTCATAATTAGTATCGAAGTTACAGTTACCTGCCAAAATTTGTATCGAAATTACAGTTACTTGTCATAATTAGTAACGAAGTTACAGTTACCTGAAATAATTTGTATCGAAATTACAGTTCATTGTCATAATTAGAATCGAAGTTACAGTTACCTGTCATAATTAGCATCGAAGGTACTGTTACTTGTCATAATTAGTATCGACGTTACTGTTACCTGTCATAATTAGTATTGAAGTTACAGTTACCTACCATAATTTTTTATCAAAATTACAGTTACTTGTCATAATTAGTAACGAAGTTAGAGTTACTTGTCATAATTAGTATCGAAGTTACTGTTACCTGTCATAATTAGTATCGAAGTTACAGTTACCTGCCATAATTTGTATCGAAATTACAGTTACTTGTCATAATTAGTAACGATGTTACAGTTACCTGACATAATTAGTTTCGAAATTACAATTCCTTGTCATAATTAGTATCGAAGTTACTGTTAATTGTCATAATTAGTATCGAAGTTACAGTTACCTGCCATAATTTGTATCGAAATTACAGTTACTTGTCATAACTAGTAACGTAGTTACAGTTACCTGTCATCAATAGTATCGAACTTAGAGTTACCTGCCATAATTAGTATCGAAGTTACTGTTACCTGTCATATTTAGTATCGAAGTTACTGTTTTCTGTCATAATTAGGATCGAAGTTACTGTTACCTGTCATAATTAGTATCGAAGTTACAGTTACCTGTCATAATTAGTATCGAAGTTACAGTTACCTGCCTTAATTTGTATCGAAATTACAGTTACTTGTCATAATTAGCAACGAAGTTACAGTTACTTGTCATAATTAGTATCGAAGTTACTGTTACCTGTCATAATTAGTATCGAAGTTACTAATACCTGTCATAATTAGTATCGAAGTTACAGTTACCTGCCATAATTTGTATCGAAATTACAGTTATTTGTCATAATTAGTAACGAAGTTACAGTTACCTGTCGTAATTAGCATCGATGTTACTTGTCATAATTAGTATCGAAGTTACTGTTACCTGTCATAATTAGTATAGAAATTGCAGTTACCTGCCATAATTTGTATCGAAATTAAAGTTACTTCTCATAATTAGTAACGAAGTTACAGTTACCTGCCATAATTAGTATCGAAATTACAGTTACTTGTCATAATTAGTAACGAAGTTGCTGTTACCTGTCATAATTAGTATCGAAGTTACTGTTACCTCTCATAATTAGTATCGAAGTTACAGTTACCTGCCATAATTTTTTATAAAATTACAGTTACTTGTCATAATTAGTATCGAAGTTACAGTTACCTGACATAATTAGTATCGAAGTTACAGTTACTTGTCATAATTAGTATCGAAGTTACTGTTACCAGTCATAATAAGTATCGAAGTTACCGTTACCTGCCATAATTTGTATCGAAATTACAGTTACATGTCATAATTAGTTACAAAGTTCCAGTTACTTGTCATAATTATTATCGAAGTTACAGTTACCTGTCATAATTTTTTATCGAAATTACAGTTACTTGTCATAATTAGTATCGAAGTTACAGTTACCTGTCATAATTAGTAACGAAGTTACAGTTACTTGTCATAATTAGTATCGAAGTTACTGCTACCTGTCATAATTAGTATCGAAGTTACAGTTACCTGCCAAAATTTGTATCGGAATTACAGTTACTTGTCATAATTAGTAACGAAGGTAAAGTTTCCTGTCATAATTAGTATCGAAGTTACTGTTACCTGTCTAATTAGTATCGTAGTTACTGTTACCTGCCATAATTTGTATCGGAATTACAGTTACTTTTCATAATTAGTAACGAAGTTACAGTTACCTGCCATAAATAGTATCGAAGTTACTGTTACTTGTCATAATTTGTATCGAAGTTACTGTAACCTGTCATAATTAGTATCGAAGTTACAGTTACCTGCCAAAATTTGTATCGAAATTACAGTTACTTGTCATAATTAGTAACGAAGTTACAGTTACCTATCATAGTTAGTATCGAAGTTACAGTTACTTGTCATAATTAGTATCGAAGTTACTGTTACCTGCCATAATTTGTATCGAAATTACGGGGACTTGTCATAATTAGTAACGAAGTTACAGTTACCTGCCATAATTAGTATCGAAATTAAAGTTACTTGTCATAATTAGTAACGAAGTTACAGTTACCTGTCATAATTAGTATCGAAGTTACTGTTACCTGTCATAATTAGTATTGATTTACAGAAACCTACCAAAATTTTTTATCAAAATTACAGGTACCTGTCATAATTAGTAACGAAGGTAGAGTTTCCTGTCATAATTAGTATCGAAGTTACTGTTACCTGTCTAATTAGTATCGAAGTTACTGTTACCTGCCATAATTTGTATCGAAATTACAGTTACTTGTCATAATTAGTAACGAAGTTACAGTTACCTGTCATAAATAGTATCGAAGTTACAGTTACTTGTCATAATTAGTATCGAAGTTACTGTTACCTGTCATAATTAGTATCGAAGTTACAGTTACCTGCCAAAATTTGTATCGAAATTACAGTTACTTGTCATAATTAGTAACGAAGTTACAGTTACCTGTCATAATTAGTACCGAAGTTACAGTTACTTTTCATAATAAGTATAGAAGTTACTGTTACTTGTCATAATTAGTATCGAAGTTACTGGTACCTGTCATAATTAGTATCAAAATTAAAATTACCTGCCATAATTTGCAACGAAATTACAGTTACTTGTCATAATTAGTAACGAAGTTACAGTTACCTGTCATAATTAGTATCGAAGTTACAGTTACTTGTCATAATTAGTATCGAAGTTACAGTTACCTGTCATAATTAGCATCGAAGGTACTGTTACTTGTCATAATTAGTATCGACGTTACTGTTACCTGTCATAATAAGTAACGAAGTTACAGTTACCTGTCATAATTTGTATCGAAGTTATAGTTACTTGTCATAATTAGTATCGAAGTTACTGTTACCTGTCATTATTAGTATCGAAGTTACAGTTACCTGCCATAATTTGTATCGAAATTACAGTTACATGTCATAATTAGTAACGAAGTTACAGTTACCGGTCATAATTAGTATCGAAGTTACAGTTACTTGTCATAATTAGTATCGAAGTAACTGTTACCTGTCATAATTAGTATGGAAGTTACAGTTACCTGCAATAATTTGTATCGAAATTACAGAGACTTGTCATAATTGGTATCGAAGTTACAGTTACTTGTCATAATTGGTATCGAAGTTACAGTTACCTGTCATAATTAGCATCGAAGGTACTGTTACTTGTCATAATTAGTATCGACGTTACTGTTACCTGTCATAATAAGTAACGAAGTTACAGTTACCTGTCATAATTTGTATCGAAGTTATAGTTACTTGTCATAATTAGTATCGAAGTTACTGTTACCTGTCATAATTAGTATGGAAGTTGCAGTTACCTGCCATAATTTGTATCGAAATTACAGAGACTTGTCATAATTAGTATCGAAGTTACAGTTACCTGCCAAAATTTGTATCGAAATTACAGTTACTTGTCATAATTAGTAACGAAGTTACAGTTACCTGAAATAATTTGTATCGAAATTACAGTTCATTGTCATAATTAGAATCGAAGTTACAGTTACCTGTCATAATTAGCATCGAAGGTACTGTTACTTGTCATAATTAGTATCGACGTTACTGTTACCTGCCATAATTAGTATTGAAGTTACAGTTACCTACCATAATTTTTTATCAAAATTACAGTTACTTGACATAATTAGTAACGAAGTTAGAGTTACTTGTCATAATTAGTATCGAAGTTACTGTTACCTGTCATAATTAGTATCGAAGTTACGGTTACCTGCCATAATTTGTATCGAAATTACAGTTAATTGTCATAATTAGTAACGATGTTACAGTTACCTGACATAATTAGTTTCGAAATTACAATTTCTTGTCATAATTAGTATCGAAGTTACTGTTAATTGTCATAATTAGTATCGAAGTTACAGTTACCTGCCATAATTTGTATCGAAATTACAGTTTCTTGTCATAACTAGTAACGTAGTTACAGTTACCTGTCATCAATAGTATCGAAGTTAGAGTTACCTGCCATAATTAGTATCGACGTTACTGTTACCTGTCATATTTAGTATCGAAGTTACTGTTTTCTGTCATAATTAGGATCGAAGTTACTGTTACCTGTCATAATTAGTTTTCGAAGTTACAGTTACCTGTCATAATTAGTATTGAAGTTACAGTTACCTGCCTTAATTTGTATCGAAATTACAGTTACTTGTCATAATTAGCAACGAAGTTACAGTTACTTGTCATAATTAGTATCGAAGTTACTCTTACCTGTCATAATTAGTATCGAAGTTACTAATACCTGTCATAATTAGTATCGAAGTTACAGTTACCTGCCATAATTTGTATCGAAATTACAGTTATTTGTCATAATTAGTAACGAAGTTACAGTTACCTGTCGTAATTAGTATCGATGTTACTTGTCATAATTAGTATCGAAGTTACTGTTACCTGTCATAATTAGTATCGAAATTGCAGTTACCTGCCGTAATTTGTATCGAAATTAAAGTTACTTCTCATAATTAGTAACGAAGTTACAGTTACCTGCCATAATTAGTATCGAAATTACAGTTACTTGTCATAATTAGTAACGAAGTTGCTGTTACCTGTCATAATTAGTATCGAAGTTACTGTTACCTCTCATAATTAGTATCGAAGTTACAGTTACCTGCCATAATTTTTTATAAAATTACAGTTACTTGTCATAATTAGTAACGAAGTTAGATTTACGTGTCATAATTAGTATCGAAGTTACAGTTACCTGTCATAATTAGTATCGAAGTTACAGTTACTTGTCATAATTAGTATCGAAGTTACTGTTACCAGTCATAATAAGTATCGAAGTTACCGTTACCTGCCATAATTTGTATCGAAATTACAGTTACATGTCATAATTAGTTACAAAGTTCCAGTTACTTTTCATAATTATTATCGAAGTTACAGTTACCTGTCATAATTTTTTATCGAAATTACAGTTACTTGTCATAATTAGTATCGAAGTTACAGTTACCTGTCATAATTAGTAACGAAGTTACAGTTACTTGTCATAATTAGTATCGAAGTTACTGCTACCTGTCATAATTAGTATCGAAGTTACAGTTACCTGCCAAAATTTGTATCGGAATTACAGTTACTTGTCATAATTAGTAACGAAGGTAGAGTTTCCTGTCATAATTAGTATCGAAGTTACTGTTACCTGTCTAATTAGTATCGTAGTTACTGTTACCTGCCATAATTTGTATCGGAATTACAGTTACTTGTCATAATTAGTAACGAAGTTACAGTTACCTGCCGTAAATAGTATCGAAGTTACAGTTACTTGTCATAATTTGTATCGAAGTTACTGTTACCTGTCATAATTAGTATCGAAGTTACAGTTACCTGCCAAAATTTGTATCGAAATTACAGTTACTTGTCATAATTAGTAACGAAGTTACAGTTACCTGTCATAATTAGTATCGAAGTTACAGTTACTTGTCATAATTAGTATCGAAGTTACTGTTACCTGCCATAATTTGTATCGAAATTACGGGGACTTGTCATAATTAGTAACGAAGTTACAGTTACCTGCCATAATTTGTATCGAAATTAAAGTTACTTGTCATAATTAGTAACGAAGTTACAGTTACCTGTCATAATTAGTATCGAAGTTACTGTTACCTGTCATAATTAGTATTTATGTTACAGAAACCTACCATAAATTTTTATCAAAATTACAGGTACTTGTCATAATTAGTAACGAAGGTAGAGTTTCCTGTCATAATTAGTATCGAAGTTACTGTTACCTGTCTAATTAGTATCGAAGTTACTGTTACCTGCCATAATTTGTATCGAAATTACAGTTACTTGTCATAATTAGTAACGAAGTTACAGTTACCTGTCATAAATAGTATCGAAGTTACAGTTACATGTCATAATTAGTATCGAAGTTACTGTTACCTGTCATAATTAGTATCGAAGTTACAGTTACCTGCCAAAATTTGTATCGAAATTACAGTTACTTGTCATAATTAGTAACGAAGTTACAGTTACCTGTCATAATTAGTATCGAAGTTACAGTTACTTTTCATAATAAGTATCGAAGTTACTGTTACTTGTCATAATTAGTATCGAAGTTACTGTTACCTGTCATAATTAGTATCAAAATTACAATTACCTGCCATAATTTGCAACGAAATTACAGTTACTTGTCATAATTAGTAACGAAGTTACAGTTACCTGTCATAATTAGTATCGAAGTTACAGTTACTTGTCATAATTAGTATCGAAGTTACAGTTACCTGTCATAATTAGCATCGAAGGTACTGTTACTTGTCATAATTAGTATCGACGTTACTGTTACCTGTCATAATAAGTAACGAAGTTACAGTTACCTGTCATAATTTGTATCGAAGTTATAGTTACTTGTCATAATTAGTATCGAAGTTACTGTTACCTGTCATAATTAATATCGAAGTTACAGTTACCTGCCATAATTTGTATCGAAATTACAGTTACTTGTCATAATTAGTAACGAAGTTACAGTTACCGGTCATAATTAGTATCGAAGTTACAGTTACTTGTCATAATTAGTATCGAAGTAACTGTTACCTGTCATAATTAGTATGGAAGTTACAGTTACCTTCCATAATTTGTATCGAAATTACAGAGACTTGTCATAATTAGTATCGAAGATACAGTTACTTGTCATAATTAGTATCGAAGTTACAGTTACCTGTCATAATTAGCATCGAAGGTACTGTTACTTGTCATAATTAGTATCGACGTTACTGTTACCTGTCATAATAAGTAACGAAGTTACAGTTACCTGTCATAATTTGTATCGAAGTTATAGTTACTTGTCATAATTAGTATCGAAGTTACTGTTACCTGTCATAATTAGTATGGAAGTTACAGTTACCTGCCATAATTTGTATCGAAATTACAGAGACTTGTCATAATTAGTATCGAAGTTACAGTTACCTGCCAAAATTTGTATCGAAATTACAGTTACTTGTCATAATTAGTAACGAAGTTACAGTTACCTGAAATAATTTGTATCGAAATTACAGTTCATTGTCATAATTAGAATCGAAGTTACAGTTACCTGTCATAATTAGCATCGAAGGTACTGTTACTTGTCATAATTAGTATCGACGTTACTGTCACCTGTCATAATTAGTATCGAAGTTACAGTTACCTACCATAATTTTTTATCAAAATTACAGTTACTTGTCATAATTAGTAACGAAGTTAGAGTTACTTGTCATAATTAGTATCGAAGTTACTGTTACCTGTCATAATTAGTATCGAAGTTACAGTTACCTGCCATAATTTGTATCGAAATTACAGTTACTTGTCATAATTAGTAACGATGTTACAGTTACCTGACATAATTAGTTTCGAAATTACAATTTCTTGTCATAATTAGTATCGAAGTTACTGTTAATTGTCATAATTAGTATCGAAGTTACAGTTACCTGCCATAATTTGTATCGAAATTACAGTTACTTGTCATAACTAGTAACGTAGTTACAGTTACCTGTCATCAATAGTATCGAAGTTAGAGTTACCTGCCATAATTAGTATCGAAGTTACTGTTACCTGTCATATTTAGTATCGAAGTTACTGTTTTCTGTCATAATTAGGATCGAAGTAACTGTTACCTGTCATAATTAGTATCGAAGTTACAGTTACCTGTCATAATTAGTATCGAAGTTACAGTTACCTGCCTTAATTTGTATCGAAATTACAGTTACTTGTCATAATTAGCAACGAAGTTACAGTTACTTGTCATAATTAGTATCGAAGTTACTGTTACCTGTCATAATTAGTATCGAAGTTACTAATACCTGTCATAATTAGTATCGAAGTTACAGTTACCTGCCATAATTTGTATCGAAATTACAGTTATTTGTCATAATTAGTAACGAAGTTACAGTTACCTGTCGTAATTAGTATCGATGTTACTTGTCATAATTAGTATCGAAGTTACTGTTACCTGTCATAATTAGTATCGAAATTGCAGTTACCTGCCATAATTTGTTTCGAAATTAAAGTTACTTCTCATAATTAGTAACGAAGTTACAGTTACCTGCCATAATTAGTATCGAAATTACAGTTACTTGTCATAATTAGTAACGAAGTTGCTGTTACCTGTCATAATTAGTATCGAAGTTACTGTTTCCTCTCATAATTAGTATCGAAGTTAGAGTTACCTGCCATAATTTTTTATAAAATTACAGTTACTTGTCATAATTAGTAACGAAGTTAGATTTACTTGTCATAATTAGTATCGAAGTTACAGTTACCTGTCATAATTAGTATCGAAGTTACAGTTACTTGTCATAATTAGTATCGAAGTTACTGTTACCAGTCATAATAAGTATCGAAGTTACCGTTACCTGCCATAATTTGTATCGAAATTACAGTTACATGTCATAATTATTTACAAAGTTCCAGTTACTTTTCATAATTATTATCGAAGTTACAGTTACCTGTCATAATTTTTTATCGAAATTACAGTTACTTGTCATAATTAGTATCTAAGTTACAGTTACCTGTCATAATTAGTAACAAAGTTACAGTTACTTGTCATAATTAGTATCGAAGTTACTGCTACCTGTCATAATTAGTATCGAAGTTACAGTTACCTGCCAAAATTTTTATCGGAATTACAGTTACTTGTCATAATTAGTAACGAAGGTAGAGTTTCCTGTCATAATTAGTATCGAAGTTACTGTTACCTGTCTAATTAGTATCGTAGTTAGTGTTACCTGCCATAATTTGTATCGGAATTACAGTTACTTGTCATAATTAGTAACGAAGTTACAGTTACCTGCCATAAATAGTATCGAAGTTACAGTTACTTGTCATAATTTGTATCGAAGTTACTGTTACCTGTCATAATTAGTATCGAAGTTACAGTTACCTGCCAAAATTTGTATCGAAATTACAGTTACTTGTCATAATTTGTAACGAAGTTACAGTTACCTGTCATAATTAGTATCGAAGTTACAGTTACTTGTCATAATTAGTATCGAAGTTGCTGTTACCTGCCATAATTTGTATCGAAATTACGGGGACTTGTCATAATTAGTAACGAAGTTACAGTTACCTGCCATAATTAGTATCGAAATTAAAGTTACTTGTCATAATTAGTAACGAAGTTACAGTTACCTGTCATACTTAGTATCGAAGTTACTGTTACCTGTCATAATTAGTATTGATGTTACAGAAACCTACCATAAATTTTTATCAAAATTACAGGTACTTGTCATAATTAGTAACGAAGGTAGAGTTTCCTGTCATAATTAGTATCGAAGTTACTGTTACCTGTCTAATTAGTATCGAAGTTACTGTTACCTGCCATAATTTGTATCGAAATTACAGTTACTTGTCATAATTAGTAACGACGTTACAGTTACCTGTCATAAATAGTATCGAAGTTACCGTTACTTGTCATAATTAGTATCGAAGTTACTGTTACCTGTCATAATTAGTATGGAAGTTACAGTTACCTGCCAAAATTTGTATCGAAATTACAGTTACTTGTCATAATTAGTAACGAAGTTACAGTTACCTGTCATAATTAGTATCGAAGTTACAGTTACTTTTCATAATAAGTATCGAAGTTACTGTTACTTGTCATAATTAGTATGGAAGTTACTGTTACCTGTCATAATTAGTATCAAAATTACCATTGCCTGCCATAATTTGCAACGAAATTACAGTTACTTGTCATAATTAGTAACGAAGTTACAGTTACCTGTCATAATTAGTATCGAAGTTACAGTTACTTGTCATAATTAGTATCGAAGTTACAGTTACCTGTCATAATTAGCATCGAAGGTACTGTTACTTGTCATAATTAGTATCGACGTTACTGTTACCTGTCATAATAAGTAACGAAGTTACAGTTACCTGTCATAATTTGTATCGAAGTTATAGTTACTTGTCATAATTAGTATCGAAGTTACTGTTACCTGTCATAATTAGTATCGAAGTTACAGTTACCTGCCATAATTTGTATCGAAATTACAGTTACTTGTCATAATTAGTAACGAAGTTACAGTTACCGGTCATAATTAATATCGAAGTTACAGTTACTTGTCATAATTAGTATCGAAGTAACTGTTACTTGTCATAATTAGTATCGAAGTTACTGTTACCTGTCATAATTAGTATCAAAATTACAATTACCTGCCATAATTTGCAACGAAATTACAGTTACTTGTCATAATTAGTAACGAAGTTACAGTTACCTGTCATAATTAGTATCGAAGTTACAGTTACTTGTCATAATTAGTATCGAAGTTACAGTTACTTGTCATAATTAGTATCGAAGTTACAGTTACCTGTCATAATTAGCATCGAAGGTACTGTTACTTGTCATAATTAGTATCGACGTTACTGTTACCTGTCATAATAAGTAACGAAGTTACAGTTACCTGTCATAATTTGTATCGAAGTTATAGTTACTTGTCATAATTAGTATCGAAGTTACTGTTACCTGTCATAATTAGTATGGAAGTTACAGTTACCTGCCATAATTTGTATCGAAATTACAGAGACTTGTCATAATTAGTATCGAAGTTACAGTTACCTGCCAAAATTTGTATCGAAATTACAGTTACTTGTCATAATTAGTAACGAAGTTACAGTTACCTGAAATAATTTGTATCGAAATTACAGTTCATTGTCATAATTAGAATCGAAGTTACAGTTACCTGTCATAATTAGCATCGAAGGTACTGTTACTTGTCATAATTAGTATCGACGTTACTGTCACCTGTCATAATTAGTATCGAAGTTACAGTTACCTACCATAATTTTTTATCAAAATTACAGTTACTTGTCATAATTAGTAACGAAGTTAGAGTTACTTGTCATAATTAGTATCGAAGTTACTGTTACCTGTCATAATTAGTATCGAAGTTACAGTTACCTACCATAATTTTTTATCAAAATTACAGTTACTTGTCATAATTAGTAACGAAGTTAGAGTTACTTGTCATAATTAGTATCGAAGTTACTGTTACCTGTCATAATTAGTATCGAAGTTACAGTTACTTGCCATAATTTGTATCGAAATTACAGTTACTTGTCATAACTAGTAACGTAGTTACAGTTACCTGTCATCAATAGTATCGAAGTTAGAGTTACCTGCCATAATTAGTATCGAAGTTACTGTTACCTGTCATAATTAGTATCGAAGTTACTGTTTTCTGTCATAATTAGGATCGAAGTTACTGTTACCTGTCATAATTAGTATCGAAGTTACAGTTACCTGTCATAATTAGTATCGAAGTTACAGTTACCTGCCTTAATTTGTATCGAAATTACAGTTACTTGTCATAATTAGCAACGAAGTTACAGTTACTTGTCATAATTAGTATCGAAGTTACTGTTACCTGTCTAATTAGTATCGTAGTTAGTGTTACCTGCCATAATTTGTATCGGAATTACAGTTACTTGTCATAATTAGTAACGAAGTTACAGTTACCTGCCATAAATAGTATCGAAATTACAGTTACTTGTCATAATTTGTATCGAAGTTACTGTTACCTGTCATAATTAGTATCGAAGTTACAGTTACCTGCCAAAATTTGTATCGAAATTACAGTTACTTGTCATAATTTGTAAAGAAGTTACAGTTACCTGTCATAATTAGTATCGAAGTTACAGTTACTTGTCATAATTAGTATCGAAGTTACTGTTACCTGCCATAATTTGTATCGAAATTACGGGGACTTGTCATAATTAGTAACGAAGTTACAGTTACCTGCCATAATTAGTATCGAAATTAAAGTTACTTGTCATAATTAGTAACGAAGTTACAGTTACCTGTCATACTTAGTATCGAAGTTACTGTTACCTGTCATAATTAGTATTGATGTTACAGAAACCTACCATAAATTTTTATCAAAATTACAGGTACTTGTCATAATTAGTAACGAAGGTAGAGTTTCCTGTCATAATTAGTATCGAAGTTACTGTTACCTGTCTAATTAGTATCGAAGTTACTGTTACCTGCCATAATTTGTATCGAAATTACAGTTACTTGTCATAATTAGTAACGACGTTACAGTTACCTGTCATAAATAGTATCGAAGTTACAGTTACTTGTCATAATTAGTATCGAAGTTACTGTTACCTGTCATAATTAGTATGGAAGTTACAGTTACCTGCCAAAATTTGTATCGAAATTACAGTTACTTGTCATAATTAGTAACGAAGTTACAGTTACCTGTCATAATTAGTATCGAAGTTACAGTTACTTTTCATAATAAGTATCGAAGTTACTGTTACTTGTCATAATTAGTATCGAAGTTACTGTTACCTGTCATAATTAGTATCAAAATTACCATTACCTGCCATAATTTGCAACGAAATTACAGTTACTTGTCATAATTAGTAACGAAGTTACAGTTACCTGTCATAATTAGTATCGAAGTTACAGTTACTTGTCATAATTAGTATCGAAGTTACAGTTACCTGTCATAATTAGCATCGAAGGTACTGTTACTTGTCATAATTAGTATCGACGTTACTGTTACCTGTCATAATAAGTAACGAAGTTACAGTTACCTGTCATAATTTGTATCGAAGTTATAGTTACTTGTCAGAATTAGTATCGAAGTTACTGTTACCTGTCATAATTAGTATCGAAGTTACAGTTACCTGCCATAATTTGTATCGAAATTACAGTTACTTGTCATAATTAGTAACGAAGTTACAGTTACCGGTCATAATTAGTATCGAAGTTACAGTTACTTGTCATAATTAGTATCGAAGTAACTGTTACTTGTCATAATTAGTATCGAAGTTACTGTTACCTGTCATAATTAGTATCAAAATTACAATTACCTGCCATAATTTGCAACGAAATTACAGTTACTTGTCATAATTAGTAACGAAGTTACAGTTACCTGTCATAATTAGTATCGAAGTTACAATTACTTGTCATAATTAGTATCGAAGTTACAGTTACCTGTCATAATTAGCATCGAAGGTACTGTTACTTGTCATAATTAGTATCGACGTTACTGTTACCTGTCATAATAAGTAACGAAGTTACAGTTACCCGTCATAATTTGCTTCGAAGTTATAGTTACTTGTCATAATTAGTATCGAAGTTACTGTTACCTGTCATAATTAGTATTGATGTTACAGTTACCTACCAATTTTTTTATCAAAATTACAGTTACTTGTCATAATTAGTAACGAAGTTAGATTTTCTTGTCATAATTAGTATCGAAGTTACAGTTGAAAATGAAAATCCACAGCCTGCTTCCAGTCTCCGACCGGGTCAGGAATGGAATGAATGAAGCCCCCATCTAGCGGCGAGGATTTGAACTGTGCCGGCTGCCGAGGCCTGACGCACTCCTCTGGGGCAATGATTAAATGAATGACAGATGAAATGAAATGATAGTGGAGAGTGTTGCTGGAATGAAATTTTAACAGGGAAAACCGGAGTACCCGGAGAAAAACCTGTCTGCCTCCGCTTTGTCCAGCACAGATCTCACATGGAGTGACCGGGATTTGAACCACGGACCCAGCGGTGAGAGGCCGGCGTGCTGCCGCCTAAGCCACGGAGGCTTGAAGTTACAGTTACCTGTCATAATTTGTATCGAAGTTATAGTTACTTGTCATAATTAGTAACGAAGTTACTGTTATCTGTCATAATTAGTATCGAAGTTACAGTTACCTGCCATAAATTGTAACAAAATTACAAATACTTTTCATAATTAGTAACGAAGTTACAGTTACGTGTCATAATTAGTATCGAAGTTACAGTTACTTGTCATAATTAGTATCGAAGTTACTGTTACCTGTCATAATTAGTATCGAAGTTACAGTTTCCTGCCAAAATTTGTATCGAAATTACAGTTACTTGTCATAATTAGTAACGAAGTTTTAGTTACCTGCCATAATTTGTATCGAAATTACAGTTCCTTGTCATAATTAGTATCGAAGTTACAGTTACCTGTCATAATTAGCATCGAAGGTACTGTTACTTGTCATAATTAGTAACGAAGTTACAGTTACCTTCATAATTTGTATCGAAATTACTGTTACTTGTCATAATTAGTAACGAAGTTACAGTTTCCTGTCATAATTATAATCGAAGTTACTGTTACCTGTCATAATTTGTATCGAAATTACAGAGACTTGTCATAATTAGTATCGAAGTTACAGTTACCTGCCAAAATTTGTATCGAAATTACAGTTACTTGTCATAATTAGTAACGAAGTTACAGTTACCTGCCATAATTTGTATCGAAATTACAGTTCATTGTCATAATTAGAATCGAAGTTACAGTTACCTGTCATAATTAGCATCGAAGGTACTGTTACTTGTCATAATTAGTATCGACGTTACTGTTACCTGTCATAATTAGTATTGAAGTTACAGTTACCTACCATAATTTTTTATCAAAATTACAGTTATTTGTCATAATTAGTAACGAAGTTAGAGTTACTTGTCATAATTAGTATCGAAGTTACTGTTACCTGTCATAATTAGTATCGAAGTTACAGTTTCATGCCATAATTTGTATCGAAATTACAGTTACTTGTCATAATTAGTAACGATGTTACAGTTACCTGACATAATTAGTTTCGAAATTACAATTTCTTGTCATAATTAGTATCGAAGTTACTGTTAATTGTCATAATTAGTATCGAAGATACAATTACCTGCCATAATTTGTATCGAAATTACAGTTACTTGTCATAACTAGTAACGTAGTTACAGTTACCTGTCATCAATAGTATCGAAGTTAGAGTTACCTGCCATAATTAGTATCGAAGTTACTGTTACCTGTCAAAATTAGTATCGAAGTTACTGTTTTCTGTCATAATTAGGATCGAAGTTACTGTTACCTGTCATAATTAGTATCGAAGTTACAGTTACCTGTCATAATTAGTATCGAAGTTACAGTTACCTGCCATAATTTGTATCGAAATTACAGTTAATTGTCATAATTAGCAACGAAATTACAGTTACTTGTCATAATTAGTATCGAAGTTACTGTTACCTGTCATAATTAGTATCGAAGTTACTAATACCTGTCATAATTAGTATCGAAGTTAGTGTTACCTGCCATAATTTGTATCGAAATTACAGTTATTTGTCATAATTAGTAACGAAGTTACAGTTACCTGTCGTAATTAGTATCGATGTTACTTGTCATAATTAGTATCGAAGTTACTGTTACCTGTCATAATAAGTATCGAAATTGCAGTTACCTGCCATAATTTGTATCGAAATTAAAGTTACTTCTCATAATTAGTAACGAAGTTACAGTTACCTGCCATAATTAGTATCGAAATTACAGTTACTTGTCATAATTAGTAACGAAGTTGCTGTTACCTGTCATAATTAGTATCGAAGTTACTGTTACCTCTCATAATTAGTATCGAAGTTACAGTTACCTGCCATAATTTTTTATAAAATTACAGTTACTTGTCATAATTAGTAACGAAGTTAGATTTACTTGTCATAATTAGTATCGAAGTTACAGTTACCTGTCATAATTAGTATCGAAGTTTCAGTTACTTGTCATAATTAGTATCGAAGTTACTGTTACCAGTCATAATAAGTATCGAAGTTACCGTTACCTGCCATAATTTGTATCGAAATTACAGTTACATGTCATAATTAGTTACAAAGTTCCAGTTACTTGTCATAATTATTATCGAAGTTACTGTTACCTGTCATAATTTTTTATCGAAATTACAGTTATTTGTCATAATTATTATCGAAGTTACAGTTACCTGTCATAATTAGTAACGAAGTTACAGTTACTTGTCATAATTAGTATCGAAGTTACTGCTACCTGTCATAATTAGTATCGAAGTTACTTGTCATAATTAGTATCGAAGTTACTGTTACCTGTCATAATTAGTATCGAAGTTAGAGTTACCTGCCATAATTAGTATCGAAGTCATAATTTGTATCAGAATTACAGTTACTTGTCATAATTAGTAACGAAGGTAGAGTTTCCTGTCATAATTAGTATCGAAGTTACTGTTACCTGTCTAATTAGTATCGAAGTTACTCTTACCTGCCATAATTTTTATCGAAATTACAGTTACTTGTCATAATTAGTAACGAAGTTACAGTTACCTGCCATAAATAGTATCGAAGTTACAGTTACTTGTCATAATTAGTATCGAAGTTACTGTTACCTGTCATAATTAGTATCGAAGTTACAGTTACCTGCCAAAATTTGTATCGAAATTACAGTTACTTGTCATAATTAGTAACGAAGTTACAGTTACCTGTCATAATTAGTATCGAAGTTACAGTTACTTGTCATAATTAGTATCGAAGTTACTGTTACCTGCCATAATTTGTATCGAAATTACGGGGACTTGTCATAATTAGTAACGAAGTTACAGTTACCTGCCATAATTTGTATCGAAATTACAGTTACTTGTCATAATTAGTAACGAAGTTACAGTTACCTGTCATAATTAGTATCGATGTTACAGTTACTTGTCATAATTAGTATCGAAGTTACTGTTTCTTGTCATAATTAGTATCGAAGTTACAGTTACTTGTCATAATTAGTAACGAAGTTACAGTTACCTGTCATAATTAGTATCGAAGTTACAGTTACTTGTCATAATTAGTATCGAAGTTACAGTTACCTGTCATAATTAGCATCGAAGGTACTGTTACTTGTCATAATTAGTATCGACGTTACTGTTACCTGTCATAATAAGTAACGAAGTTACAGTTACCTGTCATAATTTGCTTCGAAGTTATAGTTACTTGTCATAATTAGTATCGAAGTTACTGTTACCTGTCATAATTAGTATTGAAGTTACAGTTACCTGTCATAATTAGTATCGAAGTTACAGTTTCCTGCCAAAATTTGTATCGAAATTACAGTTACTTGTCATAATTAGTAACGAAGTTACAGTTACCTGCCATAATTTGTATCGAAATTACAGTTCCTTGTCATAATTAGTATCGAAGTTACAGTTACCTGTCATAATTAGCATCGAAGGTACTGTTACTTGTCATAATTTGTAACGAAGTTACAGTTACCTTCATAATTTGTATCGAAATTACAGTTACTTGTCATAATTAGTAACGATGTTACAGTTTCCTGTCATAATTATAATCGAAGTTACTGTTACCTGTCATAATTTGTATCGAAATAACAGAGACTTGTCATAATTAGTATCGAAGTTTCAGTTACCTGCCAAAATTTGTATCGAAATTACAGTTACTTGTCATAATTAGTAACGAAGTTACAGTTACCTGCCATAATTTGTATCGAAATTACAGTTCATTGTCATAATTAGAATCGAAGTTACAGTTACCTGTCATAATTAGCTTCGAAGGTACTGTTACTTGTCATAATTAGTATCGACGTTACTGTTACCTGTCATAATTAGTATTGAAGTTACAGTTACCTACCATAATTTTTTATCAAAATTACAGTTACTTGTCATAATTAGTAACGAAGTTAGAGTTACTTGTCATAATTAGTATCGAAGTTACTGTTACCTGTCATAATTAGTATCGAAGTTACAGTTACCTGCCATAATTTGTATCGAAATTACAGTTATTTGTCATAATTAGTAACGATGTTACAGTTACCTGACATAATTAGTTTCGAAATTACAATTTCTTGTCATAATTAGTATCGAAGATACTGTTAATTGTCATAATTAGTATCGACGTTACAGTTACCTGCCATAATTTGTATCGAAATTACAGTTACTTGTCTTAACTAGTAACGTAGTTACAGTTACCTGTCATCAATAGTATCGAAGTTAGAGTTACCTGCCATAATTAGTATCGAAGTTACAGTTACCTGTCATATTTAGTATCGAAGTTACTGTTTTCTGTCATAATTAGGATCGAAGTTACTGTTACCTGTCATAATTAGTATCGAAGTTACAGTTACCTGTCATAATTAGTATCGAAGTTACAGTTACCTGCCAAAATTTGTATCGAAATTACAGTTACTTGTCATAATTAGTAACGAAGTTACAGTTACCTGCCATAAATAGTATCGAAGTTACAGTTACTTGTCATAATTTGTATCGAAGTTACTGTTACCTGTCATAATTAGTATCGAAGTTACAGTTACCTGCCAAAATTTGTATCGAAATTACAGTTACTTGTCATAATTAGTAACGAAGTTACAGTTACCTGTCATAATTAGTATCGAAGTTACAGTTACTTGTCATAATTAGTATCGAAGTTACTGTTACCTGCCATAATTTGTATCGAAATTACAGGGACTTGTCATAATTAGTAACGAAGTTACAGTTACCTGTCGTAATTAGTATCGATGTTACTTGTCATAATTAGTATCGAAGTTACTGTTACCTGTCATAATTAGTATCGAAATTGCAGTTACCTGCCATAATTTGTATCGAAATTAAAGTTACTTCTCATAATTAGTAACGAAGTTACAGTTACCTGCCATAATTAGTATCGAAATTACAGTTACTTGTCATAATTAGTAACGAAGTTGCTGTTACCTGTCATAATAAGTATCGAAGTTACTGTTACCTCTCATAATTAGTATCGAAGTTACAGTTACCTGCCATAATTTTTTATAAAATTACAGTTACTTCTCATAATTAGTAACGAAGTTAGATTTACATGTCATAATTAGTATCGAAGTTACAGTTACCTGTCATAATTAGTATCGAAATTACAGTTACTTGTCATAATTAGTATCGAAGTTACTGTTACCAGTCATAATAAGTATCGAAGTTACCGTTACCTGCCATAATTTGTATCGAAATTACAGTTACATGTCATAATTAGTTACAAAGTTCCAGTTACTTGTCATAATTATTATCGAAGTTACTGTTACCTGTCATAATTTTTTATCGAAATTACAGTTACTTGTTATAATTAGTATCGAAGTTACAGTTACCTGTCATAATTAGTAACGAAGTTACAGTTACTTGTCATAATTAGTATCGAAGTTACTGCTACCTGTCATAATTAGTATCGAAGTTACAGTTACCTGCCAAAATTTGTATCAGAATTACAGTTACTTGTCATAATTAGTAACGAAGGTAGAGTTTCCTGTCATAATTAGTATCGAAGTTACTGTTACCTGTCTAATTAGTATCGAAGTTACTCTTACCTGCCATAATTTGTATCGAAATTACAGTTACTTGTCATAATTAGTAACGAAGTTACAGTTACCTGCCATAAATAGTATCGAAGTTACAGTTACTTGTCATAATTTGTATCGAAGTTACTGTTACCTGTCATAATTAGTATCGAAGTTACAGTTACCTGCCAAAATTTGTATCGAAATTACAGTTACTTGTCATAATTAGTAACGATGTTACAGTTACCTGTCATAATTAGTATCGAAGTTACAGTTACTTGTCATAATTAGTATCGAAGTTACTGTTACCTGCCATAATTTGTATCGAAATTACAGGGACTTGTCATAATTAGTAACGAAGTTACAGTTACCTGCCATAATTAGTATCGAAATTAAAGTTACTTGTCATAATTAGTAACGAAGTTACAGTTATCTGTCATAATTAGTATCGAAGTTACTGTTACCTGTCATAATTAGTATTGAAGTTACAGTTACCTACCATAATTTTTTATCAAAATTACAGTTACTTGTCATAATTAGTAACGAAGGTAGAGTTTCCTGTCATAATTAGTATCGAAGTTACTGTTACCTGTCTAATTAGTATCGAAGTTACTGTTACCTGCCATAATTTGTATCGAAATTACAGTTACTTGTCATAATTAGTAACGAAGTTACAGTTACCTGTCATAAATAGTATCGAAGTTACAGTTACTTGTCATAATTAGTATCGAAGTTACTGTTACCTGTCATAATTAGTATCGAAGTTACAGTTACCTGCCAAAATTTGTATCGAAATTACAGTTACTTGTCATAATTAGTAACGAAGTTACAGTTACCTGTCATAATTAGTATCGAAGTTACAGTTACTTTTCATAATAAGTATCGAAGTTACTGTTACTTGTCATAATTAGTATCGAAGTTACTGTTACCTGTCATAATTAGTATCGAAATTACAATTACCTGCAACAATTTGTAACGAAATTATAGTTACTTGTCATAATTAGTAACGAAGTTAGAGTTACCTGTCATAATTAGTATCGAAATTACAGTTACTTGTCATAATTAGTATCGAAGTTACTGTTACCTGTCATAATTAGTATCGAAGTTACAGTTACCTGCCATAATTAGTATCGAAGTTACTGTTACCTGTCATAATAAGCATCTAAGTTACAGTTAATTGTCATAATTTGTATCGAAATTACAGGGACTTGTCATAATTAGTAACGAAGTTACAGTTACCTGTCCTAATTAGTATCTGAGTTACTGTTACCTGTCATAATTAGTATCGAGGTTACTGTTACCTGCCATAATTTGTATCGAAATTACAGTTACTTGTCATAATTAGTAACGAAGTTACAGTTACCTGCCATAAATAGTATCGAAGTTACAGTTACTTGTCATAATTTGTATCGAAGTTACTGTTACCTGTCATAATTAGTATCGAAGTTACAGTTACCTGCCAAAATTTGTATCGAAATTACAGTTACTTGTCATAATTAGTAACGAAGTTACAGTTACCTGTCATAATTAGTATCGAAGTTACAGTTACTTGTCATAATTAGTATCGAAGTTACTGTTACCTGCCATAATTTGTATCGAAATTACAGGGACTTGTCATAATTAGTAACGAAGTTACAGTTACCTGCCATAATTAGTATCGAAATTAAAATTACTTGTCATAATTAGTAACGAAGTTACAGTTATCTGTCATAATTAGTATCGAAGTTACTGTTACCTGTCATAATTAGTATTGAAGTTACAGTTACCTACCATAATTTTTTATCAAAATAACAGTTACTTGTCATAATTAGTAACGAAGGTAGAGTTTCCTGTCATAATTAGTATCGAAGTTACTGTTACCTGTCTAATTAGTATCGAAGTTACTGTTACCTGCCATAATTTGTATCGAAATTACAGTTACTTGTCATAATTAGTAACGAAGTTACAGTTACCTGTCATAAATAGTATCGAAGTTACAGTTACCTGCCAAAATTTGTATCGAAATTACAGTTACTTGTCATAATTAGTAACGAAGTTACAGTTACCTGTCATAATTAGTATCGAAGTTACAGTTACTTTTCATAATAAGTATCGAAGTTACTGTTACTTGTCATAATTAGTATCGAAGTTACTGTTACCTGTCATAATTAGTATCGAAATTACAATTACCTGCAACAATTTGTAACGTAATTACAGTTACTTGTCATAATTAGTAACGAAGTTAGAGTTACCTGTCATAATTAGTATCGAAATTACAGTTACTTGTCATAATTAGTAACGAAGTTACAGTTACCTGTCATAATTAGTATCGAAGTTACAGTTACTTGTCATAATTAGTATCGAAGTTACAGTTACCTGCCATAATTATTATCGAAGTTACTGTTACCTGTCATAATTAGTATCGAAGTTACTGTTTTCTGTCATAATTAGTATCGAAGTTACTGTTACCTGCCATAATTTGTATCGAAATTATAGTTACTTGTCATAATTAGTAACGAAGTTACAGTTACCTGTCATAATTAGTATCGAAGTTACAGTTTCTTGTCATAATTAGTATCGAAGTTACAATTACCTGTCATAATTTGTATCGAAGTTACAGTTATCTGCCATAATTTGTATCGAAATTACAGTTACTTGTCATAATTACAATGAAGTTACTGTTACTTGTCATAATTAGTATTGAAGTTACTGTAACCTGTCATAATTAGTATCGAAGTTACAGTTACCTGCCATAATTTGTATCGAAATTACAGTTACTTGTCATAATTAGTTACGATGTTAGAGTTACCTGTCATAATTAGTTTCGAAATTACAGTTTCTTGTCATAATTAGTATCGAAGTTACTGTTACTTGTCATAATTAGTATCGAAGTTACAGTTACCTGCCATAATTTGTATCGAAATTACAGTTACTTGTCATAACTAGTAACGTAGTTACAGTTACCTGTCATCAATAGTATCGAAGTTAGAGTTACCTGCCATAATTAGTATCGAAGTTATTGTTACCTGTCATATTTAGTATCGAAGTTACTGTTTTCTGTCATAATTAGGATCGAAGTTACTGTTACCTGTCATAATTAGTATCGAAGTTACAGTTACCTGTCATAATTAGTATCGAAGTTACAGTTACCTGCCATAAATTGTATCGAAATTAAAGTTACTTGTCATAATTAGCAACGAAGTTACAGTTACTTGTCATAATTAGTATCGAAGTTACTGTTACCTGTCAAAATTAGTATCGAAGTTACTGTTACCTGTCATAATTAGTATCGAAGTTACAGTTACCTGCCATAATTTGTATCGAAATTACTGTTATTTGTCATAATTAGTAACGAAGTTACAGTTACCTGTCGTAATTAGTATCGATGTTACTTGTCATAATTAGTATCGAAGTTACTGTTACCTGTCATAATTAGTATCGAAATTGCAGTTACCTGCCATAATTTGTATCGAAATTAAAGTTACTTCTCATAATTAGTAACGAAGTTACAGTTACCTGCCATAATTAGTATCGAAATTACAGTTACTTGTCATAATTAGTAACGAAGTTGCTGTTACCTGTCATAATTAGTATCGAAGTTACTGCTACCTCTCATAATTAGTATCGAAGTTACAGTTACCTGCCATAATTTTTTATAAAATTACAGTTACTTGTCATAATTAGTAACGAAGTTAGATTTACTTGTCATAATTAGTATCGAAGTTACAGTTACCTGTCATAATTAGTATCGAAGTTACAGTTACTTGTCATAATTAGTATCGAAGTTACTGTTACCAGTCATAATATGTATCGAAGTTACCGTTACCTGCCATAATTTGTATCGAAATTACAGTTACATGTCATAATTAGTTACAAAGTTCCAGTTACTTGTCATAATTATTATCGAAGTTACTGTTACCTGTCATAATTTTTTATCGAAATTACAGTTACTTGTCATAATTAGTATCGAAGTTACAGTTACCTGTCATAATTAGTAACGAAGTTACAGTTACTTGTCATAATTAGTATCGAAGTTACTGCTACCTGTCATAATTAGTATCGAAGTTACAGTTACCTGCCAAAATTTGTATCGGAATTACAGTTACTTGTCATAATTAGTAACGAAGGTAGAGTTTCCTGTCATAATTAGTATCGAAGTTACTGTTACCTGTCTAATTAGTATCGAAGTTACTGTTACCTGCCATAATTTGTATCGAAATTACAGTTACTTGTCATAATTAGTAACGAAGTTACAGTTACCTGCCATAAATAGTATCGAAGTTACAGTTACTTGTCATATTGAGTATCGAAGTTACTGTTACCTGTCATAATTAGTATCGAAGTTACAGTTACCTGCCAAAATTTGTGTCGAAATTACAGTTACTTGTCATAATTAGTAACGAAGTTACAGTTACCTGTCATAATTAGTATCGATGTTACAGTTACTTGTCATAATTAGTATCGAAGTTACTGTTACCTGCCATAATTTGTATCGAAATTACAGGCACTTGTCATAATTAGTAACGAAGTTACAGTTACCGGCCAAAATTTGTATCGGAATTACTGTTACTTGTCATAATTAGTAACGAAGGTAGAGTTTCCTGTCATAATTAGTATCGAAGTTACTGTTACCTGTCTAATTAGTATCGAAGTTACTGTTACCTGTCATAATTAGTATTGAAGTTACAGTTACCTACCATAATTTTTTATCAAAATTACAGTTACTTGTCATAATTAGTAACGAAGGTAGAGTTTCCTGTCATAATTAGTATCGAAGTTACTGTTACCTGTCTAATTAGTATCGAAGTTACTGTTACCTGCCATAATTTGTATCGAAATTACAGTTACTTGTCATAATTAGTAACGAAGTTACAGTTACCTGTCATAAATAGTATCGAAGTTACAGTTACTTGTCATAATTAGTATCGAAGTTACTGTTACCTGTCATAATTAGTATCAAAGTTACAGTTATCTGCCAAAATTTGTATCGAAATTACAGTTACTTGTCATAATTAGTAACGAAGTTACAGTTATCTGTCATAATTAGTATCGAAGTTACAGTTACTTTTCATAATTAGTATCGAAGTTACTGTTACCTGTCATAATTAGTATCGAAATTACAATTACCTGCCACAATTTGTAACGAAATTACAGTTACTTTTCATAATTAGTAACGAAGTTACAGTTACCTGTCATAATTAGTATCGAAATTACAGTTACTTGTCATAATTAGTATCGAAGTTACTGTTACCTGTCATAATTAGTATCGAAGTTACAGTTACCTGCTATAATTAGTATCGAAGTTACTGTTACCTGTCATAATAAGCATCTAAGTTACAGTTAATTGTCATAATTTGTATCGAAATTACAGCGACTTGTCATAATTAGTAACGAAGTTACAGTTACCTGTCATAATTAGTATTGAAATTAAAGTTACTTGTCATAATTAGTAACGAAGTTACAGTTACCTGTCCTAATTAGTATCTGAGTTACTGTTACCTGTCATAATTAGTATTGAAGTTACAGTTACCTACCATAATTTTTTATCAAAATTACATTTAATTGTCATAGTTAGTAACGAAGTTAGAGTTTCTTGTCATAATTAGTATCGAAGTTACAGTTACTTGTCATAATTATTATCGAAGTTACTGTTACCTGTCATAATTAGTATCGAAGTTACTGTTTTCTGTCATAATTAGTATCAAAGTTACTGTTACCGGTCATAATTAGTATCGAAGTTACAGTTACCTGCCATAATTTGTATCGAAATTACAGTTACTTGTCATGATTAGAATGAAGTTACTGTTACTTGTCATAATTAGTATCGAAGTTACTGTTACCTGTCATAATTAGTAACGAAGTTGCAGTTATCTGTCATAATTAGTATCGAAGTTACTGCTACCTGTCATAATTAGTATCGAAGTTACAGTAACCTGCCATAATTTTTTATGCAAATTACAGTTACTTGTCATAATTAGTAACGAAGTTAAAGTTTATTGTCATTATTAATATCGAAGTAACAGTTCCCTGTCATAATTAGTATCGAAGTTACAGTTACTTGTCATAATTAGTGTCGAAGTTACTGTTACCTGTCATAATTAGTATCGAAGTTACAGTTACCTGCCATAATTTGTATCGAAATTACAGTTACTTGTCATAATTAGTAACGATGTTACAGTTACCTGTCATAATTAGTTTCAAAATTACAGTTTCTTCTCATAATTAGTATCGAAGTTACTGTTACTTGTCATAATTAGTATCGAAGTTACAGTTACCTGCCATAATTTGTATCGAAATTACAGTTACTTGTCATAACTAGTAACGTAGTTACAGTTACCTGTCATCAATAGTATCGAAGTTAGAGTTACCTGCCATAATTAGTATCGAAGTTACTGTTACCTGTCATATTTAGTATCGAAGTTACTGTTTTCTGTCATAATTAGGATCGAAGTTACTGTTACCTGTCATAATTAGTATCGAAGTTACAGTTACCTGTCATAATTAGTATCGAAGTTATTGTTACCTGTCATAATTAGTATCGAAGTTACAGTTACCTGCCATAATTTGTATCGAAATTACAGTTATTTGTCATAATTAGTAACGAAGTTACAGTTACCTGTCGTAATTAGTATCTATGTTACAGTAACTTGTCATAATTAGTATCGAAGTTACTGTTACCTGTCATAATTAGTATCGAAATTGCAGTTACCTGCCATAATTTGTATCGAAATTAAAGTTACTTCTCATAATTAGAAACGAAGTTACAGTTACCTGCCATAATTAGCATCGAAATTACAGTTACTTGTCATAGTTAGTCACGAAGTTGCTGTTACCTGTCATAATTAGTATCGAAGTAACTGTTACCTCTCATAATTAGTATCGAAGTTACAGTTACCTGCCATAATTTTTTATCAAAATTACAGTTACTTGTCATAATTAGTTACAAAGTTCCAGTTACTTGTCATAATTAGTAACGACGTTACAGTTACCTGTCCTAATTAGTATCGATGTTACAGTAACTTGTCATAATTAGTATCGAAGTTACTGTTACCTGTCATAATTAGTATCGAAATTGCAGTTACCTGCCATAATTTGTATCGAAATTAAAGTTACTTCTCATAATTAGTAACGAAGTTAGAGTTACTTGTCATAATTAGTATCGAAGTTACAGTTACCTGTCATAATTAGTATCGAAGTTACAGTTACTTGTCATAATTAGTATCGAAGTTACTGTTACCAGTCATAATAAGTATCGAAGTTACCGTTACCTGCCATAATTTGTATCGAAATTACAGTTACTTGTCATAATTAGTTACAAAGTTCCAGTTACTTGTCATAATTATTATCGAAGTTACAGTTACCTGTCATAATTAGCTTCGAAGGTACTGTTACTTGTCATAATTAGTATCGACGTTACTGTTACCTGTCATAATTAGTATTGAAGTTACAGTTACCTACCATAATTTTTTATCAAAATTACAGTTACTTGTCATAATTAGTAACGAAGTTAGAGTTACTTGTCATAATTAGTATCGAAGTTACTGTTACCTGTCATAATTAGTATCGAAGTTACAGTTACCTGCCATAATTTGTATCGAAATTACAGTTATTTGTCATAATTAGTAACGATGTTACAGTTACCTGACATAATTAGTTTCGAAATTACAATTTCTTGTCATAATTAGTATCGAAGATACTGTTAATTGTCATAATTAGTATCGACGTTACAGTTACCTGCCATAATTTGTATCGAAATTACAGTTACTTGTCTTAACTAGTAACGTAGTTACAGTTACCTGTCATCAATAGTATCGAAGTTAGAGTTACCTGCCATAATTAGTATCGAAGTTACTGTTACCTGTCATATTTAGTATCGAAGTTACTGTTTTCTGTCATAATTAGGATCGAAGTTACTGTTACCTGTCATAATTAGTATCGAAGTTACAGTTACCTGTCATAATTAGTATCGAAGTTACAGTTACCTGCCAAAATTTGTATCGAAATTACAGTTACTTGTCATAATTAGTAACGAAGTTACAGTTACCTGCCATAAATAGTATCGAAGTTACAGTTACTTGTCATAATTTGTATCGAAGTTACTGTTACCTGTCATAATTAGTATCGAAGTTACAGTTACCTGCCAAAATTTGTATCGAAATTACAGTTACTTGTCATAATTAGTAACGAAGTTACAGTTACCTGTCATAATTAGTATCGAAGTTACAGTTACTTGTCATAATTAGTATCGAAGTTACTGTTACCTGCCATAATTTGTATCGAAATTACAGGGACTTGTCATAATTAGTAACGAAGTTACAGTTACCTGTCGTAATTAGTATCGATGTTACTTGTCATAATTAGTATCGAAGTTACTGTTACCTGTCATAATTAGTATCGAAATTGCAGTTACCTGCCATAATTTGTATCGAAATTAAAGTTACTTCTCATAATTAGTAACGAAGTTACAGTTACCTGCCATAATTAGTATCGAAATTACAGTTACTTGTCATAATTAGTAACGAAGTTGCTGTTACCTGTCATAATAAGTATCGAAGTTACTGTTACCTCTCATAATTAGTATCGAAGTTACAGTTACCTGCCATAATTTTTTATAAAATTACAGTTACTTCTCATAATTAGTAACGAAGTTAGATTTACATGTCATAATTAGTATCGAAGTTACAGTTACCTGTCATAATTAGTATCGAAGTTACAGTTACTTGTCATAATTAGTATCGAAGTTACTGTTACCAGTCATAATAAGTATCGAAGTTACCGTTACCTGCCATAATTTGTATCGAAATTACAGTTACATGTCATAATTAGTTACAAAGTTCCAGTTACTTGTCATAATTATTATCGAAGTTACTGTTACCTGTCATAATTTTTTATCGAAATTACAGTTACTTGTTATAATTAGTATCGAAGTTACAGTTACCTGTCATAATTAGTAACGAAGTTACAGTTACTTGTCATAATTAGTATCGAAGTTACTGCTACCTGTCATAATTAGTATCGAAGTTACTGTTACCTGTCTAATTAGTATCGAAGTTACTCTTACCTGCCATAATTTGTATCGAAATTACAGTTACTTGTCATAATTAGTAACGAAGTTACAGTTACCTGCCATAAATAGTATCGAAGTTACAGTTACTTGTCATAATTTGTATCGAAGTTACTGTTACCTGTCATAATTAGTATCGAAGTTACAGTTACCTGCCAAAATTTGTATCGAAATTACAGTTACTTGTCATAATTAGTAACGAAGTTACAGTTACCTGTCATAATTAGTATCGAAGTTACAGTTACTTGTCATAATTAGTATCGAAGTTACTGTTACCTGCCATAATTTGTATCGAAATTACAGGGACTTGTCATAATTAGTAACGAAGTTACAGTTACCTGCCATAATTAGTATCGAAATTAAAGTTACTTGTCATAATTAGTAACGAAGTTACAGTTATCTGTCATAATTAGTATCGAAGTTACTGTTACCTGTCATAATTAGTATTGAAGTTACAGTTACCTACCATAATTTTTTATCAAAATTACAGTTACTTGTCATAATTAGTAACGAAGGTAGAGTTTCCTGTCATAATTAGTATCGAAGTTACTGTTACCTGTCTAATTAGTATCGAAGTTACTGTTACCTGCCATAATTTGTATCGAAATTACAGTTACTTGTCATAATTAGTAACGAAGTTACAGTTACCTGTCATAAATAGTATCGAAGTTACAGTTACTTGTCATAATTAGTATCGAAGTTACTGTTACCTGTCATAATTAGTATCGAAGTTACAGTTACCTGCCAAAATTTGTATCGAAATTACAGTTACTTGTCATAATTAGTAACGAAGTTACAGTTACCTGTCATAATTAGTATCGAAGTTACAGTTACTTTTCATAATAAGTATCGAAGTTACTGTTACTTGTCATAATTAGTATCGAAGTTACTGTTACCTGTCATAATTAGTATCGAAATTACAATTACCTGCAACAATTTGTAACGAAATTACAGTTACTTGTCATAATTAGTAACGAAGTTAGAGTTACCTGTCATAATTAGTATCGAAATTACAGTTACTTGTCATAATTAGTATCGAAGTTACTGTTACCTGTCATAATTAGTATCGAAGTTACAGTTACCTGCCATAATTAGTATCGAAGTTACTGTTACCTGTCATAATAAGCATCTAAGTTACAGTTAATTGTCATAATTTGTATCGAAATTACAGGGACTTGTCATAATTAGTAACGAAGTTACAGTTACCTGTCCTAATTAGTATCTGAGTTACTGTTACCTGTCATAATTAGTATCGAAGTTACTGTTACCTGCCATAATTTGTATCGAAATTACAGTTACTTGTCATAATTAGTAACGAAGTTACAGTTACCTGCCATAAATAGTATCGAAGTTACAGTTACTTGTCATAATTTGTATCGAAGTTACTGTTACCTGTCATAATTAGTATCGAAGTTACAGTTACCTGCCAAAATTTGTATCGAAATTACAGTTACTTGTCATAATTAGTAACGAAGTTACAGTTACCTGTCATAATTAGTATCGAAGTTACAGTTACTTGTCATAATTAGTATCGAAGTTACTGTTACCTGCCATAATTTGTATCGAAATTACAGGGATTTGTCATAATTAGTAACGAAGTTACAGTTACATGCCATAATTAGTATCGAAATTAAAGTTACTTGTCATAATTAGTAACGAAGTTACAGTTATCTGTCATAATTAGTATCGAAGTTACTGTTACCTGTCATAATTAGTATTGAAGTTACAGTTACCTACCATAATTTTTTATCAAAATTACAGTTACTTGTCATAATTAGTAACGAAGGTAGAGTTTCCTGTCATAATTAGTATCGAAGTTACTGTTACCTGTCTAATTAGTATCGAAGTTACTGTTACCTGCCATAATTTGTATCGAAATTACAGTTACTTGTCATAATTAGTAACGAAGTTACAGTTACCTGTCATAAATAGTATCGAAGTTACAGTTACCTGCCAAAATTTGTATCGAAATTACAGTTACTTGTCATAATTAGTAACGAAGTTACAGTTACCTGTCATAATTAGTATCGAAGTTACAGTTACTTTTCATAATAAGTATCGAAGTTACTGTTACTTGTCATAATTAGTATCGAAGTTACTGTTACCTGTCATAATTAGTATCGAAATTACAATTACCTGCAACAATTTGTAACGAAATTACAGTTACTTGTCATAATTAGTAACGAAGTTAGAGTTACCTGTCATAATTAGTATCGAAATTACAGTTACTTGTCATAATTAGTAACGAAGTTACAGTTACCTGTCATAATTAGTATCGAAGTTACAGTTACTTGTCATAATTAGTATCGAAGTTACAGTTACCTGCCATAATTATTATCGAAGTTACTGTTACCTGTCATAATTAGTATCGAAGTTACTGTTTTCTGTCATAATTAGTATCGAAGTTACTGTTACCTGCCATAATTTGTATCGAAATTATAGTTACTTGTCATAATTAGTAACGAAGTTACAGTTACCTGTCATAATTAGTATCGAAGTTACAGTTTCTTGTCATAATTAGTATCGAAGTTACAATTACCTGTCATAATTTGTATCGAAGTTACAGTTATCTGCCATAATTTGTATCGAAATTACAGTTACTTGTCATAATTACAATGAAGTTACTGTTACTTGTCATAATTAGTATTGAAGTTACTGTAACCTGTCATAATTAGTATCGAAGTTACAGTTACCTGCCATAATTTGTATCGAAATTACAGTTACTTGTCATAATTAGTAACGATGTTAGAGTTACCTGTCATAATTAGTTTCGAAATTACAGTTTCTTGTCATAATTAGTATCTAAGTTACTGTTACTTGTCATAATTAGTATCGAAGTTACAGTTACCTGCCATAATTTGTATCGAAATTACAGTTACTTGTCATAACTAGTAACGTAGTTACAGTTACCTGTCATCAATAGTATCGAAGTTAGAGTTACCTGCCATAATTAGTATCGAAGTTATTGTTACCTGTCATATTTAGTATCGAAGTTACTGTTTTCTGTCATAATTAGGATCGAAGTTACTGTTACCTGTCATAATTAGTATCGAAGTTACAGTTACCTGTCATAATTAGTATCGAAGTTACAGTTACCTGCCATAAATTGTATCGAAATTAAAGTTACTTGTCATAATTAGCAACGAAGTTACAGTTACTTGTCATAATTAGTATCGAAGTTACTGTTACCTGTCAAAATTAGTATCGAAGTTACTGTTACCTGTCATAATTAGTATCGAAGTTACAGTTACCTGCCATAATTTGTATCGAAATTACTGTTATTTGTCATAATTAGTAACGAAGTTACAGTTACCTGTCGTAATTAGTATCGATGTTACTTGTCATAATTAGTATCGAAGTTACTGTTACCTGTCATAATTAGTATCGAAATTGCAGTTACCTGCCATAATTTGTATCGAAATTAAAGTTACTTCTCATAATTAGTAACGAAGTTACAGTTACCTGTCATAATTAGTATCGAAATTACAGTTACTTGTCATAATTAGTAACGAAGTTGCTGTTACCTGTCATAATTAGTATCGAAGTTACTGCTACCTCTCATAATTAGTATCGAAGTTACAGTTACCTGCCATAATTTTTTATAAAATTACAGTTACTTGTCATAATTAGTAACGAAGTTAGATTTACTTGTCATAATTAGTATCGAAGTTACAGTTACCTGTCATAATTAGTATCGAAGTTACAGTAACTTGTCATAATTAGTATCGAATTTACTGTTACCAGTCATAATATGTATCGAAGTTACCGTTACCTGCCATAATTTGTATCGAAATTACAGTTACATGTCATAATTAGTTACAAAGTTCCAGTTACTTGTCATAATTATTATCGAAGTTACTGTTACCTGTCATAATTTTTTATCGAAATTACAGTTACTTGTCATAATTAGTATCGAAGTTACAGTTACCTGTCATAATTAGTAACGAAGTTACAGTTACTTGTCATAATTAGTATCGAAGTTACTGCTACCTGTCATAATTAGTATCGAAGTTACAGTTACCTGCCAAAATTTGTATCGGAATTACAGTTACTTGTCATAATTAGTAACGAAGGTAGAGTTTCCTGTCATAATTAGTATCGAAGTTACTGTTACCTGCCATAATTTGTATCGAAATTACAGTTACTTGTCATAATTAGTAACGAAGTTACAGTTACCTGCCATAAATAGTATCGAAGTTACAGTTACTTGTCATATTGAGTATCGAAGTTACTGTTACCTGTCATAATTAGTATCGAAGTTACAGTTACCTGCCAAAATTTGTATCGAAATTACAGTTACTTGTCATAATTAGTAACGAAGTTACAGTTACCTGTCATAATTAGTATCGATGTTACAGTTACTTGTCATAATTAGTATCGAAGTTACTGTTACCTGCCATAATTTGTATCGAAATTACAGGCACTTGTCATAATTAGTAACGAAGTTACAGTTACCGGCCAAAATTTGTATCGGAATTACAGTTACTTGTCATAATTAGTAACGAAGGTAGAGTTTCCTGTCATAATTAGTATCGAAGTTACTGTTACCTGTCTAATTAGTATCGAAGTTACTGTTACCTGTCATAATTAGTATTGAAGTTACAGTTACCTACCATAATTTTTTATCAAAATTACAGTTACTTGTCATAATTAGTAACGAAGGTAGAGTTTCCTGTCATAATTAGTATCGAAGTTACTGTTACCTGTCTAATTAGTATCGAAGTTACTGTTACCTGCCATAATTTGTATCGAAATTACAGTTACTTGTCATAATTAGTAACGAAGTTACAGTTACCTGTCATAAATAGTATCGAAGTTACAGTTACTTGTCATAATTAGTATCGAAGTTACTGTTACCTGTCATAATTAGTATCAAAGTTACAGTTATCTGCCAAAATTTGTATCGAAATTACAGTTACTTGTCATAATTAGTAACGAAGTTACAGTTACCTGTCATAATTAGTATCGAAGTTACAGTTACTTTTCATAATTAGTATCGAAGTTACTGTTACCTGTCATAATTAGTATCGAAATTACAATTACCTGCCACAATTTGTAACGAAATTACAGTTACTTTTCATAATTAGTAACGAAGTTACAGTTACCTGTCATAATTAGTATCGAAATTACAGTTACTTGTCATAATTAGTATCGAAGTTACTGTTACCTGTCATAATTAGTATCGAAGTTACAGTTACCTGCTATAATTAGTATCGAAGTTACTGTTACCTGTCATAATAAGCATCTAAGTTACAGTTAATTGTCATAATTTGTATCGAAATTACAGGGACTTGTCATAATTAGTAACGAAGTTACAGTTACCTGTCATAATTAGTATTGAAATTAAAGTTACTTGTCATAATTAGTAACGAAGTTACAGTTACCTGTCCTAATTAGTATCTGAGTTACTGTTACCTGTCATAATTAGTATTGAAGTTACAGTTACCTACCAAATTTTTTTATCAAAATTACATTTAATTGTCATAGTTAGTAACGAAGTTAGAGTTTCTTGTCATAATTAGTATCGAAGTTACAGTTACTTGTCATAATTATTATCGAAGTTACTGTTACCTGTCATAATTAGTATCGAAGTTACTGTTTTCTGTCATAATTAGTATCGAAGTTACTGTTACCGGTCATAATTAGTATCGAAGTTACAGTTACCTGCCATAATTTGTATCGAAATTACAGTTACTTGTCATGATTAGAATGAAGTTACTGTTACTTGTCATAATTAGTATCGAAGTTACTGTTACCTGTCATAATTAGTAACGAAGTTGCAGTTATCTGTCATAATTAGTATCGAAGTTACAGCTACCTGTCATAATTAGTATCGAAGTTACAGTAACCTGCCATAATTTTTTATGCAAATTACAGTTACTTGTCATAATTAGTATCGAAGTTAAAGTTTATTGTCATTATTAATATCGAAGTAACAGTTCCCTGTCATAATTAGTATCGAAGTTACAGTTACTTGTCATAATTAGTGTCGAAGTTACTGTTACCTGTCATAATTAGTATCGAAGTTACAGTTACCTGCCATAATTTGTATCGAAATTACAGTTACTTGTCATAATTAGTAACGATGTTACAGTTACCTGTCATAATTAGTTTCAAAATTACAGTTTCTTCTCATAATTAGTATCGAAGTTACTGTTACTTGTCATAATTAGTATCGAAGTTACAGTTACCTGCCATAATTTGTATCGAAATTACAGTTACTTGTCATAACTAGTAACGTAGTTACAGTTACCTGTCATCAATAGTATCGAAGTTAGAGTTACCTGCCATAATTAGTATCGAAGTTACTGTTACCTGTCATATTTAGTATCGAAGTTACTGTTTTCTGTCATAATTAGGATCGAAGTTACTGTTACCTGTCATAATTAGTATCGAAGTTACAGTTACCTGTCATAATTAGTATCGAAGTTATTGTTACCTGTCATAATTAGTATCGAAGTTACAGTTACCTGCCATAATTTGTATCGAAATTACAGTTATTTGTCATAATTAGTAACGAAGTTACAGTTACCTGTCGTAATTAGTATCTATGTTACAGTAACTTGTCATAATTAGTATCGAAGTTACTGTTACCTGTCATAATTAGTATCGAAATTGCAGTTACCTGCCATAATTTGTATCGAAATTAAAGTTACTTCTCATAATTAGAAACGAAGTTACAGTTACCTGCCATAATTAGCATCGAAATTACAGTTACTTGTCATAGTTAGTCACGAAGTTGCTGTTACCTGTCATAATTAGTATCGAAGTAACTGTTACCTCTCATAATTAGTATCGAAGTTACAGTTACCTGCCATAATTTTTTATCAAAATTACAGTTACTTGTCATAATTAGTTACAAAGTTCCAGTTACTTGTCATAATTAGTAACGACGTTACAGTTACCTGTCCTAATTAGTATCGATGTTACAGTAACTTGTCATAATTAGTATCGAAGTTACTGTTACCTGTCATAATTAGTATCGAAATTGCAGTTACCTGCCATAATTTGTATCGAAATTAAAGTTACTTCTCATAATTAGTAACGAAGTTAGAGTTACTTGTCATAATTAGTATCGAAGTTACAGTTACCTGTCATAATTAGTATCGAAGTTACAGTTACTTGTCATAATTAGTATCGAAGTTACTGTTACCAGTCATAATAAGTATCGAAGTTACCGTTACCTGCCATAATTTGTATCGAAATTACAGTTACTTGTCATAATTAGTTACAAAGTTCCAGTTACTTGTCATAATTATTATCGAAGTTACTGTTACCTGTCATAATTTTTATCGAAATTACAGTTACATGTCATAATTAGTATCGAAGTTACAGTTACCTGTCATAATTAGTATCGAAGTTACAGTTACTTGTCATAATTAGTTTCGAAGTTACTGCTACCTGTCATAATTAGTATCGAAGTTACAGTTACCTGCCAAAATTTGTATCGGAATTACAGTTACTTGTCATAATTAGTAACGAAATTACAGTTACCTGCCATAATTTGTATCGAAATTACCGTTCCTTGTCATAATTAGTATCGAAGTTACAGTTACCTGGCATAATTAGCATCGAAGGTACTGTTACTTGTCATAATTAGTAACTAAGTTACAGTAATCTGTCATAATTTGTATCGAAATTACAGTTACTTGTCATAATTAGTAACGATGTTACAGTTTCCTGTCATAATTAATATCGAAGTTTCTATTACCTGTCATAATTATTATGGAAGTTACTGTTACCTGCCATAATTAGTAATGAAATTAAAGTTACTTGTCATAATTAGTAACGAAGTTACAGTTACCTGTCATAATTAGTATCGAAGTTACTTCTACCTGTCATAATTAGTATTGAAGTTACAGTTACCTACCATAATTTTTTATCAGAATTACAGTTACTTGTCATAATTAGTAACGAAGTTACAGTTACCTGTCATAATTAGTATCGAAGTTACTTCTACCTGTCATAATTAGTATTGAAGTTACAGTTACCTACCATAATTTTTTATCAGAATTACAGTTACTTGTCATAATTAGTAACGAAGTTAGAGTTTCTTGTCATAATAAGTATCGAAGTTACAGTTACCTGTCATAATTTGTATCGAAGTTATAGTTAAATGTCATAATTTGTATCGAAGTTACTGTTACCTCTCTTAATTAGTATCGAAGTTACAGTTATCTGCCATAATTTGTATCGATATTATAGTTACTTGTCATAATTAGTATCGAAGTTACTGTTGCCTGTCATAATTAGTATCGACGTTACAGTTACCTGCCATAATTTGTATCGAAATTACAGTTACTTGTCATAATTAGTAACGAAGTTATAGTTACCTGTCATAATTAGTACCGAAGTTACAGTTACTTGTCATAATTAGTACCGAAGTTACAGTTACCGGCCATAATTATTATCGAAGTTACTGTTACCTGTCATAATTAGTATCGAAGTTACTGTTTTCTGTCATAATTAGTATCGAAGTAACTGTTACCTGTCATAATAAGTATCGAAGTTACAGTAACCTGCCATAATTTGTATCGAAATTACAGTTACTTGTCATAATTAGAATGAAGTTACTGTTACTTGTCATAATTAGTATCGAAGATACTGTTACCTGTCATAATAAGTATCGAAGTTACAGTTACCTGCCATAATTTGTATCGAAATTACAGTTACCTGCCATAATTTCTATCGAAATTACAGTTACTTGTCTTAATTAGTAACGAAGTTACAGTTACTTGCCATAATTAGTATAGAAATTACAATTACTTGTCATAATTAGTAACGAAGTTGCAGTTACCTGTCATAATTAGTATCGAAGTTACTGCTACCTGTCATAATTAGTATCGAAGTTACTGTTTTCTGTCATAATTGGTATCGAAGTTACTGTTACCTGTCATAATTAGTATCGAAGTTACAGTAACCTGCCATAATTTGTATCGAAATTACAGTTACTTGTCATAATTAGAATGAAGTTACTGTTACTTGACATAATTAGTATCGAAGTTACTGTTACCTGTCATAATTAGTATCGAAGTTACTGTTACCTGTCATAATTAGTATCGAAATTACAATTACCTGCCATAATTTGTAACGAAATTACAGTTACTTGTCATAATTAGTAACGAAGTTACAGTTACTTGTCATAATTAGTATCGATGTTACTGTTACCTGTCATAATTAGTATCGAAGTTACTGTAACCTGTCATAATTAGTATCGAAGTTACAGTTACCTGCCATAATTTGTATCGAAATTACAGTGACTTGTCATAATTAGTAACGAAGTTACAGTTGCCTGTCATAATTAGTATCGAAGTTACAGTTACTTGTAATATTTAGTATCGAAGTTACTGTTACCTGTCATAATTAGTATCGAAATTACAGTTACCTGCCATAATTTGTATCGAAATTACAGTTACTTGTCATAATTAGTAACGAAGTTACAGTTACTTGCCAAAATTAGTATAGAAATTACAGTTACTTGTCATAATTAGTAACGAAGTTACAGTTACCTGTCATAATTTGTTCCGAAATTACATTTACTTGTCATAATTAGTAACGAAGTTACAGTTACTTGCCAAAATTAGTATAGAAATTACAGTTACTTGTCATAATAAGTAACGAAGTTACAGTTACCTGTCGTAATTAGTATCGATGTTACTTGTCATAATTAGTATCGAAGTTACTCTTACCTGTCATAATTAGTATCGAAATTGCAGTTACCTGCCATAATTTGTATCGAAATTAAAGTTACTTGTCATAATTAGTAACGAAGTTACAGTTACCTGCCATAATTTGTATCGAAATTACAGTTACTTGTCATAATTAGTAACGAAGTTACAGTTACTTGCCAAAATTAGTATAGAAATTACAGTTACTTGTCATAATAAGTAACGAAGTTACAGTTACCTGTCATAATTTGTATCGAAGTTATAGTTACTTGTCATAATTAGTATCGAAGTTACTGTTACCTGTCATAATTAGTATCGAAGTTACAGTTACCTGCCATAATTTGTATCGAAATTACAGTTACTTGTCATAATTAGTAACGAAGTTACAGTTACCGGTCATAATTAGTATCGAAGTTACAGTTACTTGTCATAATTAGTATCGAAGTAACTGTTACTTGTCATAATTAGTATCGAAGTTACTGTTACCTGTCATAATTAGTATCAAAATTACAATTACCTGCCATAATTTGCAACGAAATTACAGTTACTTGTCATAATTAGTAACGAAGTTACAGTTACCTGTCATAATTAGTATCGAAGTTACAGTTACTTGTCATAATTAGTATCGAAGTTACAGTTACCTGTCATAATTAGCATCGAAGGTACTGTTACTTGTCATAATTAGTATCGACGTTACTGTTACCTGTCATAATATGTAACGAAGTTACAGTTACCTGTCATAATTTGCTTCGAAGTTATAGTTACTTGTCATAATTAGTATCGAAGTTACTGTTACCTGTCATAATTAGTATTGAAGTTACAGTTACCTACCAATTTTTTTAATCAAAATTACAGTTACTTGTCATAATTAGTAACGAAGTTAGATTTTCTTGTCATAATTAGTATCGAAGTTACAGTTACCTGTCATAATTTGTATCGAAGTTGTAGTTACTTGTCATAATTAGTAACGAAGTTACTGTTATCTGTCATAATTAGTATCGAAGTTACAGTTATCTGCCATAAATTGTAACAAAATTACAAATACTTTTCATAATTAGTAACGAAGTTACAGTTACGTGTCATAATTAGTATCGAAGTTACAGTTACTTGTCATAATTAGTATCGAAGTTACTGTTACCTGTCATAATTAGTAACGAAGTTACAGTTACCTTCATAATTTGTATCGAAATTACATTTACTTGTCATAATTAGTAACGAAGTTACAGTTTCCTGTCATAATTATAATCGAAGTTACTGTTACCTGTCATAATTTGTATCGAAATTACAGAGACTTGTCATAATTAGTATCGAAGTTACAGTTACCTGCCAAAATTTGTATCGAAATTACAGTTACTTGTCATAATTAGTAACGAAGTTACAGTTACCTGCCATAATTTGTATCGAAATTACAGTTCATTGTCATAATTAGAATCGAAGTTACAGTTACCTGTCATAATTAGCATCGAAGGTACTGTTACTTGTCATAATTAGTATCGACGTTACTGTTACCTGTCATAATTAGTATTGAAGTTACAGTTACCTACCATAATTTTTTATCAAAATTACAGTTACTTGTCATAATTAGTAACGAAGTTAGAGTTACTTGTCATAATTAGTATCGAAGTTACTGTTACCTGTCATAATTAGTATCGAAGTTACAGTTTCATGCCATAATTTGTATCGAAATTACAGTTACTTGTCATAACTAGTAACGTAGTTACAGTTACCTGTCATCAATAGTATCGAAGTTAGAGTTACCTGCCATAATTAGTATCGAAGTTACTGTTACCTGTCATATTTAGTATCGAAGTTACTGTTTTCTGTCATAATTAATATCGAAGTTACTGTTACCTGTCATAATTAGTATCGAAGGTACAGTTACCTGTCATAATTAGTATCGAAGTTACAGTTACCTGCCATAATTTGTATCGAAATTACAGTTACTTGTCATAATTAGCAACGAAGTTACAGTTACTTGTCATAATTAGTAACGAAGTTACAGTTACCTGTCGTAATTAGTATCGATGTTACTTGTCATAATTAGTATCGAAGTTACTGTTACCTGTCATAATTAGTATCGAAATTGCAGTTACCTGCCATAATTTGTATCGAAATTAAAGTTACTTCTCATAATTAGTAACGAAGTTACAGTTACCTGCCATAATTAGTATCGAAATTACAGTTACTTGTCATAATTATCATCGAAGTTACAGTTACTTATCATAATTAGTATCGACGTTACTGTTACCAGTCATAATAAGTATCGAAGTTACCGTTACCTGCCATAATTTGTATCGAAATTACAGTTATATGTCATAATTAGTTACAAAGTTCCAGTTACTTGTCATAATTATTATCGAAGTTACTGTTACCTGTCATAATTTTTATCGAAATTACAGTTACTTGTCATAATTAGTATCGAAGTTACAGTTACCTGTCATAATTAGTAACGAAGTTACAGTTACTTGTCATAATTAATATCGAAGTTACTGCTACCTGTCATAATTAGTATCGAAGTTACTTGTCATAATTAGTATCGAAGTTACTGTTACCTGTCATAATTAGTATCGAAGTTAGAGTTACCTGCCATAATTAGTATCGAAGTCATAATTTGTATCAGAATTACAGTTACTTGTCATAATTAGTAACGAAGGTAGAGTTTCCTGTCATAATTAGTATCGAAGTTACTGTTACCTGTCTAATTAGTATCGAAGTTACTCTTACCTGCCATAATTTGTATCGAAATTACAGTTACTTGTCATAATTAGTAACGAAGTTACAGTTACCTGCCATAAATAGTATCGAAGTTACAGTTACTTGTCATAATTAGTATCGAAGTTACCGTTACCTGCCATAATTTGTATCGAAATTACAGTTACATGTCATAATTAGTTACAAAGTTCCAGTTACTTGTCATAATTATTATCGAAGTTACTGTTACCTGTCATAATTTTTTATCGAAATTACAGTTACCTCTCATAATTAGTAACGAAGTTACAGTTACTTGTCATAATTAGTATCGAAGTTACTGCTACCTGTCATAATTAGTATCGAAGTTACAGTTACCTGCCAAAATTTGTATCGGAATTACAGTTACTTGTCATAATTAGTAACGAACGTAGAGTTTCCTGTCATAATTAGTATCGAAGTTACTGTTACCTGTCTAATTAGTATCGAAGTTACTGTTACCTGCCATAATTTGTATCGAAATTACAGTTACTTGTCATAATTAGTAACGAAGTTACAGTTACCTGCCATAAATAGTATCGAAGTTACAGTTACTTGTCATATTGAGTATCGAAGTTACTGTTACCTGTCATAATTAGTATCGAAGTTACAGTTACCTGCCAAAATTTGTATCGAAATTACAGTTACTTGTCATAATTAGTAACGAAGTTACAGTTACCTGTCATAATTAGTATCGAAGTTACAGTTACTTGTCATAATTAGTATCGAAGTTACTGTTACCTGCCATAATTTGTATCGAAATTACAGGCACTTGTCATAATTAGTAACGAAGTTACAGTTACCGGCCAAAATTTGTATCGGAATTACAGTTACTTGTCATAATTAGTAACGAAGGTAGAGTTTCCTGTCATAATTAGTATCGAAGTTACTGTTACCTGTCTAATTAGTATCGAAGTTACTGTTACCTGTCATAATTAGTATTGAAGATACAGTTACCTACCATAATTTTTTATCAAAATTACAGTTACTTGTCATAATTAGTAACGAAGGTAGAGTTTCCTGTCATAATTAGTATCGAAGTTACTGTTACCTGTCTAATTAGTATCGAAGTTACTGTTACCTGCCATAATTTGTATCGAAATTACAGTTACTTGTCATAATTAGTAACGAAGTTACAGTTACCTGTCATAAATAGTATCGATGTTACAGTTACTTGTCATAATTAGTATCGAAGTTACTGTTACCTGTCATAATTAGTATCGAAGTTACAGTTACCTGCCAAAATTTGTATCGAAATTACAGTTACTTGTCATAATTAGTAACGAAGTTACAGTTACCTGTCATAATTAGTATCGAAGTTACAGTTACTTTTCATAATAAGTATCGAAGTTACTGTTACTTGTCATAATTAGTATCGAAGTTACTGTTACCTGTCATAATTAGTATCGAAATTACAATTACCTGCCACAATTTGTAACGAAATTACAGTTACTTGTCATAATTAGTAACCAAGTTACAGTTACCTGTCATAATTAGTATCGAAATTACAGTTACTTGTCATAATTAGTATCGAAGTTACTGTTACCTGTCATAATTAGTATCGAAGTTACAGTTACCTGCCATAATTAGTATCGAAGTTACTGTTACCTGTCATAATAAGCATCTAAGTTACAGTTAATTGTCATAATTTGTATCGAAATTACAGGGACTTGTCATAATTAGTAACGAAGTTACAGTTACCTGTCCTAATTAGTATCTGAGTTACTGTTACCTGTCATAATTAGTATTGAAGTTACAGTTACCTACCAAATTTTTTTATCAAAATTATATTTACTTGTCATAGTTAGTAACGAAGTTAGAGTTTCTTGTCATAATTAGTATCGAAGTTACAGTTACTTGTCATAATTAGTATCGAAGTTAAATTTACCTGCCATAATTATTATCGAAGTTACTGTTACCTGTCATAATTAGTATCGAAGTTACTGTTTTCTGTCATAATTAGTATCGAAGTTACTGTTACCGGTCATAATTAGTATCGAAGTTACAGTTACCTGCCATAATTTGTATCGAAATTACAGTTACTTGTCATGATTAGAATGAAGTTACTGTTACTTGTCATAATTAGTATCGAAGTTACTGTTACCTGTCATAATTAGTATCGAAGTTACAGTTACCTGCCATAATTTGTATCGAAATTCCAGTTACCTGCCATAATTTGTATCGAAATTACAGTTACTTGTCATAATTAGTAACGAAGTTACAGTTACTTGCCATAATTAGTATAGAAATTACAATTACTTGTCATAATTAGTAACGAAGTTGCAGTTATCTGTCATAATTAGTATCGAAGTTACTGCTACCTGTCATAATTAGTATCGAAGTTACAGTAACCTGCCATAATTTTTTATGCAAATTACAGTTACTTGTCATAATAAGTAACGAAGTTAAAGTTTATTGTCATTATTAATATCGAAGTAACAGTTCCCTGTCATAATTAGTATCGAAGTTACAGTTACTTGTCATAATTAGTGTCGAAGTTACTGTTACCTGTCATAATTAGTATCGAAGTTACAGTTACCTGCCATAATTTGTATCGAAATTACAGTTACTTGTCATAATTAGTAACGATGTTACAGTTACCTGTCATAATTAGTTTCGAAATTACAGTTTCTTCTCATAATTAGTATCGAAGTTACTGTTACTTGTCATAATTAGTATCGAAGTTACAGTTACCTGCCATAATTTGTATCGAAATTACAGTAACTTGTCATAACTAGTAACGTAGTTACAGTTACCTGTCATCAATAGTATCGAAGTTAGAGTTACCTGCCATAATTAGTATCGATGTTACTGTTACCTGTCATATTTAGTATCGAAGTTACTGTTTTCTGTCATAATTAGGATCGAAGTTACTGTTACCTGTCATAATTAGTATCGAAGTTACAGTTACCTGTCATAATTAGTATCGAAGTTACTGTTACCTGTCATAATTAGTATCGAAGTTACAGTTACCTGCCATAATTTGTATCGAAATTACAGTTATTTGTCATAATTAGTAACGAAGTTACAGTTACCTGTCGTAATTAGTATCTATGTTACAGTAACTTGTCATAATTAGTATCGAAGTTACTGTTACCTGTCATAATTAGTATCGAAATTGCAGTTACCTGCCATAATTTGTATCGAAATTAAAGTTACTTCTCATAATTAGTATCGAAGTTACAGTTACCTGCCATAATTTTTTATCAAAATTACAGTTACTTGTCATAATTAGTTACAAAGTTCCAGTTACTTGTCATAATTAGTAACGACGTTACAGTTACCTGTCCTAATTAGTATCGATGTTACAGTAATTTGTCATAATTAGTATCGAAGTTACTGTTACCTGTCATAATTAGTATCGAAATTGCAGTTACCTGCCATAATTTGTATCGAAATTAAAGTTACTTCTCATAATTAGTAACGAAGTTAGAGTTACTTGTCATAATTAGTATCGAAGTTACAGTTACCTGTCATAATTAGTATTGAAGTTACAGTTACTTGTCATAATTAGTATCGAAGTTACTGTTACCAGTCATAATAAGTATCGAAGTTACCGTTACCTGCCATAATTTGTATCGAAATTACAGTTACTTGTCATAATTAGTTACAAAGTTCCAGTTACTTGTCATAATTATTATCGAAGTTACTGTTACCTGTCATAATTTTTATCGAAATTACAGTTACATGTCATAATTAGTATCGAAGTTACAGTTACCTGTCATAATTAGTATCGAAGTTACAGTTACTTGTCATAATTAGTTTCGAAGTTACTGCTACCTGTCATAATTAGTATCGAAGTTACAGTTACCTGCCAAAATTTGTATCGGAATTACAGTTACTTGTCATAATTAGTAACGAAATTACAGTTACCTGCCATAATTTGTATCGAAATTACCGTTCCTTGTCATAATTAGTATCGAAGTTACAGTTACCTGTCATAATTAGCATCGAAGGTACTGTTACTTGTCATAATTAGTAACTAAGTTACAGTAATCTGTCATAATTTGTATCGAAATTACAGTTACTTGTCATAATTAGTAACGATGTTACAGTTTCCTGTCATAATTAATATCGAAGTTTCTATTACCTGTCATAATTATTATGGAAGTTACTGTTACCTGCCATAATTTGTATCGAAATTACAGGGACTTGTCATAATTAGTAACGAAGTTACAGTTACCTGCCATAATTAGTAATGAAATTAAAGTTACTTGTCATAATTAGTAACGAAGTTACAGTTACCTGTCATAATTAGTATCGAAGTTACTTCTACCTGTCATAATTAGTATTGAAGTTACAGTTACCTACCATAATTTTTTATCAGAATTACAGTTACTTGTCATAATTAGTAACGAAGTTAGAGTTTCTTGTCATAATTAGTATCGAAGTTACAGTTACCTGTCATAATTTGTATCGAAGTTATAGTTAAATGTCATAATTTGTATCGAAGTTACTGTTACCTCTCTTAATTAGTATCGAAGTTACAGTTATCTGCCATAATTTGTATCGATGTTATAGTTACTTGTCATAATTAGTATCGAAGTTACTGTTGCCTGTCATAATTAGTATCGACGTTACAGTTACCTGCCATAATTTGTATCGAAATTACAGTTACTTGTCATAATTAGTAACGAAGTTACAGTTACCTGTCATAATTAGTACCGAAGTTACAGTTACTTGTCATAATTAGTACCGAAGTTACAGTTACCGGCCATAATTATTATCGAAGTTACTGTTACCTGTCATAATTAGTATCGAAGTTACTGTTTTCTGTCATAATTAGTATCGAAGTAACTGTTACCTGTCATAATAAGTATCGAAGTTACAGTAACCTGCCATAATTTGTATCGAAATTACAGTTACTTGTCATAATTAGAATGAAGTTACTGTTACTTGACATAATTATTATCGAAGTTACTGTTACCTGTCATAATTAGTATCGAAGTTACTGTTACCTGTCATAATTAGTATCGAAATTACAATTACCTGCCATAATTTGTATCGAAATTACAGTTACTTGTCATAATTAGTAACGAAGTTACAGTTACTTGTCATAATTAGTATCGATGTTACTGTTACCTGCCATAATTAGTATCGAAGTTACAGTTACCTGCCATAATTTCTATCGAAATTACAGTGACTTGTCATAATTAGTAACGAAGTTACAGTTGCCTGTCATAATTAGTATCGAAGTTACAGTTACTTGTAATATTTAGTATCGAAGTTACTGTTACCTGTCATAATTAGTATCGAAATTACAGTTACCTGCCATAATTTGTATCGAAATTACAGTTACTTGTCATAATTAGTATCGAAGTTACAGTTACTTGCCAAAATTAGTATAGAAATTACAGTTACTTGTCATAATTAGTAACGAAGTTACAGTTACCTGTCATAATTTGTTCCGAAATTACAGTTACTTGTCATAATTAGTAACGAAGTTACAGTTACTTGCCAAAATTAGTATAGAAATTACAGTTACTTGTCATAATAAGTAACGAAGTTACAGTTACCTGTCATAATTTGTATCGAAGTTATAGTTACTTGTCATAATTAGTATCGAAGTAGCTGTTACCTGTCATAATTAGTATCGAAGTTACAGTTACCTGCCATAATTTGTATCGAAATTACAGTTACTTGTCATAATTAGTAACGAAGTTACAGTTGCCGGTCATAATTAGTATCGAAGTTACAGTTACTTGTCATAATTAGTATCGAAGTAACTGTTACTTGTCATAATTAGTATCGAAGTTACTGTTACCTGTCATAATTAGTATCAAAATTACAATTACCTGCCATAATTTGCAACGAAATTACAGTTACTTGTCATAATTAGTAACGAAGTTACAGTTACCTGTCATAATTAGTATCGAAGTTACAGTTACTTGTCATAATTAGTATCGAAGTTACAGTTACCTGTCATAATTAGCATCGAAGGTACTGTTACTTGTCATAATTAGTATCGACGTTACTGTTACCTGTCATAATATGTAACGAAGTTACAGTTACCTGTCATAATTTGCTTCGAAGTTATAGTTACTTGTCATAATTAGTATCGAAGTTACTGTTACCTGTCATAATTAGTATTGAAGTTACAGTTACCTACCAATTTTTTTAATCAAAATTACAGTTACTTGTCATAATTAGTAACGAAGTTAGATTTTCTTGTCATAATTAGTATCGAAGTTACAGTTACCTGTCATAATTTGTATCGAAGTTATAGTTACTTGTCATAATTAGTAACGAAGTTACTGTTATCTGTCATAATTAGTATCGAAGTTACAGTTACCTGCCATAAATTGTAACAAAATTACAAATACTTTTCATAATTAGTAACGAAGTTACAGTTACGTGTCATAATTAGTATCGAAGTTACAGTTACTTGTCATAATTAGTATCGAAGTTACTGTTACCTGTCATAATTAGTAACGAAGTTACAGTTACCTTCATAATTTGTATCGAAATTACATTTACTTGTCATAATTAGTAACGAAGTTACAGTTTCCTGTCATAATTATAATCGAAGTTACTGTTACCTGTCATAATTTGTACCGAAATTACAGAGACTTGTCATAATTAGTATCGAAGTTACAGTTACCTGCCAAAATTTGTATCGAAATTACAGTTACTTGTCATAATTAGTAACGAAGTTACAGTTACCTGCCATAATTTGTATCGAAATTACAGTTCATTGTCATAATTAGAATCGAAGTTACAGTTACCTGTCATAATTAGCATCGAAGGTACTGTTACTTGTCATAATTAGTGTCGAAGTTACTGTTACCTGTCATAATTAGTATCGAAGTTACAGTTACCTGCCATAATTTGTATCGAAATTACAGTTACTTGTCATAATTAGTAACGATGTTACAGTTACCTGTCATAATTAGTTTCGAAATTACAGTTTCTTCTCATAATTAGTATCGAAGTTACTGTTACTTGTCATAATTAGTATCGAAGTTACAGTTACCTGCCATAATTTGTATCGAAATTACAGTTACTTGTCATAACTAGTAACGTAGTTACAGTTACCTGTCATCAATAGTATCGAAGTTAGAGTTACCTGCCATAATTAGTATCGAAGTTACTGTTACCTGTCATATTTAGTATCGAAGTTACTGTTTTCTGTCATAATTAGGATCGAAGTTACTGTTACCTGTCATAATTAGTATCGAAGTTACAGTTACCTGTCATAATTAGTATCGAAGTTACTGTTACCTGTCATAATTAGTATCGAAGTTACAGTTACCTGCCATAATTTGTATCGAAATTACAGTTATTTGTCATAATTAGTAACGAAGTTACAGTTACCTGTCGTAATTAGTATCTATGTTACAGTAACTTGTCATAATTAGTATCGAAGTTACTGTTACCTGTCATAATTAGTATCGAAATTGCAGTTACCTGCCATAATTTGTATCGAAATTAAAGTTACTTCTCATAATTAGAAACGAAGTTACAGTTACCTGCCATAATTAGCATCGAAATTACAGTTACTTGTCATAATTAGTCACGAAGTTGCTGTTACCTGTCATAATTAGTATCGAAGTAACTGTTACCTCTCATAATTAGTATCGAAGTTACAGTTACCTGCCATAATTTTTTATCAAAATTACAGTTACTTGTCATAATTAGTTACAAAGTTCCAGTTACTTGTCATAATTAGTAACGACGTTACAGTTACCTGTCCTAATTAGTATCGATGTTACAGTAACTTGTCATAATTAGTATCGAAGTTACTGTTACCTGTCATAATTAGTATCGAAATTGCAGTTACCTGCCATAATTTGTATCGAAATTAAAGTTACTTCTCATAATTAGTAACGAAGTTAGAGTTACTTGTCATAATTAGTATCGAAGTTACAGTTACCTGTCATAATTAGTATTGAAGTTACAGTTACTTGTCATAATTAGTATCGAAGTTACTGTTACCAGTCATAATAAGTATCGAAGTTACCGTTACCTGCCATAATTTGTATCGAAATTACAGTTACTTGTCATAATTAGTTACAAAGTTCCAGTTACTTGTCATAATTATTATCGAAGTTACTGTTACCTGTCATAATTTTTATCGAAATTACAGTTACATGTCATAATTAGTATCGAAGTTACAGTTACCTGTCATAATTAGTATCGAAGTTACAGTTACTTGTCATAATTAGTTTCGAAGTTACTGCTACCTGTCATAATTAGTATCGAAGTTACAGTTACCTGCCAAAATTTGTATCGGAATTACAGTTACTTGTCATAATTAGTAACGAAATTACAGTTACCTGCCATAATTTGTATCGAAATTACCGTTCCTTGTCATAATTAGTATCGAAGTTACAGTTACCTGTCATAATTAGCATCGAAGGTACTGTTACTTGTCATAATTAGTAACTAAGTTACAGTAATCTGTCATAATTTGTATCGAAATTACAGTTACTTGTCATAATTAGTAACGATGTTACAGTTTCCTGTCATAATTAATATCGAAGTTTCTATTACCTGTCATAATTATTATGGAAGTTACTGTTACCTGCCATAATTTGTATCGAAATTACAGGGACTTGTCATAATTAGTAACGAAGTTACAGTTACCTGCCATAATTAGTAATGAAATTAAAGTTACTTGTCATAATTAGTAACGAAGTTACAGTTACCTGTCATAATTAGTATCGAAGTTACTTCTACCTGTCATAATTAGTATTGAAGTTACAGTTACCTACCATAATTTTTTATCAGAATTACAGTTACTTGTCATAATTAGTAACGAAGTTAGAGTTTCTTGTCATAACTAGTATCGAAGTTACAGTTACCTGTCATAATTTGTATCGAAGTTATAGTTAAATGTCATAATTTGTATCGAAGTTACTGTTACCTCTCTTAATTAGTATCGAAGTTACAGTTATCTGCCATAATTTGTATCGATGTTATAGTTACTTGTCATAATTAGTATCGAAGTTACTGTTGCCTGTCATAATTAGTATCGACGTTACAGTTACCTGCCATAATTTGTATCGAAATTACAGTTACTTGTCATAATTAGTAACGAAGTTACAGTTACCTGTCATAATTAGTACCGAAGTTACAGTTACTTGTCATAATTAGTACCGAAGTTACAGTTACCGGCCATAATTATTATCGAAGTTACTGTTACCTGTCATAATTAGTATCGAAGTTACTGTTTTCTGTCATAATTAGTATCGAAGTAACTGTTATCTGTCATAATAAGTATCGAAGTTACAGTAACCTGCCATAATTTGTATCGAAATTACAGTTACTTGTCATAATTAGAATGAAGTTACTGTTACTTGACATAATTAGTATCGAAGTTACTGTTACCTGTCATAATTAGTATCGAAGTTACTGTTACCTGTCATAATTAGTATCGAAATTACAATTACCTGCCATAATTTGTATCGAAATTACAGTTACTTGTCATAATTAGTAACGAAGTTACAGTTACTTGTCATAATTAGTATCGATGTTACTGTTACCTGCCATAATTAGTATCGAAGTTACAGTTACCTGCCATAATTTGTATCGAAATTACAGTGACTTGTCATAATTAGTAACGAAGTTACAGTTGCCTGTCATAATTAGTATCGAAGTTACAGTTACTTGTAATATTTAGTATCGAAGTTACTGTTACCTGTCATAATTAGTATCGAAATTACAGTTACCTGCCATAATTTGTATCGAAATTACAGTTACTTGTCATAATTAGTAACGAAGTTACAGTTACTTGCCAAAATTAGTATAGAAATTACAGTTACTTGTCATAATTAGTAACGAAGTTACAGTTACCTGTCATAATTTGTTCCGAAATTACAGTTACTTGTCATAATTAGTAACGAAGTTACAGTTACTTGCCAAAATTAGTATAGAAATTACAGTTACTTGTCATAATAAGTAACGAAGTTACAGTTACCTGTCATAATTTGTATCGAAGTTATAGTTACTTGTCATAATTAGTATCGAAGTAGCTGTTACCTGTCATAATTAGTATCGAAGTTACAGTTACCTGCCATAATTTGTATCGAAATTACAGTTACTTGTCATAATCAGTAACGAAGTTACAGTTGCCGGTCATAATTAGTATCGAAGTTACAGTTACTTGTCATAATTAGTATCGAAGTAACTGTTACTTGTCATAATTAGTATCGAAGTTACTGTTACCTGTCATAATTAGTATCAAAATTACAATTACCTGCCATAATTTGCAACGAAATTACAGTTACTTGTCATAATTAGTAACGAAGTTACAGTTACCTGTCATAATTAGTATCGAAGTTACAGTTACTTGTCATAATTAGTATCGAAGTTACAGTTACCTGTCATAATTAGCATCGAAGGTACTGTTACTTGTCATAATTAGTATCGACGTTACTGTTACCTGTCATAATATGTAACGAAGTTACAGTTACCTGTCATAATTTGCTTCGAAGTTATAGTTACTTGTCATAATTAGTATCGAAGTTACTGTTACCTGTCATAATTAGTATTGAAGTTACAGTTACCTACCAATTTTTTTTATCAAAATTACAGTTACTTGTCATAATTAGTAACGAAGTTAGATTTTCTTGTCATAATTAGTATCGAAGTTACAGTTACCTGTCATAATTTGTATCGAAGTTATAGTTACTTGTCATAATTAGTAACGAAGTTACTGTTATCTGTCATAATTAGTATCGAAGTTACAGTTACCTGCCATAAATTGTAACAAAATTACAAATACTTTTCATAATTAGTAACGAAGTTACAGTTACATGTCATAATTAGTATCGAAGTTACAGTTACTTGTCATAATTAGTATCGAAGTTACTGTTACCTGTCATAATTAGTAACGAAGTTACAGTTACCTTCATAATTTGTATCGAAATTACATTTACTTGTCATAATTAGTAACGAAGTTACAGTTTCCTGTCATAATTATAATCGAAGTTACTGTTACCTGTCATAATTTGTACCGAAATTACAGAGACTTGTCATAATTAGTATCGAAGTTACAGTTACCTGCCAAAATTTGTATCGAAATTACAGTTACTTGTCATAATTAGTAACGAAGTTACAGTTACCTGCCATAATTTGTATCGAAATTACAGTTCATTGTCATAATTAGAATCGAAGTTACAGTTACCTGTCATAATTAGCATCGAAGGTACTGTTACTTGTCATAATTAGTATCGACGTTACTGTTACCTGTCATAATTAGTATTGAAGTTACAGTTACCTACCATAATTTTTTATCAAAATTACAGTTACTTGTCATAATTAGTAACGAAGTTAGAGTTACTTGTCATAATTAGTATCGAAGTTACTGTTACCTGTCATAATTATTATCGAAGTTACAGTTTCATGCCATAATTTGTATCGAAATTACAGTTACTTGTCATAACTAGTAACGTAGTTACAGTTACCTGTCATCAATAGTATCGAAGTTAGAGTTACCTGCCATAATTAGTATCGAAGTTACTGTTACCTGTCATATTTAGTATCGAAGTTACTGTTTTCTGTCATAATTAATATCGAAGTTACTGTTACCTGTCATAATTAGTATCGAAGTTACAGTTACCTGTCATAATTAGTATCGAAGTTACAGTTACCTGCCATAATTTGTATCGAAATTACAGTTACTTGTCATAATTAGCAACGAAGTTACAGTTACTTGTCATAATTAGTATCGAAGTTACTGTTACCTGTCATAATTAGTATCGAAGTTACTAATACCTGTCATAATTAGTATCGAAGTTACTGTTACCTGCCATAATTTTTATCGAAATTACAGTTATTTGTCATAATTAGTAACGAAGTTACAGTTACCTGTCGTAATTAGTATCGATGTTACTTGTCATAATTAGTATCGAAGTTACTGTTACCTGTCATAATTAGTATCGAAATTGCAGTTACCTGCCATAATTTGTATCGAAATTAAAGTTACTTCTCATAATTAGTAACGAAGTTACAGTTACCTGCCATAATTAGTATCGAAATTACAGTTACTTGTCATAATTAGTAACGAAGTTGCTGTTACCTGTCATAATTAGTATCGAAGTTACTGTTACCTCTCATAATTAGTATCGAAGTTACAGTTACCTGCCATAATTTTTTATAAAATTACAGTTACTTGTCATAATTAGTAACGAAGTTAGATTTACTTGTCATAATTAGTATCGAAGTTACAGTTACCTGTCATAATTAGTATCGAAGTTACAGTTACTTGTCATAATTAGTATCGAAGTTACTGTTACCAGTCATAATAAGTATCGAAGTTACCGTTACCTGCCATAATTTGTATCGAAATTACAGTTACATGTCATAATTAGTTACAAAGTTCCAGTTACTTGTCATAATTATTATCGAAGTTACTGTTGCCTGTCATAATTTTTTATCGAAATTACAGTTACTTGTCATAATTAGTATCGAAGTTACAGTTACCTGTCATAATTAGTAACGAAGTTACAGTTACTTGTCATAATTAGTATCGAAGTTACTGCTACCTGTCATAATTAGTATCGAAGTTACTTGTCATAATTAGTATCGAAGTTACTGTTACCTGTCATAATTAGTATCGAAGTTAGAGTTACCTGCCATAATTAGTATCGAAGTCATAATTTGTATCAGAATTACAGTTACTTGTCATAATTAGTAACGAAGGTAGAGTTTCCTGTCATAATTGTTATCGAAGTTACTGTTACCTGTCTAATTAGTATCGAAGTTACTCTTACCTGCCATAATTTTTATCGAAATTACAGTTACTTGTCATAATTAGTAACGAAGTTACAGTTACCTGCCATAAATAGTAACGAAGTTACAGTTACTAGTCATAATTAGTATCGAAGTTACTGTTACCTGTCATAATTAGTTTCGAAGTTACAGTTACCTGCCAAAATTTGTATCGAAATTACAGTTACTTGTCATAATTAGTAACGACGTTACAGTTACCTGTCATAATTAGTATCGAAGTTACAGTTACTTGTCATAATTAGTATCGAAGTTACTGTTACCTGCCATAATTTGTATCGTAATTACGGGGACTTGTCATAATTAGTAACGAAGTTAGAGTTACTTGTCATAATTAGTATCGAAGTTACTGTTACCTCTCATAATTAGTATCGAAGTTACAGTTACCTGCCATAATTTGTATCGAAATTACAGTTATTTGTCATAATTAGTAACGATGTTACAGTTACCTGACATAATTAGTTTCGAAATTACAATTTCTTGTCATAATTAGTATCGAAGATACTGTTAATTGTCATAATTAGTATCAACGTTACAGTTACCTGCCATAATTTGTATCGAAATTACAGTTACTTGTCTTAACTAGTAACGTAGTTACAGTTACCTGTCATCAATAGTATCGAAGTTAGAGTTACCTGCCATAATTAGTATCGAAGTTACTGTTACCTGTCATATTTAGTATCGAAGTTACTGTTTTCTGTCATAATTAGGATCGAAGTTACTGTTACCTGTCATAATTAGTATCGAAGTTACAGTTACCTGTCATAATTAGTATCGAAGTTACAGTTACCTGCCAAAATTTGTATCGAAATTACAGTTACTTGTCATAATTAGCTACGAAGTTACAGTTACTTGTCATAATTAGTATCGAAGTTACTGTTACCTGTCATAATTTGTATCGAAGTTACTAATACCTGTCATAATTAGTATCGAAGTTACAGTTACCTGCCATAATTTGTATCGAAATTACAGTTATTTGTCATAATTAGTAACGAAGTTACAGTTACCTGTCGTAATTAGTATCGATGTTACTTGTCATAATTAGTATCGAAGTTACTGTTACCTGTCATAATTAGTATCGAAATTGCAGTTACCTGCCATAATTTGTATCGAAATTAAAGTTACTTCTCATAATTAGTAACGAAGTTACAGTTACCTGCCATAATTAATATCGAAATTACAGTTACTTGTCATAATTAGTAACGAAGTTGCTGTTACCTGTCATAATTAGTATCAAAGTTACTGGTACCTCTCATAATTAGTATCGAAGTTACAGTTACCTGCCATAATTTTTTATAAAATTACAGTTACTTGTCATAATTAGTAACGAAGTTAGATTTACTTGTCATAATTAGTATCGAAGTTACAGTTACCTGTCATAATTAGTATCGAAGTTACAGTTACTTGTCATAATTAGTATCGAAGTTACTGTTACCAGTCATAATAAGTATCGAAGTTACCGTTACCTGCCATAATTTGTATCGAAATTACAGTTACATGTCATAATTAGTTACAAAGTTCCAGTTACTTGTCATAATTATTATCGAAGTTACTGTTACCTGTCATAATTTTTTATCGAAATTACAGTTACTTGTTATAATTAGTATCGAAGTTACAGTTACCTGTCATAATTAGTAACGAACTTACAGTTACTTGTCATAATTAGTATCGAAGTTACTGCTACCTGTCATAATTAGTATCGAAGTTACAGTTACCTGCCAAATTTGTATCGGAATTACAGTAACTTGTCATAATTAGTAACGAAGGTAGAGTTTCCTGTCATAATTAGTATCGAAGTTACTGTTACCTGTCTAATTAGTATCGAAGTTACTCTTACCTGCCATAATTTGTATCGAAATTACAGTTACTTGTCATAATTAGTAACGAAGTTACAGTGACCTGCCATAAATAGAATCGATGTTACAGTTACTTGTCATAATTTGTATCGAAGTTACTGTTACCTGTCATAATTAGTATCGAAGTTACAGTTACCTGCCAAAATTTGTATCGAAATTACAGTTACTTGTCATAATTAGTAACGACGTTACAGTTACCTGTCATAATTAGTATCGAAGTTACAGTTACTTGTCATAATTAGTACCGAAGTTACTGTTACCTGCCATAATTTGTATCGAAATTACAGGGAATTGTCATAATTAGTAACGAAGTTACAGTTACCTGCCATAATTAGTATCGAAATTAAAGTTACTTGTCATAATTAGTAACGAAGTTACAGTTACCTGTCATAATTAGTATCGAAGTTACTGTTACCTGTCATAATTAGTATTGAAGTTACAGTTACCTACCATAATTTTTTATCAAAATTACAGTTACATGTCATAATTAGTAACGAAGGTAGAGTTTCCTGTCATAATTAGTATCGAAGTTACTGTTACCTGTCTAATTAGTATCGAAGTTACTGTTACCTGCCATAATTTGTATCGAAATTACAGTTACTTGTCATAATTAGTAACGAAGTTACAGTTACCAGTCATAAATAGTATCGAAGTTACAGTTACTTGTCATAATTAGTATCGAAGTTACTGTTACCTGTCATAATTAGTATCGAAGTTACAGTTACCTGCCAAAATTTGTATCGAAATTACAGTTACTTGTCATAATTAGTAACGAAGTTACAGTTACCTGTCATAATTAGTATCGAAGTTACAGTTACTTTTCCTAATAAGTATCGAAGTTACTGTTACTTGTCATAATTAGTATCGAAGTTACTGTTACCTGTCATAATTAGTATCGAAATTACAATTACCTGCAACAATTTGTAACGAAATTACAGTTACTTGTCATAATTAGTAACGAAGTTACAGTTACCTGTCATAATTAGTATCGAAATTACAGTTACTTGTCAAAATTAGTATCGAAGTTACTGTTACCTGTCATAATTAGTATCGAAGTTACAGTTACCTGCCATAATTAGTATCGAAGTTACTGTTACCTGTCATAATAAGCATCTAAGTTACAGTTAATTGTCATAATTTGTATCGAAATTACAGGGACTTGTCATAATTAGTAACGAAGTTGCAGTTACCTGCCATAATTAGTATTGAAATTAAAGTTACTTGTCATAACTAGTAACGTAGTTACAGTTACCTGTCATCAATAGTATCGAAGTTAGAGTTACCTGCCATAATTAGTATCGAAGTTATTGTTACCTGTCATATTTAGTATCGAAGTTACTGTTTTCTGTCATAATTAGGATCGAAGTTACTGTTACCTGTCATAATTAGTATCGAAGTTACAGTTACCTGTCATAATTAGTATCGAAGTTACAGTTACTTGTCATAATTAGTATCGAAGTTACTGTTACCAGTCATAATAAGTATCGAAGTTACCGTTACCTCCCATAATTTGTATCGAAATTACAGTTACATGTCATAATTAGTTACAAAGTTCCAGTTACTTGTCATAATTATTATCGAAGTTACTGTTACCTGTCATAATTTTTTATCGAAATTACAGTTACTTGTCATAATTAGTATCGAAGTTACAGTTACCTGTCATAATTAGTAACGAAGTTACAGTTACTTGCAATAATTAGTATCGAAGTTACTGTTACCTGTCATAATTAGTATCGAAGTTACTGTTACCTATCATAATTAGTAACGAAGTTACAGTTACCTGCCATAATTAGTATCGAAATTACAGTAACTTGTCATAATTAGTAACGAAGTTGCTGTTACCTGTCATAATTAGTATCGAAGTTACTGTTACCTCTCATAATTAGTATCGAAGTTACAGTTACCTGCCATAATTTTTTATAAAATTACAGTTACTTGTCATAATTAGTAACGAAGTTAGATTTACTTGTCAAAATTAGTATCGAAGTTACAGTTACCTGTCATAATTAGTATCGAAGTTACAGTTACTTGTCATAATTAGTATCGAAGTTACTGTTACCAGTCATATTAAGTATCGAAGTTACCGTTACCTGCCATAATTTGTATCGAAATTACAGTTACATGTCATAATTAATTACAAAGTTCCAGTTACTTGTCATAATTATTATCGAAGTTACTGTTACCTGTCATAATTTTTTATCGAAATTACAGTTACTTGTCATAATTAGTATCGAAGTTACAGTTACCTGCCAAAATTTGTATCGGAATTACAGTTACTTGTCATAATTAGTAACGAAGGTAGAGTTTCCTGTCATAATTAGTATCGAAGTTACTGTTACCTGTCTAATTAGTATCGAAGTTACTGTTACCTGCCATAATTTGTATCGAAATTACAGTTACTTGTCATAATTAGTAACGAAGTTACAGTTACATGCCATAAATAGTATCGAAGTTACAGTTACTTGTCATAATTAGTATCGAAGTTACTGTTACCTGTCATAATTAGTATCGAAGTTACAGTTACCTGCCAAAATTTGTATCGAAATTACAGTTACTTGTCATAATTAGTAACGAAGTTACAGTTAACTGTCATAATTAGTATCGAAGTTACAGTTACTTGTCATAATTAGTATCGAAGTTACTGTTACCTGCCATAATTTGTATCGAAGTTACAGGCACTTGTCATAATTAGTAACGAAGTTACAGTTACCTGCCATAATTAGTATCGAAATTAAAGTTACTTGTCATATTTAGTAACGAAGTTACAGTTACCTGTCATAATTAGTATCGAAGTTACTGTTACCTGTCATAATTAGTATTGAAGTTACAGTTACCTACCATAATTTTTTATCAAAATTACAGTTACTTGTCATAATTAGTAACGAAGGTAGAATCTCCTGTCATAATTAGTATCGAAGTTACTGTTACCTGTCTAATTAGTATCGAAGTTACTGTTACCTGCCATAATTTGTATCGAAATTACAGTTACTTGTCATAATTAGTAACGAAGTTACAGTTACCTGTCATAAATAGTATCGAAGTTACAGTTACTTTTCATAATAAGTATCGAAGTTACTGTTACTTGTCATAATTAGTATCGAAGTTACTGTTACCTGTCATAATTAGTATCGAAATTACAATTACCTGCCACAATTTGTAACGAAATTACAGTTACTTATCATAATTAGTAACGAAGTTACAGTTACCTGTCATAATTAGTATCGAAATTACAGTTACTTGTCATAATTAGTATCGAAGTTACTGTTACCTGTCATAATTAGTATCGAAGTTACAGTTACCTGCCATAATTAGTATCGAAGTTACTGTTACCTGTCATAATAAGCATCTAAGTTACAGTTAATTGTCATAATTTGTATCGAAATTACAGGGACTTGTCATAATTAGTAACGAAGTTACAGTTACCTGTCATAATTAGTATTGAAATTAAAGTTACTTGTCATAATTAGTAACGAAGTTACAGTTACCTGTCCTAATTAGTATCTGAGTTACTGTTACCTGTCATAATTAGTATTGAAGTTACAGTTACCTACCAATTTTTTTTATCAAAATTACATTTACTTGTCATAGTTAGTAACGAAGTTAGAGTTTCTTGTCATAATTAGTATCGAAGTTACAGTTACTTGTCATAATTCGTATCGAAGTTACAGTTACCTGCCATAATTATTATCGAAGTTACTGTTACCTGTCATAATTAGTATCGAAGTTACTGTTTTCTGTCATAATTAGTATCGAAGTTACTGTTACCGGTCATAATTAGTATCGAAGTTACAGTTACCTGCCATAATTTGTATCGAAATTACAGTTACTTGTCATAATTAGAATGAAGTTACTGTTACTTGTCATAATTAGTATCGAAGTTACTGTTACCTGTCATAATTAGTATCGAAGTTACAGTTACCTGCCATAATTTGTATCGAAATTCCAGTTACCTGCCATAATTTGTATCGAAATTAGAGTTACTTGTCATAATTGGTAACGAAGTTACAGTTACTTGCCATAATTAGTATAGAAATTACAATTACTTGTCATAATTAGTAACGAAGTTGCAGTTACCTGTCATAATTAGTATCGAAGTTACTGCTACCTGTCATAGTTAGTATCGAAGTTACAGTAACCTGCCATAATTTTTTATGCAAATTACAGTTACTTGTCATAATTAGTAACGAAGTTAAAGTTTATTGTCATTATTAATATCGAAGTAACAGTTCCCTGTCATAATTAGTATCGAAGTTACAGTTACTTGTCATAATTAGTGTCGAAGTTACTGTTACCTGTCATAATTAGTATCGAAGTTACAGTTACCTGCCATAATTTGTATCGAAATTACAGTTACTTGTCATAATTAGTAACGATGTTACAGTTACCTGTCATAATTAGTTTCGAAATTACAGTTTCTTCTCATAATTAGTATCGAAGTTACTGTTACTTGTCATAATTAGTATCGAAGTTACAGTTACCTGCCTTAATTTGTATCGAAATTACAGTTACTTGTCATAACTAGTAACGTAGTTACAGTTACCTGTCATCAATAGTATCGAAGTTAGAGTTACCTGTCATAATTAGTATCGAAGTTACTGTTACCTGTCATATTTAGTATCGAAGTTACTGTTTTCTGTCATAATTAGGATCGAAGTTACTGTTACCTGTCATAATTAGTATCGAAGTTACAGTTACCTGTCATAATTAGTATCGAAGTTACAGTTACCTGCCATAAATTGTATCGAAATTACAGTTACTTGTCATAATTAGCAACGAAGTTACAGTTACTTGTCATAATTATTATCGAAGTTACTGTTACCTGTCATAATTAGTATCGAAGTTACTGTTACCTGTCATAATTAGTATCGAAGTTACAGTTACCTGCCATAAATTGTATCGAAATTACAGTTATTTGTCATAATTAGTAACGAAGTTACAGTTACCTGTCGTAATTAGTATCTTTGTTACAGTAACTTGTCATAATTAGTATCGAAGTTACTGTTACCTGTCATAATTAGTATCGAAATTGCAGTTACCTGCCATAATTTGTATCGAAATTAAAGTTACTTCTCATAATTAGAAACGAAGTTACAGTTACCTGCCATAATTAGCATCGAAATTACAGTTACTTGTCATAATTAGTCACGAAGTTGCTGTTACCTGTCATAATTAGTATCGAAGTAAATGTTACCTCTCATAATTAGTATCGAAGTTACAGTTACCTGCCATAATTTTTTATCAAAATTACAGTTACTTGTCATAATTAGTTACAAAGTTCCAGTTACTTGTCATAATTAGTAACGACGTTACAGTTACCTGTCCTAATTAGTATCGATGTTACTTTAACTTGTCATAATTAGTATCGAAGTTACTGTTACCTGTCATAATTAGTATCGAAATTGCAGTTACCTGCCATAATTTGTATCGAAATTAAAGTTAATTCTCATAATTAGTAACGAAGTTAGAGTTACTTGTCATAATTAGTATCGAAGTTACAGTTACCTGTCATAATTAGTATCGAAGTTACAGTTACTTGTCATAATTAGTATCGAAGTTACTGTTACCAGTCATAATAAGTATCGAAGTTACCGTTACCTGCCATAATTTGTATCGAAATTACAGTTACTTGTCATAATTAGTTACAAAGTTCCAGTTACTTGTCATAATTATTATCGAAGTTACTGTTACCTGTCATAATTTTTATCGAAATTACAGTTACTTGTCATAATTAGTATCGAAGTTACAGTTACCTGTCATAATTAGTATCGAAGTTACAGTTACTTGTCATAATTAGTTTCGAAGTTACTGCTACCTGTCATAATTAGTATCGAAGTTACAGTTACCTGCCAAAATTTGTATCGGAATTACAGTTACTTGTTATAATTAGTAACGAAATTACAGTTACCTGCCATAATTTGTATCGAAATTACCGTTCCTTGTCATAATTAGTATTGAAGTTACAGTTACCTGTCATAATTAGCATCGAAGGTACTGTTACTTGTCATAATTAGTAACTAAGTTACAGTAATCTGTCATAATTTGTATCGAAATTACAGTTACTTGTCATAATTAGTAACGATGTTACAGTTTCCTGTCATAATTAATATCGAAGTTTCTATTACCTGTCATAATTATTATGGAAGTTACTGTTACCTGCCATAATTTGTATTGAGATTACAGGGACTTGTCATAATTAGTAACGAAGTTACAGTTACCTGCCATAATTAGTATTGAAATTAAAGTTACTTGTCATAATTAGTAACGAAATTACAGTTACCTGTCATAATTAGTATCGAAGTTACTGTTACCTGTCATAATTAGTATTGAAGTTACAGTTACCTACCATAATTTTTTTATCAGAATTACAGTTACTTGTCATAATTAGTAACGAAGTTAGAGTTTCTTGTCATAATTAGTATCGAAGTTACAGTTACCTGTCATAATTTGTATCGAAGTTATAGTTAAATGTCATAACTTGTATCGAAGTTACTGTTACCTCTCTTAATTAGTATCGAAGTTACAGTTACCTGCCATAATTTGTATCGATGTTATAGTTACTTGTCATAATTAGTATCGAAGTTACTGTTGCCTGTCATAATTAGTATCGAAGTTTCAGTTACCTGCCATAATTTGTATCGAAATTACAGTTACTTGTCATAATTAGTAACGAAGTTACAGTTACCTGTCATAATTAGTACCGAAGTTACAGTTACTTGTCATAATTAGTACCGAAGTTACAGATAACGGCCATAATTATTATCGAAGTTACTGTTACCTGTCATAATTAGTATCGAAGTTACTGATTTCTGTCATAATTAGTATCGAAGTTACTGTTACCTGTCATAATTAGTATCGAAGTTCCAGTAACCTGCCATAATTTGTATCGAAATTACAGTTACTTGTCATAATTAGAATGAAGTTACTGTTACTTGTCATAATTAGTATCGAAGTTACTGTTACCTGTCATAATTAGTATCGAAGTTACAGTTACCTGCCATAATTTGTATCGAAATTACAGTTACCTGCCATAATTTCTATCGAAATTACAGTTACTTGTCATAATTAGTAACGAAGTTACAGTTACTTGCCATAATTAGTATAGAAATTACAATTACTTGTCATAATTAGTAACGAAGTTGCAGTTACCTGTCATAATTAGTATCGAAGTTACTGCTACCTGTCATAATTAGTATCGAAGTTACTGTTTTCTGTCATAATTAGTATCGAAGTTACTGTTACCTGTCATAATTAGTATCGAAGTTACAGTAACCTGCCATAATTTGTATCGAAATTACAGTTACTTGTCATAATTAGAATGAAGTTACTGTTACTTGTCATAATTAGTATCGAAGTTACTGTTACCTGTCATAATTAGTATCGAAGTTACAGTTACCTGCCATAATTTGTATCGAAATTACAGTTACCTGCCATAATTTCTATCGAAATTACAATTACTTGTCATAATTAGTATCGAAGTTACTGTTACTTGTCATAATTAGTATCGAAGTTACTGTTACCTGTCATATTTAGTATCGAAATTACAATTACCTGCCATAATTTGTATCGAAATTACAGTTACTTGTCATAATTAGTAACGAAGTTACAGTTACTTGTCATAATTAATATCGATGTTACTGTTACCTGCCATAATTAGTATCGAAGTTACTGTAACCTGTCATAATTAGTATCGAAGTTACAGTTACCTGCCATAATTTGTATCGAAATTACAGTGACTTGTCATAATTAGTAACGAAGTTACAGTTGCCTGTCATAATTAGTATCGAAGTTACAGTTAATTGTCATATTTAGTATCGAAGTTACTGTTACCTGTCATAATTAGTATCGAAATAACAGTTACCTGCCATAATTTGTATCGAAATTACAGTTACTTGTCATAATTAGTAACGAAGTTACAGTTTCCTGTCATAATTAGTAACGAAGTTACAGTTACCTGCCATAATTAGTATCGAAATTAAAGTTAATTGTCTTAATTAGTAACGAAGTTACAGTTACCAGTCATAATTAGTATCGAAGTTACAGTTACTTGTCATAATTAGTATCGAAGTTACTGTTATTTGTCATAATTAGTATCGAAGTTACTGTTACCTGTCATAATTAGTATCGACGTTACTGTTACCTGTCATAATTAGTATTGAAGTTACAGTTATCTACCATAATTTTTAATCAAAATTACAGTTACTTGTCATAATTAGTAACGAAGTTAGAGTTTATTGTCATAATTAGTATCGAAGTTACAGTTACCTGTCATAATTTGTATCGAAGTTATAATTACTTGTCATAATTAGTATCGAAGTTACAGTCACCTGTCATAATAAGCATCGAAGTTACAGTTACTTGTCATAATTAGTATCGAAGTTACAGTTACCTGCCATAATTTATGTGGAAATTACAGGGACTTGTCATAATAAGTAATGAAGTTACAGTAACCTGCCATAATTTGTATCGAAGTTATAGTTAAATGTCATAATTAATATCGAAGTTACAGTTAGCTGTCATAATTAGTATCGAAGTTACTGTTACCTGTCATAATTAGTATTGAAGTTACAGTTACCTACCATATTTTTTTAACAAAATTACAGTTACTTGTCATAATTAGTAACGAAGTTACAGTTTCCTGTCATAATTAGTATCGAAGTTACTGTTACCTGTCATAATAAGTATGGAAGTTACAGTTACCTGCCATAGTTTGTATCGAAATTACAGGGACTTGTCATAATTAGTATCGAAGTTACAGTTACCTGCCATAATTTGTATCGAAATTACAGTTACTTGTCATAATTAGTAACGAAGTTACAGTTACCTGTCATAATTTGCATCGAAGTTATAGTAACAAGTCATAATTAGTATCGAAGTTACTGTTACCTGTCATAATTAGTATTGAAGTTACAGTTACTTACCAATTTTTTTAAATCAAAATTTAAGTTACTTGTCATAATTAGTAACGAAGTTAGAGTTTCTTGTCATAATTAGTATCGAAGTTACTGTTACTTGACATAATTAGTATCGAAGTTACTGTTACCTGTCGTATTTAGTATCGAAGTTACAGTTACCTGCCAAAATTTGTATCGAAATTATAGTTACTTGTTATAATTAGTAACGAAGTTACAGTTACCTGCCATAATTTGTATCGAAATTACAGTTCCTTGTCATAATTAGTATCGAAGATACAGTTACCTGTCATAATTAGCATCGAAGGTACTGTTACTTGTCATAATTAGTAACGAAGTTACAGTTACCTGTCATAATTTGTATCGAAATTACAGTTACTTGTCATAATTAGTAACGAAGTTACAGTTTCCTGTCATAATTAGTATCGAAGTTACTGTTACCTGTCATAATTAGTATGGAAATTACAGTTACCTGCCATAATTTGTATCGAAATTACAGGGACTTGTCATAATTAGTAACGAAGTTACAGTTACCTGCCAAAATTTTTATCGAAATTACAGTTACTTGTCATATTTAGTAACGAAGTTACAGTTACCTGCCATAATTTGTATCGAAATTACAGTTCCTTGTCATAATTAGTATCGAAGTTACAGTTACCTGTCATAATCAGCATCGAAGGTACTGTTACTTGTCATAATTAGTAACGAAGTTACAGTTACCTGTCATAATTTGTATCGAAATTACAGTTACTTGTCATAATTAGTAGCGAAGTTAGAGTTTCCTGTCATAATTAGTATCGAAGCTACTGTTACCTGTCATAATTAGTAAGGAAGTTACAGTTACCTGCCATAATTTGTATCGAAATTACAGGGACTTGTCATAATTAGTATCGAAGTTACAATTACCTGCCAAAATTTGTATCGAAATTACAGTTACTTGTCATATTTAGTAACGAAGTTACAGTTACCTGCCATAATTTGTAACGAAATTAGAGTTCCTTGTCATAATTAGTATCGAAGTTACAGTTACCGGTCATAATTAGCATCGAATGTACTGTTACTTGTCATAATTAGTATCGACGTTACTGTTACCTGTCATAATTAGTATTGAAGTTACAGTTATCTACCATAGATTTTTATCAAAATTACAGTTACTTGTCATAATTAGTAACGAAGTTAGAGTTTCTTGTCATAATTAGTATCGAAGTTACAGTTACCTGTCATAATTTGTTTCGAAGTTATAGTTACTTGTCATAATTAGTATCGACGTTACTGTTACCTGTCATAATTAGTATCGAAGTTACAGTTACCTGCCATAATTTGTATCGAAATTACAGTTACTTGTCATAATTCGTAACGAAGTTACAGTTACCTGTCATAATTTGCATCGAAGTTATAGTTACTTGTCATAATTAGTATCGAAGTTACTCTTACCTGTCATAATTAGTATTGAAGTTACAGTTACCTACCAATTTTTTTAAATCAAAATTACAGTTACTTGTCATAATTAGTAACGAAGTTAGAATTTCTTGTCATAATTAGTATCGAAGTTACTGTTACCTGTCAAAATTTGTATCGAAGTTATAGTTACTTGTCATAATTAGTAACGAAGTAACTGTTACCTGTCATAATTAGTATCGAAGTTACAGTTACCTGCCATAATTTGTATCAAAATTACAGTTACTTGTCATAATTAGTAACAAAGTTACAGTTAACTGTCATAATTAGTATCGAAGTTACTGTTACTTGACATAATTAGTATCGAAGTTACTGTTACCTGTCATAATTAGTATCGAAGTTACAGTTACCTGCCAAAATTTGTATCGAAATTACAGTTACTTGTCATAATTAGTAACGAAGTTACAGTTACCTGCCATAATTTGTATCGAAATTACAGTTCCTTGTCATAATTAGTATCGAAGTTACAGTTACCTGTCATAATTAGCATCGAAGGTACTGTTACTTGTCATTATTAGTAACGAAGTTACCGTTACCTGTCATAATTTGTATCGAAATTACAGTTACTTATCATAATTAGTAACGAAGTTACAGTTTCCTGTCATAATTAGTATCGAAGTTACTGTTACCTGACATAATTAGTATGGACGTTACAGTTACCTGCCATAATTTGTATAGAAATTACAGGGACTTGTTATAATTAGTATCGAAGTTACAGTTACCTGCCAAAATTTGTATCGAAATTACAGTTACTTGTCATATATAGTAACGAAGTTACAGTTACCTGCCATAATTTGTATCGAAATTACAGTTCCTTGTCATAATTAGTATCGAAGTTACAGTTACCTGTCATAATTAGCATCGAAGGTACTGTTACTTGTCATAATTAGTATCGACGTTACCGTTACCTGTCATAATTAGTATTGAAGTTACAGTTACCTACCATAATTTTTTATCAAAATTACAGTTACTTGTCGTAATTAGTAACGAAGTTAGAGTTTCTTGTCATAATTAGTATCGAAGTTACAGTTACCTGTCATAATTTGTATCGAAGTTATAGTTACTTGTCATAATTAGTATCGAAGTTACTGTTACCTGTCATAATAAGTATCGAAGTTACAGTTACCTGCCATATTTTATATCGAAATTACAGTTACTGTTCATAATTAGAAACGAAGTTACAGTTACCTGTCATAATTAGTATCGAAGTTACAGTTACTTGTCATAATTAGAATCGAAGTTACTGTAACCTGTCATAATTAGTATCGAAGTTACAGTTACCTGCCAAAATTTGTATCGAAATTAGAGTTACTTGTCATAATTGGTAACGAAGATACTGTTACCTGTCATAATTAGTATCGAAGTTACTGTTACCTGTCATAATTAGTATTGAAGTTACAGTTACCTACCATAATTTTTTATCAAAGTACAGTTACTTGTCATAATTAGTAACGAAGGTAGAGTTTCCTGTCATAATTAGTATCGATGTTACTGTTACCTGTCTAATAAGTATCGAAGATACTGTTACCTGCCATAATTTGTATCGAAATTACAGTTACTTGTCATAATTAGTAACGAAGTTACAGTTACCTGTCATAATTTGTTTCGAAATTACAGTAACTTGTCATAATTAGTAACGAAGTTACAGTTTCCTGTCATAATTAGTAACGAAGTTACAGTTACCTGCCATAATTAGTATCGAAATTAAAGTTACTTGTCTTAATTAGTAACGAAGTTACAGTTACCTGTCATAATTAGTATCGAAGTTACAGTTACTTGTCATAATTAGTATCGAAGTTACTGTTACCTGTCATAATTAGTATCGAAGTTGCAGTTACCTGCCAAAATTTGTATCGAAATTACAGTTACTTGTCATAATTAGTAACGAAGTTACAGTTACCAGTCATAATTAGTATCGAAGTTACAGTTACTTGTCATAATTACTATCGACGTTACTGTTACTTGTCATAATTAGTATCGAAGTTACTGTTTCCTGTCATAATTAGTATCGAAATTACAATTACCTGCTATAATTTGTAACGAAAATACATTTACTTGTCATAAATAGTAACGAAGTTACAGTTTCCTGACATTATTAGTATCGAAGTTACAGTTACTTGTCTTAATTAGTATCGAAGTTACAATTACTTGTCATAATTAGTAACGAAGTTACAGTTACCAGTCATAATTAGTATCGAAGTTACAGTTACTTGTCATAATTACTATCGATGTTACTGTTACTTGTCGTAATTAGTATCGAAGTTACTGTTTCCTGTCATAATTAGTATCGAAATTACAATTACCTGCTATAATTTGTAACGAAATTACAGTTACTTGTCATAATTAGTAACGAAGTTACAGTTTCCTGACATTATTAGTATCGAAGTTACAGTTACTTGTCTTAATTAGTATCGAAGTTACAATTACTTGTCATAATTAGTATCGAAATTAAAGTTACATGTCTTAATTAGTAAGGAAGTTACAGTTACCTGTCATAATTAGTATCGAAGTTACAGTTACTTGTCATAATTAGTATCGAAGTTACTGTTACCTGTCATAATTAATATCGAAGTTACAGTTACCTACCATAATTTTTTATCAAAATTACAGTTACTTGTCGTAATTAGTAACGAAGTTAGAGTTTCTTGTCATAATTAGTATCGAAGTTACAGTTACCTGTCATAATTTGTATCGAAGTTATAGTTACTTGTCATAATTAGTATCGAAGTTACTGTTACCTGTCATAATTAGTATCGAAGTTACAGTTACCTGCCATAATTTGTATCGAAATTACAGTTACTTGTCATAATTAGAAACGAAGTTACAGTTACCTGTCATAATTAGTATCGAAGTTACAGTTACTTGTCATAATTAGAATCGAAGTTACTGTTACCTGTCATAATTAGTATCGAAGTAACAGTTACCTGCCAAAATTTGTATCGAAATTACAGTCACTTGTCATAATTAGTAACGAAGATACAGTTACCTGTCATAATTAGTATCGAAGTTACATTTACATGTCATAATTAGTATCGAAGTAACAGTTACCTGCCATAATTTGTATCGAAATTACAGGGACTTGTCATAATTAGTAACGAAGTTACAGTAACCTACCATAATTAGTATCGAAATTAAAGTTACTTGTCATAATTAGTGACGAAGTTACTGTTACCTGTCATAATTAGTATTGAAGTTACAGTTACCTACCATAATTTTTTATCAAAATTACAGTTACTTGTCATAATTAGTAACGAAGGTAGAGTTTCCTGTCATAATTAGTATCGAAGTTACAGTTACCTGTCATAATTAGTATCGAAGTTACAGTTACTTGTCATAATTAGTATCGAAGTAACTGTTACCTGTCATAATTAGTATCGAAGTTACATTTACCTGCCAAAATTTGTATCGAAATTACAGTTACTTGTCATAATTAGTAACGAAGTTACAGTTACCGATCATAGTTAGTATCGAAGTTACAGTTACTTGTCATAATTAGTATCGAAGTTACTGTTACCTGTCATAATTAGTATCGAAGTTACAGTTACCTGCCAAAATTTGTATCGAAATTACAGTTACTTGTCATAATTAGTATCGAAGTTACTGTTACCTGTCATAATTAGTATCGAAATTACAATTACCTGCCATAATTTGTAACGAAATTACAGTTACTTGCCATAATTAGTAACGAAGTTACAGTTTCCTGACATAATTAGTATCGAAGTTACAGTTACTTGTCAAAATTAGTATCGAAGTTACAATTACTTATCATAATTAGTATCGAAGTTACAGTTTCCTGTCATAATTAGTATCAAAGTTACTGTTACCTGTCATAATTAGTATGGAAGTTACAGTTACCTGCCATAATTTGTATCGAAATTACAGGGACTTGTCATAATTAGTATCGAAGTTACAGTTACCTGCCAAAATTTGTATCGAAATTACAGTTACTTGTCATAATTAGTAAAGAAATTACAGTTACCTGCCATAATTTGTATCGAAATTACAGTTCCTTGTCATAATTAGTATCGAAGTTAGAGTTACCTGTCATAATTAGCATCGAAGGTACTGTTACTTGTCATAATTAGTATCGAAGTTACTGTTACCTGTCATAATTAGTATCGAAGTTACAGTTACCTGCCAAACTTTGTAACGAAATTACAGTTACTTGTCATAATTAGTAACGAAGTAACTGTTACCTGTCATAATTAGTATCCAAGTTACAGTTACCTGCCATAATTTGTATCAAAATTACAGTTACTTGTCATAATTAGTAACGAAGTTACAGTTAACTGTCATAATTAGTATCGAAGTTACTGTTACTTGACATAATTAGTATCGAAGTTACTGTTACCTGTCATAATTAGTATCGAAGTTACAGTTACCTGCCAAAATTTGTATCGAAATTACAGTTACTTGTCATAATTAGTAACGAAGTTACAGTTACCTGCCATAATTTGTATCGAAATTACAGTTCCTTGTCATAATTAGTATCGAAGTTACAGTTACCTGTCATAATTAGCATCGAAGGTACTGTTACTTGTCATAATTAGTAACGAAGTTACAGTTACCTGTCATAATTTGTATCGAAATTACAGTTACTTATCATAATTAGTAACGAAGTTACAGTTTCCTGTCATAATTAGTATCGAAGTTACTGTTACCTGTCATAATTAGTATGGACGTTACAGTTACCTGCCATAATTTGTATCGAAATTACAGGGACTTGTTATAATTAGTATCGAAGTTACAGTTACCTGCCAAAATTTGTATCGAAATTACAGTTACTTGTCATATTTAGTAACGAAGTTACAGTTACCTGCCATAATTTGTATCGAAATTACAGTTCCTTGTCATAATTAGTATCGAAGTTACAGTTACCTGTCATAATTAGCATCGAGGGTACTGTTACCTGTCATAATTAGTATCGACGTTACTGTTACCTGTCATAATTAGTATTGAAGATACAGTTACCTACCATAATTTTTTATCAAAATTACAGTTACTTGTCGTAATTAGTAACGAAGTTAGAGTTTCTTGTCATAATTAGTATCGAAGTTACAGTTACCTGTCTTAATTTGTATCGAAGTTATATTTACTTGTCATAATTAGAATCGAAGTTACTGTTACCTGTCATAATTAGTATCGAAGTTACAGTTACCTGCCAAAATTTGTATCGAAATTGCAGTTAATTGTCATAATTAGTAACGAAGATACAGTTACCTGTCATAATTAGTATCGAAGTTACATTTACTTGTCATAATTAGTACCGAAGTTACAGTTACCTGCCATAATTTGTATCGAAATTACAGGGACTTGTCATAATTAGTAACGAAGTTACAGTTACCTGCCATAATTAGTATCGAAATTAAAGTTACTCGTCATAATTAGTAACGAAGTTACAGTTATCTGTCATAATTAGTATCGAAGTTACTGTTACCTGTCATAATTAGTATTGAAGTTACAGTTACCTACCATAATTTTTATCAAAGTACTGTTACTTGTCATAATTAGTAACGAAGGTAGAGTTTCCTGTCATAATTAGTATCGAAGTTACTGTTACCTGTCTAATTAGTATCGAAGATAATGTTACCTGCCATAATTTGTATCGAAATTACAGTTACTTGTCATAATTAGTAACGAAGTTACAGTTACCTGTCATAATTTGTTGCGAAATTACAGTTACTTGTCATAATTAGTAACGAAGTTACAGTTTCCTGTCATAATTAGTAACGAAGTTACAGTTACCTGCAATAATAAGGATCGGAATTAAAGTTACTTGTCTTAATTAGTAACGAAGTTACAGTTACCTGTCATAATTAGTATCGAAGTTACAGTTACTTGTCATAATTAGTATCGAAGTTACTGTTACCTGTCATAATTAGTATCGAAGTTGCAGTTACCTGCCAAAATTTGTATCGAAATTACTGTTACTTGTCATAATTAGTAACGAAGTTACAGTTTCCTGTCATAATTAGTATCGAAGTTACAGTTACCTACCATAATTTTTTATCAAAATTACAGTTACTTGTCATAATTAGTAACGAAGGTAGAGTTTCCTGTCATAATTAGTATCGAAGTTACTGTTACCTGTCTAATTAGTATCGAAGATACTGTTACCTGCCATAATTTTTATCGAAATTACAGTTACTTGTCATAATTAGTAACGAAGTTACAGTTACCTGTCATAATTTGATTCGAAATTACAGTTACTTGTCATAATTAGTAACGAAGTTACAGTTTCCTGTCATAATAAGTAACGAAGTTACAGTTACCTGCCATAATTAGTATCGAAATTAAAGTTACTTGTCTTAATTAGTAACGAAGTTACAGTTACCTGTCATAATTAGTATCGAAGTTACAGTTACTTGTCATAATTAGTATCGAAGTTACTGTTACCTGTCATAATTAGTATCGAAGTTATAGTTACCTGCCAAAATTTGTATCGAAATTACAGTTACTTGTCATAATTAGTAACGAAGTTACAGTTACCAGTCATAATTATTATCGCAGTTACAGGTACTTGTCATAATTAGTATCGAAGTTACTGTTACTTGTCATAATTAGTATCGAAGTTACTGTTACCTGTCATAATTAGTATCGAAATTACAATTACCTGCCATAATTTGTAACGAAATTACAGTTACTTGTCATAATTAGTAACGAAGTTACAGTTTCCTGACATAATTAGTATCGAAGTTACAGTTACTTTTCATAATTAGTATCGAAGTTACAATTACTTGTCATAATTAGTATCGAAGTTACAGTTTCCTGTCATAATTAGTATCGAAGTTACTGTTACCTGTCATAATTAGTATGGAAGTTACAGTTACCTGCCATAATTTGTATCGAAATTACAGGGACTTGTCATAATTAGTATCGAAGTTACAGTTACCTGCCAAAATTTGTATCGAAATTACAGTTACTTGTCATAATTAGTAACGAAGTTACAGTTACCTGCCAAAATTTGTATCGAAATTACAGTTCCTTGTCATAATTAGTATCGAAGTTACAGTTACCGGTCATAATTTGCATCGAAGGTACTGTTACTTGTCATAATTAGTATCGACGTTACTGTTACCTGTCATAATTAGTATTGAAGTTACAGTTATTTACCATAATTTTTTATAAAAATTACAGTTACTTGTCATAATTAGTAACGAAGTTAGAGTTTCTTGTCATAATTAGTATCGAAGTTACAGTTACCTTTCATAATTTGTATCGAAGTTATAGTTACTTGTCATAATTAGTATCGACTTTACTGTTACCTGTAATAATTAGTATCGAAGTTACAGTTACCTGCCATAATTTGTATCGAAATTACAGTTACTTGTCATAATTAGTAACGAAGTTACAGTTACCTGTCATAATTTGCATCGAAGGTATAGTTACTTGTCATAATTAGTAAAGAAGTCACTGTCACCTGTCATAATTAGTATTGAAGTTACAGTTACCTACCAATTTTTTTTATCAAAATTACAGTTACTTGTCATAATTAGTAACAAAGTTAGAGTTTCTTGTCATAATTAGTATCGCAGTTACAGTTACCTGTCATAATTTGTATCGAAGTTATAGTTACTTGTCATAATTAGTAACGAAGTTACAGTTACCTGTCATAATTAGTATGGAAGTTACTGTTACTTGACATAATTAGTATCGAAGTTACTGTTACCTGTCATAATTAGTATTGAAGTTACAGTTACCTGCCAAAAATTTGTATCGAAATTACAGTTACTTGTCATAATTAGTAACGAAGTTACAGTTACCTGTCATAATTAGTATTGAAGTTACAGTTACCTGCCAAAAATTTGTATCGAAATTACTGTTACTTGTCATAATTAGTAACGAAGTTACAGTTACCTGCCATAATTTGTATCGAAATTACAGTTCCTTGTCATAATTAGTATCGAAGTTACAGTTACCTGTCATAATTAGCATCGAAGGTACTGATACTTGTCACAATTAGTAACGAAGTTACAGTTACCTGTCATAATTTGTATCGAAATTACAGTTACTTGTCATAATTTGTAACGAAGTTACAGTTTCCTGTCATAATTAGTATCGAAGTTACTGTAACCTGTCATAATTAGTATTGAAGTTACAGTTACCTACCATAATTTTTATCAAAGTACAGTTACTTGTCATAATTAGTAACGAAGGTAGAGTTTCCTGTCATAATTAGTATCGAAGTAACTGTTACCTGTCTAATTAGTATCGAAGATACTGTTACCTGCCATAATTTGTATCGAAATTACAGTTCCTTGTCATAATTAGTATCGAAGTTACAGTTACCTGTCATAATTAGCATCGAAGGTACTGATACTTGTCACAATTAGTAACGAAGTTACAGTTACCTGTCATAATTTGTATCGAAATTACAGTTACTTGTCATAATTAGTAACGAAGTTACAGTTACCTGTCATAATTTGTTTCGAAATTACAGTTACTTGTCATAATTAGTAACGAAGGTAGAGTTTCCTGTCATAATTAGTATCGAAGTTACTGTTACCTGTCTAATTAGTATCGAAGATACTGTTACCTGCCATAATTTTTATCGAAATTACAGTTACTTGTCATAATTAGTAACGAAGTTACAGTTACCTGTCATAATTTGATTCGAAATTACAGTTACTTGTCATAATTAGTAACGAAGTTACAGTTTCCTGTCATAATTAGTAACGAAGTTACAGTTACCTGCCATAATTAGTATCGAAATTAAAGTTACTTGTCTTAATTAGTAACGAAGTTACAGTTACCTGTCATAATTAGTATCGAAGTTACAGTTACTTGTCATAATTAGTATCGAAGTTACTGTTACCTGACATAATTAGTATCGAAGTTATAGTTACCTGCCAAAATTTGTATCGAAATTACAGTTACTTGTCATAATTAGTAACGAAGTTACAGTTACCAGTCATAATTAGTATCAAAGTTACAGTTACTTGTCATAATTAGTATCGAAGTTACTGTTACTTGTCATAATTAGTATCGAAGTTACTGTTACCTGTCATAATTAGTATCGAAATTACAATTACCTGCCATAATTTGTAACGAAATTACAGTTACTTGTCATAATTAGTAACGAAGTTACAGTTTCCTGACATAATTAGTATCGAAGTTACAGTTACTTGTCATAATTAGTATCGAAGTTACAATTACTTGTCATAATTAGTATCGAAGTTACAGTTTCCTGTCATAATTAGTATCGAAGTTACTGTTACCTGTCATAATTAGTATGGAAGTTACAGTTACCTGCCATAATTTGTATCGAAATTACAGGGACTTGTCATAATTAGTATCGAAGTTACAGTTACCTGCCAAAATTTGTATCGAAATTACAGTTACTTGTCATAATTAGTAACGAAGTTACAGTTACCTGCCATAATTTGTATCGAAATTACAGTTCCTTGTCATCATTAGTATCGAAGTTACAGTTACCTGTCATAATTAGCATCGAAGGTACTGTTACTTGTCATAATTAGTAACGAAGTTACAGTTACCTGTCATAATTTGTATCGAAATTACAGTTACTTATCATAATTAGTAACGAAGTTACAGTTTCCTGTCATAATTAGTATCGAAGTTACTGTTACCTGTCATAATTAGTATGGACGTTACAGTTACCTGCCATAATTTGTATCGAAATTACAGGGACTTGTTATAATTAGTATCGAAGTTACAGTTACCTGCCAAAATTTGTATCGAAATTACAGTTACTTGTCATATTTAGTAACGAAGTTACAGTTACCTGCCATAATTTGTATCGAAATTACAGTTCCTTGTCATAATTAGTATCGAAGTTACAGTTACCTGTCATAATTAGCATCGAGGGTACTGTTACCTGTCATAATTAGTATCGACGTTACTGTTACCTGTCATAATTAGTATTGAAGATACAGTTACCTACCATAATTTTTTATCAAAATTACAGTTACTTGTCGTAATTAGTAACGAAGTTAGAGTTTCTTGTCATAATTAGTATCGAAGTTACAGTTACCTGTCTTAATTTGTATCGAAGTTATATTTACTTGTCATAATTAGAATCGAAGTTACTGTTACCTGTCATAATTAGTATCGAAGTTACAGTTACCTGCCAAAATTTGTATCGAAATTGCAGTTAATTGTCATAATTAGTAACGAAGATACAGTTACCTGTCATAATTAGTATCGAAGTTACATTTACTTGTCATAATTAGTACCGAAGTTACAGTTACCTGCCATAATTTGTATCGAAATTACAGGGACTTGTCATAATTAGTAACGAAGTTACAGTTACCTGCCATAATTAGTATCGAAATTAAAGTTACTCGTCATAATTAGTAACGAAGTTACAGTTACCTGTCATAATTAGTATCGAAGTTACTGTTACCTGTCATAATTAGTATTGAAGTTACAGTTACCTACCATAATTTTTATCAAAGTACTGTTACTTGTCATAATTAGTAACGAAGGTAGAGTTTCCTGTCATAATTAGTATCGAAGTTACTGTTACCTGTCTAATTAGTATCGAAGATAATGTTACCTGCCATAATTTGTATCGAAATTACAGTTACTTGTCATAATTAGTAACGAAGTTACAGTTACCTGTCATAATTTGTTGCGAAATTACAGTTACTTGTCATAATTAGTAACGAAGTTACAGTTTCCTGTCATAATTAGTAACGAAGTTACAGTTACCTGCAATAATTAGTATCGGAATTAAAGTTACTTGTCTTAATTAGTAACGAAGTTACAGTTACCTGTCATAATTAGTATCGAAGTTACAGTTACTTGTCATAATTAGTATCGAAGTTACTGTTACCTGTCATAATTAGTATCGAAGTTGCAGTTACCTGCCAAAATTTGTATCGAAATTACTGTTACTTGTCATAATTAGTAACGAAGTTACAGTTTCCTGTCATAATTAGTATCGAAGTTACAGTTACCTACCATAATTTTTTATCAAAATTACAGTTACTTGTCATAATTAGTAACGAAGGTAGAGTTTCCTGTCATAATTAGTATCGAAGTTACTGTTACCTGTCTAATTAGTATCGAAGATACTGTTACCTGCCATAATTTTTATCGAAATTACAGTTACTTGTCATAATTAGTAACGAAGTTACAGTTACCTGTCATAATTTGATTCGAAATTACAGTTACTTGTCATAATTAGTAACGAAGTTACAGTTTCCTGTCATAATTAGTAACGAAGTTACAGTTACCTGCCATAATTAGTATCGAAATTAAAGTTACTTGTCTTAATTAGTAACGAAGTTACAGTTACCTGTCATAATTAGTATCGAAGTTACAGTTACTTGTCATAATTAGTATCGAAGTTACTGTTACCTGTCATAATTAGTATCGAAGTTATAGTTACCTGCCAAAATTTGTATCGAAATTACAGTTACTTGTCATAATTAGTAACGAAGTTACAGTTACCAGTCATAATTATTATCGAAGTTACAGGTACTTGTCATAATTAGTATCGAAGTTACTGTTACTTGTCATAATTAGTATCGAAGTTACTGTTACCTGTCATAATTAGTATCGAAATTACAATTACCTGCCATAATTTGTAACGAAATTACAGTTACTTGTCATAATTAGTAACGAAGTTACAGTTTCCTGACATAATTAGTATCGAAGTTACAGTTACTTTTCATAATTAGTATCGAAGTTACAATTACTTGTCATAATTAGTATCGAAGTTACAGTTTCCTGTCATAATTAGTATCGAAGTTACTGTTACCTGTCATAATTAGTATGGAAGTTACAGTTACCTGCCATAATTTGTATCGAAATTACAGGGACTTGTCATAATTAGTATCGAAGTTACAGTTACCTGCCAAAATTTGTATCGAAATTACAGTTACTTGTCATAATTAGTAACGAAGTTACAGTTACCTGCCAAAATTTGTATCGAAATTACAGTTCCTTGTCATAATTAGTATCGAAGTTACAGTTACCGGTCATAATTTGCATCGAAGGTACTGTTACTTGTCATAATTAGTATCGACGTTACTGTTACCTGTCATAATTAGTATTGAAGTTACAGTTATTTACCATAATTTTTTATAAAAATTACAGTTACTTGTCATAATTAGTAACGAAGTTAGAGTTTCTTGTCATAATTAGTATCGAAGTTACAGTTACCTCTCATAATTTGTATCGAAGTTATAGTTACTTGTCATAATTAGTATCGACTTTACTGTTACCTGTAATAATTAGTATCGAAGTTACAGTTACCTGCCATAATTTGTATCGAAATTACAGTTACTTGTCATAATTAGTAACGAAGTTACAGTTACCTGTCATAATTTGCATCGAAGGTATAGTTACTTGTCATAATTAGTAAAGAAGTCACTGTTACCTGTCATAATTAGTATTGAAGTTACAGTTACCTACCAATTTTTTTTTATCAAAATTACAGTTACTTGTCATAATTAGTAACAAAGTTAGAGTTTCTTGTCATAATTAGTATCGCAGTTACAGTTACCTGTCATAATTTGTATCGAAGTTATAGTTACTTGTCATAATTAGTAACGAAGTTACAGTTACCTGTCATAATTAGTATGGAAGTTACTGTTACTTGACATAATTAGTATCGAAGTTACTGTTACCTGTCATAATTAGTATTGAAGTTACAGTTACCTGCCAAAAATTTGTATCGAAATTACAGTTACTTGTCATAATTAGTAACGAAGTTACAGTTACCTGTCATAATTAGTATTGAAGTTACAGTTACCTGTCATAATTTGATTCGAAATTACAGTTACTTGTCATAATTAGTAACGAAGTTACAGTTTCCTGTCATAATTAGTAACGAAGTTACAGTTACCTGCCATAATTAGTATCGAAATTAAAGTTACTTGTCTTAATTAGTAACGAAGTTACAGTTACCTGTCATAATTAGTATCGAAGTTACAGTTACTTGTCATAATTAGTATCGAAGTTACTGTTACCTGTCATAATTAGTATCGAAGTTATAGTTACCTGCCAAAATTTGTATCGAAATTACAGTTCCTTGTCATAATTAGTATCGAAGTTACAGTTACCTGTCATAATTAGCATCGAAGGTACTGATACTTGTCACAATTAGTAACGAAGTTACAGTTACCTGTCATAATTTGTATCGAAATTACAGTTACTTGTCATAATTTGTAACGAAGTTACAGTTTCCTGTCATAATTAGTATCGAAGTTACTGTAACCTGTCATAATTAGTATTGAAGTTACAGTTACCTACCATAATTTTTTATCAAAGTACAGTTACTTGTCATAATTAGTAACGAAGGTAGAGTTTCCTGTCATAATTAGGATCGAAGTAACTGTTACCTGTCTAATTAGTATCGAAGATACTGTTACCTGCCATAATTTGTATCGAAATTACAGTTCCTTGTCATAATTAGTATCGAAGTTACAGTTACCTGTCATAATTAGCATCGAAGGTACTGATACTTGTCACAATTAGTAACGAAGTTACAGTTACCTGTCATAATTTGTATCGAAATTACAGTTACTTGTCATAATTAGTAACGAAGTTACAGTTACCTGTCATAATTTGTTTCGAAATTACAGTTACTTGTCATAATTAGTAACGAAGGTAGAGTTTCCTGTCATAATTAGTATCGAAGTTACTGTTACCTGTCTAATTAGTATCGAAGATACTGTTACCTGCCATAATTTTTATCGAAATTACAGTTATTTGTCATAATTAGTAACGAAGTTACAGTTACCTGTCATAATTTGATTCGAAATTACAGTTACATGTCATAATTAGTAACGAAGTTACAGTTTCCTGTCATAATTAGTAACGAAGTTACAGTTACCTGCCATAATTAGTATCGAAATTAAAGTTACTTGTCTTAATTAGTAACGAAGTTACAGTTACCTGTCATAATTAGTATCGAAGTTACAGTTACTTGTCATAATTAGTATCGAAGTTACTGTTACCTGACATAATTAGTATCGAAGTTATAGTTACCTGCCAAAATTTGTATCGAAATTACAGTTACTTGTCATAATTAGTAACGAAGTTACAGTTACCAGTCATAATTAGTATCAAAGTTACAGTTACTTGTCATAATTAGTATCGAAGTTACTGTTACTTGTCATAATTAGTATCGAAGTTACTGTTACCTGTCATAATTAGTATCGAAATTACAATTACCTGCCATAATTTGTAACGAAATTACAGTTACTTGTCATAATTAGTAACGAAGTTACAGTTTCCTGACATAATTAGTATCGAAGTTACAGTTACTTGTCATAATTAGTATCGAAGTTACAATTACTTGTCATAATTAGTATCGAAGTTACAGTTTCCTGTCATAATTAGTATCGAAGTTACTGTTACCTGTCATAATTAGTATGGAAGTTACAGTTACCTGCCATAATTTGTATCGAAATTACAGGGACTTGTCATAATTAGTATCGAAGTTACAGTTACCTGCCAAAATTTGTATCGAAATTACAGTTACTTGTCATAATTAGTAACGAAGTTACAGTTACCTGCCAAAATTTGTATCGAAATTACAGTTCCTTGTCATAATTAGTATCGAAGTTGCAGTTACCGGTCATAATTTGCATCGAGGTACTGTTACTTGTCATAATTAGTATCGACGTTACTGTTACCTGTCATAATTAGTATTGAAGTTACAGTTATTTACCATAATTTTTTATAAAAATTACAGTTATTTGTCATAATTAGTAACGAAGTTAGAGTTTCTTGTCATAATTAGTATCGAAGTTACAGTTACCTCTCATAATTTGTATCGAAGTTATAGTTACTTGTCATAATTAGTATCGACTTTACTGTTACCTGTAATAATTAGTATCGAAGTTACAGTTACCTGCCATAATTTGTATCGAAATTACAGTTACTTGTCATAATTAGTAACGAAGTTACAGTTACCTGTCATAATTTGCATCGAAGGTATAGTTACTTGTCATAATTAGTAAAGAAGTCACTGTTACCTGTCATAATTAGTATTGAAGTTACAGTTACTTGTCATAATTAGTATCGAAGTTACTGTTACCTGTCATAATTAGTATCGAAGTTGCAGTTACCTGCCAAAATTTGTATCGAAATTACTGTTACTTGTCATAATTAGTAACGAAGTTACAGTTACCTGTCATAATTTGTTTCGAAATTACAGTTACTTGTCATAATAAGTAACGAAGTTACAGTTTCCTGTCATAATTAGTATCGAAGTTACAGTTACCTACCATAAATTTTTATCAAAATTACAGTTACTTGTCATAATTAGTAACGAAGGTAGAGTTTCCTGTCATAATTAGTATCGAAGTTACTGTTACCTGTCTAATTAGTATCGAAGATACTGTTACCTGCCATAATTTTTACCGAAATTACAGTTACTTGTCATAATTAGTAACGAAGTTACAGTTACCTGTCATAATTTGATTCGAAATTACAGTTACTTGTCATAATTAGTAACGAAGTTACAGTTTCCTGTCATAATTAGTAACGAAGTTACAGTTACCTGCCATAATTAGTATCGAAATTAAAGTTACTTGTCTTAATTAGTAACGAAGTTACAGTTACCTGTCATAATTAGTATCGAAGTTACAGTTACTTGTCATAATTAGTATCGAAGTTACTGTTACCTGTCATAATTAGTATCGAAGTTATAGTTACCTGCCAAAATTTGTATCGAAATTACAGTTACTTGTCATAATTAGTAACGAAGTTACAGTTACCAGTCATAATTATTATCGAAGTTACAGGTACTTGTCATAATTAGTATCGAAGTTACTGTTACTTGTCATAATTAGTATCGAAGTTACTGTTACCTGTCATAATTAGTATCGAAATTACAATTACCTGCCATAATTTGTAACGCAATTACAGTTACTTGTCATAATTAGTAACGAAGTTACAGTTTCCTGACATAATTAGTATCGAAGTTACAGTTACTTGTCATAATTAGTATCGAAGTTACAATTACTTGTCATAATTAGTATCGAAGTTACAGTTTCCTGTCATAATTAGTATCGAAGTTACTGTTACCTGTCATAATTAGTATGGAAGTTACAGTTACCTGCCATGATTTGTATCGAAATTACAGGGACTTGTCATAATTAGTATCGAAGTTACAGTTACCTGCCAAAATTTGTATCGAAATTACAGTTACTTGTCATAATTAGTAACGAAGTTACAGTTACCTGCCAAAATTTGTATCGAAATTACAGTTCCTTGTCATAATTAGTATCGAAGTTACAGTTACCGGTCATAATTTGCATCGAAGGTACTGTTACTTGTCATAATTAGTATCGACGTTACTGTTACCTGTCATAATTAGTATTGAAGTTACAGTTATTTACCATAATTTTTTATAAAAATTACAGTTACTTGTCATAATTAGTAACGAAGTTAGAGTTTCTTGTCATAATTAGTATCGAAGTTACAGTTACCTCTCATAATTTGTATCGAAGTTATAGTTACTTGTCATAATTAGTATCGACTTTACTGTTACCTGTAATAATTAGTATCGAAGTTACAGTTACCTGCCATAATTTGTATCGAAATTACAGTTACTTGTCATAATTAGTAACGAAGTTACAGTTACCTGTCATAATTTGCATCGAAGGTATAGTTACTTGTCATAATTAGTAAAGAAGTCACTGTTACCTGTCATAATTAGTATTGAAGTTACAGTTACCTACCAATTTTTTTTAATCAAAATTACAGTTACTTGTCATAATTAGTAACAAAGTTAGAGTTTCTTGTCATAATTAGTATCGCAGTTACAGTTACCTGTCATAATTTGTATCGAAGTTATAGTTACTTGTCATAATTAGTAACGAAGTTACAGTTACCTGTCATAATTAGTATGGAAGTTACTGTTACTTGACATAATTAGTATCGAAGTTACTGTTACCTGTCATAATTAGTATTGAAGTTACAGTTACCTGCCAAAAATTTGTATCGAAATTACAGTTACTTGTCATAATTAGTAACGAAGTTACAGTTACCTGTCATAATTAGTATTGAAGTTACAGTTACCTGCCAAAAATTTGTATCGAAATTACTGTTACTTGTCATAATTAGTAACGAAGTTACAGTTACCTGCCATAATTTGTATCGAAATTACAGTTCCTTGTCATAATTAGTATCGAAGTTACAGTTACCTGTCATAATTAGCATCGAAGGTACTGATACTTGTCACAATTAGTAACGAAGTTACAGTTACCTGTCATAATTTGTATCGAAATTACAGTTACTTGTCATAATTTGTAACGAAGTTACAGTTTCCTGTCATAATTAGTATCGAAGTTACTGTAACCTGTCATAATTAGTATTGAAGTTACAGTTACCTACCATAATTTTTTATCAAAGTACAGTTACTTGTCATAATTAGTAACGAAGGTAGAGTTTCCTGTCATAATTAGTATCGAAGTTACTGTTACCTGTCTAATTAGTATCGAAGATACTGTTACCTGCCATAATTTGTATCGAAATTACAGTTCCTTGTCATAATTAGTATCGAAGTTACAGTTTCCTGTCATAATTAGCATCGAAGGTACTGATACTTGTCACAATTAGTAACGAAGTTACAGTTACCTGTCATAATTTGTATCGAAATTACAGTTACTTGTCATAATTAGTAACGAAGTTACAGTTACCTGTCATAATTTGTTTCGAAATTACAGTTACTTGTCATAATTAGTAACGAAGTTACAGTTTCCTGTCATAATTAGTATCGAAGTTACAGTTACCTACCATAATTTTTTATCAAAATTACAGTTACTTGTCATAATTAGTAACGAAGGTAGAGTTTCCTGTCATAATTAGTATCGAAGTTACTGTTACCTGTCTAATTAGTATCGAAGATACTGTTACCTGCCATAATTTTTATCGAAATTACAGTTGTTGTTGTTTGAGTCTTCAGTCTTTTGACTGGTTTGATGCAGCTCTCCATGCCTCCCTGTCCTGAGCTAATCGTTTCATCTCTACATAGCTACCACACCCTACATCCGAGGCAATCTGTTTAACATATTCTAACCTTGGTCTACCCCTACAGTTCTTGTCCTCGACCCTTCCTTCCATAACTAAGCTTGCTATTCCTGGGTGTCTTAGTATGTGTCCTACCAACCTATCTCTTCTCTGCATTAACAGTCGCCAGAAACATCTCTCCTCTCCCACTCGTCTTAATACCTCTTTGTTTGTAACCCTATCTACCCATCTGATCTTCATCATTCTCCTGTAACACCACATTTCAAATGCTTCAATTCTCCTCTTTTCTGCTGCACCAATAGTCCAAGTTTCACTTCCATAGAGCGCCACGCTCCAGACAAAGGCTTTCAAAAATGACTTCCTAATACCTAAATCTATATTCGATGTCAGCAGATTCCTTTTTTGTAGAAATGCTTTTCTTGCCTGAGCCAACCTACTTTTTATATCCTCTTTGCTTCGTCCATCACTGGTTATTCTGCTTCCTAAGTAACAGAAGTCTCCTACTTCCTTCAGATTTTCACCTGCCAATTTGATCTCCATAGAGGTTTCTGATTTATTTCGGCTGCATTCCAGTATTTTTGTTTTACATTTATTAATTTTCATCATGAATTCTTTCCGTAAGACGGAGTCCATACCATTCAAAAACTCATTCAAATCCTCAGGCTTGTCGGCCAAGATGACGATGTCATCAGCAAATCTCAGAGTTGAAATTATTTCTCCTTGAATCTTCACTCCCACTTTAAATTTTTCTCTAATTTCCTTCATTGCTTGTTCAATGTAAAGATTGAAAAGTATGGGTGATAAGTTGCAGCCTTGCCTTACACCTTTCTGAATACCAGCTTCTCTCTCATGTCCTTCAACTCGAATGATTGCTGTCTGGTTTCTGTATAGATTGTATATCACCCTCCTATCCCTGTACTTTATTCCAATCGATTTCAAAATGTCAAACAATTTAGTCCAATCAACGTTATCAAAAGCCTTTTCTAAGTCTACAAAAGCCATGAACGTTCTCTTATCTTTCCTTATTCTACTTTCCAAAATCAGCCTAAGACTTAGTACAGCTTCCCTTGTTCCTACATTTCTCCTGAAACCAAACTGGTCTTCACCCAACTCCGTTTCTATCTGGCTCTCAATCCTCTTGTAAATTATTCTAGACAGGATCTTTGAAGCATGAGTAATCAAGCTGATTGTACGGTAATCTTCACATCTGTCAGCTCCCACTTTCTTTGGTATAGGGATGATTACATTCTTCTTGAAATCAGGGTGTACCTCACCTGTCTCATAAATCCTACACACCAAGTGAAATAACCTGATCAGACCTTCATCTCCTATGCAGCGCAGCAACTCAATCGGTATATCATCTATGCCTGGTGCTTTGTTCCTGCTTAAGTCTTCCAAAGCTCTATCAAATTCTGATCTCAATATTAAATCTCCTTTCGCATCCTCATCAATTTCCTCCTCCCTTTCCATTACATGATTCTCAATCTCCTTTCCCTTATACAAACTCTCTATGTAAGCTTTCCATCTCTCAACCTTTTCTTCCCTATCTGTTAGAGGCTTTCCATTTGTGTCCTTAATATTACAGCACTTAGTCTTCTTTTCCCCAAAAGTATTCTTAATCCTTCGATAAGCTGTGTCTACTTTTCCTAATTTCAGACAATTTTCTATACCAGCACATTTCTCTTTCAACCATTCTTCTTTCGCTTCCTTGCACTTCTTGTTAACCTCATTTCTCAAACGTCTGTATTCTGCTTTCCCCTTTTCATCTCTTACATTCTTGTGCTTCCGCCTTTCATCCATCAATTCGAGTATATCCTGAGTGATCCACGGTTTTCTACCTATTCTCTCTTTCCTACCAATGTTTTCTTCTGCGGATTTTGTTATTTCATTCTTCAAAAGTGCCCATTCGTCTGCAATTGAAGTTTGTTTAGGGTTTTTCATTAGTCCTTCCTTTATACTCTTCTTGAATCTTTCGTTTACATCCTTCTCTTTCAGTCTGTCTATTGCCCACCTTTTTGGCTTTTGACTTTTCTTCAGTTTCTTCAACTTTAATCTGCATTTCATTACAACCAGATTGTGGTCAGAGTTTATGTCAGCACCAGGATATGTTTTACAATCCAAGATCTGGTTTCGAAACCTCTGCTTGACCATAATGAAGTCGATTTGGTAACGCCCTGTATCTCCTGGTCTCATCCATGTGTATATTCTTCTATTGTGGTTATTGAATAAGGTGTTAGCTATGACCAACTCATGCTCAGTGCAGAATTCTACCAGCCTGCTTCCTCGATCATTCCTTTCACCTAATCCGAAATCTCCTACTATCTTCCCCTCTCTCCCTTTTCCTACCACAGCATTCCAATCTCCCATTACTATAACATTTTCATCACCCTTGATATACCTCAGAATTTCGTCTATTTCTTCGTAGACCTTTTCAACATCCTCATCGTCAGCTTGACTGGTAGGCATATAGACTTGTACCACTGTGGTGCACGTAGGTTTAGTATTTATTTTTGCTACAATAATCCGTTCACTATATTGCTCATAATATTCCACCCGCTGTCCAAGTTTCCTACTCAGTTACTTGTCATAATTAGTAACGAAGTTACAGTTACCTGTCATAATTTGATTCGAAATTACAGTTACTTGTCATAATTAGTAACGAAGTTACAGTTTCCTGTCATAATTAGTAACGAAGTTACAGTTACCTGCCATAATTAGTATCGAAATTAAAGTTACTTGTCTTAATTAGTAACGAAGTTACAGTTACCTGTCATAATTAGTATCGAAGTTACAGTTACTTGTCATAATTAGTATCGAAGTTACTGTTACCTGTCATAATTAGTATCGAAGTTATAGTTACCTGCCAAAATTTGTATCGAAATTACAGTTACTTGTCATAATTAGTAACGAAGTTACAGTTACCAGTCATAATTAGTATCGAAGTTACAGTTACTTGTCATAATTAGTATCGAAGTTACTGTTACTTGTCATAATTAGTATCGAAGTTACTGTTACCTGTCATAATTAGTATCGAAATTACAATTACCTGCCATAATTTGTAACGAAATTACAGTTACTTGTCATAATTAGTAACGAAGTTACAGTTTCCTGACATAATTAGTATCGAAGTTACAGTTACTTGTCATAATTAGTATCGAAGTTACAATTACTTGTCATAATTAGTATCGAAGTTACAGTTTCCTGTCATAATTAGTATCGAAGTTACTGTTACCTGTCATAATTAGTATGGAAGTTACAGTTACCTGCCATAATTTGTATCGAAATTACAGGGACTTGTCATAATTAGTATCGAAGTTACAGTTACCTGCCAAAATTTGTATCGAAATTACAGTTACTTGTCATAATTAGTAACGAAGTTACAGTTACCTGCCAAAATTTGTATCGAAATTACAGTTCCTTGTCATAATTAGTATCGAAGTTACAGTTACCGGTCATAATTTGCATCGAAGGTACTGTTACTTGTCATAATTAGTATCGACGTTACTGTTACCTGTCATAATTAGTATTGAAGTTACAGTTATTTACCATAATTTTTTATAAAAATTACAGTTACTTGTCGTAATTAGTAACGAAGTTAGAGTTTCTTGTCATAATTAGTATCGAAGTTACAGTTACCTCTCATAATTTGTATCGAAGTTATAGTTACTTGTCATAATTAGTATCGACTTTACTGTTACCTGTAATAATTAGTATCGAAGTTACAGTTACCTGCCATAATTTGTCTCGAAATTACAGTTACTTGTCATAATTAGTAACGAAGTTACAGTTACCTGTCATAATTTGCATCGAAGGTATAGTTACTTGTCATAATTAGTAAAGAAGTCACTGTTACCTGTCATAATTAGTATTGAAGTTACAGTTACCTACCAATTTTTTTAAATCAAAATTACAGTTACTTGTCATAATTAGTAACAAAGTTAGAGTTTCTTGTCATAATTAGTATCGCAGTTACAGTTACCTGTCATAATTTGTATCGAAGTTATAGTTACTTGTCATAATTAGTAACGAAGTTACAGTTACCTGTCATAATTAGTATTGAAGTTACAGTTACCTGCCAAAAATTTGTATCGAAATTACAGTTACTTGTCATAATTAGTAACGAAGTTACAGTTACCTGCCATAATTTGTATCGAAATTACAGTTCCTTGTCATAATTAGTATCGAAGTTACAGTTACCTGTCATAATTAGCATCGAAGGTACTGATACTTGTCACAATTAGTAACGAAGTTACAGTTACCTGTCATAATTTGTATCGAAATTACAGTTACTTGTCATAATTTGTAACGAAGTTACAGTTTCCTGTCATAATTAGTATCGAAGTTACTGTTACCTGTCATAATTAGTATTGAAGTTACAGTTACCTACCATAATTTTTTATCAAATTACAGTTACTTGTCATAATTAGTAACGAAGGTAGAGTTTCCTGTCATAATTAGTATCGAAGTTACTGTTACCTGTCTAATTAGTATCGAAGATACTGTTACCTGCCATAATTTGTATCGAAATTACAGTTACTTGTCATAATTAGTAACGAAGTTACAGTTACCTGTCATAATTTGTTTCGAAATTACAGTTACTTGTCATAATTAGTAACGAAGTTACAGTTTCCTGTCATAATTAGTAACGAAGTTACAGTTACCTGCCATAATAAGTATCGGAATTAAAGTTACTTGTCTTAATTAGTAACGAAGTTACAGTTACCTGTCATAATTAGTATCGAAGTTACTGTTACTTGACATAATTAGTATCGAAGTTACTGTTACCTGTCATAATTAGTATTGAAGTTACAGTTACCTGCCAAAAATTTGTATCGAAATTACAGTTACTTGTCATAATTAGTAACGAAGTTACAGTTACCTGTCATAATTAGTATTGAAGTTACAGTTACCTGCCAAAAATTTGTATCGAAATTACAGTTACTTGTCATAATTAGTAACGAAGTTACAGTTACCTGCCATAATTTGTATCGAAATTACAGTTCCTTGTCATAATTAGTATCGAAGTTACAGTTACCTGTCATAATTAGCATCGAAGGTACTGATACTTGTCACAATTAGTAACGAAGTTACAGTTACCTGTCATAATTTGTATCGAAATTACAGTTACTTGTCATAATTTGTAACGAAGTTACAGTTTCCAGTCATAATTAGTATCGAAGTTACTGTTACCTGTCATAATTAGTATTGAAGTTACAGTTACCTACCATAATTTTTTATCAAATTACAGTTACTTGTCATAATTAGTAACGAAGGTAGAGTTTCCTGTCATAATTAGTATCGAAGTTACTGTTACCTGTCTAATTAGTATCGAAGATACTGTTACCTGCCATAATTTGTATCGAAATTACAGTTACTTGTCATAATTAGTAACGAAGTTACAGTTACCTGTCATAATTTGTTTCGAAATTACAGTTACTTGTCATAATTAGTAACGAAGTTACAGTTTCCTGTCATAATTAGTAACGAAGTTACAGTTACCTGCCATAATTAGTATCGGAATTAAAGTTACTTGTCTTAATTAGTAACGAAGTTACAGTTACCTGTCATAATTAGTATCGAAGTTACAGTTACTTGTCATAATTAGTATCGAAGTTACTGTTACCTGTCATAATTAGTATCGAAGTTGCAGTTACCTGCCAAAATTTGTATCGAAATTACAGTTACTTGTCATAATTAGTAACGAAGTTACAGTTACCTGTCATAATTTGTTCCGAAATTACAGTTACTTGTCATAATTAGTAACGAAGTTACAGTTTCCTGTCATAATTAGTATCGAAGTTACAGTTACCTACCATAATTTTTTATCAATATTACAGTTACTTGTCATAATTAGTAACGAAGGTAGAGTTTCCTGTCATAATTAGTATCGAAGTTACTGTTACCTGTCTAATTAGTATCGAAGATACTGTTACCTGCCATAATTTGTATCGAAATTACAGTTACTTGTCATAATTAGTAACGAAGTTACAGTTACCTGTCATAATTTGTTTCGAAATTACAGTTACTTGTCATAATTAGTAACGAAGTTACAGTTTCCTGTCATAATTAATAACGAAGTTACAGTTACCTGCCATAATTAGTATCGAAATTAAAGTTACTTGTCTTAATTAGTAACGAAGTTACAGTTACCTGTCATAATTAGTATCGTAGTTACAGTTACTTGTCATAATTAGTATCGAAGTTACTGTTACCTGTCATAATTAGTATCGAAGTTACAGTTACCTGCCAAAATTTGTATCGAAATTACAGTTACATGTCATAATTAGTAACGAAGTTACAGTTACCATTCATAATTAGTATCGAAGTTACAGTTACTTGTCATAATTAGTATCGAAGATACTGTTACCTGTCATAATTAGTATCGAAATTACAATTACCTGCCATAATTTGTAACGAAATTACAGTTACTTGTCATAATTAGTAACGAAGTTACAGTTTCCTGACATAATTAGTATCGAAGTTACAGTTACTTGTCATAATTAGTATCGAAGTTACAATTACTTGTCATAATTAGTATCGAAGTTACAGTTTCCTGTCATAATTAGTATCGAAGTTACTGTTACCTGTCATAATTAGTATGGAAGTTACAGTTACCTGCCATAATTTGTATCGAAATTACAGGGACTTGTCATAATTAGTATCGAAGTTACAGTTACCTGCCAAAATTTGTATCGAAATTACAGTTACTTGTCATAATTAGTAACGAAGTTACAGTTACCTGCCATAATTTGTATCGAAATTACAGTTCCTTGTCATAATTAGTATCGAAGTTACAGTTACCGGTCATAATTTGCATCGAAGGTACTGTTACTTGTCATAATTAGTATCGACGTTACTGTTACCTGTCATAATTAGTATTGAAGTTACAGTTATTTACCATAATTTTTTATCAAAATTACAGTTACTTGTCATAATTAGTAACGAAGTTAGAGTTTCCTGTCATAATTAGTATCGAAGTTACAGTTACCTCTCATAAATTGTATCGAAGTTATAGTTACTTGTCATAATTAGTATCGACTTTACTGTTACCTGTCATAATTAGTATCGAAGTTTCAGTTACCTGCCATAATTTGTATCGAAATTACAGTTACTTGTCATAATTAGTAACGAAGTTACAGTTACCTGTCATAATTTGCATCGAAGTTATAGTTACTTGTCATAATTAGTAAAGAAGTCACTGTTACCTGTCATAATTAGTATTGAAGTTACAGTTACCTACCAATTTTTTTAATCAAAATTACAGTTACTTGTCATAATTAGTAACGAAGTTAGAGTTTCTTGTCATAATTAGTATCGAAGTTATAGTTACCTGTCATAATTTGTATCGAAGTTATAGATACTTGTCATAATTAGTAACGAAGTTACAGTTACCTGTCATAATTAGTATCGAAGTTACTGTTACTTGACATAATTAGTATCGAAGTTACTGTTACCTGTCATAATTAGTATTGAAGTTACAGTTACCTGCCAAAAATTTGTATCGAAATTACAGTTACTTGTCATAATTAGTAACGAAGTTACAGTTACCTGTCATAATTAGTATTGAAGTTACAGTTACCTGCCAAAAATTTGTATCGAAATTACAGTTACTTGTCATAATTAGTAACGAAGTTACAGTTACCTGCCATAATTTGTATCGAAATTACAGTTCCTTGTCATAATTAGTATCGAAGTTACAGTTACCTGTCATAATTAGCATCGAATGTACTGTTACTTGTCACAATTAGTAACGAAGTTACAGTTACCTGCCATAATTTGTATCGAAATTACAGTTCCTTGTCATAATTAGTATCGATGTTACAGTTACCTGTCATAATTTGTATCGAAGTTATAGTTACTTGTCATAATTAGTATCTAAGTTACTGTTACCTGTCTTAATTAGTATCGAAGTTACAGTTACCTGCCATAATTTGTATCGAAATTACAGTTACTTGTCATAATTAGAAACGAAGTTACAGTTACCTGTCATAATTAGTATCGATGTTACAGTTACTTGTCATAATTTGAATCGAAGTTACTGTTACCTGTTATAATTAGTATCGAAGTTACAGTTACCTGCCAAAATTTGTATCGAAATTACAGTAACTTGTCATAATTAGTAACGAAGATACAGTTACCTGTCATAATTAGTATCGAAGTTACATTTAATGAAAATGCACAGCCTGCTTCCAGTCTCCGACCGGGTCAGGAATGGAATGAATGAAGCCCCCAACTAGGGGCGAGGATACGAACTGTGCCGGCTGCCGAGGCCTGACGCACTCCTCTGGGACAATGATTAAATGAATGACAGATGAAATGAAATGATAGTGGAGAGTGTTGCTGGAATGAAATTTTGACAGGGAAAACCGGAGTACCCGGAGAAAAACCTGTCTGCCTCCGTTTCGAAGTTACATTTACATGTCATAATTAGTATCGAAGTTACATTTACCTGCCAATATTTGTATCGAAATTACAGTTACTTGTCATAATTAGTAACGAAGTTACAGTTACCTGTCATAATTAGTATCGAAGTTACAGTTACTTGTCATAATTAGTATCGAAGTTACAGTTACTTGTCTTAATTAGTATGGAAGTTACTGTTACTTGTCATAATTAGTATTGAAGTTACAGTTACCTGTCATAATTAGTATCGAAATTACAATTACCTGCCAAAATTTGTAACGAAATTACAGTTACTTGTCATAATAAGTATCGAAGTTACAGTTACCTGCCAAAATTTGTATCGAAATTACAGTTACTTGTCTTAATTAGTAACGAAATTACAGTTTCCTGTCATAATTAGTATCGAAGTTACAGTTACTTGTGGTAATTAGTATCGAAGTTACTGTTACTTGTCATAATTAGTATCGAAGTTACTGTTACCTGTCATATTAAGTATCGAAGTTACAGTTACCTGTCATAATTTGTATCGAAATTACAGGGACTTGTCATAATTAGTAACGAAGTTACAGTTACCTGCCATAATTAGTATTGAAATTAAAGTTACTTGTCATAATTAGTAACGAAGTTACAGTTACCGGTCCTAATTAGTATCGAAGTTACTGTTACCTGTCATAATTAGGATTGAAGTTACAGTTACCTACCAAAATTTTTTATCAAAATTACAGTTACTTGTCATAGTTACTAACGAAGTTAGAGTTTCTTGTCATAATTAGTATCGAAGTTACAGTTGTCTGTCATAACATGTATCGAATTTATAGTTACTTGTCATAATTAGTATCGAAGTTACTGTTACCTGTCATAATTAGTATCGAAGTTACAGTTACCTGCCATAATTTGTATCGAAATTACAGTTACTTGTCATAATTAGTAACGAAGTTACAGTTACCTTTCATAATTAGTATCGAAGTTACAGTAACTTGTCAAAATTGGTATCGAAGTTACTGTTACTTGTCATAATTAGTATCGAAGTTACTGTTACCTGTCATAATTAGTATCGAAATTACAATTACCTGCCATAATTTGCAACGAAATTACAGTTACTTGTCATAATTAGTAACGAAATTACAGTTACCTGTCATAATTAGTATCGAAGTTACAGTTACTTGTCATAATTAGAATCGAAGTTACAGTACCTGTCATAATAAGCATCGAAGGTACTGTTACATGTCATAATTAGTATCGACGTTACTGTTACCTGTCATAATTAGTAACGAAGTTACAGTTACCTGTCATAATTTGCATCGAAGTTATAGTTACTTGTCATAATTAGTATCGAAGTTACTGTTACCTGTCATAATTAGTATTGAAGTTACAGTTACCTACCAATTTTTTTAATCAAATTTACAGTTAATTGTCATAATTAGAAACGAAGTTCGAGTTTCTTGTCATAATTAGTATCGAAGTTACAGTTACCTGTCATAATTTGTATCGAAGTTATAGTTACTTGTCATAATTAGTAACGAAGTTACTGTTATCTGTCATAATTAGTATTGAAGTTACAGTTACCTACCAAATTTTTTTATCAAAATTACAGTTACTTGTCATAATTAGTAACGAAGGTAGAGTTTCCTGTCATAATTAGTATCGAAGTTACTGTTACCTGTCTAATTAGTATCGAAGTTACTGTTACCTGTCATAATTAGTATCGAAGTTACAGTTACCTGCCAAAATTTGTATCGAAGTTACTGTTACCTGTCATAATAAGTATCGAAGTTACAGTTACTTGTCATAATTAGTATCGAAGTTACAGTTACCTGCCATTATTTGTATCGAAGTTACTGTTACCTGTCATAATAAGTATCGAAGTTACAGTTACTTGTCATAATTAGTATCGAAGTTACAGTTACCTGCCATTATTTGTATCGAAATTACAGGGACTTGTCATAATTAGTAAAGAAGTTACAGTTACCTGTCATAATTAGTATCGACGTTACTGTTACCTGTCATAATTAGTATTGAATTTACAGTTACCTACCATAATTTTTTATCAAAATTACAGTTGCTTGTCATAATTAGTAACGAAGGTAGAGTTTCCTGTCATAATTAGTATCGAAGTTACTGTTACCTGTCTAATTAGTATCGAAGTTACTGTTACCTGTCATAATTAGTATCGAAGTTACAGTTACCTGCCAAAATTTGTATCGAAATTACAGTTACTTGTCATAATTAGTAACGAAGATACAGTAACCTGTCATAATTAGTATCGAAGTTACATTTACTTGTCGTAATTAGTATCGAAGTTACAGTTACCTGCCATAATTAGTATCGAAATTACAAGGACTTGTCATAATTAGTAACGAAGTTACTGTTATCTGTCATAATTAGTATTGAAGTTACAGTTACCTACCAAATTTTTTTATCAAAATTACAGTTACTTGTCTATAGTTACTAACGAAGTTAGAGTTTCTTGTCATAATTAGTATCGAAGTTACAGTTACCTGTCATAATTTGTATCGAAGTTATAGCTACCTGTCATAATTAGTAACGAAGTTACAGTTTCCTGTCATAATTAGTAACGAAGTTACAGTAACCTGCCATAATTAGTACCGAAATTAAAGTTACTTGTCTTAATTAGTAACGAAGTTACAGTTACCTGTCATAATTAGTATCGAAGTTACAGTTACTTGTCATAATTAGTATCGAAGTTACTGTTACCTGTCATAATTAGTATCGAAGTTACAGTTACCTGCCAAAATTTGTATCGAAATTACAGTTACTTGTCATAATTAGTAACGAAGTTACAGTTACCAGTCATAATTAGTATCGAAGTTACAGTTACTTGTCATAATTAGTATCGAAGTTACTGTTATTTGTCATAATTAGTATCGAAGTTACTGTTACCTGTCATAATTAGTATCGACGTTACTGTTACCTGTCATAATTAGTATTAAAGTTACAGTTATCTACCATAAATTTTAATCAAAATTACAGTTACTTGTCATAATTAGTAACGAAGTTAGAGTTTATTGTCATAATTAGTATCGAGGTTACAGTTACCTGTCATAATTTGTATCGAAGTTATAATTACTTGTCATAATTAGTATTGAAGTTACAGTTACCTGTCATAATTAGCATCGAAGTTACAGTTACTTGTCATAATTAGTATCGAAGATACAGTTACCTGCCATAATTTATGTGGAAATTACAGGGACTTGTCATAATAAGTAATGAAGTTACAGTTACCTGCCATAATTTGTATCGAAGTTATAGTTAAATGTCATAATTAATATCGAAGTTACAGTTACCTGTCATAATTAGTAACGAAGTTACTGTTACCTGTCATAATTAGTATTGAAGTTACAGTTACCTACCATATTTTTTTAACAAAATTACAGTTACTTGTCATAATTAGTAACGAAGTTACAGTTACCTGCCATAATTTGTATCGAAATTACAGTTCCTTGTCATAATTAGTATCGAAGTTACAGTTACCTGTCATAATTAGCATCGAAGGTACTGTTACTTGTCATAATTAGTAACGAAGTTACAGTTTCCTGTCTTAATTAGTATCGAAGTTACTGTTACCTGTCATAATTAGTATGGAAGTTACAGTTACCTGCCATAGTTTGTATCGAAATTACAGGGACTTGTCATAATTAGTATCGAAGTTACAGTTACCTGCCAAAATTAGTATCGAAATTACAGTTCCTTGTCATAATTAGTATCGAAGTTACAGTTACCTGTCATAATTAGCATCGAAGGTACTGTTACTTGTCATAATTAGTATCGACGTTACTGTTACCTGTCATAATTAGTATTGAAGTTACAGTTACCTACCATAATTTTTTACCAAAATTACAGTTACTTGTCATGATTAGTAACGAAGTTAGAGTTTCTTGTCATAATTAGTATCGAAGTTACAGTTACCTGTCATAATTTGTATCGAAGTTATAGTTTTTTGTCATAATTAGTATCGAAGTTACTGTTACCTGTCATAATTAGTATCGAAGTTACAGTTACCTGCCATAATTTGTATCGAAATTACAGTTAATTGTCATAATTAGTAACGATGATACAGTTACCTGTCATAATTATTATCGAGGTTACAGTTACTTGTCATAAATAGTATCGAAGTTACTGTTACCTGTCATAATTAGTATTGATGTTACAGTTACCTACCATAATTTTTATCAAAATTACAGTTACTTGTCATAATTAGTAACGAAGGTAGAGTTTCTTGTCATAATTAGTATCGAAGTTACGGTTACCTGTCATAATTTGTATCGAAGTTACAGTTACCTGTCATAATTAGTATCGAAGTTACAGTTACTTGTCATAATTAGTATCGAAGTTACTGTTACCTGTCATAATTAGTATCGAAGTTACAGTTACCTGCCAAAATTTGTATCGAAATTACAGTTACTTGTCATAATTAGTAACGAAGTTACAGTTACCAGTCATAATTAGTATCGAAGTTACAGTTACTTGTCATAATTAGTATCGAAGTTACTGTTACTTGTCATAATTAGTATCGAAGTTACTGTTACCTGTCATAATTAGTATCGAAATTACAATTACCTGCTATAATTTGTAACGAAATTACAGTTACTTGTCATAATTAGTAACGAAGTTACAGTTTCCTGTCATAATTAGTATCGAAGTTACAGTTACTTGTCATAATTAGTATCGAAGTTACAATTACCTGTCATAATTAGTATCGAAGTTACAGTTTCCTGTCATAATTAGTATCGAAGTTACTGTTACCTGTCATAATTAGTATGGAGGTTACAGTTACCTGCCACAATTTGTATCGAAATTAGAAGGACTTTTCATAATTAGTATCGAAGTTACAGTTATCTGCCAAAATTTGTATCGAAATTACAGTTACTTGTCATAATTAGTAACGAAGTTACAGTTACCTACCATAATTTGTAACGAAATTACAGTTCCTTGTCCTAATTAGTATCGAAGTTACAGTTACCGGTCATAATTAGCATCGAATGTACTGTTACTTGTCATAATTAGTATCAACGTTACTGTTACCTGTCATAATTAGTATTGAAGTTACAGTTATCTACCATAATTTTTTATCAAAATTACAGTTACTTGTCATAATTAGTAACGAAGTTAGAGTTTATTGTCATAATTAGTATCGAAGTTACAGTTACCTGTCATAATTTGTATCGAAGTTATAGTTACTTGTCATAATTAGTATCGAATTTACTGTTACCTGTCATAATTAGTATCGAAGTTACAGTTACCTGCCATAATTTGTATCGAAATTACAGTTACTTGTCATAATTAGTAACGAAGTTACAGTTACCTGTCATAATTTGCATCGAAGTTATAGTTACTTGTCATAATTAGTAAAGAAGTCACTGTTACCTGTCATAATTAGTATTGAAGTTACAGTTACCTACCAAATTTTTTTAATCAAAATTACAGTTACTTGTCATAATTAGTAACGAAGTTAGAGTTTCTTGTCATAATTAGTATCGAAGTTACAGTTACCTGTCATAACTTGTATCGAAGTTATAGTTACTTGTCATAATTAGTAACGAAGTTACAGTTACCTGTCATAATTATTATCGAAGTTACTGTTACTTGACATAATTAGTATCGAAGTTACTGTTACCTGTCATAATTAGTATTGAAGTTACAGTTACCTGCCAAAAATTTGTATCGAAATTACAGTTACTTGTCATAATTAGCAACGAAGTTAGAGTTACCTGTCATAATTAGTATTGAAGTTACAGTTACCTGCCAAAAATGTGTATCGAAATTACAGTTACTTGTCATAATTAGTATCGAAGTTACTGTTACCTGTCATAATTAGTATCGAAGTTACAGTTACCTGCCAAAATTTGTATCGAAATTACAGTTACTTGTCATAATTAGTAACGAAGTTACAGTTACCAGTCATAATTAGTATCGAAGTTACAGTTACTTGTCATAATTAGTATCGAAGTTACTGTTATTTGTCATAATTAGTATCGAAGTTACTGTTACCTGTCATAATTAGTATCGACGTTACTGTTACCTGTCATAATTAGTATTAAAGTTACAGTTATCTACCATAAATTTTAATCAAAATTACAGTTACTTGTCATAATTAGTAACGAAGTTAGAGTTTATTGTCATAATTAGTATATAGGTTACAGTTACCTGTCATAATTTGTATCGAAGTTATAATTACTTGTCATAATTAGTATTGAAGTTACAGTTACCTGTCATAATTAGCATCGAAGTTACAGTTACTTGTCATAATTAGTATCGAAGATACAGTTACCTGCCATAATTTATGTGGAAATTACAGGGACTTGTCATAATAAGTAATGAAGTTACAGTTACCTGCCATAATTTGTATCGAAGTTATAGTTAAATGTCATAATTAATATCGAAGTTACAGTTACCTGTCATAATTAGTAACGAAGTTACTGTTACCTGTCATAATTAGTATTGAAGTTACAGTTACCTACCATATTTTTTTAACAAAATTACAGTTACATGTCATAATTAGTAACGAAGTTACAGTTACCTGCCATAATTTGTATCGAAATTACAGTTCCTTGTCATAATTAGTATCGAAGTTACAGTTACCTGTCATAATTAGCATCGAAGGTACTGTTACTTGTCATAATTAGTAACGAAGTTACAGTTTCCTGTCTTAATTAGTATCGAAGTTACTGTTACCTGTCATAATTAGTATGGAAGTTACAGTTACCTGCCATAGTTTGTATCGAAATTACAGGGACTTGTCATAATTAGTATCGAAGTTACAGTTACCTGCCAAAATTTGTATCGAAATTACAGTTCCTTGTCATAATTAGTATCGAAGTTACAGTTACCTGTCATAATTAGCATCGAAGGTACTGTTACTTGTCATAATTAGTATCGACGTTACTGTTACCTGTCATAATTAGTATTGAAGTTACAGTTACCTACCATAATTTTTTACCAAAATTACAGTTACTTGTCATGATTAGTAACGAAGTTAGAGTTTCTTGTCATAATTAGTATCGAAGTTACAGTTACCTGTCATAATTTGTATCGAAGTTATAGTTACTTGTCATAATTAGTATCGAAGTTACTGTTACCTGTCATAATTAGTATCGAAGTTACAGTTACCTGCCATAATTTGTATCGAAATTACAGTTAATTGTCATAATTAGTAACGATGATACAGTTACCTGTCATAATTATTATCGAGGTTACAGTTACTTGTCATAAATAGTATCGAAGTTACTTTTACCTGTCATAATTAGTATTGATGTTACAGTTACCTACCATAATTTTTATCAAAATTACAGTTACTTGTCATAATTAGTAACGAAGGTAGAGTTTCTTGTCATAATTAGTATCGAAGTTACGGTTACCTGTCATAATTTGTATCGAAGTTACAGTTACCTGTCATAATTAGTATCGAAGTTACAGTTTCTTGTCATAATTAGTATCGAAGTTACTGTTACCTGTCATAATTAGTATCGAAGTTACAGTTACCTGCCAAAATTTGTATCGAAATTACAGTTACTTGTCATAATTAGTAACGAAGTTACAGTTACCAGTCATAATTAGTATCGAAGTTACAGTTACTTGTCATAATTAGTATCGAAGTTACTGTTACTTGTCATAATTAGTATCGAAGTTACTGTTACCTGTCATAATTAGTATCGAAATTACAATTACCTGCTATAATTTGTAACGAAATTACAGTTACTTGTCATAATTAGTAACGAAGTTACAGTTTCCTGTCATAATTAGTATCGAAGTTACAGTTACTTGTCATAATTAGTATCGAAGTTACAATTACCTGTCATAATTAGTATCGAAGTTACAGTTTCCTGTCATAATTAGTATCGAAGTTACTGTTACCTGTCATAATTAGTATGGAGGTTACAGTTACCTGCCACAATTTGTATCGAAATTAGAAGGACTTTTCATAATTAGTATCGAAGTTACAGTTATCTGCCAAAATTTGTATCGAAATTACAGTTACTTGTCATAATTAGTAACGAAGTTACAGTTACCTACCATAATTTGTAACGAAATTACAGTTCCTTGTCCTAATTAGTATCGAAGTTACAGTTACCGGTCATAATTAGCATCGAATGTACTGTTACTTGTAATAATTAGTATCAACGTTACTGTTACCTGTCATAATTAGTATTGAAGTTACAGTTATCTACCATAATTTTTTATCAAAATTACAGTTACTTGTCATAATTAGTAACGAAGTTAGAGTTTATTGTCATAATTAGTATCGAAGTTACAGTTACCTGTCATAATTTGTATCGAAGTTATAGTTACTTGTCATAATTAGTATCGAATTTACTGTTACCTGTCATAATTAGTATCGAAGTTACAGTTACCTGCCATAATTTGTATCGAAATTACAGTTACTTGTCATAATTAGTAACGAAGTTACAGTTACCTGTCATAATTTGCATCGAAGTTATAGTTACTTGTCATAATTAGTAAAGAAGTCACTGTTACCTGTCATAATTAGTATTGAAGTTACAGTTACCTACCAAATTTTTTTAATCAAAATTACAGTTACTTGTCATAATTAGTAACGAAGTTAGAGTTTCTTGTCATAATTAGTATCGAAGTTACAGTTACCTGTCATAACTTGTATCGAAGTTATAGTTACTTGTCATAATTAGTAACGAAGTTACAGTTACCTGTCATAATTATTATCGAAGTTACTGTTACTTGACATAATTAGTATCGAAGTTACTGTTACCTGTCATAATTAGTATTGAAGTTACAGTTACCTGCCAAAAATTTGTATCGAAATTACAGTTACTTGTCATAATTAGTAACGAAGTTAGAGTTACCTGTCATAATTAGTATTGAAGTTACAGTTACCTGCCAAAAATGTGTATCGAAATTACAGTTACTTGTCATAATAAGTAACGAAGTTACAGTTACCTGCCATAATTTGTTTCGAAATTACAGTTCCTTGTCATAATTAGTATCGAAGTTACAGTTACCTGTCATAATTAGCATCGAAGGTACTGTTACTTGTCACAATTAGTAACGAAGTTACAGTTACCTGTCATAATTTGTATCGAAATTACAGTTACTTGTCATAATTTGTAACGAAGTTACAGTTTCCTGTCATAATTAGTATCGAAGTTACTGTTACCTGTTATAATTAGTATGGACGTTACAGTTACCTGCCATAATTTGTATCGAAATTACAGGGACTTGTCATAATTAGTAACGAAGTTACAGTTACCTGTCATAATTTGTATCGAAGTTATAGTTACTTGTCATAATTAGTATCTAAGTTACTGTTACCTGTCTTAATTAGTATCGAAGTTACAGTTACCTGCCATAATTTGTATCGAAATTACAGTTACTTGTCATAATTAGAAATGAAGTTACAGTTACCTGTCATAATTAGTATCGAAGTTACAGTTACTTGTCATAATTAGAATCGAAGTTACTGTTACCTGTTATAATAAGTATCGAAGTTACAGTTACCTGCCAAAATTTGTATCGAAATTACAGTTACTTGTCATAATTAGTAACGAAGATACAGTTACCTGTCATAATTAGTATCGAAGTTACATTTACTTGTCATAATTAGTATCGAAGTTACAGTTACCTGCCATAATTTGTATCGTAATTGCAGGGACTTGTAATAATTAGTAACGAAGTTACAGTTACCTGTCATAATTAGTATCGAAGTTACTGTTACCTGTCATAATTAGTATTGAAGTTACAGTTACCTACCATAATTTTTTATCAAAATTACAGTTACTTGTCATAATTAGTAACGAAGGTAGAGTTTCCTGTCATAATTAGTATCGAAGTTACTGTTACCTGTCTAATTAGTATCGAAGTTACTGTTACCTGCCATAATTTGTATCGAAATTACAGTTACTTGTCATAATTACTAACGAAGATACAGTTACCTGTCATAATTAGTATCGAAGTTACATTTACTTGTCATAATTAGTATCGAAGTTACAGTTACCTGCCATAATTTGTATCGAAATTACAGGGACTTGTAATAATTAGTAACGAAGTTACAATTACCTGTCATAATTTGTATCGAAATTACAGTTACTTGTCATAATTAGTAACGAAGTTACAGTTTCCTGTCATAATTAGTATCGAAGTTACTGTTACCTGTCATAATTAGTATCGAAATTCCAGTTACCTGCCATAATTTGTATCGAAATTACAGGGACTTGTAATAATTAGTAACGAAGTTACAGTTACCTGCCATAATAAGTATCGAAATTAAAGTTACTTGTCATAATTATTAACGAAGTTACAGTTACCTGTCATAATTAGTATCGAAGTTACTGTTACCTGTCATAATTAGTATTGAAGTTACAGTTACCTACCATAATTTTTTAACAAAATTACAGTTACTTGTCATAATTAGTAACGAAGTTAGAGTTTCTTGTCATAATTACTAACGAAGATACAGTTACCTGTCATAATTAGTATCGAAGTTACAGTTACTTGTCATAATTAGTATCGAAGTTACTGTTACCTGTCATAATAAGTATCGAAGTTACATTTACCTGCCAAAATTTGTATCGAAATTACAGTTACTTGTCATAATTAGTATTGAAGTTACAGTTACCTGTCATAATTAGTATCGAAATTACAATTACCTGCCAAAATTTGTAACGAAATTACAGTTACTTGTCATAATTAGTATCGAAGTTACAGTTACCTGCCAAAATTTGTATCGAAATTAAAGTTACTTGTCATAATTAGTAACGAAATTTCAGTTACCTGTCATAATTAGTATCGAAGTTACAGTTACTTGTGGTAATTAGTATCGAAGTTACTGTTACTTGTCATAATTAGTATCGAAGTTACTGTTACCTGTCATAATAAGTATCGAAGTTACAGTTACCTGTCATAATTTGTATCGAAATTACAGGGACTTGTCATAATTAGTAACGAAGTTACAGTTACCTGCCATAATTAGTATTGAAATTAAAGTTACTTGTCATAATTAGTAACGAAGTTACAGTTACCTGTCTTAATTAGAATCGAAGTTACTGTTACCTGTCATAATAAGTATCGAAGTTACAGTTACCTGTCATAATTTGTATCGAAATTACAGGGACTTGTCATAATTAGTAACGAAGTTACAGTTACCTGCCATAATTAGTATTGAAATTAAAGTTACTTGTCATAATTAGTAACGAAGTTACAGTTACCTGTCCTAATTAGAATCGAAGTTACTGTTACCTGTCATAATAAGTATCGAAGTTACAGTTACCTGTCATAATTTGTATCGAAATTACAGGGACTTGTCATAATTAGTATCGAAGATACAGTTACCTGCCATAATTTATGTGGAAATTACAGGGACTTGTCATAATAAGTAATGAAGTTACAGTTACCTGCCATAATTTGTATCGAAGTTATAGTTAAATGTCATAATTAATATCGAAGTTACAGTTACCTGTCATAATTAGTATCGAAGTTACTGTACCTGTCATAATTAGTATTGAAGTTACAGTTACCTACCATATTTTTTAACAAAATTACAGTTACTTGTCATAACTAGTAACGAAGTTACAGTTACCTGCCATAATTTGTATCGAAATTACAGTTCCTTGTCATAATTAGTATCGAAGTTACAGTTACCTGTCATAATTAGCATCGAAGGTACTGTTACTTGTCATAATTAGTAACGAAGTTACAGTTTCCTGTCTTAATTAGTATCGAAGTTACTGTTACCTGTCATAATTAGTATGGAAGTTACAGTTACCTGCCATAGTTTGTATCGAAATTACAGGGACTTGTCATAATTAGTATCGAAGTTACAGTTACCTGCCAAAATTTGTATCGAAATTACAGTTCCTTGTCATAATTAGTATCGAAGTTACAGTTACCTGTCATAATTAGCATCGAAGGTACTGTTACTTGTCATAATTAGTATCGACGTTACTGTTACCTGTCATAATTAGTATTGAAGTTACAGTTACCTACCATAATTTTTTACCAAAATTACAGTTACTTGTCATGATTAGTAACGAAGTTAGAGTTTCTTGTCATAATTAGTATCGAAGTTACAGTTACCTGTCATAATTAGCATCGAAGGTACTGTTACTTGTCACAATTAGTAACGAAGTTACAGTTACCTGTCATAATTTGTATCGAAATTACAGTTACTTGTCATAATTTGTAACGAAGTTACAGTTTCCTGTCATAATTAGTATCGAAGTTACTGTTACCTGTTATAATTAGTATGGACGTTACAGTTACCTGCCATAATTTGTATCGAAATTACAGGGACTTGTCATAATTAGTAACGAAGTTACAGTTACCTGTCATAATTTGTATCGAAGTTATAGTTACTTGTCATAATTAGTATCTAAGTTACTGTTACCTGTCTTAATTAGTATCGAAGTTACAGTTACCTGCCATAATTTGTATCGAAATTACAGTTACTTGTCATAATTAGAAATGAAGTTACAGTTACCTGTCATAATTAGTATCGAAGTTACAGTTACTTGTCATAATTAGAATCGAAGTTACTGTTACCTGTTATAATAAGTATCGAAGTTACAGTTACCTGCCAAAATTTGTATCGAAATTACAGTTACTTGTCATAATTAGTAACGAAGATACAGTTACCTGTCATAATTAGTATCGAAGTTACATTTACTTGTCATAATTAGTATCGAAGTTACAGTTACCTGCCATAATTTGTATCGTAATTGCAGGGACTTGTAATAATTAGTAACGAAGTTACAGTTACCTGTCATAATTAGTATCGAAGTTACTGTTACCTGTCATAATTAGTATTGAAGTTACAGTTACCTACCATAATTTTTTATCAAAATTACAGTTACTTGTCATAATTAGTAACGAAGGTAGAGTTTCCTGTCATAATTAGTATCGAAGTTACTGTTACCTGTCTAATTAGTATCGAAGTTACTGTTACCTGCCATAATTTGTATCGAAATTACAGTTACTTGTCATAATTACTAACGAAGATACAGTTACCTGTCATAATTAGTATCGAAGTTACATTTACTTGTCATAATTAGTATCGAAGTTACAGTTACCTGCCATAATTTGTATCGAAATTACAGGGACTTGTAATAATTAGTAACGAAGTTACAATTACCTGTCATAATTTGTATCGAAATTACAGTTACTTGTCATAATTAGTAACGAAGTTACAGTTTCCTGTCATAATTAGTATCGAAGTTACTGTTACCTGTCATAATTAGTATCGAAATTCCAGTTACCTGCCATAATTTGTATCGAAATTACAGGGACTTGTAATAATTAGTAACGAAGTTACAGTTACCTGCCATAATAAGTATCGAAATTAAAGTTACTTGTCATAATTATTAACGAAGTTACAGTTACCTGTCATAATTAGTATCGAAGTTACTGTTACCTGTCATAATTAGTATTGAAGTTACAGTTACCTACCATAATTTTTTAACAAAATTACAGTTACTTGTCATAATTAGTAACGAAGTTAGAGTTTCTTGTCATAATTACTAACGAAGATACAGTTACCTGTCATAATTAGTATCGAAGTTACAGTTACTTGTCATAATTAGTATCGAAGTTACTGTTACCTGTCATAATAAGTATCGAAGTTACATTTACCTGCCAAAATTTGTATCGAAATTACAGTTACTTGTCATAATTAGTATTGAAGTTACAGTTACCTGTCATAATTAGTATCGAAATTACAATTACCTGCCAAAATTTGTAACGAAATTACAGTTACTTGTCATAATTAGTATCGAAGTTACAGTTACCTGCCAAAATTTGTATCGAAATTAAAGTTACTTGTCATAATTAGTAACGAAATTTCAGTTACCTGTCATAATTAGTATCGAAGTTACAGTTACTTGTGGTAATTAGTATCGAAGTTACTGTTACTTGTCATAATTAGTATCGAAGTTACTGTTACCTGTCATAATAAGTATCGAAGTTACAGTTACCTGTCATAATTTGTATCGAAATTACAGGGACTTGTCATAATTAGTAACGAAGTTACAGTTACCTGCCATAATTAGTATTGAAATTAAAGTTACTTGTCATAATTAGTAACGAAGTTACAGTTACCTGTCTTAATTAGAATCGAAGTTACTGTTACCTGTCATAATAAGTATCGAAGTTACAGTTACCTGTCATAATTTGTATCGAAATTACAGGGACTTGTCATAATTAGTAACGAAGTTACAGTTACCTGCCATAATTAGTATTGAAATTAAAGTTACTTGTCATAATTAGTAACGAAGTTACAGTTACCTGTCCTAATTAGAATCGAAGTTACTGTTACCTGTCATAATAAGTATCGAAGTTACAGTTACCTGTCATAATTTGTATCGAAATTACAGGGACTTGTCATAATTAGTATCGAAGATACAGTTACCTGCCATAATTTATGTGGAAATTACAGGGACTTGTCATAATAAGTAATGAAGTTACAGTTACCTGCCATAATTTGTATCGAAGTTATAGTTAAATGTCATAATTAATATCGAAGTTACAGTTACCTGTCATAATTAGTATCGAAGTTACTGTACCTGTCATAATTAGTATTGAAGTTACAGTTACCTACCATATTTTTTAACAAAATTACAGTTACTTGTCATAACTAGTAACGAAGTTACAGTTACCTGCCATAATTTGTATCGAAATTACAGTTCCTTGTCATAATTAGTATCGAAGTTACAGTTACCTGTCATAATTAGCATCGAAGGTACTGTTACTTGTCATAATTAGTAACGAAGTTACAGTTTCCTGTCTTAATTAGTATCGAAGTTACTGTTACCTGTCATAATTAGTATGGAAGTTACAGTTACCTGCCATAGTTTGTATCGAAATTACAGGGACTTGTCATAATTAGTATCGAAGTTACAGTTACCTGCCAAAATTTGTATCGAAATTACAGTTCCTTGTCATAATTAGTATCGAAGTTACAGTTACCTGTCATAATTAGCATCGAAGGTACTGTTACTTGTCATAATTAGTATCGACGTTACTGTTACCTGTCATAATTAGTATTGAAGTTACAGTTACCTACCATAATTTTTTACCAAAATTACAGTTACTTGTCATGATTAGTAACGAAGTTAGAGTTTCTTGTCATAATTAGTATCGAAGTTACAGTTACCTGTCATAATTTGTATCGAAGTTATAGTTACTTGTCATAATTAGTATCGAAGTTACTGTTACCTGTCATAATTAGTATCGAAGTTACAGTTACCTGCCATAATTTGTATCGAAATTACAGTTAATTGTCATAATTAGTAACGATGATACAGTTACCTGTCATAATTATTATCGAGGTTACAGTTACTTGTCATAAATAGTATCGAAGTTACTGTTACCTGTCATAATTAGTATTGAAGTTACAGTTACCTACCATAATTTTTATCAAAATTACAGTTACTTGTCATAATTAGTAACGAAGGTAGAGTTTCTTGTCATAATTAGTATCGAAGTTACGGTTACCTGTCATAATTTGTATCGAAGTTACAGTTACCTGTCATAATTAGTATCGAAGTTACAGTTACTTGTCGTAATTAGTATCGAAGTTACTGTTACCTGTCATAATTAGTATCGAAGTTACAGTTACCTGCCAAAATTTGTATCGAAATTACAGTTACTTGTCATAATTAGTAACGAAGTTACAGTTACCAGTCATAATTAGTATCGAAGTTACAGTTACTTGTCATAATTAGTATCGAAGTTACTGTTACTTGTCATAATTAGTATCGAAGTTACTGTTACCTGTCATAATTAGTATCGAAATTACAATTACCTGCTATAATTTGTAACGAAATTACAGTTACTTGTCATAATTAGTAACGAAGTTACAGTTTCCTGTCATAATTAGTATCGAAGTTACAGTTACTTGTCATAATTAGTATCGAAGTTACAATTACCTGTCATAATTAGTATCGAAGTTACAGTTTCCTGTCATAATTAGTATCGAAGTTACTGTTACCTGTCATAATTAGTATGGAGGTTACAGTTACCTGCCACAATTTGTATCGAAATTAGAAGGACTTTTCATAATTAGTATCGAAGTTACAGTTATCTGCCAAAATTTGTATCGAAATTACAGTTACTTGTCATAATTAGTAACGAAGTTACAGTTATCTACCATAATTTGTAACGAAATTACAGTTCCTTGTCCTAATTAGTATCGAAGTTACAGTTACCGGTCATAATTAGCATCGAATGTACTGTTACTTGTCATAATTAGTATCAACGTTACTGTTACCTGTCATAATTAGTATTGAAGTTACAGTTATCTACCATAATTTTTTATCAAAATTACAGTTACTTGTCATAATTAGTAACGAAGTTAGAGTTTATTGTCATAATTAGTATCGAAGTTACAGTTACCTGTCATAATTTGTATCGAAGTTATAGTTACTTGTCATAATTAGTATCGAATTTACTGTTACCTGTCATAATTAGTATCGAAGTTACAGTTACCTGCCATAATTTGTATCGAAATTACAGTTACTTGTCATAATTAGTAACGAAGTTACAGTTACCTGTCATAATTTGCATCGAAGTTATAGTTACTTGTCATAATTAGTAAAGAAGTCACTGTTACCTGTCATAATTACTATTGAAGTTACAGTTACCTACCAAATTTTTTTAATCAAAATTACAGTTACTTGTCATAATTAGTAACGAAGTTAGAGTTTCTTGTCATAATTAGTATCGAAGTTACTGTTACCTGTCATAACTTGTATCGAAGTTATAGTTACTTGTCATAATTAGTAACGAAGTTACAGTTACCTGTCATAATTATTATCGAAGTTACTGTTACTTGACATAATTAGTATCGAAGTTACTGTTACCTGTCATAATTAGTATTGAAGTTACAGTTACCTGCCAAAAATTTGTATCGAAATTACAGTTACTTGTCATAATTAGTAACGAAGTTAGAGTTACCTGTCATAATTAGTATTGAAGTTACAGTTACCTGCCAAAAATTTGTATCGAAATTACAGTTACTTGTCATAATAAGTAACGAAGTTACAGTTACCTGCCATAATTTGTATCGAAATTACAGTTCCTTGTCATAATTAGTATCGAAGTTACAGTTACCTGTCATAATTAGCATCGAAGGTACTGTTACTTGTCACAATTAGTAACGAAGTTACAGTTACCTGTCATAATTTGTATCGAAATTACAGTTACTTGTCATAATTTGTAACGAAGTTACAGTTTCCTGTCATAATTAGTATCGAAGTTACTGTTACCTGTTATAATTAGTATGGACGTTACAGTTCCCTGCCATAATTTGTATCGAAATTACAGGGACTTGTCATAATTAGTAACGAAGTTACAGTTACCTGCCATAATTTGTATCGAAATTACAGTTCCTTGTAATAATTAGTATCGAAGTTACAGTTACCTGTCATAATTTGTATCGAAGTTATAGTTACTTGTCATAATTAGTATCTAAGTTACTGTTACCTGTCTTAATTAGTATCGAAGTTACAGTTACCTGCCATAATTTGTATCGAAATTACAGTTACTTGTCATAATTAGAAATGAAGTTACAGTTACCTGTCATAATTAGTATCGAAGTTACAGTTACTTGTCATAATTAGAATCGAAGTTACTGTTACCTGTTATAATAAGTATCGAAGTTACAGTTACCTGCCAAAATTTGTATCGAAATTACAGTTACTTGTCATAATTAGTAACGAAGATACAGTTACCTGTCATAATTAGTATCGAAGTTACATTTACTTGTCATAATTAGTATCGAAGTTACAGTTACCTGCCATAATTTGTATCGAAATTACAGGGACTTGTAATAATTAGTAACGAAGTTACAGTTACCTGTCATAATTAGTATCGAAGTTACTGTTACCTGTCATAATTAGTATTGAAGTTACAGTTACCTACCATAATTTTTTATCAAAATTACAGTTACTTGTCATAATTAGTAACGAAGGTAGAGTTTCCTGTCATAATTAGTATCGAAGTTACTGTTACCTGTCTAATTAGTATCGAAGTTACTGTTACCTGCCATAATTTGTATCGAAATTACAGTTACTTGTCATAATTAGTAACGAAGTTACAGTTACCTGTCATAATTTGTATCGAAATTACAGTTACTTGTCATAATTAGTAACGAAGTTACAGTTTCCTGTCATAATTAGTATCGAAGTTACTGTTACCTGTCATAATTAGTATCGAAATTCCAGTTACCTGCCATAATTTGTATCGAAATTACAGGGACTTGTAATAATTAGTAACGAAGTTACAGTTACCTGCCATAATAAGTATCGAAATTAAAGTTACTTGTCATAATTATTAACGAAGTTACAGTTACCTGTCATAATTAGTATCGAAGTTACTGTTACCTGTCATAATTAGTATTGAAGTTACAGTTACCTACCATAATTTTTTAACAAAATTACAGTTACTTGTCATAATTAGTAACGAAGTTACAGTTTCCTGTCATAATTAGTATCGAAGTTACTGTTACCTGTCATAATTAGTATCGAAATTCCAGTTACCTGCCATAATTTGTATCGAAATTACAGGGACTTGTAATAATTAGTATCGAAGTTACAGTTACCTGCCATAATTTGTATCGAAATTACAGGGACTTGTAATAATTAGTAACGAAGTTACAGTTACCTGTCATAATTAGTATCGAAGTTACTGTTACCTGTCATAATTAGTATTGAAGTTACAGTTACCTACCATAATTTTTTATCAAAATTACAGTTACTTGTCATAATTAGTAACGAAGGTAGAGTTTCCTGTCATAATTAGTATCGAAGTTACTGTTACCTGTCTAATTAGTATCGAAGTTACTGTTACCTGCCATAATTTGTATCGAAATTACAGTTACTTGTCATAATTACTAACGAAGATACAGTTACCTGTCATAATTAGTATCGAAGTTACATTTACTTGTCATAATTAGTATCGAAGTTACAGTTACCTGCCATAATTTGTATCGAAATTACAGGGACTTGTAATAATTAGTAACGAAGTTACAATTACCTGTCATAATTTGTATCGAAATTACAGTTACTTGTCATAATTAGTAACGAAGTTACAGTTTCCTGTCATAATTAGTATCGAAGTTACTGTTACCTGTCATAATTAGTATCGAAATTCCAGTTACCTGCCATAATTTGTATCGAAATTACAGGGACTTGTAATAATTAGTAACGAAGTTACAGTTACCTGCCATAATAAGTATCGAAATTAAAGTTACTTGTCATAATTATTAACGAAGTTACAGTTACCTGTCATAATTAGTATCGAAGTTACTGTTACCTGTCATAATTAGTATTGAAGTTACAGTTACCTACCATAATTTTTTAACAAAATTACAGTTACTTGTCATAATTAGTAACGAAGTTAGAGTTTCTTGTCATAATTATTATCGAAGTTACAGTTACCTGTCATACTTTGTACCGAAGTTATAGTTAATTGTCATAATTAGTATCGGAGATAGTGTTACCAGTTATAATTAGTATCGAAGTTACAGTTACCTGCCATAATTTGTATCAAAATTACAGTTACTTGTCATAATTAGTAACGAAGTTACAGTTATCTGTCATAAATAGTATCGAAGTTACAGTTACTTGTCATAATTAGTATCGAAGTTACTGTTACCTGTCATAATAAGTATCGAAGTTACATTTACCTGCCAAAATTTGTATCGAAATTACAGTTACTTGTCATAATTAGTATTGAAGTTACAGTTACCTGTCATAATTAGTATCGAAATTACAATTACCTGCCAAAATTAGTAACGAACTTACAGTTACTTGTCATAATTAGTATCGAAGTTACAGTTACCTGCCAAAATTTGTATCGAAATTACAGTTACTTGTCATAATTAGTAACGAAATTTCAGTTACCTGTCATAATTAGTATCGAAGTTACAGTTACTTGTGGTAATTAGTATCGAAGTTACTGTTACTTGTCATAATTAGTATCGAAGTTACTGTTACCTGTCATAATAAGTATCGAAGTTACAGTTACCTGTCATAATTTGTATCGAAATTACAGGGACTTGTCATAATTAGTAACGAAGTTACAGTTACCTGCCATAATTAGTATTGAAATTAAAGTTACTTGTCATAATTAGTAACGAAGCTACAGTTACCTGTCTTAATTAGAATCGAAGTTACTGTTACCTGTCATAATAAGTATCGAAGTTACAGTTACCTGTCATAATTTGTATCGAAATTACAGGGACTTGTCATAATTAGTAACGAAGTTACAGTTACCTGCCATAATTAGTATTGAAATTAAAGTTACTTGTCATAATTAGTAACGAAGTTACAGTTACCTGTCCTAATTAGAATCGAAGTTACTGTTACCTGTCATAATAAGTATCGAAGTTACAGTTACCTGTCATAATTTGTATCGAAATTACAGGGACTTGTCATAATTAGTATCGAAGATACAGTTACCTGCCATAATTTATGTGGAAATTACAGGGACTTGTCATAATAAGTAATGAAGTTACAGTTACCTGCCATAATTTGTATCGAAGTTATAGTTAAATGTCATAATTAATATCGAAGTTACAGTTACCTGTCATAATTAGTATCGAAGTTACTGTACCTGTCATAATTAGTATTGAAGTTACAGTTACCTACCATATTTTTTAACAAAATTACAGTTACTTGTCATAACTAGTAACGAAGTTACAGTTACCTGCCATAATTTGTATCGAAATTACAGTTCCTTGTCATAATTAGTATCGAAGTTACAGTTACCTGTCATAATTAGCATCGAAGGTACTGTTACTTGTCATAATTAGTAACGAAGTTACAGTTTCCTGTCTTAATTAGTATCGAAGTTACTGTTACCTGTCATAATTAGTATGGAAGTTACAGTTACCTGCCATAGTTTGTATCGAAATTACAGGGACTTGTCATAATTAGTATCGAAGTTACAGTTACCTGCCAAAATTTGTATCGAAATTACAGTTCCTTGTCATAATTAGTATCGAAGTTACAGTTACCTGTCATAATTAGCATCGAAGGTACTGTTACTTGTCATAATTAGTATCGACGTTACTGTTACCTGTCATAATTAGTATTGAAGTTACAGTTACCTACCATAATTTTTTACCAAAATTACAGTTACTTGTCATGATTAGTAACGAAGTTAGAGTTTCTTGTCATAATTAGTATCGAAGTTACAGTTACCTGTCATAATTTGTATCGAAGTTATAGTTACTTGTCATAATTAGTATCGAAGTTACTGTTACCTGTCATAATTAGTATCGAAGTTACAGTTACCTGCCATAATTTGTATCGAAATTACAGTTAATTGTCATAATTAGTAACGATGATACAGTTACCTGTCATAATTATTATCGAGGTTACAGTTACTTGTCATAAATAGTATCGAAGTTACTGTTACCTGTCATAATTAGTATTGAAGTTACAGTTACCTACCATAATTTTTATCAAAATTACAGTTACTTGTCATAATTAGTAACGAAGGTAGAGTTTCTTGTCATAATTAGTATCGAAGTTACGGTTACCTGTCATAATTTGTATCGAAGTTACAGTTACCTGTCATAATTAGTATCGAAGTTACAGTTACTTGTCGTAATTAGTATCGAAGTTACTGTTACCTGTCATAATTAGTATCGAAGTTACAGTTACCTGCCAAAATTTGTATCGAAATTACAGTTACTTGTCATAATTAGTAACGAAGTTACAGTTACCAGTCATAATTAGTATCGAAGTTACAGTTACTTGTCATAATTAGTATCGAAGTTACTGTTACTTGTCATAATTAGTATCGAAGTTACTGTTACCTGTCATAATTAGTATCGAAATTACAATTACCTGCTATAATTTGTAACGAAATTACAGTTACTTGTCATAATTAGTAACGAAGTTACAGTTTCCTGTCATAATTAGTATCGAAGTTACAGTTACTTGTCATAATTAGTATCGAAGTTACAATTACCTGTCATAATTAGTATCGAAGTTACAGTTTCCTGTCATAATTAGTATCGAAGTTACTGTTACCTGTCATAATTAGTATGGAGGTTACAGTTACCTGCCACAATTTGTATCGAAATTAGAAGGACTTTTCATAATTAGTATCGAAGTTACAGTTATCTGCCAAAATTTGTATCGAAATTACAGTTACTTGTCATAATTAGTAACGAAGTTACAGTTATCTACCATAATTTGTAACGAAATTACAGTTCCTTGTCCTAATTAGTATCGAAGTTACAGTTACCGGTCATAATTAGCATCGAATGTACTGTTACTTGTCATAATTAGTATCAACGTTACTGTTACCTGTCATAATTAGTATTGAAGTTACAGTTATCTACCATAATTTTTTATCAAAATTACAGTTACTTGTCATAATTAGTAACGAAGTTAGAGTTTATTGTCATAATTAGTATCGAAGTTACAGTTACCTGTCATAATTTGTATCGAAGTTATAGTTACTTGTCATAATTAGTATCGAATTTACTGTTACCTGTCATAATTAGTATCGAAGTTACAGTTACCTGCCATAATTTGTATCGAAATTACAGTTACTTGTCATAATTAGTAACGAAGTTACAGTTACCTGTCATAATTTGCATCGAAGTTATAGTTACTTGTCATAATTAGTAAAGAAGTCACTGTTACCTGTCATAATTACTATTGAAGTTACAGTTACCTACCAAATTTTTTTAATCAAAATTACAGTTACTTGTCATAATTAGTAACGAAGTTAGAGTTTCTTGTCATAATTAGTATCGAAGTTACTGTTACCTGTCATAACTTGTATCGAAGTTATAGTTACTTGTCATAATTAGTAACGAAGTTACAGTTACCTGTCATAATTATTATCGAAGTTACTGTTACTTGACATAATTAGTATCGAAGTTACTGTTACCTGTCATAATTAGTATTGAAGTTACAGTTACCTGCCAAAAATTTGTATCGAAATTACAGTTACTTGTCATAATAAGTAACGAAGTTACAGTTACCTGCCATAATTTGTATCGAAATTACAGTTCCTTGTCATAATTAGTATCGAAGTTACAGTTACCTGTCATAATTAGCATCGAAGGTACTGTTACTTGTCACAATTAGTAACGAAGTTACAGTTACCTGTCATAATTTGTATCGAAATTACAGTTACTTGTCATAATTTGTAACGAAGTTACAGTTTCCTGTCATAATTAGTATCGAAGTTACTGTTACCTGTTATAATTAGTATGGACGTTACAGTTCCCTGCCATAATTTGTATCGAAATTACAGGGACTTGTCATAATTAGTAACGAAGTTACAGTTACCTGCCATAATTTGTATCGAAATTACAGTTCCTTGTCATAATTAGTATCGAAGTTACAGTTACCTGTCATAATTTGTATCGAAGTTATAGTTACTTGTCATAATTAGTATCTAAGTTACTGTTACCTGTCTTAATTAGTATCGAAGTTACAGTTACCTGCCATAATTTGTATCGAAATTACAGTTACTTGTCATAATTAGAAATGAAGTTACAGTTACCTGTCATAATTAGTATCGAAGTTACAGTTACTTGTCATAATTAGAATCGAAGTTACTGTTACCTGTTATAATAAGTATCGAAGTTACAGTTACCTGCCAAAATTTGTATCGAAATTACAGTTACTTGTCATAATTAGTAACGAAGATACAGTTACCTGTCATAATTAGTATCGAAGTTACATTTACTTGTCATAATTAGTATCGAAGTTACAGTTACCTGCCATAATTTGTATCGAAATTACAGGGACTTGTAATAATTAGTAACGAAGTTACAGTTACCTGTCATAATTAGTATCGAAGTTACTGTTACCTGTCATAATTAGTATTGAAGTTACAGTTACCTACCATAATTTTTTATCAAAATTACAGTTACTTGTCATAATTAGTAACGAAGGTAGAGTTTCCTGTCATAATTAGTATCGAAGTTACTGTTACCTGTCTAATTAGTATCGAAGTTACTGTTACCTGCCATAATTTGTATCGAAATTACAGTTACTTGTCATAATTAGTAACGAAGTTACAGTTACCTGTCATAATTTGTATCGAAATTACAGTTACTTGTCATAATTAGTAACGAAGTTACAGTTTCCTGTCATAATTAGTATCGAAGTTACTGTTACCTGTCATAATTAGTATCGAAATTCCAGTTACCTGCCATAATTTGTATCGAAATTACAGGGACTTGTAATAATTAGTAACGAAGTTACAGTTACCTGCCATAATAAGTATCGAAATTAAAGTTACTTGTCATAATTATTAACGAAGTTACAGTTACCTGTCATAATTAGTATCGAAGTTACTGTTACCTGTCATAATTAGTATTGAAGTTACAGTTACCTACCATAATTTTTTAACAAAATTACAGTTACTTGTCATAATTAGTAACGAAGTTACAGTTTCCTGTCATAATTAGTATCGAAGTTACTGTTACCTGTCATAATTAGTATCGAAATTCCAGTTACCTGCCATAATTTGTATCGAAATTACAGGGACTTGTAATAATTAGTATCGAAGTTACAGTTACCTGCCATAATTTGTATCGAAATTACAGGGACTTGTAATAATTAGTAACGAAGTTACAGTTACCTGTCATAATTAGTATCGAAGTTACTGTTACCTGTCATAATTAGTATTGAAGTTACAGTTACCTACCATAATTTTTTATCAAAATTACAGTTACTTGTCATAATTAGTAACGAAGGTAGAGTTTCCTGTCATAATTAGTATCGAAGTTACTGTTACCTGTCTAATTAGTATCGAAGTTACTGTTACCTGCCATAATTTGTATCGAAATTACAGTTACTTGTCATAATTACTAACGAAGATACAGTTACCTGTCATAATTAGTATCGAAGTTACATTTACTTGTCATAATTAGTATCGAAGTTACAGTTACCTGCCATAATTTGTATCGAAATTACAGGGACTTGTAATAATTAGTAACGAAGTTACAATTACCTGTCATAATTTGTATCGAAATTACAGTTACTTGTCATAATTAGTAACGAAGTTACAGTTTCCTGTCATAATTAGTATCGAAGTTACTGTTACCTGTCATAATTAGTATCGAAATTCCAGTTACCTGCCATAATTTGTATCGAAATTACAGGGACTTGTAATAATTAGTAACGAAGTTACAGTTACCTGCCATAATAAGTATCGAAATTAAAGTTACTTGTCATAATTATTAACGAAGTTACAGTTACCTGTCATAATTAGTATCGAAGTTACTGTTACCTGTCATAATTAGTATTGAAGTTACAGTTACCTACCATAATTTTTTAACAAAATTACAGTTACTTGTCATAATTAGTAACGAAGTTAGAGTTTCTTGTCATAATTATTATCGAAGTTACAGTTACCTGTCATACTTTGTACCGAAGTTATAGTTAATTGTCATAATTAGTATCGGAGATAGTGTTACCAGTTATAATTAGTATCGAAGTTACAGTTACCTGCCATAATTTGTATCAAAATTACAGTTACTTGTCATAATTAGTAACGAAGTTACAGTTATCTGTCATAAATAGTATCGAAGTTACAGTTACTTGTCATAATTAGTATCGAAGTTACTGTTACCTGTCATAATAAGTATCGAAGTTACATTTACCTGCCAAAATTTGTATCGAAATTACAGTTACTTGTCATAATTAGTATTGAAGTTACAGTTACCTGTCATAATTAGTATCGAAATTACAATTACCTGCCAAAATTTGTAACGAAATTACAGTTACTTGTCATAATTAGTATCGAAGTTACAGTTACCTGCCAAAATTTGTATCGAAATTACAGTTACTTGTCATAATTAGTAACGAAATTTCAGTTACCTGTCATAATTAGTATCGAAGTTACAGTTACTTGTGGTAATTAGTATCGAAGTTACTGTTACTTGTCATAATTAGTATCGAAGTTACTGTTACCTGTCATAATAAGTATCGAAGTTACAGTTACCTGTCATAATTTGTATCGAAATTACAGGGACTTGTCATAATTAGTAACGAAGTTACAGTTACCTGCCATAATTAGTATTGAAATTAAAGTTACTTGTCATAATTAGTAACGAAGTTACAGTTACCTGTCTTAATAAGAATCGAAGTTACTGTTACCTGTCATAATAAGTATCGAAGTTACAGTTACCTGTCATAATTTGTATCGAAATTACAGGGACTTGTCATAATTAGTAACGAAGTTACAGTTACCTGCCATAATTAGTATTGAAATTAAAGTTACTTGTCATAATTAGTAACGAAGTTACAGTTACCTGTCCTAATTAGAATCGAAGTTACTGTTACCTGTCATAATAAGTATCGAAGTTACAGTTACCTGTCATAATTTGTATCGAAATTACAGGGACTTGTCATAATTAGTATCGAAGATACAGTTACCTGCCATAATTTATGTGGAAATTACAGGGACTTGTCATAATAAGTAATGAAGTTACAGTTACCTGCCATAATTTGTATCGAAGTTATAGTTAAATGTCATAATTAATATCGAAGTTACAGTTACCTGTCATAATTAGTATCGAAGTTACTGTACCTGTCATAATTAGTATTGAAGTTACAGTTACCTACCATATTTTTTAACAAAATTACAGTTACTTGTCATAACTAGTAACGAAGTTACAGTTACCTGCCATAATTTGTATCGAAATTACAGTTCCTTGTCATAATTAGTATCGAAGTTACAGTTACCTGTCATAATTAGCATCGAAGGTACTGTTACTTGTCATAATTAGTAACGAAGTTACAGTTTCCTGTCTTAATTAGTATCGAAGTTACTGTTACCTGTCATAATTAGTATGGAAGTTACAGTTACCTGCCATAGTTTGTATCGAAATTACAGGGACTTGTCATAATTAGTATCGAAGTTACAGTTACCTGCCAAAATTTGTATCGAAATTACAGTTCCTTGTCATAATTAGTATCGAAGTTACAGTTACCTGTCATAATTAGCATCGAAGGTACTGTTACTTGTCATAATTAGTATCGACGTTACTGTTACCTGTCATAATTAGTATTGAAGTTACAGTTACCTACCATAATTTTTTACCAAAATTACAGTTACTTGTCATGATTAGTAACGAAGTTAGAGTTTCTTGTCATAATTAGTATCGAAGTTACAGTTACCTGTCATAATTTGTATCGAAGTTATAGTTACTTGTCATAATTAGTATCGAAGTTACTGTTACCTGTCATAATTAGTATCGAAGTTACAGTTACCTGCCATAATTTGTATCGAAATTACAGTTAATTGTCATAATTAGTAACGATGATACAGTTACCTGTCATAATTATTATCGAGGTTACAGTTACTTGTCATAAATAGTATCGAAGTTACTGTTACCTGTCATAATTAGTATTGAAGTTACAGTTACCTACCATAATTTTTATCAAAATTACAGTTACTTGTCATAATTAGTAACGAAGGTAGAGTTTCTTGTCATAATTAGTATCGAAGTTACGGTTACCTGTCATAATTTGTATCGAAGTTACAGTTACCTGTCATAATTAGTATCGAAGTTACAGTTACTTGTCGTAATTAGTATCGAAGTTACTGTTACCTGTCATAATTAGTATCGAAGGTACAGTTACCTGCCAAAATTTGTATCGAAATTACAGTTACTTGTCATAATTAGTAACGAAGTTACAGTTACCAGTCATAATTAGTATCGAAGTTACAGTTACTTGTCATAATTAGTATCGAAGTTACTGTTACTTGTCATAATTAGTATCGAAGTTACTGTTACCTGTCATAATTAGTATCGAAATTACAATTACCTGCTATAATTTGTAACGAAATTACAGTTACTTGTCATAATTAGTAACGAAGTTACAGTTTCCTGTCATAATTAGTATCGAAGTTACAGTTACTTGTCATAATTAGTATCGAAGTTACAATTACCTGTCATAATTAGTATCGAAGTTACAGTTTCCTGTCATAATTAGTATCGAAGTTACTGTTACCTGTCATAATTAGTATGGAGGTTACAGTTACCTGCCACAATTTGTATCGAAATTAGAAGGACTTTTCATAATTAGTATCGAAGTTACAGTTATCTGCCAAAATTTGTATCGAAATTACAGTTACTTGTCATAATTAGTAACGAAGTTACAGTTATCTACCATAATTTGTAACGAAATTACAGTTCCTTGTCCTAATTAGTATCGAAGTTACAGTTACCGGTCATAATTAGCATCGAATGTACTGTTACTTGTCATAATTAGTATCAACGTTACTGTTACCTGTCATAATTAGTATTGAAGTTACAGTTATCTACCATAATTTTTTATCAAAATTACAGTTACTTGTCATAATTAGTAACGAAGTTAGAGTTTATTGTCATAATTAGTATCGAAGTTACAGTTACCTGTCATAATTTGTATCGAAGTTATAGTTACTTGTCATAATTAGTATCGAATTTACTGTTACCTGTCATAATTAGTATCGAAGTTACAGTTACCTGCCATAATTTGTATCGAAATTACAGTTACTTGTCATAATTAGTAACGAAGTTACAGTTACCTGTCATAATTTGCATCGAAGTTATAGTTACTTGTCATAATTAGTAAAGAAGTCACTGTTACCTGTCATAATTACTATTGAAGTTACAGTTACCTACCAAATTTTTTTAATCAAAATTACAGTTACTTGTCATAATTAGTAACGAAGTTAGAGTTTCTTGTCATAATTAGTATCGAAGTTACTGTTACCTGTCATAACTTGTATCGAAGTTATAGTTACTTGTCATAATTAGTAACGAAGTTACAGTTACCTGTCATAATTATTATCGAAGTTACTGTTACTTGACATAATTAGTATCGAAGTTACTGTTACCTGTCATAATTAGTATTGAAGTTACAGTTACCTGCCAAAAATTTGTATCGAAATTACAGTTACTTGTCGTAATTAGTAACGAAGTTAGAGTTACCTGTCATAATTAGTATTGAAGTTACAGTTACCTGCCAAAAATTTGTATCGAAATTACAGTTACTTGTCATAATAAGTAACGAAGTTACAGTTACCTGCCATAATTTGTATCGAAATTACAGTTCCTTGTCATAATTAGTATCGAAGTTACAGTTACCTGTCATAATTAGCATCGAAGGTACTGTTACTTGTCACAATTAGTAACGAAGTTACAGTTACCTGTCATAATTTGTATCGAAATTACAGTTACTTGTCATAATTTGTAACGAAGTTACAGTTTCCTGTCATAATTAGTATCGAAGTTACTGTTACCTGTTATAATTAGTATGGACGTTACAGTTCCCTGCCATAATTTGTATCGAAATTACAGGGACTTGTCATAATTAGTAACGAAGTTACAGTTACCTGCCATAATTTGTATCGAAATTACAGTTCCTTGTCATAATTAGTATCGAAGTTACAGTTACCTGTCATAATTTGTATCGAAGTTATAGTTACTTGTCATAATTAGTATCTAAGTTACTGTTACCTGTCTTAATTAGTATCGAAGTTACAGTTACCTGCCATAATTTGTATCGAAATTACAGTTACTTGTCATAATTAGAAATGAACTTACAGTTACCTGTCATAATTAGTATCGAAGTTACAGTTACTTGTCATAATTAGAATCGAAGTTACTGTTACCTGTTATAATAAGTATCGAAGTTACAGTTACCTGCCAAAATTTGTATCGAAATTACAGTTACTTGTCATAATTAGTAACGAAGATACAGTTACCTGTCATAATTAGTATCGAAGTTACATTTACTTGTCATAATTAGTATCGAAGTTACAGTTACCTGCCATAATTTGTATCGAAATTACAGGGACTTGTAATAATTAGTAACGAAGTTACAGTTACCTGTCATAATTAGTATCGAAGTTACTGTTACCTGTCATAATTAGTATTGAAGTTACAGTTACCTACCATAATTTTTTATCAAAATTACAGTTACTTGTCATAATTAGTAACGAAGGTAGAGTTTCCTGTCATAATTAGTATCGAAGTTACTGTTACCTGTCTAATTAGTATCGAAGTTACTGTTACCTGCCATAATTTGTATCGAAATTACAGTTACTTGTCATAATTAGTAACGAAGTTACAGTTACCTGTCATAATTTGTATCGAAATTACAGTTACTTGTCATAATTAGTAACGAAGTTACAGTTTCCTGTCATAATTAGTATCGAAGTTACTGTTACCTGTCATAATTAGTATCGAAATTCCAGTTACCTGCCATAATTTGTATCGAAATTACAGGGACTTGTAATAATTAGTAACGAAGTTACAGTTACCTGCCATAATAAGTATCGAAATTAAAGTTACTTGTCATAATTATTAACGAAGTTACAGTTACCTGTCATAATTAGTATCGAAGTTACTGTTACCTGTCATAATTAGTATTGAAGTTACAGTTACCTACCATAATTTTTTAACAAAATTACAGTTACTTGTCATAATTAGTAACGAAGTTACAGTTTCCTGTCATAATTAGTATCGAAGTTACTGTTACCTGTCATAATTAGTATCGAAATTCCAGTTACCTGCCATAATTTGTATCGAAATTACAGGGACTTGTAATAATTAGTATCGAAGTTACAGTTACCTGCCATAATTTGTATCGAAATTACAGGGACTTGTAATAATTAGTAACGAAGTTACAGTTACCTGTCATAATTAGTATCGAAGTTACTGTTACCTGTCATAATTAGTATTGAAGTTACAGTTACCTACCATAATTTTTTATCAAAATTACAGTTACTTGTCATAATTAGTAACGAAGGTAGAGTTTCCTGTCATAATTAGTATCGAAGTTACTGTTACCTGTCTAATTAGTATCGAAGTTACTGTTACCTGCCATAATTTGTATCGAAATTACAGTTACTTGTCATAATTACTAACGAAGATACAGTTACCTGTCATAATTAGTATCGAAGTTACATTTACTTGTCATAATTAGTATCGAAGTTACAGTTACCTGCCATAATTTGTATCGAAATTACAGGGACTTGAAATAATTAGTAACGAAGTTACAATTACCTGTCATAATTTGTATCGAAATTACAGTTACTTGTCATAATTAGTAACGAAGTTACAGTTTCCTGTCATAATTAGTATCGAAGTTACTGTTACCTGTCATAATTAGTATCGAAATTCCAGTTACCTGCCATAATTTGTATCGAAATTACAGGGACTTGTAATAATTAGTAACGAAGTTACAGTTACCTGCCATAATAAGTATCGAAATTAAAGTTACTTGTCATAATTATTAACGAAGTTACAGTTACCTGTCATAATTAGTATCGAAGTTACTGTTACCTGTCATAATTAGTATTGAAGTTACAGTTACCTACCATAATTTTTTAACAAAATTACAGTTACTTGTCATAATTAGTAACGAAGTTAGAGTTTCTTGTCATAATTATTATCGAAGTTACAGTTACCTGTCATACTTTGTACCGAAGTTATAGTTAATTGTCATAATTAGTATCGGAGATAGTGTTACCAGTTATAATTAGTATCGAAGTTACAGTTACCTGCCATAATTTGTATCAAAATTACAGTTACTTGTCATAATTAGTAACGAAGTTACAGTTATCTGTCATAAATAGTATCGAAGTTACAGTTACTTGTCATAATTAGTATCGAAGTTACTGTTACCTGTCATAATAAGTATCGAAGTTACATTTACCTGCCAAAATTTGTATCGAAATTACAGTTACTTGTCATAATTAGTATTGAAGTTACAGTTACCTGTCATAATTAGTATCGAAATTACAATTACCTGCCAAAATTTGTAACGAAATTACAGTTACTTGTCATAATTAGTATCGAAGTTACAGTTACCTGCCAAAATTTGTATCGAAATTACAGTTACTTGTCATAATTAGTAACGAAATTTCAGTTACCTGTCATAATTAGTATCGAAGTTACAGTTACTTGTGGTAATTAGTATCGAAGTTACTGTTACTTGTCATAATTAGTATCGAAGTTACTGTTACCTGTCATAATAAGTATCGAAGTTACAGTTACCTGTCATAATTTGTATCGAAATTACAGGGACTTGTCATAATTAGTAACGAAGTTACAGTTACCTGCCATAATTAGTATTGAAATTAAAGTTACTTGTCATAATTAGTAACGAAGTTACAGTTACCTGTCTTAATTAGAATCGAAGTTACTGTTACCTGTCATAATAAGTATCGAAGTTACAGTTACCTGTCATAATTTGTATCGAAATTACAGGGACTTGTCATAATTAGTAACGAAGTTACAGTTACCTGCCATAATTAGTATTGAAATTAAAGTTACTTGTCATAATTAGTAACGAAGTTACAGTTACCTGTCCTAATTAGAATCGAAGTTACTGTTACCTGTCATAATAAGTATCGAAGTTACAGTTACCTGTCATAATTTGTATCGAAATTACAGGGACTTGTCATAATTAGTATCGAAGATACAGTTACCTGCCATAATTTATGTGGAAATTACAGGGACTTGTCATAATAAGTAATGAAGTTACAGTTACCTGCCATAATTTGTATCGAAGTTATAGTTAAATGTCATAATTAATATCGAAGTTACAGTTACCTGTCATAATTAGTATCGAAGTTACTGTACCTGTCATAATTAGTATTGAAGTTACAGTTACCTACCATATTTTTTAACAAAATTACAGTTACTTGTCATAACTAGTAACGAAGTTACAGTTACCTGCCATAATTTGTATCGAAATTACAGTTCCTTGTCATAATTAGTATCGAAGTTACAGTTACCTGTCATAATTAGCATCGAAGGTACTGTTACTTGTCATAATTAGTAACGAAGTTACAGTTTCCTGTCTTAATTAGTATCGAAGTTACTGTTACCTGTCATAATTAGTATGGAAGTTACAGTTACCTGCCATAGTTTGTATCGAAATTACAGGGACTTGTCATAATTAGTATCGAAGTTACAGTTACCTGCCAAAATTTGTATCGAAATTACAGTTCCTTGTCATAATTAGTATCGAAGTTACAGTTACCTGTCATAATTAGCATCGAAGGTACTGTTACTTGTCATAATTAGTATCGACGTTACTGTTACCTGTCATAATTAGTATTGAAGTTACAGTTACCTACCATAATTTTTTACCAAAATTACAGTTACTTGTCATGATTAGTAACGAAGTTAGAGTTTCTTGTCATAATTAGTATCGAAGTTACAGTTACCTGTCATAATTTGTATCGAAGTTATAGTTACTTGTCATAATTAGTATCGAAGTTACTGTTACCTGTCATAATTAGTATCGAAGTTACAGTTACCTGCCATAATTTGTATCGAAATTAGAGTTAATTGTCATAATTAGTAACGATGATACAGTTACCTGTCATAATTATTATCGAGGTTACAGTTACTTGTCATAAATAGTATCGAAGTTACTGTTACCTGTCATAATTAGTATTGAAGTTACAGTTACCTACCATAATTTTTATCAAAATTACAGTTACTTGTCATAATTAGTAACGAAGGTAGAGTTTCTTGTCATAATTAGTATCGAAGTTACGGTTACCTGTCATAATTTGTATCGAAGTTACAGTTACCTGTCATAATTAGTATCGAAGTTACAGTTACTTGTCATAATTAGTATCGAAGTTACTGTTACCTGTCATAATTAGTATCGAAGTTACAGTTACCTGCCAAAATTTGTATCGAAATTACAGTTACTTGTCATAATTAGTAACGAAGTTACAGTTACCAGTCATAATTAGTATCGAAGTTACAGTTACTTGTCATAATTAGTATCGAAGTTACTGTTACTTGTCATAATTAGTATCGAAGTTACTGTTACCTGTCATAATTAGTATCGAAATTACAATTACCTGCTATAATTTGTAACGAAATTACAGTTACTTGTCATAATTAGTAACGAAGTTACAGTTTCCTGTCATAATTAGTATCGAAGTTACAGTTACTTGTCATAATTAGTATCGAAGTTACAATTACCTGTCATAATTAGTATCGAAGTTACAGTTTCCTGTCATAATTAGTATCGAAGTTACTGTTACCTGTCATAATTAGTATGGAGGTTACAGTTACCTGCCACAATTTGTATCGAAATTAGAAGGACTTTTCATAATTAGTATCGAAGTTACAGTTATCTGCCAAAATTTGTATCGAAATTACAGTTACTTGTCATAATTAGTAACGAAGTTACAGTTATCTACCATAATTTGTAACGAAATTACAGTTCCTTGTAATAATTAGTATCGAAGTTACAGTTACCGGTCATAATTAGCATCGAATGTACTGTTACTTGTCATAATTAGTATCAACGTTACTGTTACCTGTCATAATTAGTATTGAAGTTACAGTTATCTACCATAATTTTTTATCAAAATTACAGTTACTTGTCATAATTAGTAACGAAGTTAGAGTTTATTGTCATAATTAGTATCGAAGTTACAGTTACCTGTCATAATTTGTATCGAAGATATAGTTACTTGTCATAATTAGTATCGAATTTACTGTTACCTGTCATAATTAGTATCGAAGTTACAGTTACCTGCCATAATTTGTATCGAAATTACAGTTACTTGTCATAATTAGTAACGAAGTTACAGTTACCTGTCATAATTTGCATCGAAGTTATAGTTACTTGTCATAATTAGTAAAGAAGTCACTGTTACCTGTCATAATTACTATTGAAGTTACAGTTACCTACCAAATTTTTTTAATCAAAATTACAGTTACTTGTCATAATTAGTAACGAAGTTAGAGTTTCTTGTCATAATTAGTATCGAAGTTACTGTTACCTGTCATAACTTGTATCGAAGTTATAGTTACTTGTCATAATTAGTAACGAAGTTACAGTTACCTGTCATAATTATTATCGAAGTTACTGTTACTTGACATAATTAGTATCGAAGTTACTGTTACCTGTCATAATTAGTATTGAAGTTACAGTTACCTGCCAAAAATTTGTATCGAAATTACAGTTACTTGTCATAATTAGTAACGAAGTTAGAGTTACCTGTCATAATTAGTATTGAAGTTACAGTTACCTGCCAAAAATTTGTATCGAAATTATAGTTACTTGTCATAATAAGTAACGAAGTTACAGTTACCTGCCATAATTTGTATCGAAATTACAGTTCCTTGTCATAATTAGTATCGAAGTTACAGTTACCTGTCATAATTAGCATCGAAGGTACTGTTACTTGTCACAATTAGTAACGAAGTTACAGTTACCTGTCATAATTTGTATCGAAATTACAGTTACTTGTCATAATTTGTAACGAAGTTACAGTTTCCTGTCATAATTAGTATCGAAGTTACTGTTACCTGTTATAATTAGTATGGACGTTACAGTTACCTGCCATAATTTGCATCGAAATTACAGGGACTTGTCATAATTAGTAACGAAGTTACAGTTACCTGCCATAATTTGTATCGAAATTACAGTTCCTTGTCATAATTAGTATCGAAGTTACAGTTACCTGTCATAATTTGTATCGAAGTTATAGTTACTTGTCATAATTAGTATCTAAGTTACTGTTACCTGTCTTAATTAGTATCGAAGTTACAGTTACCTGCCATAATTTGTATCGAAATTACAGTTACTTGTCATAATTAGAAATGAAGTTACAGTTACCTGTCATAATTAGTATCGAAGTTACAGTTACTTGTCATAATTAGAATCGAAGTTACTGTTACCTGTTATAATAAGTATCGAAGTTACAGTTACCTGCCAAAATTTGTATCGAAATTACAGTTACTTGTCATAATTAGTAACGAAGATACAGTTACCTGTCATAATTAGTATCGAAGTTACATTTACTTGTCATAATTAGTATCGAAGTTACAGTTACCTGCCATAATTTGTATCGATATTACAGGGACTTGTAATAATTAGTAACGAAGTTACAGTTACCTGTCATAATTAGTATCGAAGTTACTGTTACCTGTCATAATTAGTATTGAAGTTACAGTTACCTACCATAATTTTTTATCAAAATTACAGTTACTTGTCATAATTAGTAACGAAGGTAGAGTTTTCTGTCATAATTAGTATCGAAGTTACTGTTACCTGTCTAATTAGTATCGAAGTTACTGTTACCTGCAATAATTTGTATCGAAATTACAGTTACTTGTCATAATTAGTAACGAAGTTACAGTTACCTGTCATAATTTGTATCGAAATTACAGTTACTTGTCATAATTAGTAACGAAGTTACAGTTTCCTGTCATAATTAGTATCGAAGTTACTGTTACCTTTCATAATTAGTATCGAAATTCCAGTTACCTGCCATAATTTGTATCGAAATTACAGGGACTTGTAATAATTAGTAACGAAGTTACAGTTACCTGCCATAATAAGTATCGAAATTAAAGTTACTTGTCATAATTATTAACGAAGTTACAGTTACCTGTCATAATTAGTATCGAAGTTACTGTTACCTGTCATAATTAGTATTGAAGTTACAGTTACCTACCATAATTTTTTAACAAAATTACAGTTACTTGTCATAATTAGTAACGAAGTTAGAGTTTCTTGTCATAATTATTATCGAAGTTACAGTTACCTGTCATACTTTGTACCGAAGTTATAGTTAATTGTCATAATTAGTATCGGAGATAGTGTTACCAGTTATAATTAGTATCGAAGTTACAGTTACCTGCCATAATTTGTATCAAAATTACAGTTAGTTGTCATAATTAGTAACGAAGTTACAGTTATCTGTCATAAATAGTATCGAAGTTACAGTTACTTGTCATAATTAGTATCGAAGTTACTGTTACCTGTCATAATAAGTATCGAAGTTACATTTACCTGCTAAAATTTGTATCGAAATTACAGTTACTTGTCATAATTAGTAACGAAGTTACAGTTACCTGTCATAATTAGTATCGAAGTTACAGTTACTTGCCATAATTAGTATTGAAGTTACAGTTACCTGTCCTAATTAGAATCGAAGTTACTGTTACCTGTCATAATAAGTATCGACGTTACAGTTACCTGTCATAATTTGTATCGAAATTACAGGGACTTGTCATAATTAGTAACGAAGTTACAGTTACCTGCCATAATTAGTATTGAAATTAAAGTTACTTGTCATAATTAGTATCGAAGTTACAGTTACTTGCCATAATTAGTATTGAAGTTACAGTTACCTGTCCTAATTAGAATCGAAGTTACTGTTACCTGTCATAATAAGTATCGACGTTACAGTTACCTGTCATAATTTGTATCGAAATTACAGGGACTTGTCATAATTAGTAACGAAGTTACAGTTACCTGCCATAATTAGTATTGAAATTAAAGTTACTTGTCATAATTAGTAACGAAGTTACAGTTACCTGTCCTAATTAGTATCGAAGTTACTGTTACCTGTCATAATTAGGATTGAAGTTACAGTTACCTACCAATTTTTTTTATCAAAATTTCAGTTACTTGTCATAGTTACTAACGAAGTTAGAGTTTCTTGTCATAATTAGTATCGAAGTTACAGTTGTCTGTCATAACATGTATCGAAGTTATAGTTACTTGTCATAATTAGTATCGAAGTTACTGTTACCTGTCATAATTAGTATCGAAGTTACAGTTACCTGCCATAATTTGTATCGAAATTACAGTTACTTGTCATAATTAGTAACGAAGTTACAGTTTCCTGTCATAATTAGTATCGAAGTTACTGTTACCTGTCATAATTAGTATCGAAATTCCAGTTACCTGCCATAATTTGTATCGAAATTACAGGGACTTGTAATAATTAGTAACGAAGTTACTGTTACCTGCCATAATAAGTATCGAAATTAAAGTTACTTGTCATAATTAGTAACGAAGTTACAGTTACCTGTCATAATTAGTATCAAAGTTACTGTTACCTGTCATAATTAGTATTGAAGTTACAGTTACCTACCATAATTTTTTAACAAAATTACTGTTACTTGTCATAATTAGTAACGAAGTTAGAGTTTCTTGTCATAATTAGTATCGAAGTTACAGTTACCTGTCATACTTTGTACCGAAGTTATAGTTAATTGTCATAATTAGTATCGAAGATAGTGTTACCAGTCATAATTAGTATCGAAGTTACAGTTACCTGCCATAATTTGTATCAAAATTACAGTTACTTGTCATAATTAGTAACGAAGTTACAGTTACCTGTCATAAATAGTATCGAAGTTACAGTTACTTGTCATAATTAGTATCGAAGTTACTGTTACCTGTCATAGTAAATATCGAAGTTACAGTTACCTGCCAAAATTTGTATCGAAATTACAGTTACTTGTCATAATTAGTAACGAAGTTACAGTACCTGTCATAATTAGTATCGAAGTTACAGTTACTTGTCATAATTAGTATCGAAGTTACAGTTACTTGTCTTAATTAGTATGGAAGTTACTGTTACTTGTCATAATTAGTATTGAAGATACAGTTACCTGTCATAATTAGTATCGAAATTACAATTACCTGCCAAAATTTGTAACGAAATTACAGTTACTTGTCATAATTAGTATCGAAGTTACAGTTACCTGCCAAAATTTGTATCGAAATTACAGTTACTTGTCATAATTAGTAACGAAATTACAGTTACCTGTCATAATTAGTATCGAAGTTACAGTTACTTGTGGTAATTAGTATCGAAGTTACTGTTACTTGTCATAATTAGTATCGAAGTTACTGTTACCTGTCATAATAAGTATCGAAGTTACAGTTAACTGTCATAATTTGTATCGAAATTACAGGGACTTGTCATAATTAGTAACGAAGTTACAGTTACCTGCCATAATTAGTATTGAAATTAAAGTTACTTGTCATAATTAGTAATGAAGTTACAGTTACCTGTCCTAATTAGTATCGAAGTTACTGTTACCTGTCATAATTAGGATTGAAGTTACAGTTACCTACCAAAATTTTTTATCAAAATTACAGTTACTTGTCATATTTACTAACGAAGTTAGAGTTTCTTGTCATAATTAGTATCGAAGTTACAGTTGTCTGTCATAACATGTATCGAAGTTATAGTTACTTGTCATAATTAGTATCGAAGTTACTGTTACCTGTCATAATTGGTATCGAAGTGACAGTTACCTGCCATAATTTGTATCGAAATTACAGTTACTTGTCATAATTAGTAACGAAGTTACAGTTACCTGTCATAATTAGTATCGAAGTTACAGTTACTTGTCAAAATTGGATTAATATCGAAGTTACAGTTACTTGTCATAATTAGTATCGCAGTTACTGTTACTTGTCATAATTAGTTCGAAGTTACTGTTACCTGTCATAATTAGTATCGAAATTACAATTACCTGCCATAATTTGTAACGAAATTACAGTAACTTGTCATAATAAGTAACGAAGTTACAGTTACCTGTCATAATTAGTATCGAAGTTACAGTTACTTGTCATAATTAGTATCGAAGATACTGTTACCTGTCATATTTAGTATCGAAGTTACAGTTACTTGTCATAATTAGTATCGAAGTTACTGTTACCTATCATAATTAGTATCGATGTTACAGTTACCTGCCATAATTTGTATCGAAATTACAGTTACTTGTCATAATTAGTATCGAAGTTACAGTTACTTGACATAATTAGTAACGATGTTACAGAAACCAGTCATAATTAGTATCGAAGTTACTGTTACCTTTATTAATTAGTATCGAAGTTACAGTTACCTGCCATAATTCTTTATCAAAATTAGAGTTACTTGTCATAATTAGTAACGAAGTTACAGTTACTTGTCATAATTAGTATCGAAGTTACTGTTTCCTGTCATAATTAGTATCAAAGTTACAGTTACCTGCCATAATTTGTATCGAAATTACAGTTCCTTGTCATAAATAGTATCGGAGTTACAGTTACCTGTCATTATTAGTATCGAAGTTACAGTTTCTTGTAATAATTAGTAATGAAGTTACAGTTACCTGTCATAATAAGTATCGAAGTTACAGTTACTTTTCACAATTAGTTTCGAAGTTACAGTTACCTGTCATAATTAGTATCGAAGTTACTGTTAGCCGTATTAATTAGTATCGAAGTTACTGTTACCTGCCATAATTTTTTATCAAAATTAGAGTTACTTGTCATAATTAGTAACGAAGTTACAGTTACTTGTCATAATTAGTATCGACGTTACTGTTACCTGTCATAATTAGTATCATAGTTACAGTTACCTGCCATAATTTGTATCGAAATTACAGTTCCTTGTCATAATTAGTAACGAAGTTACAGTTACCTGCCATAATTGGTATCGAAATTACTGGGACTTGTCATAAATAGTATCGAAGTTACAGTTACCTGCCATAATTTGTATCGAAATTATAGTTCCTTGTCATAATTAGTATCGAAGTTACAGTTACCTGTCATAATCAGTATCGAAGGTACTGTTACCTGCCATAATTTGTATCGAAATTACAGTTACTTGTCATAATTAGTAACGAAGTTACAGTTACCTGTCATAATAAGTATCGAAGTTACTGTTACCTGTCATAATTAGTATCGATATTACCAATACCTGCCATAATTTGTAACGAAATTACAGTTACTTGTCATAATTAGTAACGAAGTTACAGTTACCTGTCATAATAAGTATCGAAGTTACTGTTACCTGTCATAATTAGTATTGAAGTTAGAGTTACCTACCATAATTTTTTATCAAAATTACAGTTACTTGTCATAATTAGTAACGAAGTTAGAGTTTCTTGTCATAATTAGTATCGAAGTTACAGTTACCTGTCATAAATTGTATCGAAGTTATAGTTACTTGTCATTATTAGTACCGAAGTTACTGTTACCTGTCATAATTAGTATCGAAGATACAGTTACCTGCCATAATTTGTATCGAAATTACAGTTACTTGTCATAATTGGTAACGAAGTTACAGTTTCCTGTCATAATTAGTACCGAAGTTACTGTTACCTGTCATAATTAGTATCGAAGTTACAGTTACTTGTCATAATTAGTAACGAAGTTACAGTTACCTGTCATAATTACTATCCTAAGTTACAGTTACTTGTCATAATTAGTATCGAAGTTACTGTTACCTGTCATATTTAGTATCGAAGTTACAGTTACCTGCCAAAATTTGTATCGAAATTACAGTTACTTCTCATAATTAGTAACGAAGTTACAGTTACCTGTCATAATTAGTATCGTAGTTACAGTTACATGTCATAATTAGTATCGAAGTTACTGTTACTTGTCATAATTAGTTCGAAGTTACTGTTGCCTGTCATAATTAGTATCGAAATTACAATTACCTGCCATAATTTGTAACGAAATTACAGTTACTTGTCATAATTAGTAACGAAGTTAAATTTACTTGTCATAATTAGTAACGAAGTTACAGTTACCTGTCATAATTATTATCGAAGTTACAGTTACCTGTCATAATTAGTATGGATGTTACAGTTACCTGCCATAATTAGTAACGAAGTTACAGTTACTTGTCATAATTAGTATCGAAGTTACTGTTTCCTGTCATAATTAGTATCAAAGTTACAGTTACCTGCCATAATTTGTATCGAAATTACAGTTCCTTGTCATAAATAGTATCGGAGTTACAGTTACCTGTCATTATTAGTATCAAAGTTACAGTTTCTTGTAATAATTAGTAATGAAGTTGCAGTTACCTGTCATAATAAGTATCGAAGTTACAGTTACTTTTCATAATTAGTTTCGAAGTTACAGTTACCTGTCATAATTAGTATCGAAGTTACTGTTACCCGTATTAATGAGTATCGAAGTTACTGTTACCTGTCATAATTTTTTATCAAAATTAGAGTTACTTGTCATAATTAGTAACGAAGTTACAGTTACTTGTCATAATTAGTATCGACGTTACTGTTACCTGTCATAATAACTATCGAAGTTACAGTTACCTGCCATGATTTGTATCGAAGTTACAGTTACTTGTCATAATTAGTAACGAATTTACAGTTTCCTGTCATAATTAGTACCGAAGTTACTGTTACCTGTCATAATTAGTATCGAAGTTACAGTTACTTGTCATAATTAGTAACGAAGTTACACATACCTGTCATAATTTGTATCGAAATTACAGTTACTTGTCATAATTAGTAACGAAGGTAAAGTTTCCTGTCATAATTAGTATCGAAGATACTGTTACCTGACATAATTAGTATCGACGTTACAGTTACCTGCCATAATTTGTATCGAAATTACTGGGACTTGTCATAAATAGTATCGAAGTTACAGTTACCTGCCATAATTTGTATCGAAATTACAGTTCCTTGTCATAATTAGTATCGAAGTTACAGTTAACTGTCATAATTAGTATCGAAGGTACTGTTACCTGCCATAATTTGTATCGAAATTACATTTACTTCTCATAATTAGTAACGAAGTTACAGTTACCGGTCGTAATTAGATTCGAAGTTACAGTTTCTTGTCATAATTAGTATCGAAGTTACAGTAACTTGTCATAATTAGTATCGAAGTTACTGTTACCTGTCATAATAAGTATCGAAGTTACAGTTACCTGCCATGATTTGTATCGAAGTTACAGTTACTTGTCATAATTAGTAACGAATTTACAGTTTCCTGTCATAATTAGTACCGAAGTTACTGTTACCTGTCATAATTAGTATCGAAGTTACAGTAACTTGTCATAATTAGTATCGAAGTTACTGTTACCTGTCATATTTAGTATCGAAGTTACAGTTACCTGCCAAAATTTGTATCGAAATTACAGTTACTTGTCATAATTAGTAACGAAGTTACAGTTACCTGTCATAATTAGTATCGAAGTTACAGTTACTTGTCATAATTAGTATCGAAATTAAAGTTACTTGTCATAATTAGTAACGAAGTTACAGTTACCTGTCATAATTAGTATCGAAATTAAAGTCACTTGTCATAATTAGTAACGAAGTTACAGTTACCTGTCATAATTAGTATCGAAGTTACAGTTACTTGTCATAATTAGTATCGAAGATACTGTTACCTGTCATAATTAGTATCGAAGTTAGAGTTACTTGTCATAATTAGTATCGAAGTTACTGTTACCTATCATAATTAGTATCGATGTTACAGTTACCTGCCAAAATTTGTATCGAAATTACAGTTATTGTCATAATTAATATCGAAGTTACAGTTACTTGACATAATTAGTAACGATGTTACAGAAACCTGTCATAATTAGTATCGAAGTTACTGTTACCTTTATTAATTAGTATCGAAGTTACAGTTACCTGCCATAATTCTTTATCAAAATTAGAGTTACTTGTCATAATTAGTAACGAAGTTACAGTCACTTGTCATAATTAGTATCGAAGTTACTGTTTCCTGTCATAATCAGTATCAAAGTTACAGTTACCTGCCATAATTTGTATCGAAATTACAGTTCCTTGTCATAAATAGTATCGGAGTTACAGTTACCTGTCATTATTAGTATCGAAGTTACAGTTTCTTGTAATAATTAGTAATGAAGTTACAGTTACCTGTCATAATAAGTATCGAAGTTACAGTTACTTTTCATAATTAGTTTCGAAGTTACAGTTACCTGTCATAATTAGTATCGAAGTTACTGTTACCCGTATTAATTAGTATCGAAGTTACTGTTACCTACCAATTTTTTTTATCAAAATTAGAGTTACTTGTCATAATTAGTAACCTAGTTACAGTTACTTGTCATAATTAGTATCGACGTTACTTTGACCTGTCATAATTAGTATCATAGTTACAGTTACCTGCCATAATTTGTATCGAAATTACAGTTCCTTGTCATAATTAGTAACGAAGTTACACTTACCTGTCATAATTTGTATCGAAATTACAGTTACTTGTCATAATTAGTAACGAAGGTAAAGTTTCCTGTCATAATTAGTATCGAAGTTACTGTTACCTGACATAATTAGTATCGAAGTTACAGTTACCTGCCATAATTTGTATCGAAATTACTGGGACTTGTCATAAATAGTATCGAAGTTACAGTTACCTGCCATAATTTGTATCGAAATTACAGTTCCTTGTCATAATTAGTATCGAAGTTACAGTTACCTGTCATAATTAGTATCGAAGGTACTGTTACCTGCCATAATTTGTATCGAAATTACAGTTACTTGTCATAATTAGTAACGAAGTTACAGTTACCTGTCATAATAAGTATCGAAGTTACTGTTACCTGTCATAATTAGTATCGATATTACCAATACCTGCCATAATTTGTAACGAAATTACAGTTACTTATCATAATTAGTAACGAAGTTACAGTTACCTGTCATAATAAGTATCGAAGTTACTGTTACCTGTCATAATTAGTATTGAAGTTAGAGTTACCTACCATAATTTTTTATCAAAATTACAGTTACTTGTCATAATTAGTAACGAAGTTAGAGTTTCTTGTCATAATTAGTATCGAAGTTACAGTTACCTGTCATAAATTGTATCGAAGTTATAGTTACTTGTCATAATTAGTACCGAAGTTACTGTTACCTGTCATAATTAGTATCGAAGTTACAGTTACCTGCCATAATTTGTATCGAAATTACAGTTCCTTGTCATAATTAGTATCGAAGTTACAGTTACCTGTCATAATTAGTATCGAAGGTACTGTTACCTACCATAATTTGTATCGAAATTACAGTTACTTGTCATAATTAGTAATGAAGTTACAGTAACCTGTCATAATTTGTATTGAAATTGCAGTTACTTGTCATAATTGGTAACGAAGTTACAGTTTCCTGTCATAATTAGCACCGAAGTAACTGTTACCTGTCATAATTAGTATCGAAGTTACAGTTACTTGTCATAATTAGTAACGAAGTTACAGTTACCTGTCATAATTAGTATCCTAAGTTACAGTTACTTGTCATAATTAGTATCGAAGTTACTGTTACCTGTCATATTTAGTATCGAAGTTACAGTTACCTGCCAAAATTTGTATCGAAATTACAGTTACTTCTCATAATTAGTAACGAAGTTACAGTTACCTGCCATAATTAGTATCGTAGTTACAGTTACTTGTCATAATTAGTATCGAAGTTACTGTTACTTGTCATAATTAGTTCGAAGTTACTGTTGCCTGTCATAATTTGTATCGAAATTACAATTACCTGCCAAAATTTGTAACGAAATTACAGTTACTTGTCATAATTAGTAACGAAGTTACAGTTACCTGTCATAATTAGTATCGAAGTTACAGTTACTTGTCATAATTAGTATCGAAATTAAAGTTACTTCTCATAATTAGTAACGAAGTTACAGTTACCTGTCATAATTAGTATCGCAGTTAAAGTTACTTGTCATAATTAGTAACGAAGTTACAGTTACCTGTCATAATTAGTATCGAAGTTACAGTTACTTGTCATAATTAGTATCGAAGTTACTGTTACCTGTCATATTTAGTATCGAAGTTACAGTTACCTGCCAAAATTTGTATCGAAATTTCAGTTACTTGTCATAATTAGTAACGAAGTTACAGTTACCTGTCATAATTAATATCGAAGTTACAGTTACTTGTCATAATTAGTATCGAAGTTACTGTTACTTGTCATAATTAGTTCGAAGTTACTGTTACCTGTCATAATTAGTATCGAAATTACAATTAACTGCCATAATTTGTAACGAAATTACAGTTACTTGTCATAATTAGTAACGAAGTTACAGTTACCTGTCATAATTAGTATCGAAGTTACAGTTACTTGTCATAATTAGTATCGAAGATACTGTTACCTGTCATAAATAGTATCGAAGTTACAGTTACCTGCCATAATTTGTATCGAAATTACAGTTACTTTTCATAATTAGTAACGAAGTTACAGTTACCTGTCATAATTAGTATCGAAGTTACAGTTACTTGTCATAATTAGTATCGAAGTTACTGTTACCTGTCATAATTAGTATCGAAGTTACAGTTACCTGCCAAAATTTGTATCGAAATTACAGTTACTTGTCATAATTAGTATCGATGTTAAAGTTAATTGACATAATTAGTAACGATGTTACAGATACCAGTCATAATTAGTATCGAAGTTACTGCTACCTTTATTAATTAGTATCGAAGTTACAGTTACCTGCCATAGTTTTTTATCAAAATTAGAGTTACTTGTCATAATTAGTAACGAAGTTACAGTTACTTGTCATAATTAGTATCGAAGTTACTGTTTCCTGTCATAATTAATATCAAAGTTACAGTTACCTGCCATAATTTGTATCGAAATTACAGTTCCTTGTCATAAATAGTATCGAAGTCACAGTTACCTGTCATAATTAGTGTCGAAGTTACAGTTTCTTGTCATAATTAGTAATGAAGTTACAGTTACCTGTCATAATAAGTATCGAAGTTACAGTTACTTTTCATAATTAGTTTCGAAGTTACAGTTACCTGTCATAATTAGTATCGATGTTACTGTTACCCGTATTAATTAGTATCGAAGTTACTGTTACCTGCCATAATTTTTTATCAAAATTAGAGTTACTTGTCATAATTAGTAACGAAGTTACAGTTACTTGTCATAATTAGTATCGACGTTACTGTTACCTGTCATAATTAGTATCATAGTTACAGTTACCTGCCATAATTTGTATAGAAATTACAGTTCCTTGTCATAATTAGTAACGAAGTTACACTTACCTGTCATAATTTGTATCGAAATTACAGTTACTTGTCATAATTAGTAACGAAGGTACAGTTTCCTGTCATAATTAGTATCGATGTTACTGTTACCTGACATAATTAGTATCGAAGTTACAGTTACCTGCCATAATTTGTATCGAAATTACTGGGACTTGTCATAAATAGTATCGAAGTTACAGTTACCTGCCATAATTTGTATCGAAATTACAGTTCCTTGTCATAATTAGTATCGAAGTTACAGTTACCTGTCATAATTAGTATCGAAGGTACTGTTACCTGCCATAATTTGTATCGAAATTACAGTTACTTGTCATAATTAGTAACGATGTTACAGTTACCTGTCATAATTTGTATCGAAATTACAGTTACTTGGCATAATTAGTAACGAAGTTACAGTTACCTGTCATAATTAGTATCGAAGTTACAGTTACTTGTCATAATTAGTATCGAAATTAAAGTTACTTGTCATAATTAGTTACGAAGTTACAGTTTCCAGTCATAATTAATATCGAATTTACTGTTACCTGTCATAATTAGTATTGAAGTTACAGTTACCTACCATAATTTTTTATCAAAATTACTGTTACTTGTCATAATTACTAACGAAGTTAGAGTTTCTTGTCATAATTTGTATCGAAGTTACAGTTACCTGTCATAATTTGTATCGAAGTTATAGTTGCTTGTCATAATTAGTATCGAAGTTACTGTTACCTGTCATAATTTGTATCGAAGTTACAGTTACCTGCCATAATTTGTATTGAAATTACAGTTACTAGTCATAATTAGTAACGAAGTTACAGTTACCTGTCATAATTAGTATCGAAGTTACAGTTACTTGTCATAATTAGTATCGAAGTTACTGTTACCTGTCATATTTAGTATCGAAGTTACAGTTACCTGCCAAAATTTGTATCGAAATTACAGTTACTTGTCATAATTAGTAACGAAGTTACAGTTACCTGTCATAATTAATATCGAAGTTATAGTTACTTGTCATAATTAGTATCGAAGTTACTGTTACTTGTCATAATTAGTTCGAAGTTACTGTTACCTGTCATAAATAGTATCGAAATTACAATTACCTGCCATAATTTGTAACGAAATTACAGTTACTTGTCATAATTAGTAACGAAGGTACAGTTACCTGTCATAATTAGTATCGAAGTTACAGTTACTTGTCATAATTAGTATCGAAGATACTGTTACCTGTCATAAATAGTATCGAAGTTACAGTTACCTGCCATAATTTGTATCGAAATTACAGTTACTTTTCATAATTAGTAACGAAGTTACAGTTACCTGTCATAATTAGTATCGAAGTTACAGTTACTTGTCATAATTAGTATCGAAGTTACTGTTACCTGTCATAATTAGTATCGAAGTTACAGTTACCTGCCAAAATTTGTATCGAAATTACAGTTACTTGTCATAATTAGTATCGAAGTTACAGTTACTTGACATAATTAGTAACGATGTTACAGAAACCAGTCATAATTAGTATCGAAGTTACTGCTACCTTTATTAATTAGTATCGAAGTTACAGTTACCTGCCATAGTTTTTTATCAAAATTACAGTTACTTGTCATAATTAGTAACGAAGGTACAGTTACCTGTCATAATTAGTATCGAAGTTACAGTTACTTGTCATAATTAGTATCGAAGATACTGTTACCTGTCATAAATAGTATCGAAGTTACAGTTACCTGCCATAATTTGTATCGAAATTACAGTTCCTTGTCATAATTAGTAACGAAGTTACACTCACCTGTCATAATTTGTATCGAAATTACAGTTACTTGTCATAATTAGTAACGAAGGTACAGTTTCCTGTCATAATTAGTATCGAAGTTACTGTTACCTGACATAATTAGTATCGAAGTTACAGTTACCTGCCATAATTTGTATCGAAATTACTGGGACTTGTCATAAATAGTATCGAAGTTACAGTTACCTGCGATAATTTGTATCGAAATTACAGTTCCTTGTCATAATTAGTATCGAAGTTACAGTTACCTGTCATAATTAGTATCGAAGGTACTGTTACCTGCCATAATTTGTATCGAAATTACAGTTACTTGTCATAATTAGTAACGAAGTTACAGTTACCTGTCATAATTTGTATCGAAATTACAGTTACTTGGCATAATTAGTAACGAAGTTACAGTTACCTGTCATAATTAGTATCGAAGTTACAGTTATTTGTCATAATTAGTATCGAAATTAAAGTTACTTGTCATAATTAGTTACGAAGTTACAGTTTCCAGTCATAATTAATATCGAATTTACTGTTACCTGTCATAATTAGTATTGAAGTTACAGTTACCTACCATAATTTCTTATCAAAATTACTGTTACTTGTCATAATTACTAACGAAGTTAGAGTTTCTTGTCATTAATAGTATCGAAGTTACAGTTACCTGCGATAATTTGTATCGAAATTACAGTACCTTGTCATAATTAGTATCGAAGTTACAGTTACCTGTCATAATTAGTATCGAAGGTACTGTTACCTGCCATAATTTGTATCGAAATTACAGTTACTTGTCATAATTAGTAACGAAGTTACAGTTACCTGTCATAATTTGTATCGAAATTACAGTTACTTGTCGAAATTAGTAACGAAGTTACAATTACCTGTCATAATTAGTATCGAAGTTCCAGTTACTTGTCATAATTAGTATCGAAGTTACTGGTACTCAGTCATAATTAGTATCGAAGTTACTGTTACCTGTCATAATTAGTATCGAAATTACAATTACCTGCCATAATTCGTATCGAAATTACAGTTATTTGTCATAATTAGTATCGAAGTTACAGTTACCTGTCATAATTAGTATCGAAGTTACAGTTACCTGCCATAATTTGAATCGAAATTAAAGTTACTTGTCATAATTAGTAACGAAGTTATAGTTACTTGTCATAATTAATATCGAAGTAACAGTTACCTGACATAAATAGTATCGAAGTTACTGTTACCTGTCATAATTAGTATCGAAGTTACAGTTACCTGCCATAATTTGAATCGAAATTACAGTAACTTGTCATAATTAGTAACGAAATTACTGTTACTTGTCATAATTAGTATCGAAGTTACTGTTACCTGTCATAATTAGTATCGAAATTACAGTTACCTGCCATAATTTGTATCGAAATTACAGTTACTTGTCATAATTAATAAAGAAGTTACCGTTACTTGCCATAATTAGTATAGAAATTACAGTTACTTGTCATAATTAGTAACGAAGTTGCAGTTACCTGTCATAATTAGTATCGAAGTTCCTGTTACCTGTCATAATTAGTATGGATGTTACAGTTACCTGCCATAATATTTTTATCAAAATTACAGTTACTTGTCATAATTAGTAACGAAGTTAGTGTTAATTGTCATAATTAGTATCGAAGTTATAGTTACCAGTCATAATTAGTATCGACGTTACAGTTACTTGTCATAATTAGTATCGAAGTTACTGTTACCTGTCATAATAAGTATCGAAGTTACAGTTACCTGCCATAATTTGTATCGAAATTACATTTACTTGTCATAATTAGTAACGATGTTACAGTTACCGGTCGTAATTAGATTCGAAGTTACAGTTTCTTGTCATAATTAGTATCGAAGTTACAGTTACTTGTCATAATTAGTATCGAAGTTACTGTTACCTGTCATAATAAGTATCGAAGTTACAGTTACCTGCCATTATTTGTATCGAAGTTACAGTTCCTTGTCATAATTAGTAACGAAGTTACACATACCTGTCATAATTTGTATCGAAATTACAGTTACTTGTCATAATTAGTAACGAAGGTAAAGTTTCCTGTCATAATTAGTATCGAAGATACTGTTACCTGACATAATTAGTATCGAAGTTACAGTTACCTGCCATAATTTGTATCGAAATTACATTTACTTGTCATAATTAGTAACGATGTTACAGTTACCGGTCGTAATTAGATTCGAAGTTACAGTTTCTTGTCATAATTAGTATCGAAGTTACAGTTACTTGTCATAATTAGTATCGAAGTTACTGTTACCTGTCATAATAAGTATCGAAGTTACAGTTACCTGCCATTATTTGTATCGAAGTTACAGTTCCTTGTCATAATTAGTAACGAAGTTACACATACCTGCCATAATTTGTATCGAAATTACAGTTCCTTGTCATAATTAGTATCGAAGTTACAGTTAACTGTCACAATTAGTATCGAAGGTACTGTTACCTGCCATAATTTGTATCGAAATTACATTTACTTGTCATAATTAGTAACGATGTTACAGTTACCGGTCGTAATTAGATTCGAAGTTACAGTTTCTTGTCATAATTAGTATCGAAGTTACAGTTACTTGTCATAATTAGTATCGAAGTTACTGTTACCTGTCATAATAAGTATCGAAGTTACAGTTACCTGCCATAATTTGTATCGAAGTTACAGTTACTTGTCATAATTAGTAACGAATTTACAGTTTCCTGTCATAATTAGAACCGAAGTTACTGTTACCTGTCATAATTAGTATCGAAGTTACAGTTACTTGTCATAATTAGTAACGAAGTTACACTTACCTGTCATAATTTGTATCGAAATTACAGTTACTTGTCATAATTAGTAACGATGTTACAGTTACCGGTCGTAATTAGATTCGAAGTTACAGTTTCTTGTCATAATTAGTATCGAAGTTACAGTTACTTGTCATAATTAGTATCGAAGTTACTGTTACCTGTCATAATAAGTATCGAAGTTACAGTTACCTGCCATAATTTGTATCGAAGTTACAGTTACTAGTCATAATTAGTAACGAATTTACAGTTTCCTGTCATAATTAGTACCGAAGTTACTGTTACCTGTCATAATTAGTATCGAAGTTACAGTTACTTGTCCTAATTAGTAACGAAGTTACGGTTACCTGTCATAATTAGTATCGAAGTTACAGTAACTTGTCATAATTAGTATCGAAGTTACTGTTACCTGTCATATTTAGTATCGAAGTTACAGTTACCTGCCAAAATTTGTATCGAAATTACAGTTACTTGTCATAATTAGTAACGAAGTTACAGTTACCTGTCATAATTAGTATCGAAGTTACATTTACTTGTCATAATTAGTATCGAAGTTACTGTTACTTGTCATAATGAGTTCGAAGTTACTGTTACCTGTCATAATTAGTACCGAAATTACAATTAACTGCCATAATTTGTAACGAAATTACAGTTACTTGTCATAATTAGTAACGAAGTTACAGTTACCTGTCATAATTAGTATCGAAGTTACAGTTACTTGTCATAATTAGTATCGAAATTAAAGTTACTTGTCATAATTAGTAACGAAGTTACAGTTACCTGTCATAATTAGTATCGAAATTAAAGTTACTTGTCATAATTAGTAACGAAGTTACAGTTATCTGTCATAATTAGTATCGAAGTTACAGTTACTTGTCATAATTAGTAACGAAGTTACAGTTACCTGTCATAATTAGTATCGAAGTTACAGTTAATTGTCATAATTAGTATCGAAATTAAAGTTACTTGTCATAATTAGTTACGAAGTTACAGTTTCCAGTCATAATTAGTATCGAAGTTACTGTTACCTGTCATAATTAGTATTGAAGTTACAGTTACCTACCATAATTTTTTATCAAAATTACTGTTACTTGTCATAATTACTAACGAAGTTAGAGTTTCTTGTCATAATTTGTATCGAAGTTACAGTTACCTGTCATAATTTGTATCGAAGTTATAGTTGCTTGTCATTATTAGTATCGAAGTTACTGTTACCTATCATAATTTGTATCGAAGTTACAGTTACCTGCCATAATTTGTATTGAAATTACAGTTACTTGTCATAATTAGTTACGAAGTTACAATTACCTGTCATAATTAGTATCGAAGTTCCAGTTACTTGTCATAATTAGTATCGAAGTTACTGGTACTCAGTCATAATTAGTATCGAAGTTACTGTTACCTGTCATAATTAGTATCGAAATTACAATTACCTGCCATAATTTGTATCGAAATTACAGTTATTTGTCATAATTAGTATCGAAGTTACAGTTACCTGTCATAAATAGTATCGAAGTTACAGTTACCTGCCATAATTTGAATCGAAATTAAAGTTACTTGTCATAATTAGTAACGAAGTTACACTTAACTGTCATAATTAATATCGAGTAACAGTTACCTGACATAATTAGTATCGAAGTTACTGTTACCTGTCATAACTAGTATCGAAGTTACAGTTACCTGCCATAATTTGAATCGAAATTACAGTTACTTGTCATAATTAGTAACGAAATTACTGTTACTTGTCATAATTAGTATCGAAGTTACTGTTACCTGTCATAATTAGTATCGAAATTACAGTTACCTGCCATAATTTGTATCGAAATTACAGTTACTTGTCATAATTAATAAAGAAGTTACAGTTACTTGCCATAATTAGTATAGTAATTACAGTTACATGTCATAATTAGTAACGAAGTTGCAGTTACCTGTCATAATTAGTATCGAAGTTCCTGTTACCTGTCATAATTAGTATGGATGTTACAGTTACCTGCCATAATATTTTTATCAAAATTACAGTTACTTGTCATAATTAGTAACGAAGTTAGTGTTAATTGTCATAATTAATATCGAAGTTATAGTTACCAGTCATAATTAGTATCGAAGTTACAGTTACTTGTCATAATTAGTATCGAAGTTACTGTTACCTGTCATAATTAGTATCGAAGTTACATTTACCTGCCATAATTTGTATCGAAATTACATTTACTTGTCATAATTAGTAACGATGTTACAGTTACCGGTCGTAATTAGATTCGAAGTTACAGTTTCTTGTCATAATTAGTATCGAAGTTACAGTTACTTGTCATAATTAGTATCGAAGTTACTGTTACCTGTCATAATAAGTATCGAAGTTACAGATACCTGCCATAATTTGTATCGAAGTTACAGTTACTTGTCATAATTAGTAACGTAGTTACAGTTTCCTGTCATAATTAGTACCGAAGTTACTGTTACCTGTCATAATTAGTATCGAAGTTACAGTTACTTGTCATAATTAGTAACGAAGTTACGGTTACCTGTCATAATTAGTATCGAAGTTACAGTAACTTGTCATAATTAGTATCGAAGATACTGTAACCTGTCATATTTAGTATCGAAGTTACAGTTACCTGCCAAAATTTGTATCGAAATTACAGTTACTTGTCATAATTAGTAACGAAGTTACAGTTACCTGTCATAATTAGTATCGAAGTTACATTTACTTGTCATAATTAGTATCGAAGTTACTGTTACTTGTCATAATGAGTTCGAAGTTACTGTTACCTGTCATAATTAGTATCGAAATTACAATTAACTGCCATAATTTGTAACGAAATTACAGTTATTTGTCATAATTAGTAACGAAGTTACAGTTACCTGTCATAATTAGTATCGAAATTACAATTACCTGCCATAATTTGTAACGAAATTACAGTTACTTGTCATAATAAGTAACGAAGTTACAGTTACCTGTCATAATTAGTATCGAAGTTACAGTTACTTGTCATAATTAGTATCGAAGATACTGTTACCTGTCATAATTAGTATCGAAGTTACAGTTACTTACATAATTAGTATCGAAGTTACTGTTACCTATCATAATTAGTATCGATGTTACAGTTACCTGCCAAAATTTGTATCGAAATTACAGTTACTTGTCATAATTAGTATCAAAGTTACAGTTACTTGACATAATTAGTAACGATGTTACCGAAACCAGTCATAATTAGTATCGAAGTTACTCTTACCTTTATTAATTAGTAGCGAAGTTACAGTTACCTGCCATAATTCTTTATCAAAATTAGAGTTACTTGTCATAATTAGTAACGAAGTTACAGTTCCTTGTCATAAATAGTATCGGAGTTACAGTTACCAGTCATTATTAGTATCGAAGTTACAGTTTCTTGTAATAATTAGTAATGAAGTTACAGTTACCTGTCATAATAAGTATCGAAGTTACAGTTACTTTTCAAAATTAGTTTCGAAGTTACAGTTACCTGTCATAATTAGTATCGAAGTTACTGTTACCCGTATTAATGAGTATCGAAGTTACTGTTACCTGCCATAATTTTTTATCAAAATTAGAGTTACTTGTCATAATTAGTAACGAAGTTACAGTTACTTGTCATAATTAGTATCGACGTTACTGTTACCTGTCATAATTAGTATCATAGTTACAGTTACCTGCCATAATTTGTATCGAAATTACAGTTCCTTGTCATAATTAGTATCGAAATTAAAGTTACTTGTTATAATTAGTAACGAAGTTACAGTTACCTGTCATAATTAGTATCGAAATTAAAGTTACTTGTCATAATTAGTAACGATGTTACAGTTACCTGTCATAATTAGTATCGAAGTTACAGTTACTTGTCATAAATAGTATCGAAGTTACTGCTACCTGTCATATTTAGTATGGAAGTTACAGTTACCTGCCAAAATTTGTATCGAAATTACAGTAACTTGTCATAATTAGTAACGAAGTTACAGTTACCTGTCATAATTAGTATCGAAGTTACAGTTACTTGTCTTAATTAGTATCGAAGTTACTGTTATATGTCATAATTAGTTCGAAGTTATTGTTACCTGACATAATTAGTATCGAAGTTACAGTTACTTTCATAATTAGTATCGAAGTTACAGTTACCTGCCATAATTAGTATCGAAGTTAATGTTACCTGTCATAATTAGTATCGAAGTTACAGTTACCTGCCATAATTTGTATCGAAATTACAGTAACTTTTCATAATTAATAACGAAGTTACAGTTACCTGTCATAATTAGCATAGAAGTTACAGTTACTTGTCATAATTAGTATCGAAGTTACTGTTACCTGTCATAATTAGTATCGAAGTTACAGTTACCTGCCAAAATTTGTATCGAAATTACAGTTACTTGTCATAATTAGTATCGAAGTTACAGTTACTTGACATAATTAGTAACGATGTTACAGAAACCAGTCATAATTAGTATCGAAGTTACTGTTACCTGTATTAATTAGTATCGAATTTACTGTTACCTGCCATAATTTTTTATCGAAATTAGAGTAACTTGTCATAATTAGTAACGAAGTTACAGTTACCTGTCATAATTAGTATCCTAAGTTACAGTTACTTGTCATAATTAGTATCGAAGTTACTGTTACCTGTCATATTTAGTATCGAAGTTACAGTTACCTGCCAAAATTTGTATCGAAATTACAGTTACTTCTCATAATTAGTAACGAAGTTACAGTTACCTGCCATAATTAGTATCGTAGTTACAGTTACTTGTCATAATTAGTATCGAAGTTACTGTTACTTGTCATAATTAGTTCGAAGTTACTGTTGCCTGTCATAATTAGTATCGAAATTACAATTACCTGCCAAAATTTGTAACGAAATTACAGTTACTTGTCATAATTAGTAACGAAGTTACAGTTACCTGTCATAATTAGTATCGAAGTTACAGTTACTTGTCATAATTAGTATCGAAATTAAAGTTACTTCTCATAATTAGTAACGAAGTTACAGTTACCTGTCATAATTAGTATCGCAGTTAAAGTTACTTGTCATAATTAGTAACGAAGTTACAGTTACCTGTCATAATTAGTATCGAAGTTACAGTTACTTGTCATAATTAGTATCGAAGTTACTGTTACCTGTCATATTTAGTATCGAAGTTACAGTTACCTGCCAAAATTTGTATCGAAATTTCAGTTACTTGTCATAATTAGTAACGAAGTTACAGTTACCTGTCATAATTAATATCGAAGTTACAGTTACTTGTCATAATTAGTATCGAAGTTACTGTTACTTGTCATAATTAGTTCGAAGTTACTGTTACCTGTCATAATTAGTATCGAAATTACAATTAACTGCCATAATTTGTAACGAAATTACAGTTACTTGTCATAATTAGTAACGAAGTTACAGTTACCTGTCATAATTAGTATCGAAGTTACAGTTACTTGTCATAATTAGTATCGAAGATACTGTTACCTGTCATAAATAGTATCGAAGTTACAGTTACCTGCCATAATTTGTATCGAAATTACAGTTACTTTTCATAATTAGTAACGAAGTTACAGTTACCTGTCATAATTAGTATCGAAGTTACAGTTACTTGTCATAATTAGTATCGAAGTTACTGTTACCTGTCATAATTAGTATCGAAGTTACAGTTACCTGCCAAAATTTGTATCGAAATTACAGTTACTTGTCATAATTAGTATCGATGTTAAAGTTACTTGACATAATTAGTAACGATGTTACAGATACCAGTCATAATTAGTATCGAAGTTACTGCTACCTTTATTAATTAGTATCGAAGTTACAGTTACCTGCCATAGTTTTTTATCAAAATTAGAGTTACTTGTCATAATTAGTAACGAAGTTACAGTTACTTGTCATAATTAGTATCGAAGTTACTGTTTCCTGTCATAATTAATATCAAAGTTACAGTTACCTGCCATAATTTGTATCGAAATTACAGTTCCTTGTCATAAATAGTATCGAAGTCACAGTTACCTGTCATAATTAGTATCGATGTTACAGTTTCTTGTCATAATTAGTAATGAAGTTACAGTTACCTGTCATAATAAGTATCGAAGTTACAGTTACTTTTCATAATTAGTTTCGAAGTTACAGTTACCTGTCATAATTAGTATCGATGTTACTGTTACCCGTATTAATTAGTATCGAAGTTACTGTTACCTGCCATAATTTTTTATCAAAATTAGAGTTACTTGTCGTAATTAGTAACGAAGTTACAGTTACTTGTCATAATTAGTATCGACGTTACTGTTACCTGTCATAATTAGTATCATAGTTACAGTTACCTGCCATAATTTGTATAGATATTACAGTTCCTTGTCATAATTAGTAACGAAGTTACACTTACCTGTCATAATTTGTATCGAAATTACAGTTACTTGTCATAATTAGTAACGAAGGTACAGTTTCCTGTCATAATTAGTATCGATGTTACTGTTACCTGACATAATTAGTATCGAAGTTACAGTTACCTGCCATAATTTGTATCGAAATTACTGGGACTTGTCATAAATAGTATCGAAGTTACAGTTACCTGCCATAATTTGTATCGAAATTACAGTTCCTTGTCATAATTAGTATCGAAGTTACAGTTACCTGTCATAATTAGTATCGAAGGTACTGTTACCTGCCATAATTTGTATCGAAATTACAGTTACTTGTCATAATTAGTAACGAAGTTACAGTTACCTGTCATAGTTTGTATCGAAATTACAGTTACTTGGCATAATTAGTAACGAAGTTACAGTTACCTGTCATAATTAGTATCGAAGTTACAGTTACTTGTCATAATTAGTATCGAAATTAAAGTTACTTGTCATAATTAGTTACGAAGTTACAGTTTCCAGTCATAATTAATATCGAATTTACTGTTACCTGTCATAATTAGTATTGAAGTTACAGTTACCTACCATAATTTTTTATCAAAATTACTGTTACTTGTCATAATTACTAACGAAGTTAGAGTTTCTTGTCATAATTTGTATCGAAGTTACAGTTACCTGTCATAATTTGTATCGAAGTTATAGTTGCTTGTCATAATTAGTATCGAAGTTACTGTTACCTGTCATAATTTGTATCGAAGTTACAGTTACCTGCCATAATTTGTATTGAAATTACAGTTACTAGTCATAATTAGTAACGAAGTTACAGTTACCTGTCATAATTAGTATCGAAGTTACAGTTACTTGTCATAATTAGTATCGAAGTTACTGTTACCTGTCATATTTAGTATCGAAGTTACAGTTACCTGCCAAAATTTGTATCGAAATTACAGTTACTTGTCATAATTAGTAACGAAGTTACAGTTACCTGTCATAATTAATATCGAAGTTATAGTTACTTGTCATAATTAGTATCGAAGTTACTGTTACTTGTCATAATTAGTTCGAAGTTACTGTTACCTGTCATAAATAGTATCGAAATTACAATTACCTGCCATAATTTGTAACGAAATTACAGTTACTTGTCATAATTAGTAACGAAGGTACAGTTACCTGTCATAATTAGTATCGAAGTTACAGTTACTTGTCATAATTAGTATCGAAGATACTGTTACCTGTCATAAATAGTATCGAAGTTACAGTTACCTGCCATAATTTGTATCGAAATTACAGTTACTTTTCATAATTAGTAACGAAGTTACAGTTACCTGTCATAATTAGTATCGAAGTTACAGTTACTTGTCATAATTAGTATCGAAGTTACTGTTACCTGTCATAATTAGTATCGAAGTTACAGTTACCTGCCAAAATTTGTATCGAAATTACAGTTACTTGTCATAATTAGTATCGAAGTTACAGTTACTTGACATAATTAGTAACGATGTTACAGAAACCAGTCATAATTAGTATCGAAGTTACTGCTACCTTTATTAATTAGTATCGAAGTTACAGTTACCTGCCATAGTTTTTTATCAAAATTACAGTTACTTGTCATAATTAGTAACGAAGGTACAGTTACCTGTCATAATTAGTATCGAAGTTACAGTTACTTGTCATAATTAGTATCGAAGATACTGTTACCTGTCATAAATAGTATCGAAGTTACAGTTACCTGCCATAATTTGTATCGAAATTACAGTTCCTTGTCATAATTAGTAACGAAGTTACACTCACCTGTCATAATTTGTATCGAAATTACAGTTACTTGTCATAATTAGTAACGAAGGTACAGTTTCCTGTCATAATTAGTATCGAAGTTACTGTTACCTGACATAATTAGTATCGAAGTTACAGTTACCTGCCATAATTTGTATCGAAATTACTGGGACTTGTCATAAATAGTATCGAAGTTACAGTTACCTGCGATAATTTGTATCGAAATTACAGTTCCTTGTCATAATTAGTATCGAAGTTACAGTTACCTGTCATAATTAGTATCGAAGGTACTGTTACCTGCCATAATTTGTATCGAAATTACAGTTACTTGTCATAATTAGTAACGAAGTTACAGTTACCTGTCATAATTTGTATCGAAATTACAGTTACTTGGCATAATTAGTAACGAAGTTACAGTTACCTGTCATAATTAGTATCGAAGTTACAGTTATTTGTCATAATTAGTATCGAAATTAAAGTTACTTGTCATAATTAGTTACGAAGTTACAGTTTCCAGTCATAATTAATATCGAATTTACTGTTACCTGTCATAATTAGTATTGAAGTTACAGTTACCTACCATAATTTTTTATCAAAATTACTGTTACTTGTCATAATTACTAACGAAGTTAGAGTTTCTTGTCATTAATAGTATCGAAGTTACAGTTACCTGCGATAATTTGTATCGAAATTACAGTACCTTGTCATAATTAGTATCGAAGTTACAGTTACCTGTCATAATTAGTATCGAAGGTACTGTTACCTGCCATAATTTGTATCGAAATTACAGTTACTTGTCATAATTAGTAACGAAGTTACAGTTACCTGTCATAATTTGTATCGAAATTACAGTTACTTGTCGAAATTAGTAACGAAGTTACAATTACCTGTCATAATTAGTATCGAAGTTCCAGTTACTTGTCATAATTAGTATCGAAGTTACTGGTACTCAGTCATAATTAGTATCGAAGTTACTGTTACCTGTCATAATTAGTATCGAAATTACAATTACCTGCCATAATTCGTATCGAAATTACAGTTATTTGTCATAATTAGTATCGAAGTTACAGTTACCTGTCATAATTAGTATCGAAGTTACAGTTACCTGCCATAATTTGAATCCAAATTAAAGTTACTTGTCATAATTAGTAACGAAGTTATAGTTACTTGTCATAATTAATATCGAAGTAACAGTTACCTGACATAAATAGTATCGAAGTTACTGTTACCTGTCATAATTAGTATCGAAGTTACAGTTACCTGCCATAATTTGAATCGAAATTACAGTAACTTGTCATAATTAGTAACGAAATTACTGTTACTTGTCATAATTAGTATCGAAGTTACTGTTACCTGTCATAATTAGTATCGAAATTACAGTTACCTGCCATAATTTGTATCGAAATTACAGTTACTTGTCATAATTAATAAAGAAGTTACCGTTACTTGCCATAATTAGTATAGAAATTACAGTTACTTGTCATAATTAGTAACGAAGTTGCAGTTACCTGTCATAATTAGTATCGAAGTTCCTGTTACCTGTCATAATTAGTATGGATGTTACAGTTACCTGCCATAATATTTTTATCAAAATTACAGTTACTTGTCATAATTAGTAACGAAGTTAGTGTTAATTGTCATAATTAGTATCGAAGTTATAGTTACCAGTCATAATTAGTATCGACGTTACAGTTACTTGTCATAATTAGTATCGAAGTTACTGTTACCTGTCATAATAAGTATCGAAGTTACAGTTACCTGCCATAATTTGTATCGAAATTACATTTACTTGTCATAATTAGTAACGATGTTACAGTTACCGGTCGTAATTAGATTCGAAGTTACAGTTTCTTGTCATAATTAGTATCGAAGTTACAGTTACTTGTCATAATTAGTATCGAAGTTACTGTTACCTGTCATAATAAGTATCGAAGTTACAGTTACCTGCCATTATTTGTATCGAAGTTACAGTTCCTTGTCATAATTAGTAACGAAGTTACACATACCTGTCATAATTTGTATCGAAATTACAGTTACTTGTCATAATTAGTAACGAAGGTAAAGTTTCCTGTCATAATTAGTATCGAAGATACTGTTACCTGACATAATTAGTATCGAAGTTACAGTTACCTGCCATAATTTGTATCGAAATTACATTTACTTGTCATAATTAGTAACGATGTTACAGTTACCGGTCGTAATTAGATTCGAAGTTACAGTTTCTTGTCATAATTAGTATCGAAGTTACAGTTACTTGTCATAATTAGTATCGAAGTTACTGTTACCTGTCATAATAAGTATCGAAGTTACAGTTACCTGCCATTATTTGTATCGAAGTTACAGTTCCTTGTCATAATTAGTAACGAAGTTACACATACCTGCCATAATTTGTATCGAAATTACAGTTCCTTGTCATAATTAGTATCGAAGTTACAGTTAACTGTCACAATTAGTATCGAAGGTACTGTTACCTGCCATAATTTGTATCGAAATTACATTTACTTGTCATAATTAGTAACGATGTTACAGTTACCGGTCGTAATTAGATTCGAAGTTACAGTTTCTTGTCATAATTAATATCGAAGTTACAGTTACTTGTCATAATTAGTATCGAAGTTACTGTTACCTGTCATAATAAGTATCGAAGTTACAGTTACCTGCCATAATTTGTATCGAAGTTACAGTTACTTGTCATAATTAGTAACGAATTTACAGTTTCCTGTCATAATTAGAACCGAAGTTACTGTTACCTGTCATAATTAGTATCGAAGTTACAGTTACTTGTCATAATTAGTAACGAAGTTACACTTACCTGTCATAATTTGTATCGAAATTACAGTTACTTGTCATAATTAGTAACGATGTTACAGTTACCGGTCGTAATTAGATTCGAAGTTACAGTTTCTTGTCATAATTAGTATCGAAGTTACAGTTACTTGTCATAATTAGTATCGAAGTTACTGTTACCTGTCATAATAAGTATCGAAGTTACAGTTACCTGCCATAATTTGTATCGAAGTTACAGTTACTAGTCATAATTAGTAACGAATTTACAGTTTCCTGTCATAATTAGTACCGAAGTTACTGTTACCTGTCATAATTAGTATCGAAGTTACAGTTACTTGTCCTAATTAGTAACGAAGTTACGGTTACCTGTCATAATTAGTATCGAAGTTACAGTAACTTGTCATAATTAGTATCGAAGTTACTGTTACCTGTCATATTTAGTATCGAAGTTACAGTTACCTGCCAAAATTTGTATCGAAATTACAGTTACTTGTCATAATTAGTAACGAAGTTACAGTTACCTGTCATAATTAGTATCGAAGTTACATTTACTTGTCATAATTAGTATCGAAGTTACTGTTACTTGTCATAATGAGTTCGAAGTTACTGTTACCTGTCATAATTAGTACCGAAATTACAATTAACTGCCATAATTTGTAACGAAATTACAGTTACTTGTCATAATTAGTAACGAAGTTACAGTTACCTGTCATAATTAGTATCGAAGTTACAGTTACTTGTCATAATTAGTATCGAAATTAAAGTTACTTGTCATAATTAGTAACGAAGTTACAGTTACCTGTCATAATTAGTATCGAAATTAAAGTTACTTGTCATAATTAGTAACGAAGTTACAGTTATCTGTCATAATTAGTATCGAAGTTACAGTTACTTGTCATAATTAGTAACGAAGTTACAGTTACCTGTCATAATTAGTATCGAAGTTACAGTTAATTGTCATAATTAGTATCGAAATTAAAGTTACTTGTCATAATTAGTTACGAAGTTACAGTTTCCAGTCATAATTAGTATCGAAGTTACTGTTACCTGTCATAATTAGTATTGAAGTTACAGTTACCTACCATAATTTTTTATCAAAATTACTGTTACTTGTCATAATTACTAACGAAGTTAGAGTTTCTTGTCATAATTTGTATCGAAGTTACAGTTACCTGTCATAATTTGTATCGAAGTTATAGTTGCTTGTCATTATTAGTATCGAAGTTACTGTTACCTATCATAATTTGTATCGAAGTTACAGTTACCTGCCATAATTTGTATTGAAATTACAGTTACTTGTCATAATTAGTAACGAAGTTACAGTTACCTGTCATAAATAGTATCGAAGTTACAGTTACTTGTCATAATTAGTATCGAAGTTACTGTTACCTGTCATAATTAGTATCGAATTTACAGTTAGCTGCCAAAATTAGTATCGAAATTACAGTTACTCGTCATAATTAGTTACGAAGTTACAATTACCTGTCATAATTAGTATCGAAGTTCCAGTTACTTGTCATAATTAGTATCGAAGTTACTGGTACTCAGTCATAATTAGTATCGAAGTTACTGTTACCTGTCATAATTAGTATCGAAATTACAATTACCTGCCATAATTTGTATCGAAATTACAGTTATTTGTCATAATTAGTATCGAAGTTACAGTTACCTGTCATAAATAGTATCGAAGTTACAGTTACCTGCCATAATTTGAATCGAAATTAAAGTTACTTGTCATAATTAGTAACGAAGTTACACTTAACTGTCATAATTAATATCGAGTAACAGTTACCTGACATAATTAGTATCGAAGTTACTGTTACCTGTCATAACTAGTATCGAAGTTACAGTTACCTGCCATAATTTGAATCGAAATTACAGTTACTTGTCATAATTAGTAACGAAATTACTGTTACTTGTCATAATTAGTATCGAAGTTACTGTTACCTGTCATAATTAGTATCGAAATTACAGTTACCTGCCATAATTTGTATCGAAATTACAGTTACTTGTCATAATTAATAATGAAGTTACAGTTACTTGCCATAATTAGTATAGTAATTACAGTTACATGTCATAATTAGTAACGAAGTTGCAGTTACCTGTCATAATTAGTATCGAAGTTCCTGTTACCTGTCATAATTAGTATGGATGTTACAGTTACCTGCCATAATATTTTTATTAAAATTACAGTTACTTGTCATAATTAGTAACGAAGTTAGTGTTAATTGTCATAATTAATATCGAAGTTATAGTTACCAGTCATAATTAGTATCGAAGTTACAGTTACTTGTCATAATTAGTATCGAAGTTACTGTTACCTGTCATAATTAGTATCGAAGTTACATTTACCTGCCATAATTTGTATCGAAATTACATTTACTTGTCATAATTAGTAACGATGTTACAGTTACCGGTCGTAATTAGATTCGAAGTTACAGTTTCTTGTCATAATTAGTATCGAAGTTACAGTTACTTGTCATAATTAGTATCGAAGTTACTGTTACCTGTCATAATAAGTATCGAAGTTACAGATACCTGCCATAATTTGTATCGAAGTTACAGTTACTTGTCATAATTAGTAACGTAGTTACAGTTTCCTGTCATAATTAGTACCGAAGTTACTGTTACCTGTCATAATTAGTATCGAAGTTACAGTTACTTGTCATAATTAGTAACGAAGTTACGGTTACCTGTCATAATTAGTATCGAAGTTACAGTAACTTGTCATAATTAGTATCGAAGATACTGTAACCTGTCATATTTAGTATCGAAGTTACAGTTACCTGCCAAAATTTGTATCGAAATTACAGTTACTTGTCATAATTAGTAACGAAGTTACAGTTACCTGTCATAATTAGTATCGAAGTTACATTTACTTGTCATAATTAGTATCGAAGTTACTGTTACTTGTCATAATGAGTTCGAAGTTACTGTTACCTGTCATAATTAGTATCGAAATTACAATTAACTGCCATAATTTGTAACGAAATTACTGTTATTTGTCATAATTAGTAACGAAGTTACAGTTACCTGTCATAATTAGTATCGAAGTTACAGTTACTTGTCATAATTAGTATCGAAATTAAAGTTACTTGTCATAATTAGTAACGAAGTTACAGTTACATGTCATAATTAGTATCGAAATTAAAGTTACTTGTCATAATTAGTAACGAAGTTACAGTTATCTGTCATAATTAGTATCGAAGTTACAGTTACTTGTCATAATTAGTATCGAAGTTACTGTTACCTGTCATATTAATATCGAAGTTACAGTTACCTGCCAAAATTTGTATCGAAATTACAGTTACTTGTCATAATTAGTAACGAAGTTACAGTTACCTGTCATAATTAATATCGAAGTTACAGTTACTTGTCATAATTAGTATCGAAGTTACTGTTACTTGTCATAATTAGTTCGAAGTTACTGTTACCTGTCATAATTAGTATCGAAATTACAATTACCTGCCATAATTTGTAACGAAATTACAGTTACTTGTCATAATAAGTAACGAAGTTACAGTTACCTGTCATAATTAGTATCGAAGTTACAGTTACTTGTCATAATTAGTATCGAAGATACTGTTACCTGTCATAATTAGTATCGAAGTTACAGTTACTTACATAATTAGTATCGAAGTTACTGTTACCTATCATAATTAGTATCGATGTTACAGTTACCTGCCAAAATTTGTATCGAAATTACAGTTACTTGTCATAATTAGTATCAAAGTTACAGTTACTTGACATAATTAGTAACGATGTTACCGAAACCAGTCATAATTAGTATCGAAGTTACTCTTACCTTTATTAATTAGTAGCGAAGTTACAGTTACCTGCCATAATTCTTTATCAAAATTAGAGTTACTTGTCATAATTAGTAACGAAGTTACAGTTCCTTGTCATAAATAGTATCGGCGTTACAGTTACCAGTCATTATTAGTATCGAAGTTACAGTTTCTTGTAATAATTAGTAATAAAGTTACAGTTACCTGTCATAATAAGTATCGAAGTTACAGTTACTTTTCAAAATTAGTTTCGAAGTTACAGTTACCTGTCATAATTAGTATCGAAGTTACAGTTACTTGTCATAATTAGTATGGAAGATACTGTTACCTGTCATAATTAGTATCGAAGTTACAGTTACCTGCCATAATTTGTATCGAAATTACAGTTACTCTTCATAATTAGTAACGATGTTACAGTTACCTGTCATAATTAGTATCGAAGTTACAGTTACCTGCCAAAATTTGTATCGAAATTACAGTTCCTTGTCATAATTAGTATCGAAATTAAAGTTACTTGTTATAATTAGTAACGAAGTTACAGTTACCTGTCATAATTAGTATCGAAATTAAAGTTACTTGTCATAATTAGTAACGATGTTACAGTTACCTGTCATAATTAGTATCGAAGTTACAGTTACTTGTCATAAATAGTATCGAAGTTACTGCTACCTGTCATATTTAGTATGGAAGTTACAGTTACCTGCCAAAATTTGTATCGAAATTACAGTAACTTGTCATAATTAGTAACGAAGTTACAGTTACCTGTCATAATTAGTATCGAAGTTACAGTTACTTGTCTTAATTAGTATCGAAGTTACTGTTATATGTCATAATTAGTTCGAAGTTATTGTTACCTGACATAATTAGTATCGAAGTTACAGTTACTTTCATAATTAGTATCGAAGTTACAGTTACCTGCCATAATTAGTATCGAAGTTAATGTTACCTGTCATAATAAGTATCGAAGTTACAGTTACCTGCCATAATTTGTATCGAAATTACAGTAACTTTTCATAATTAATAACGAAGTTACAGTTACCTGTCATAATTAGCATAGAAGTTACAGTTACTTGTCATAATTAGTATCGAAGTTACTGTTACCTGTCATAATTAGTATCGAAGTTACAGTTACCTGCCAAAATTTGTATCGAAATTACAGTTACTTGTCATAATTAGTATCGAAGTTACAGTTACTTGACATAATTAGTAACGATGTTACAGAAACCAGTCATAATTAGTATCGAAGTTACTGTTTGTTACCTGTATTAATTAGTATCGAATTTACTGTTACCTGCCATAATTTTTTATCGAAATTAGAGTAACTTGTCATAATTAGTAACGAAGTTACAGTTACCTGTCATAATTAGTATCGAAGGTACTGTTACCTGCCATAATTTGTATCGAAATTACAGTTACTTGTCATAATTAGTAACGAAGTTACACTTACCTGTCATAATTTGTATCGAAATTACAGTTACTTGTCATAATTAGTAACGAAGGTACAGTTTCCTGTCATAATTAGTATCGAAGTTACTGTTACCTGACATAATTAGTATCGAAGTTACAGTTACCTGCCATAATTTGTATCGAAATTACTGGGACTTGTCATAATTAGTAACGAAATTACAGTTACCTGCCATAATTAGTATCGAAATTAAAGTTACTTGTCATAATTAGTTACGAAGTTACAGTTACCAGTCATAATTAGTATCGAAGTTACTGTTACCTGTCATAATTTGTATCGAAGTTATAGTTGCTTGTCATAATTAGTATCGAAGTTACTGTTACCTGTCATAATTTGTATCTAAGTTACAGTTACCTGCCATAATTTGTATTGAAATTACAGTTACTCGTCATAATTATTAACGAAGGTACAGTTACCTGTCATAATTAGTATCGAAGTTACAGTTACTTGTCATAATTAGTATCGAAGTAACTGTTACCTGTCATAATTAGTATCGAATTTACAGTTACCTGCCAAAATTTGTATCGAAATTACCGTTACTTGTCATAATTAGTAACGAAGTTACAATTACCTGTCATAATTAGTATCGAAGTTACAGTTACTTGTCATTATTAGTATCGAAGTTACTGGTACTTGTCATAATTAGTATCGAAGTTACTGTTACCTGTCATAATTAGTATCGAAATTACAATTACCTGCCATAATTTGTATCGAAATTACAGTTATTTGTCATAATTAGTATCGAAGTTACAGTTACCTGTCATAATTAGTATCGAAGTTACAGTTACTTGTCGTAATTAGTATCGAAGTTACAGTTACCTGTCATAATTAGTATCGAAGTTACAGTTACCTGCCATAATTTGTATCGAAATTAAAGTTACTTGTCATAATTATTATCGAAGTTACAGTTACCTGTCATAATTAGTATCGAAGTTACAGTTACCTGCCAAAATTTGTATCGAAATTACAGTTACTTGTCATAATTAGTATCGAAGTTACAGTTACTTGACATAATTAGTAACGATGTTACAGAAACCAGTCATAATTAGTATCGAAGTTACTGTTACCTGTATTAATTAGTATCGAAGTTACAGTTACCTGCCATAATTTTGTATCAAAATTAGAGTTACTTGTCATAATTAGTAACGATGTTACAGTTACTTGTCATAATTAGTATCGAAGTTACTGTTTCCTGTCATAATTAGTATCAAAGTTACAGTTACCTGCCATAATTTGTATCGAAATTACAGTTCCTTGTCATAAATAGTATCGAAGTTACAGTTACCTGTCATTATTAGTATCGAAGTTACAGTTTCTTGTCATAATTAGTAATGAAGTTACAGTTACCTGTCATAATAAGTATCGAAGTTACAGTTACTTTTCATAATTAGTTTCGAAGTTACAGTTACCTGTCATAATTAGTATCGAAGTTACTGTTACCTGTATTAATTAGTATCGTGTTACTGTTACCTGCCATAATTTTTTATCAAAATTAGAGTTACTTGTCATAATTAGTAACGAAGTTACAGTTACTTGTGATAATTAGTATCGACGTTACTGTTACCTGACTTAATTAGTATCATAGTTAAAGTTACCTGCCATAATTTTTATTGAAATTACAGTTCCTTGTCATAATTAGTATCGAAGGTACTGTTACATGCCATAATTTGTATCGAAATTACAGTTATTTGTCGTAATTAGTAACGAAGTTACACTTACCTGTCATAATTTGTATCGAAATTACAGTTACTTGTCATAATTAGTAACGAAGGTACAGTTTCCTGTCATAATTAGTATCGAAGTTACTGTTACCTGACATAATTAGTATCGAAGTTACAGTTACCTGCCATAATTTGTATCGAAATGACTGGGACTTGTCATAATTCGTAACGAAGTTACAGTTATCTGCCATAATTAGAATCGAAATTAAAGTTACTTGTCATAATTAGTTACGAAGTTACAGTTTCCAGTCATAATTAATATCGAAGTTACTGTTACCTGTCATAATTAGTATTGAAGTTACAGTTACCTACCATAATTTTTTATCAAAATTACTGTTACTTGTCATAATTACTAACGAAGTTAGAGTTTCTTGTCATAATTTGTATCGAAGTTACAATTACCTGTCATAATTTGTATCGAAGTTATAGTTGCTTGTCATAATTAGTATCGAAGTTACTGTTACCTGTCATAATTTGTATCGAAGTTACTGTTACCTGCCATAATTTGTATTGAAATTACAGTTACTTGTCGTAATTAGTAACGAAGTTACAGTAACCTGTCATAAATAGTATCGAAGTTACAGTTACTTTTCATAATTAGTATCGAAGTTACTGTTACCTGTCATAATTAGTATCGAATTTACAGTTACCTGCCAAAATTAGTATCGAAATTACAGTTACTTGTCATAATTAGTAACGAAGTTACAATTACCTGTCATAATTAGTATCGAAGTTCCAGTTACTTGTCATAATTAGTATCGATGTTACTGGTACTTGTCATAATTAGTATCGAAGTTACTGTTACCTGTCATAATTAGTATCGAAATTACAATTACCTGCCATAATTTGTATCGAAATTACAGTTATTTGTCATAATTAGTATCGAAGTTACAGTTACCTGTCATAATTAGTATCGAAGTTACAGTTACTTGTCATAATTAGTATCGAAGTTACAGTTACCTGTCATAATTAGCATCGAAGTTACAGTTACCTGCCATAATTTGAATCGAAATTAAAGTTACTTGTCATAATTATTAACGAAGTTACACTTAACTGTCAGAATTAATATCGAAGTAACAGTTACCTGACATAATTACTATCGAAGTTACTGTTACCTGTCATAATTAGTATCGAAGTTACAGTTACCTGCCATAATTTGAATCGAAATTACAGTTACTTGTCATAATTAGTAACGAAATTACTGTTACTTGTCATAATTAGTATCGAAGTTACTGTTACCTGTCATAACTAGTATCGAAATTACAGTTACCTGCCATAATTTGTATCGAAATTACAGTTACTTGTCATAATTAATAAAGAAGTTACAGTTACTTGCCATAATTAGTATAGAAATTACAGTTACTTGTCATAATTAATAACGAAGTTGCAGTTACCTGTCATAATTAGTATCGAAGTTCCTGTTACCTGTCATAATTAGTATGGATGTTACAGTTACCTGCCATAATATTTTTATCTAAATTACAGTTACTTGTCATAATTAGTAACGAAGTTAGTGTTAATTGTCATAATTAGTATCGAAGTTATAGTTACCAGTCATAATTAGTATCGAAGTTACAGTTACTTGTCATAATTAGTATCGAAGTTACTGTTACCTGTCATAATTAGTATCGAAGTTACAGTTAACTGCCATAATTTGTACCGAAATTACATTTACTTGTCATAATTAGTAACGATGTTACACTTACCGGTCGTAATTAGATTCGAAGTTACAGTTTCTTGTCATAATTAGTATCGAAGTTACAGTTACTTGTCATAATTAGTATCGAAGTTACTGTTACCTGTCATAATAAGTATCGAAGTTACAGTTACCTGCCATAATTTGTATCGAAGTTACAGTTACTTGTCATAATTAGTAACGAAGTTACAGTTTCCTGTCATAATTAGTACCGAAGTTACTGTTACCTGTCATAATTAGTATCGAAGTTACAGTTACTTGTCATAATTAGTAACGAAGTTACGGTTACCTGTCATAATTAGTATCGAAGTTACAGTTACTTGTCATAATTAGTATCGAAGTTACTGTTACCTGTCATATTTAGTATCGAAGTTACAGTTACCTGCCAAAATTTGTATCGAAATTACAGTTACTTGTCATAATTAGTAACGAAGTTACAGTTACCTGTCATAATTAGTATCGAAGTTACAATTACTTGTCATAATTAGTATCGAAGTTACTGTTACTTGTCATAATTAGTTCGAAGTTACTGTTACCTGTCATAATTTGTATCGAAATTACAATTACCTGCCATAATTTGTAACGAAATTACAGTTACTTGTCAAAATTAGTTACAAAGTTACAGTTACCTGTCATAATTAGTATCGAAGTTACAGTTACTTGTCATAATTAGTATCGAAATTAAAGTTACTTGTCATAATTAGTAACGAAGTTACAGTTACCTGTCATAATTAGTATCGAAATTAAAGTTACTTGTCAAAATTAGTAACGAAGTTACAGTTACCTGTCATAATTAGTTTCGAAGTTACAGTTACATGTCATAATTAGTATCGAAGTTACTGTTACCTGTCATATTTAGTATCGAAGTTACAGTTACCTGCCAAAATTTGTATCGAAATTACAGTTACTTGTCATAATTAGTAACGAATTTGCAGTTACCTGTCATAATTAATATCAAAGTTACAGTTAATTGTCATAATTAGTATCGAAGTTACTGTTACTTGTCATAATTAGTTCGAAGTTACTGTTACCTGTCATAATTAGTATCGAAATTACAATTAACTGCCATAATTTGTAACGAAATTACAGTTACTTGTCATAATTAGTAACGAAGTTACAGTTACCTGTCATAATTAGTATCGAAGTTACAGTTACTTGTCATAATTAGTATGGAAGATACTGTTACCTGTCATAATTAGTATCGAAGTTACAGTTACCTGCCATAATTTGTATCGAAATTACAGTTACTCTTCATAATTAGTAACGATGTTACAGTTACCTGTCATAATTAGTACCGAAGTTACAGTTACTTGTCATAATTAGTAACGAAGTTACTGTTACCTGTCATAATTAGTATCGAAGTTACAGTTACCTGCCAAAATTTGTATCGAAATTACAGTTACTTGTCATAATTAGTATCGAAGTTACAGTTACTTGACATAATTAGTAACGATGTTACAGAAACCAGTCATAATTAGTATCGAAGTTACTGTTACCTTTATTAATTAGTATCGAAGTTACAGTTACCTGCCATAATTTTTTATCAAAATTAGAGTTACTTGTCATAATTAGTAACGAAGTTACAGTTACTTGTCATAATTAGTATCGGAGTTACTGTTTCCTGTCATAATTAGTATCAAAGTTACAGTTACCTGCCATAATTTGTATCGAAATTACAGTTCCTTGTCATAAATAGTATCGAAGTTACAGATACCTGTCATTATTAGTATCGAAGTTACAGTTTCTTGTCATAATTAGTAATGAAGTTACAGTTACCTGTCATAATAAGTATCGAAGTTACAGTTACTTTTCATAATTAGTTTCGAAGTTACAGTTACCTGTCATAATTAGTATCGAAGTTACTATCACCCGTATTAATTAGTATCGAAGTTACTGTTACCTGCCATAATTTTTTATCAAAATTAGAGTTACTGGTCATAATTAGTAACGAATTTACAGTTACTTGCCATAATTAGTATCGACGTTACTCTTACCTGTCATAATTAGTATCATAGTTACAGTTACCTGCCATAATTTATATCGAAATTACAGTTCCTTGTCATAATTAGTATCGAAGTTACAGTTACCTGTCATAATTAGTATCGAAGGTACTGTTATCTGCCATAATTTGTATCGAAATTACAGTAAATTGTCATAATTAGTAACGAAGTTACACTTACCTGTCATAATTTGTATCGAAATTACAGTAACTTGTCATAATTAGTAACGAAGGTACAGTTTCCTGTCATAATTAGTATCAAAGTTACTGTTACCTGACATAATTGGTATCGAAGTTACTGGGACTTGTCATAATTAATAACGAAGTTACAGTTACCTGCCATAGTTAGTATCGAAATTAAAGTTACTTGTCATAATTAGTTACGAAGTTTCAGTTACCAGTCATAATAAGTATCGAAGTTACTGTTACCTGTCATAATTAGTATTGAAGTTACAGTTACCTACCATAATTTTTTATCAAAATTTCTGTTACTTGTCATAATTAGTAACGAAGTTAGAATTTCTTGTCATAATTAGTATCGAAGTTACAGTTACCTGTCATAATTAGTATCGAAATTACAATTACCTGCCATAATTTGTATCGAAATTACAGTTATTTGTCATAATTAGTATCGAAGTTACAGTTACCTGTCAAAATTAGTATCGAAGTTACAGTTACTTGTCATAATTAGTAACGAAGGTACAGTTTCCTGTCATAATTAGTATCAAAGTTACTGTTACCTGACATAATTGGTATCGAAGTTACTGGGACTTGTCATAATTAATAACGAAGTTACAGTTACCTGCCATAGTTAGTATCGAAATTAAAGTTACTTGTCATAAATAGTATCGAAGTTACTGTTACCTGTCATAATAAGTATCGAATTTACAGTTACCTGCCAAAATTTGTATCGAAATTACAGTTACTTGTCATAATTAGTAACGAAGTTACAATTACCTGTCATAATTAGTATCGAAGTTACAGTTACTTGTTATAATTAGTATCGAAGTTACTGGTACTTGTCATAATTAGTATCGAAGTTACTGTTACCTGTCATAATTAGTATCGAAATTACAATTACCTGCCATAATTTGTATCGAAATTACAGTTATTTGTCATAATTAGTATCGAAGTTACAGTTACCTGTCAAAATTAGTATCGAAGTTACAGTTACTTGTCATAATTAGTATCGAAGTTACAGTTACCTGTCATAATTAGTATCGAAGTTACAGTTACCTGCCATAATTTGTATCGAAATTAATATTACTTGTCATAATTAGTAACGAAGTTACACTTAACTGTCCTAAATAATATCGAAGTAACAGTTACCTGACATAATTAGTATCGAAATTAAAGTTACTTGTCATAATTATTAACGAAGTTACAGTTACCTGTCATAATAAGTATCGAAGTTACTGTTCCCTGTCATAATTAGTATTGAAGTTACAGTTACCTACCATAATTTTTTATCAAAATTACAGTTACTTCACATAATTAGTAACGAAGTTAGAGTTTCTTGTCATAATTAGTATCGAAGTTACAGTTACCTGTCATAATTTGTATCGAAGTTATAGTTACTTGTCATAATTAGTAACGAAGTTACAGTTACTTGTCATAATTAGTATCGACGTTACTGTTACCTGTCATAATTAGTATCATAGTTACAGTTAACTGCCATAATTTGTATCGAAATTACAGTTCCTTGTCATAATTAGTATCGAAGTTACAGTTACCTGTCATAATTAGTATCGAAGGTAATGTTACCTGCCATAATTTGTATCGAAATTACAGTTACTTGTCATAATTAGTAACGAAGTTACAATTACCTGTCATAATTAGTATCGAAGTTCCAGTTACTTGTCATAATTAGTATCGAAGTTACTGGTACTCAGTCATAACTAGTATCGAAGTTACTGTTACCTGTCATAATTAGTATCGAAATTACAGTTACCTGCCATAATTTGAATCGAAATTAAAGTTACTTGTCATAATTAGTAACGAAGTTACACTTAACTGTCATAATTAATATCGAAGTAACAGTTACCTGACTTAATTAGTATCGAAGATACTGTTACCTGTCATAATTAGTATCGAAGTTACAGTTACCTGCCATAATTTGAATCGAAATTAAAGTTACTTGTCATAATTAGTAACGAAGTTACACTTAACTGTCATAATTAATATCGAAGTAACAGTTACCTGACTTAATTAGTATCGAAGATACTGTTACCTGTCATAATTAGTATCGAAGTTACAGTTACCTGCCATAATTTCAATCGAAATTACAGTTACTTGTCATAATTAGTAACGAAATTACTGTTACTTGTCATAATTAGTATCGAAGTTACTGTTACCTGTCATAATTAGTATCGAAATTACAGTTACCTGCCATAATTTGTATCGAAATTACAGTTACTTGTCATAATTAATAAAGAAGTTACAGTTACTTGCCATAATTAGTATAGAAATTACAGTTACTTGTCATAATTAGTAAAGAAGTTGCAGTTACCTGTCATAATTAGTATCGAAGTTCCTGTTACCAGTCATAATTAGTATCGAAGTTACAATTACTTGTCATAATTAGTATCGAAGTTACTGTTACCTGTCATAATTAGTATCGAAGTTACAGTTACCTGCCATAATTTGTATCGAAATTACATTTACTTGTCATAATTAGTAACGATGTTACAGTTACCGGTCGTAATTAGATTCGAAGTTACAGTTTCTTGTCATAATTAGTATCGAAGTTACAGTTACTTGTCATAAGTAGTATCGAAGTTACTGTTACCTGTCATAATAAGTATCGAAGTTACAGTTACCTGCCATAATTTGTATCGAAGTTAAAGTTACTTGTCATAATTAGTAACGAAGTTACAGTTTCCTGTCATAATTAGTACCGAAGTTACTGTTACCTGTCATAATTAGTATCGTAGTTACAGTTACTTGTCATAATTAGTAACGAAGTTACGGTTAACTGTCATAATTAGTATCGAAGTTACAGTTACTTGTCATAATTGGTATCGAAGTTACTGTTACCTGTCATATTTAGTATCGAAGTTACAGTTACCTGCCAAAATTTGTATCGAAATTACAGTTACTTGTCATAATTATTAACGAAGTTACAGTTACCTGTCATAATTAGTATCGAAGTTACAGTTACTTGACATAATTAGTAACGATGTTACAGAAACCAGTCATAATTAGTATCGAAGTTACTGTTACTTGTCATAATGAGTTCGAAGTTACTGTTACCTGTCATAATTAGTATCGAAATTACAATTAACTGCCATAATTTGTAACGAAATTACAGTTACTTGTCATAATTAGTAACGAAGTTACAGTTACCTTGCCATAATTAGTATCGAAATTAAAGTTACTTGTCATAATTAGTTACGAAGTTACAGTTTCCAGTCATAATTAATATCGATGTTACTCTTACCTGTCATAATTAGTATTGATGTTACAGTTACCTACCATAATTTTTTATCAAAATTACTGTTACTTGTCATAATTACTAACGAAGTTAGAGTTTCTTGTCATAATTTGTATCGAAGTTACAGTTACTTGTCATAATTAGTAACGAAGTTACAATTACCTGTCATAATTAGTATCGAAGTTCCAGTTACTTGTCATAATTAGTATCGAAGTTACTGGTACTCAGTCATAATTAGTATCGAAGTTACTGTTACCTGTCATAATTAGTATCGAAATTACAATTACCTGCCATAATTTGTGTCGAAATTACAGTTATTTGTCATAATTAGTATCGAAGTTACAGTTATCTGTCATAATTAGTATCGAAGTTACAGTTACCTGCCATAATTTGAATCGAAATTAAAGTTACTTGTCATAATTAGTAACGAAGTTACAGTTATCTGTCATAATTAGTATCGAAGTTACAGTTACTTGTCATAATTAGTATCGAAGTTACTGTTACCTGTCATATTTAGTATCGAAGTTACAGTTACCTGCCAAAATTTGTATCGAAATTACAGTTACTTGTCATAATTAGTAACGAAGTTACAGTTACCTGTCATAATTAATATCGAAGTTACAGTTACTTGTCATAATTAGTATCGAAGTTACTGTTACTTGTCATAATTAGTTCGAAGTTACTGTTACCTGTCATAATTAGTATCGAAATTACAATTACCTGCACTAATTTGTAACGAAATTACAGTTACTTGTCATAATAAGTAACGAAGTTACAGTTACCTGTCATAATTAGTATCGAGTTACAGTTACTTGTCATAATTAGTATCGAAGATACTGTTACCTGTCATAATTAGTATCGAAGTTACAGTTACCTGCCATAATTTGTATCGGAATTACAGTTACTTTTCATAATAAGTAACGAAGTTACAGTTACCTGACATAATTAGTATCGAAGTTACAGTTACTTGTCATAATTAGTATCGAAGTTACTGTTACCTGTAATAATTAGTATCGAAGTTACAGTTACCTGCCAAAATTTGTATCGAAATTACAGTTACTTGTCATAATTAGTATCGAAGTTACAGTTACTTGACATAATTAGTAACGATGTTACAGAAACCAGTCATAATCAGTATCGAAGTTACTGTTACCTTTATTAATTAGTATCGAAGTTACAGTTACCTGCCATAATTCTTTATCAAAATAAGAGTTACTTGTCATAATTAGTATCGAAGTTACTGTTTCCTGTCATAATTAGTATCAAAGTTACAGTTACCTGCCATAATTTGTATCGAAATTACAGTTCCTTGTCATAAATAGTATCGTAGTTACAGTTACCTGTCATTATTAGTATCGAAGTTACAGTTTCTTGTAATAATTAGTAATGAAGTTACAGTTACCTGTCATAATAAGTATCAAAGTTAAAGTTACTTTTCATAATTAGTTTCGAAGTTACAGTTACCTGTCATAATTAGTATCGAAGTTACTGTTACCCGTATTAATTAGTATCGAAGTTACTGTTACCTGCCATAATATTTTATCAAAATTAGAGTTACTTGTCATAATTAGTAACGAAGTTACAGTTAGTTGTCATAATTAGTATCGACGTTACTGTTAACTGTCATAATTAGTATCATAGTTACAGTTACCTGCCATAATTTGTATCGAAATTACAGTTCCTTGTCATAATTAGTAACGAAGTTACACTTACCTGTCATAATTTGTATCGAAATTACAGTTACTTGTCATAATTAGTAACGAAGGTAAAGTTTCCTGTCATAATTAGTATCGAAGTTACAGTTACCTGACATAATTAGTATCGAAGTTACAGTTACCTGCCATAATTTGTATCGAAATTACTGGGACTTGTCATAAATAGTATCGAAGTTACAGTTACCTGCCATAATTTGTATCGAAATTACAGTTCCTTGTCATAATTAGTATCGAAGTTACAGTTACCTGTCATAATTAGTATCGAAGGTACTGTTACCTGCCATACTTTGTATCGAAATTACAGTTACTTGTCATAATTAGTAACGAAGTTACAGTTACCTGTCATAATAAGTAGCGAAGTTACTGTTACCTGTCATAATTAGTATCGAAGTTACAGTTACGTGTCATAATTAGTAACGAAGTTACTGTTACTTGTCATAATTAGTTCGAAGTTACTGTTACCTGTCATAATTAGTATTGAAGTTAGAGTTACCTACCATAATTTTTATCAAAATTACAGTTACTTGTCATAATTAGTAACGAAGTTAGATTTTCTTGTCATAATTCGTATCGAAGTTACAGTTACCTGTCATAAATTGTATCGAAATTATAGTTACTTGTCATAATTAGTACCGAAGTTACTGTTACCTGTCATAATTAGTATCGAAGTTACAGTTACCTGCCATAATTTGTATCGAAATTACAGTTCCTTGTCATAATTAGTATCGAAGTTACAGTTACCTGTCATAATTAGTATCGAATGTACTGTTACCTGCCATAATTTGAAATCGAAATTACAGTTACATGTCATAATTAGTAACGAAGTTACAGTTACCTGTCATAATTTGTATCGAAATTACAGTTACTTGTCATAATTGGTAACGAAGTTACAGTTTCCTGTCATAAATAGTACCGAAGTTACTGTTACCTGTCATAATTAGTATCGAAGTTACAGTTACTTGTCATAATTAGTAACGAAGTTTCAGTTACCTGTCATAATTAGTATCCTAAGTTACAGTTACTTGTCATAATTAGTATCGAAGTAACTGTTACCTGTCATATTTAGTATCGAAGTTACAGTTACCTGCCAAAATTTGTATCGAAATTACAGTTCCTTGTCATAATTAGTATCGAAGTTACAGTTACCTGTCATAATTAGTATCGAAGGTACTGTTACCTGCCATAATTTGTATCGAAATTACAGTTACTTGTCATAATTAGTAACGAAGTTACAGTTACCTGTCATAATAAGTATCGAAGTTACTGTTACCTGTCATAATTAGTATCGAAGTTACAGTTACTTGTCATAATTAGTATCGAAATTAAAGTTACTTGTCATAATTAGTAACGAAGTTACAGTTACCTGTCATAATTAGTATTGAAATTAAAGTTACTTGTCATAATTAGTAACGAAGTTACAGTTACCTGTCATAATTAGTATCGAAGTTACAGTTACTTGTCATAATTAGTATCGAAGTTACTGTTACCTGTCATATTTAGCATCGAAGTTACAGTTACCTGCCAAAATTTGTATCGAAATTACAGTTACTTGTCATAATTAGTAACGAAGTTACAGTTACCTGTCATAATTAATATCGAAGTTACAGTTACTTATCATAATTAGTATCGAAGTTACTGATACTTGTCATAATTAGTTCGAAGGTACTGTTACCTGTCATAATTAGTATCGAAATTACAATTACCTGCCATAATTTGTAACGAAATTACAGTTACTTGTCATAATTAGTAACGAAGTTACAGTTACCTGTCATAATTAGTTTCGAAGTTACAGTTACTTGTCATAATTAGTATCGAAGATTCTGTTACCTGTCATAATTAGTATCGAAGTTACAGTTACCTGCCATAATTTGTATCGAAATTTCAGTTACTTTTCATAATTAGTAACGAAGTTACAGTTACCTGTCATAATTAGTATCGAAGTTACAGTTACTTGTCGTAATTAGTATCGAAGTTACAGTTACCTGTCATAATTAGTATCGAAGTTACAGTTACCTGCCAAAATTTGTATCGCAATTACAGTTACTTGTCATAATTAGTGTCGAAGTTACAGTTACTTGACATAATTAGCAACGATGTTACAGAAACCAGTCATAATTAGTATCGAAGTTACTGCTACCTTTATTAATTAGTATCGAAGTTACAGTTACCTGCCATAGTATCTTATCAAAATTAGAGTTACTTGTCATAATTAGTAACGAAGTTACAGTTACTTGTCATAATTAGTATCGAAGTTACTGTTGCCTGTCATAATTAGTATTGAAGTTACAGTTACCTACCATAATTTTTTATCAAAATTACTGTTACTTGTCATAATTATTAACGAAGTTAGAGTTTCTTGTCATAATTAGTATCGAAGTTACAGTTACCTGTCATAATTTGTATCGAAGTTATAGTTGCTTGTCATAATTAGTATCGAAGTTACTCTTACCTGTCATAATTTGTATCTAAGTTACAGTTACCTGCCATAATTTGTATTGAAATTACAGTTACTTGTCATAATTAGTAACGAAGTTACAGTTACCTGTCATAATTAGAATCGAAGTTACAGTTACTTGTCATAATTAGTATCGAAGTTACAGTTACGTGCCATAATTTGTATCGAAATTACAGTTACTTTTCATAATTAGTTTCGAAGTTACAGTAACCTGTCATAATTAGTATCGATGTTACTGTTACCCGTATTAATTAGTATCGAAGTTACTGTTACCTGTCATAATTTGTATCTAAGTTACAGTTACCTGCCATAATTTGTATTGAAATTACAGTTACTTGTCATAATTAGTAACGAAGTTACAGTTACCTGTCATAATTAGAATCGAAGTTACAGTTACTTGTCATAATTAGTATCGAAGTTACTGTTACCTGTCATAATTAGTATCAAAGTTACAGTTACCTGCCATAATTTGTATCGAAATTACAGTTCCTTGTCATAGATAGTATCGAAGTTACAGTTACCTGTCATTATTAGTATCGAAGTTACAGTTTCTTGTCATAATTAGTAATGAAGTTACAGTTACCTGTCATAATAAGTATCGAAGTTACAGTTACTTTTCATAATTAGTTTCGAAGTTACAGTTACCTGTCATAATTAGTATCGATGTTACTGTTACCCGTATTAATTAGTATCGAAGTTACTGTTACCTGCCATAATTTGTTATCGAAATTAGAGTTACTTGTCATAATTAGTAACGAAGTTACAGTTACTTGTCATAATTAGTATCAAAGTTACTGTTGCCTGTCATAATTAGTATTGAAGTTACAGTTACCTACCATAATTTTTTATCAAAATTACTGTTACTTGTCATAATTATTAACGAAGTTAGAGTTTCTTGTCATAATTAGTATCGAAGTTACAGTTACCTGTCATAATTTGTATCGAAGTTATAGTTGCTTGTCATAATTAGTATCGAAGTTACTCTTACCTGTCATAATTTGTATCTAAGTTACAGTTACCTGCCATAATTTGTATTGAAATTACAGTTACTTGTCATAATTAGTAACGAAGTTACAGTTACCTGTCATAATTAGAATCGAAGTTACAGTTACTTGTCATAATTAGTATCGAAGTTACTGTTACCTGTCATAATTAGTATCGAATTTACAGTTACCTTCCAAAATTTGTATCGAAATTACCGTTACTTGTCATAATTAGTAACGAAGTTACAATTACCTGTCATAATTATTATCGAAGTTACAGTTACTTGTCATTATTAGTAACGAAATTACTGTTACTTGTCATAATTATTATCGAAGTTACTGTTACCTGTCATAATTAGTATCGAAATTACAGTTACCTGCCATAATTTGTATCGAAATTATAGTTACTTGTCATAATTAGTAAAGAAGTTACAGTTACTTGCCATAATTAGTATAGAAATTACAGTTACTTGTCATAATTAGTAACGAAGTTACTGTTACCTGTCATAATTAGTATCGAAATTACAATTACCTGCCATAATTTGTATCGAAATTACAGTTATTTGTCATAATTAGTATCGAAGTTACAGTTACCTGTCATAATTAGTATCGAAGTTACAGTTACTTGTCATAATTAGTATCGAAGTTACAGTTACCTGTCATAATTAGTATCGAAGTTACAGTTACCTGCCATAATTTGTATCGAAATTAAAGTTACTGTCATAATTAGTAACGAAGTTACACTTATCTGTCATAATTAATATCGAAGTAACAGTTACCTGACATAATTAGTATCGAAGTTACTGTTACCTGTCATAATTAGTATCGAAGTTACAGTTACCTGCCATAATTTGAATCGAAATTACAGTTACTTGTCATTATTAGTAACGAAATTACTGTTACTTGTCATAATTATTATCGAAGTTACTGTTACCTGTCTTAATTAGTATCGAAATTACAGTTACCTGCCATAATTTGTATCGAAATTACAGTTACTTGTCATAATTAGTAAAGAAGTTACAGTTACTTGCCATAATTAGTATAGAAATTACAGTTACTTGTCATAATTAGTAACGAAGTTAGAGTTAATTGTCATAATAAGTATCTAAGTTACTGTTACCTGTCATAATTTGTATCGAAGTTACAGTTAACTGCCATAATTAGTATCGAAGTTACAGTTACGTGCCATAATTTGTATCGAAATTACAGTTACTTTTCATAATTAGTAACGTAGTTACAGTTACCTGTCATCATTAGTATCGAAGTTACAGTTTCTTGTCATAATTAGTACCGAAGTTACTGTTACCTGTCATAATTATTATCGAAGTTACTGTTACTTGTCATAATTAGTATCGAAGTTACAGTTACTTGTCATAATTAGTAACGAAGTTACAGTTACCTGTCATAATTAGTATCGAAGTTACAGTTACTTGTCATATTTAGTTTCGAGGTTACTGTTACCTGCCATAATTTGTATCGAAATTGCAGTTCCTTGTCATAATTAGTATCGATGTTACAGTTACCTGTCATAATTAGTATCGAAGGTACTGTTACCTGCCATAATTTGTATCGAAATTACAGTTACTTGTCATAATTAGTAACGAAGTTACAGTTACCTGTCATAATTTGTATCGAAATTACAGTTATTTGTCATAATTAGTAACGAAGTTACAGTTTCCTGTCATAATTAGTACCGAAGTTACTGTTACCTGTCATAATTAGTATCGAAGTTACAGTTATTTGTCATAATTAGTAACGAAGTTACATTTACCTGTCATAATTAGTATCGAAGTTACAGTTACTTGTCATAATTAGTATCGAGGTTACTGTTACCTGTCATATTTAGTATCGAAGTTACACTTACCTGCCAAAATTTGTATCGAAATTACAGTTACTAGTCATAATTAGTAACGAAATTACAGTTACTTGTCATAATTAGTAACGAAGTTACAGTTACCTGTCATAATTAGTATCGAAGTTACAGTTACTTTCATAATTATTATCGAAGATACTGTTACCTGTCATAATTAGTATCGAAGATAGCGTTACCTGCCATAATTAGTATCGAAGTTAATGTTACCTGTCATAATTAGTATCGAAGTTACAGTTACCTGCCATAATTTGTATCGAAATTACAGTAACTTTTCATTATTAGTAACGAAGTTACAGTTACCTGTCATAATTAGTATAGAAGTTACAGTTACTTGTCATAATTAGTATCGAAGTTACAGTTACCTGCCAAAATTTGTATCGAAATTACAGTTACTTGTCATAATTAGTATCGAAGTTACAGTTACTTTCATAATTATTATCGAAGATACTGTTACCTGTCATAATTAGTATCGAAGATAGCGTTACCTGCCATAATTAGTATCGAAGTTAATGTTACCTGTCATAATTAGTATCGAAGTTACAGTTACCTGCCATAATTTGTATCGAAATTACAGTAACTTTTCATTATTAGTAACGAAGTTACAGTTACCTGTCATAATTAGTATAGAAGTTACAGTTACTTGTCATAATTAGTATCGAAGTTACAGTTACCTGCCAAAATTTGTATCGAAATTACAGTTACTTGTCATAATTAGTATCGATGTTACAGTTACTTGACATAATTATTAACGATGTTACAGAAACCAGTCATAATTAGTATCGAAGTTACTGTTACCTGTATTAATTAGTATCGAAGTTACAGTTACCTGCCATAATTTTTTGTCAAATTTAGAGTTACTTGTCATAATTAGTAATGAAGTTACAGTTACTTGTCATAATTAGTATCGAAGTTACTGTTTCCTGTCATAATTAGTATCAAAGTTACAGTTACCTGCCATAATTTGTATCGAAATTACAGTTCCTTGTCATAAATAGTATCGAAGTTACAGTTACCTGTCATTATTAGTATCGAAGTTACAGTTTCTTGTCATAATTAGTAAAGAAGTTAGAGTTACCTGCCATAATAAGTATCGAAGTAACAGTTACTTTTCATAATTAGTTTCGAAGTTACAGTTACCTGTCATAATTAGTATCGGAGTAACTGTTACCTGTATTAATTAGTATCGAAGTTGCTGTTACCTGCCATAATTTTTTATCGAAATTAGAGTTACTTGTCATAATTAGTAACGAAGTTACAGTTACTTGTCATAATTAGTATCGACGTTACTGTTACCTGTCATAATTAGTATCATAGTTACAGTTACCTGCCATAATTTGTATCGAAATTACAGTTCATTGTCATAATTAGTATCGAAGTTACGGTTACCTGTCATAATTAGTATCGAAGGTACTGTTACCTGCCATAATTTGTATCGAAATTACAGTTACTTGTCATAATTAGTAACGAAGTTACACTTACCTGTCATAATTTGTATCGAAATTACAGTTACTTGTCATAATTAGTAACGAAGGTACAGTTTCCTGTCATAAATAGTATCGAAGTTACTGTTACCTGACGTAATTAGTATCGAAGTTACAGTTACCTGCCATAATTTGTATCGAAATTACTGGGACTTGTCATAATTAGTAACGAAATTACAGTTACCTGCCATAATTAGTATCGAAATTAAAGTTACTTGTCATAATTAGTTACGAAGTTACAGTTACCAGTCATAATTAGTATCGAAGTTACTGTTACCTACCATAATTTTTTATCAAAATTACTGTTACTTGTCATAATTAGTAACGAAGTTAGAGTTTCTTGTCATAATTAGTATCGAAGTTACAGTTACCTGTCATAATTTGTATCGAAGTTATAGTTGCTTGTCATAATTAGTATCGAAGTTACTCTTACCTGTCATAATTTGTATCTAAGTTACAGTTACCTGCCATAATTTGTATTGAAATTACAGTCACTTGTCATAATTAGTAACGAAGTTACAGTTACCTGTCATAATTAGAATCGAAGTTACAGTTACTTGTCATAATTAGTATCGAAGTTACTGTTACCTGTCATAATTAGTATCGAATTTACAGTTACCTGCCAAAATTTGTATCGAAATTACCGTTACTTGTCATAATTAGTAACGAAGTCACAATTACCTGTCATAATTATTATCGAAGTTACAGTTACTTGTCATTATTAGTATCGAAGTTACTGGTACTTGTCATTATTAGTATCGAAGTTACTGTTACCTGCCATAATTTGTATCGAAATTACAGTTATTTGTCATAATTAGTATCGAAGTTACAGTTACCTGTCATAATTAGTATCGAAGTTACAGTTACTTGTCATAATTAGTATCGAAGTTACAGTTACCTGTCATAATTAGTATCGAAGTTACAGTTACCTGCCATAATTTGTATGGAAATTAAAGTTACTGTCATAATTAGTAACGAAGTTACACTTATCTGTCATAATTAATATCGAAGTAACAGTTACCTGACATAATTAGTATCGAAGTTACTGTTACCTGTCATAATTAGTATCGAAGTTACAGTTATCTGCCATAATTTGAATCGAAATTACAGTTACTTGTCTTTATTAGTAACGAAATTACTGTTACTTGTCATAATTAGTATCGAAGTTACTGTTACCTGTCATAATTAGTATCGAAATTACAGTTACCTGCCATAATTTGTATCGAAATTACAGTTACTTGTCATAATTAGTAAAGAAGTTACAGTTACTTGCCATAATCAGTATAGAAATTACAGTTACTTGTCATAATTAGTAACGAAGTTAGAGTTAATTGTCATAATTAGTATCTAAGTTACTGTTACCTGTCATAATTTGTATCGAAGTTACAGTTAACTGCCATAATTAGTATCGAAGTTACAGTTACGTGCCATAATTTGTATCGAAATTACAGTTACTTGTCATAATTAGTAACGTAGTTACAGTTACCTGTCATCATTAGTATCGAAGTTACAGTTTCTTGTCATAATTAGTACCGAAGTTACTGTTACCTGTCATAATTATTATCGAAGTTACTGTTACTTGTCATAATTAGTATCGAAGTTACAGTTTCTTGTCATAATTAGTAACGAAGTTACAGTTACCTGTCATAATTAGTATCGAAGTTACAGTTACTTGTCATATTTAGTATCGAGGTTACTGTTACCTGCCATAATTTGTATCGAAATTGCAGTTCCTTGTCATAATTAGTATCGAAGTTACAGTTACCTGTCATAATTAGTATCGAAGGTACTGTTACCTGCCATAATTTGTATCGAAATTACAGTTACTTGTCATAATTAGTAACGAAGTTACAGTTACTTTCATAATTAGTATCGAAGATACTGTTACCTGTCATAATTAGTATCGAAGATAGCGTTACCTGCCATAATTAGTATTGAAGTTAATGTTACCTGTCATAATTAGTATCGAAGTTACAGTTACCTGCCATAATTTGTATTGAAATTACAGTAACTTTTCATTATTAGTAACGAAGTTACAGTTACCTGTCATAATTAGTATAGAAGTTACAGTTACTTGTCATAATTAGTATCGAAGTTACTGTTACCTGTCATAATTAGTATCGAAGTTACAGTTACCTGCCAAATTTTGTATCGAAATTACAGTTACTTGTCATAATTAGTATCGATGTTACAGTTACTTGACATAATTATTAACGATGTTACAGAAACCAGTCATAATTAGTATCGAAGTTACTGTTACCTGAATTAATTAGTATCGAAGTTACAGTTACCTGCCATAATTTGAATCGAAATTACAGTTACTTGTCATTATAAGTAACGAAATTACTGTTACTTGTCATAATTATTATCGAAGTTACTGTTACCTGTCATAATTAGTATCGAAATTACAGTTACCTGCCATAATTGATATCGAAATTAAAGTTACTGTCATAATTAGTAACGAAGTTACACTTATCTGTCATAATTAATATCGAAGTAACAGTTACCTGACATAATTAGTATCGAAGTTACTGTTACCTGTCATAATTAGTATCGAAGTTACAGTTACCTGCCATAATTTGAATCGAAATTACAGTTACTTGTCATTATAAGTAACGAAATTACTGTTACTTGTCATAATTATTATCGAAGTTACTGTTACCTGTCATAATTAGTATCGAAATTACAGTTACCTGCCATAATTTGTATCGAAATTACAGTTACTTGTCATAATTAGTAAAGAAGTTACAGTTACTTGCCATAATTAGTATAGAAATTACAGTTACTTGTCATAATTAGTAACGAAGTTACAGTTACCTGTCATAATTAGTATAGAAGTTACAGTTACTTGTCATAATTAGTATCGAAGTTACTGTTACCTGTCATAATTAGTATCGAAGTTACAGTTACCTGCCAAATTTTGTATCGAAATTACAGTTACTTGTCATAATTAGTATCGATGTTACAGTTACTTGACATAATTATTAACGATGTTACAGAAACCAGTCATAATTAGTATCGAAGTTACTGTTACCTGAATTAATTAGTATCGAAGTTACAGTTACCTGCCATAATTTGAATCGAAATTACAGTTACTTGTCATTATAAGTAACGAAATTACTGTTACTTGTCATAATTATTATCGAAGTTACTGTTACCTGTCATAATTAGTATCGAAATTACAGTTACCTGCCATAATTTGTATCGAAATTACAGTTACTTGTCATAATTAGTAAAGAAGTTACAGTTACTTGCCATAATTAGTATAGAAATTACAGTTACTTGTCATAATTAGTAACGAAGTTAGAGTTAATTGTCATAATAAGTATCTAAGTTACTGTTACCTGTCATAATTTGTATCGAAGTTACAGTTAACTGCCATAATTAGTATCGAAGTTACAGTTACGTGCCATAATTTGTATCGAAATTACAGTTACTTGTCATAATTAGTAACGTAGTTACAGTTACCTGTCATCATTAGTATCGAAGTTACAGTTTCTTGTCATAATTAGTACCGAAGTTACTGTTACCTGTCATAATTATTATCGAAGTTACTGTTACTTGTCATAATTAGTATCGAAGTTACAGTTACTTGTCATAATTAGTAACGAAGTTACAGTTACCTGTCATAATTAGAATCGAAGTTACAGTTACTTGTCATAATTAGTATCGAAGTTACTGTTACCTGTCATAATTAGTATCGAATTTACAGTTACCTGCCAAAATTTGTATCGAAATTACCGTTACTTGTCATAATTAGTAACGAAGTTACAATTACCTGTCATAATTATTATCGAAGTTACAGTTACTTGTCATTATTAGTATCGAAGTTACTGGTACTTGTCATTATTAGTATCGAAGTTACTGTTACCTGCCATAATTTGTATCGAAATTACAGTTATTTGTCATAATTAGTATCGAAGTTACAGTTACCTGTCATAATTAGTATCGAAGTTACAGTTACTTGTCATAATTAGTATCGAAGTTACAGTTACCGGTCATAATTAGTATCGAAGTTACAGTTACCTGCCACAATTTGTATCGAAATTAAAGTTACTGTCATAATTATCTGTCATAATTAATATCGAAGTAACAGTTACCTGACATAATTAGTATCGAAGTTACTGTTACCTATCATAATTAGTATCGAAATTACAGTTACCTGCCATAATTTGTATCGAAATTACAGTTACTTGTCATAATTAGTAAAGAAGTTACAGTTACTTGCCATAATTAGTATAGAAATTACAGTTACTTGTCATAATTAGTAACGAAGTTAGGGTTAATTGTCATAATTAGTATCTAAGTTACTGTTACCTGTCATAATTTGTATCGAAGTTACAGTTAACTGCGATAATTAGTATCGAAGTTACAGTTACGTGCCATAATTTGTATCGAAATTACAGTTACTTGTCATAATTAGTAACGTAGTTACAGTTACCTGTCATCATTAGTATCGAAGTTACAGTTTCTTGTCATAATTAGTACCGAAGTTACTGTTACCTGTCATAATTATTATCGAAGTTACTGTTACTTGTCATAATTAGTATCGAAGTTACAGTTACTTGTCATAATTAGTAACGAAGTTACAGTTACCTGTCATAATTAGTATCGAAGTTACAGTTACTTGTCATATTTAGTATCGAGGTTACTGTTACCTGCCATAATTTGTATCGAAATTGCAGTTCCTTGTCATAATTAGTATCGAAGTTACAGTTACCTGTCATAATTAGTATCGAAGGTACTGTTACCTGCCATAATTTGTATCGAAATTACAGTTACTTGTCATAATTAGTAACGAAGTTACAGTTACCTGTCATAATTTGTATCGAAATTACAGTTATTTGTCATAATTAGTAACGAAGTTACAGTTTCCTGTCATAATTAGTACCGAAGTTACTGTTACCTGTCATAATTAGTATCGAAGTTACAGTTACTTGTCATAATTAGTAACGAAGTTACAGTTACCTGTCATAATTAGTATCGAAGTTACAGTTACTTGTCATAATTAGTATCGAGGTTACTGTTACCTGTCATATTTAGTATCGAAGTTACACTTACCTGCCAAAATTTGTATCGAAATTACAGTTACTAGTCATAATTAGTAACGAAATTACAGTTACTTGTCATAATTAGTAACGAAGTTACAGTTACCTGTCATAATTAGTATCGAAGTTACAGTTACTTTCATAATTAGTATCGAAGATACTGTTACCTGTCATAATTAGTATCGAATATAGCGTTACCTGCCATAATTAGTATCGAAGTTAATGTTACCTGTCATAATTAGTATCGAAGTTACAGTTACCTGCCATAATTTATATCGAAATTACTGGGACTTGTCTTAATTAGTAACGAAATTACAGTTACCTGCCATAATTGGTTTCGAAATTAAAGTTACTTGTCATAATTAGTTACGAAGATACAGTTACCAGTCATAATTAGTATCGAAGTAACTGTTACCTACCATAATTTTTTATCAAAATTACTGTTACTTGTCATAATTAGTAACGAAGTTAGAGTTTCTTGTCATAATTAGTATCGAAGTTACAGTTACCTGTCATAATTTGTATCGAAGTTATAGTTGCTTGTCATAATTAGTATCGAAGTTACTGTTACCTGTCATAATTTGTATCTAAGTTACAGTTACCTGCCTTAATTTGTATTGAAATTACAGTTACTTGTCATAATTAGTAACGAAGTTACAGTTTCCTGTCATAATTAGTATCGAAGTTACAGTTACTTGTCATAATTAGTATCGAAGTTACTGTTACCTGTCATAATTAGTATCGAATTTACAGTTACCTGCCAAAATTTGTATCGAAATTACAGTTACTTGTCATAATTAGTAACGAAGTTACAATTACCTGTCATAATTAGTATCGAAGTTACAGTTACTTGTCATTATTAGTATCGAAGTTACTGGTACTTGTCATTATTAGTATCGAAGTTACTGTTACCTGTCATAATTAGTATCGAAATTACAATTACCTGCCATAATATGTATCGAAATTACAGTTATTTGTCATAATTAGTATCGAAGTTACAGTTACCTGTCATAATTAGTATCGAATTTACAGTTACTTGTCATAATTAGTATCGAAGATACAGATACCTGTCATAATTAGTATCGAAGTTACAGTTACCTGCCATAATTTGTATCGAAATTAAAGTTACTGTCATAATTAGTAACGAAGTTACACTTATCTGTCATAATTCATATCGAAGTAACAGTTACATGACATAATTAGTATCGAAGTTACTGTTACCTGTCATAATTAGTATCGAAGTTACAGTTACCTGCCATAATTTGAATCGAAATTACAGTTACTTGTCATTATTAGTAACGAAATTACTGTTACTTGTCATAATTAGTATCGAAGTTACTGTTACCTGTCATAATTAGTATCGAAATTACAGTTACCTGCCATAATTTGTATCGAAATTACAGTTACTTGTCATAATTAGTAAAGAAGTTACAGTTACTTGCCGTAATTAGTATAGAAATTACAGTTACTTGTCATAATTAGTAACGAAGTTAGAGTTAATTGTCATAATTTGTATCTAAGTTACTGTTACCTGTCATAATTTGTATCGAAGTTACAGTTAACTGCCATAATTAGTATCGAAGTTACAGTTACGTGCCATAATTTGTATCGAAATTACAGTTACTTGTCATAATTAGTAACGTAGTTACAGTTACCTGTCATCATTAGTATCGAAGTTACAGTTTCTTGTCATAATTAGTACCGAAGTTACTGTTACCTGTCATAATTATTATCGGAGTTACTGTTACTTGTCATAATTAGTATCGAAGTTACAGTTACTTGTCATAATTAGTAACGAAGTTACAGTTACCTGTCATAATTAGTATCGAAGTTACAGTTACCTGTCATAATTAGTATAGAAGTTACAGTTACTTGTCATAATTAGTATCGAAGTTACTGTTACCTGTCATAATTAGTATCGAAGTTACAGTTACCTGCCAAATTTTGTATCGAAATTACAGTTACTTGTCATAATTAGTATCGATGTTACAGTTACTTGACATAATTATTAACGATGTTACAGAAACCAGTCATAATTAGTATCGAAGTTACTGTTACCTGAATTAATTAGTATCGAAGTTACAGTTACCTGCCATAATTTGAATCGAAATTACAGTTACTTGTCATTATAAGTAACGAAATTACTGTTACTTGTCATAATTATTATCGAAGTTACTGTTACCTGTCATAATTAGTATCGAAATTACAGTTACCTGCCATAATTTGTATCGAAATTACAGTTACTTGTCATAATTAGTAAAGAAGTTACAGTTACTTGCCATAATTAGTATAGAAATTACAGTTACTTGTCATAATTAGTAACGAAGTTAGAGTTAATTGTCATAATAAGTATCTAAGTTACTGTTACCTGTCATAATTTGTATCGAAGTTACAGTTAACTGCCATAATTAGTATCGAAGTTACAGTTACGTGCCATAATTTGTATCGAAATTACAGTTACTTGTCATAATTAGTAACGTAGTTACAGTTACCTGTCATCATTAGTATCGAAGTTACAGTTTCTTGTCATAATTAGTACCGAAGTTACTGTTACCTGTCATAATTATTATCGAAGTTACTGTTACTTGTCATAATTAGTATCGAAGTTACAGTTACTTGTCATAATTAGTAACGAAGTTACAGTTACCTGTCATAATTAGAATCGAAGTTACAGTTACTTGTCATAATTAGTATCGAAGTTACTGTTACCTGTCATAATTAGTATCGAATTTACAGTTACCTGCCAAAATTTGTATCGAAATTACCGTTACTTGTCATAATTAGTAACGAAGTTACAATTACCTGTCATAATTATTATCGAAGTTACAGTTACTTGTCATTATTAGTATCGAAGTTACTGGTACTTGTCATTATTAGTATCGAAGTTACTGTTACCTGCCATAATTTGTATCGAAATTACAGTTATTTGTCATAATTAGTATCGAAGTTACAGTTACCTGTCATAATTAGTATCGAAGTTACAGTTACTTGTCATAATTAGTATCGAAGTTACAGTTACCGGTCATAATTAGTATCGAAGTTACAGTTACCTGCCACAATTTGTATCGAAATTAAAGTTACTGTCATAATTATCTGTCATAATTAATATCGAAGTAACAGTTACCTGACATAATTAGTATCGAAGTTACTGTTACCTATCATAATTAGTATCGAAATTACAGTTACCTGCCATAATTTGTATCGAAATTACAGTTACTTGTCATAATTAGTAAAGAAGTTACAGTTACTTGCCATAATTAGTATAGAAATTACAGTTACTTGTCATAATTAGTAACGAAGTTAGGGTTAATTGTCATAATTAGTATCTAAGTTACTGTTACCTGTCATAATTTGTATCGAAGTTACAGTTAACTGCGATAATTAGTATCGAAGTTACAGTTACGTGCCATAATTTGTATCGAAATTACAGTTACTTGTCATAATTAGTAACGTAGTTACAGTTACCTGTCATCATTAGTATCGAAGTTACAGTTTCTTGTCATAATTAGTACCGAAGTTACTGTTACCTGTCATAATTATTATCGAAGTTACTGTTACTTGTCATAATTAGTATCGAAGTTACAGTTACTTGTCATAATTAGTAACGAAGTTACAGTTACCTGTCATAATTAGTATCGAAGTTACAGTTACTTGTCATATTTAGTATCGAGGTTACTGTTACCTGCCATAATTTGTATCGAAATTGCAGTTCCTTGTCATAATTAGTATCGAAGTTACAGTTACCTGTCATAATTAGTATCGAAGGTACTGTTACCTGCCATAATTTGTATCGAAATTACAGTTACTTGTCATAATTAGTAACGAAGTTACAGTTACCTGTCATAATTTGTATCGAAATTACAGTTATTTGTCATAATTAGTAACGAAGTTACAGTTTCCTGTCATAATTAGTACCGAAGTTACTGTTACCTGTCATAATTAGTATCGAAGTTACAGTTACTTGTCATAATTAGTAACGAAGTTACAGTTACCTGTCATAATTAGTATCGAAGTTACAGTTACTTGTCATAATTAGTATCGAGGTTACTGTTACCTGTCATATTTAGTATCGAAGTTACACTTACCTGCCAAAATTTGTATCGAAATTACAGTTACTAGTCATAATTAGTAACGAAATTACAGTTACTTGTCATAATTAGTAACGAAGTTACAGTTACCTGTCATAATTAGTATCGAAGTTACAGTTACTTTCATAATTAGTATCGAAGATACTGTTACCTGTCATAATTAGTATCGAATATAGCGTTACCTGCCATAATTAGTATCGAAGTTAATGTTACCTGTCATAATTAGTATCGAAGTTACAGTTACCTGCCATAATTTATATCGAAATTACTGGGACTTGTCTTAATTAGTAACGAAATTACAGTTACCTGCCATAATTGGTTTCGAAATTAAAGTTACTTGTCATAATTAGTTACGAAGATACAGTTACCAGTCATAATTAGTATCGAAGTAACTGTTACCTACCATAATTTTTTATCAAAATTACTGTTACTTGTCATAATTAGTAACGAAGTTAGAGTTTCTTGTCATAATTAGTATCGAAGTTACAGTTACCTGTCATAATTTGTATCGAAGTTATAGTTGCTTGTCATAATTAGTATCGAAGTTACTGTTACCTGTCATAATTTGTATCTAAGTTACAGTTACCTGCCTTAATTTGTATTGAAATTACAGTTACTTGTCATAATTAGTAACGAAGTTACAGTTTCCTGTCATAATTAGTATCGAAGTTACAGTTACTTGTCATAATTAGTATCGAAGTTACTGTTACCTGTCATAATTAGTATCGAATTTACAGTTACCTGCCAAAATTTGTATCGAAATTACAGTTACTTGTCATAATTAGTAACGAAGTTACAATTACCTGTCATAATTAGTATCGAAGTTACAGTTACTTGTCATTATTAGTATCGAAGTTACTGGTACTTGTCATTATTAGTATCGAAGTTACTGTTACCTGTCATAATTAGTATCGAAATTACAATTACCTGCCATAATATGTATCGAAATTACAGTTATTTGTCATAATTAGTATCGAAGTTACAGTTACCTGTCATAATTAGTATCGAATTTACAGTTACTTGTCATAATTAGTATCGAAGATACAGATACCTGTCATAATTAGTATCGAAGTTACAGTTACCTGCCATAATTTGTATCGAAATTAAAGTTACTGTCATAATTAGTAACGAAGTTACACTTATCTGTCATAATTCATATCGAAGTAACAGTTACCTGACATAATTAGTATCGAAGTTACTGTTACCTGTCATAATTAGTATCGAAGTTACAGTTACCTGCCATAATTTGAATCGAAATTACAGTTACTTGTCATTATTAGTAACGAAATTACTGTTACTTGTCATAATTAGTATCGAAGTTACTGTTACCTGTCATAATTAGTATCGAAATTACAGTTACCTGCCATAATTTGTATCGAAATTACAGTTACTTGTCATAATTAGTAAAGAAGTTACAGTTACTTGCCGTAATTAGTATAGAAATTACAGTTACTTGTCATAATTAGTAACGAAGTTAGAGTTAATTGTCATAATTTGTATCTAAGTTACTGTTACCTGTCATAATTTGTATCGAAGTTACAGTTAACTGCCATAATTAGTATCGAAGTTACAGTTACGTGCCATAATTTGTATCGAAATTACAGTTACTTGTCATAATTAGTAACGTAGTTACAGTTACCTGTCATCATTAGTATCGAAGTTACAGTTTCTTGTCATAATTAGTACCGAAGTTACTGTTACCTGTCATAATTATTATCGGAGTTACTGTTACTTGTCATAATTAGTATCGAAGTTACAGTTACTTGTCATAATTAGTAACGAAGTTACAGTTACCTGTCATAATTAGTATCGAAGTTACAGTTACTTGTCATATTTAGTATCGAGGTTACTGTTACCTGCCATAATTTGTATCGAAATTGCTGTTCCTTGTCATAATTAGTATCGAAGTTACAGTTACCTGTCATAATTAGTATCGAAGGTACTGTTACCTGCCATAATTTGTATCGAAATTACAGTTACTTGTCATAATTAGTAACGAAGTTACAGTTACCTGTCATAATTTGTATCGAAATTACAGTTATTTGTCATAATTAGTAACGAAGTTACAGTTTCCTGTCATAATTAGTACCGAAGTTACTGTTACCTGTCATAATTAGTATCGAAGTTACAGTTACTTGTCATAATTAGTAACGAAGTTACAGTTACCTGTCATAATTAGTATCGAAGTTACAGTTACTTGTCATAATTAGTATCGAGGTTACTGTTACCTGTCATATTTAGTATTGAAGTTACACTTACCTGCCAAAATTTGTATCGAAATTACAGTTACTAGTCATAATTAGTAACGAAATTACAGTTACTTGTCATAATTAGTAACGAAGTTACAGTTACCTGTCATAATTAGTATCGAAGTTACAGTTACTTTCATAATTAGTATCGAAGATACTGTTACCTGTCATAATTAGTATCGAAGATAGCGTTACCTGCCATAATTAGTATCGAAGTTAATGTTACCTGTCATAATAAGTATCGAAGTTACAATTTCTTGTCATAATTAGTAATGAAGTTAGAGTTACCTGCCATAATAAGTATCGAAGTAACAGTTACTTTTCAAAATTAGTTTCGAAGTTACAGTTACCTGTCATAATTAGTATCGGAGTTACTGTTACCTGTATTAATTAGTATCGAAGTTACTGTTACCTGCCATAATTTTTTATCGAAATTAGAGTTACTTGTCATAATTAGTAACGAAGTTACAGTTACTTGTCATAATTAGTATCGACGTTACTGTTACCTGTCATAATTAGTATCATAGTTACAGTTACCTGCCATAATTTGTATCGAAATTACAGTTCATTGTCATAACTAGTATCAAAGTTACGGTTACCTGTCATAATTAGTATCGAAGGTATTGATACCTGCCATAATTTGTATCGAAATTACAGTTACTTGTCATAATTAGTAACGAAGTTACACTTACCTGTCATAATTTGTATCGAAATTACAGTTACTTGTCATAATTAGTAACGAAGGTACAGTTTCCTGTCATAAATAGTATCGAAGTTACTGTTACCTGACATAATTAGTATCGAAGTTACAGTTACCTGCCATAATTTGTATCGAAATTACTGGGACTTGTCTTAATTAGTAACGAAATTACAGTTACCTGCCATAATTAGTATCGAAATTAAAGTTACTTGTCATAATTAGTTACGAAGATACAGTTACCAGTCATAATTAGTATCGAAGTTACTGTTACCTACCATAATTTTTTATCAAAATTACTGTTACTTGTCATAATTAGTAACGAAGTTAGAGTTTCTTGTCATAATTAGTATCGAAGTTACAGTTACCTGTCATAATTTGTATCGAAGTTATAGTTGCTTGTCATAATTAGTATCGAAGTTACTGTTACCTGTCATAATTTGTATCTAAGTTACAGTTAGCTGCCATAATTTGTATTGAAATTACAGTTACTTGTCATAATTAGTAACGAAGTTACAGTTTCCTGCCAAAATTTGTATCGAAATTACAGTTACTTGTCATAATTAGTAACGAAGTTACAATTACCTGTCATAATTAGTATCGAAGTTACAGTTACTTGTCATTATTAGTATCGAAGTTACTGGTACTTGTCATAATTAGTATCGAAGTTACTGTTACCTGTCATAAATAGTATCGAAATTACAATTACCTGCCATAATTTGTATCGAAATTACAGTTATTTGTCATAATTAGTATCGAAGTTACAGTTACCTGTCATAATTAGTATCGAAGTTACAGTTACTTGTCATAATTAGTATCGAAGTTACAGTTACCTGTCATAATTAGTATCGAAGTTACAGTTACCTGCCATAATTTGTATCGAAATTACAGTTCCTTGAAAATTAGTATCGATGTTACAGTTACCTGCCATAATTTGTATCGAAATTACAGTAACTTTTCATAATTAGTAACGAAGTTACAGTTACCTGTCATAATTAGTATCGAAGTTACAGTTACTTGTCATAATTAGTATCGAAGTTACTGTTACCTGTCATAATTAGTATCGAAGTTACCGTTACCTGCCAAAATTTGTATCGAAATTACAATTACTTGTCATAATTAGTAACGAAGTTACAGTTACCTGTCATAATTAGTATCGAAGTTACAGTTACTTGTCATAATTAGTATCGAAGTTACTGTTACCTGTCCTAATTAGTATCGAAGTTACTGTTACCTGTCATAATTAGTATCGAAATTACAATTACCTACCATAATTTGTAACGAAATTACAGTTACTTGTCATAATTAGTAACGAAGTTACAGTTACCTGTCATAATTAGTATCGAAGTTACAGTTACTTGTCATAATTAGTACCGAAATTACTGATACCTGTCATAATTAGTATCGAAGTTACAGTTACCTGCCATAATTAGTATCGAAGTAACTGTTACCTGTCATAAATAGTATCGAAATTACAGTTACCTGCCATAATTTGTATCGAAATTAAAGTTACTTGTCATAATTAGTAACGAAGTTACAGTTACCTGCCATAATTAGTATCGAAGTTACAGTTACTTGTCATAATTAGTATCAAAGTTACTGTTACCTGTCATAATTAGTATCGAAGTTACAGTTACCTGCCAAAATTTTTATCGAAATTACAATTACTTGTCATAATTAGTATCGAAGTTACTGTTACTTGTCATAATTAATATCGAAGTTACTGTTACCTGTCACAATTAGTATCGAATTTACGGTTACTTGTCATAATTAGTATCGAAGTTACAGTCACTTGTCATAATTAGTATCGAAGTTACAGTTACCTGTCATAATTAGTATCGAAGTTACAGTTTCCTGTCATAATTAGTAATGAAGTTACAGTTACCAGTCATAATAAGTATCGAAGTTACAGTTACTTGTCATAATTAGTATCGAAGTTACAGTTACTTGACATAATTAGAAACGATGTTACAGTAACCTGTCATAATTAGAATCGAAGTTACGGTTACCTGTATTAATTAGTATCGAAGTTACAGTTACCTGCCATAATTTTTTATCAAAATTAGAGTTACTTGTCATAATTAGTTACGAAGTTACAGTTACTTGTCATAATTAGTATCGATGTTACTGTTACCTGTCATAATTAGTATCAAAGTTACAGTTACCTGTCATAATTTGTATCGAAATTACAGTTCCTTGTCATAATTAGTATCGAAGTTACAGTTACTGTCATAATTAGTATCGAAGGTACTGTTACCTGCCATAATTTGTAACGAAATTACAGTTACTTGTCATAGTTAGTAACGAAGTTACAGTTACCTGTCATAATTTGCATCGAAATTACAGTCACTTCTCATAATTAGTAACGAAGTTACAGTTACCTGCAATAATTAGTATCGAAATTACAGTTACTTGTCATAATTAGTAACGAAGTTGCAGTTACCTGTCATAATTAGCATCGAAGTTACTGTTACCTCTGATAATTAGTATCGAAGTTACAGTTAATTGCCATAATTTGTATCGAAGTTACAGTTACCTGCCATAATTTGTATCGCAATTACAGTTACTTGTCATAATTTGCATCGAAGTTACAGTTACCTGCCATAATTTGTATCGAAATTACAGTTGCATGTCATAATTAGTAACGAAGTTACAGTTACCTGTCATAATTAGTATCGAAGTTACAGTTACTTGTCATAATTAGTATCGAAGTTACTGTTACCTGTCATAATAAGTATCGAGGTTACAGTTACCTGCCAAAATTTGTATCGAAATTACAGTTACTTGTCATAATTAGTAACGAAGTTACAGTTACCTGTCATAATTAGTATTGAAGTTACTGTTCCTTGTCATAATTAGTATCGAAGTTACAGTTACCTGTCATAATTAGCATCGAAGGAACTGTTACTTGTCATAATTAGAAACGAAGTTACAGTTACCTGTCATAATTTGTATCGAAATTACAGTTAGTTGTCAAAATTAGTAACGAAGTTACAGTTTCCTGTCATAATTAGTATCGAAGTAACTGTTACCTGTCATAATTAGTATCGAAGTTACAGTTACCTGCCAAAATTTGTATCGAAATTACAGTTACTTGTCATAATTAGTATCGATGTTACAGTTATTTGACATAATTATTAACGATGTTACAGAAACCAGTCATAATTAGTATCGAAGTTACTGTTACCTGTATTAATTAGTATCGAAGTTACAGTTACCTGCCATAATTTTTTGTCAAATATAGAGTTACTTGTCATAATTAGTAACGAAGTTACAGTTACTTGTCATAATTAGTATCGAAGTTACTGTTTCCTGTCATAATTAGTATCAAAGTTACAGTTACCTGCCATAATTTGTATCGAAATTACAGTTCCTTGTCATAAATAGTATCAAAGTTACAGTTACCTGTCATTATTAGTATCGAAGTTACAGTTTCTTGTCATAATTAGTAATGAAGTTAGAGTTACCTGCCATAATAAGTATCGAAGTAACAGTTACTTTTCATAATTAGTTTCGAAGTTACAGTTACCTGTCATAATTAGTATCGGAGTAACTGTTACCTGTATTAATTAGTATCGAAGTTACTGTTACCTGCCATAATTTTTTATCGAAATTAGAGTTACTTGTCTTAATTAGTAACGAAGTTACAGTTACTTGTCATAATTAGTATCGACGTTACTGTTACCTGTCTTAATTAGTATCATAGTTACAGTTACCTGCCATAATTTGTATCGAAATTACAGTTCATAGTCATAATTAGTATCGAAGTTACGGTTACCTGTCATAATTAGTATCGAAGGTACTGTTACCTGCCATAATTTGTATCGAAATTACAGTTACTTGTCATAATTAGTAACGAAGTTACACTTACCTGTCATAATTTGTATCGAAATTACAGTTACTTGTCATAATTAGTAACGAAGGTACAGTTTCCTGTCATAAATAGTATCGAAGTTACTTTTACCTGACATAATTAGTATCGAAGTTACAGTTACCTGCCATAATTTGTATCGAAATTACTGGGACTTGTCATAATTAGTAACTAAATTACAGTTACCTGCCATAATTAGTATCGAAATTAAAGTTACTTGTCATAATTAGTTACGAAGTTACAGTTACCAGTCATAATTAGTATCGAAGTTACTGTTACCTACCATAATTTTTTATCAAAATTACTGTTACTTGTCATAATTAGTAACGAAGTTAGAGTTTCTTGTCATAATTAGTATCGAAGTTACAGTTACCTGTCATAATTTGTATCGAAGTTATAATTGCTTGTCATAATTAGTATCGAAGTTACTCTTACCTGTCATAATTTGTATCTAAGTTACAGTTACCTGCCATAATTTGTATTGAAATTACAGTTACTTGTCATAATTAGTAACGAAGTTACAGTTACCTGTCATAATTAGAATCGAAGTTACAGTTACTTGTCATAATTAGTATCGAAGTTACTGTTACCTGTCATAATTAGTATCGAATTTACAGTTACCTGCCAAAATTTGTATCGAAATTACCGTTACTTGTCATAATTAGTAACGAAGTTACAATTACCTGTCATAATTATTATCGAAGTTACAGTTACTTGTCATTATTAGTATCGAAGTTACTGGTACTTGTCATTATTAGTATCGAAGTTACTGTTACCTGCCATAATTTGTATCGAAATTACAGTTATTTGTCGTAATTAGTATCGAAGTTACAGTTACCTGTCATAATTAGTATCGAAGTTACAGTTACTTGTCATAATTAGTATCGAAGTTACAGTTACCGGTCATAATTAGTATCGAAGTTACAGTTACCTGCCACAATTTGTATCGAAATTAAAGTTACTGTCATAATTATCTGTCATAATTAATATCGAAGTAACAGTTACCTGACATAATTAGTATCGAAGTTACTGTTACCTGTCATAATTAGTATCGAAGTTACAGTTATCTGCCATAATTTGAATCGAAATTACAGTTACTTGTCATTATTAGTAACGAAATTACTGTTACTTGTCATAATTAGTATCGAAGTTACTGTTACCTGTCATAATTAGTATCGAAATTACAGTTACCTGCCATAATTTGTATCGAAATTACAGTTACTTGTCATAATTAGTAAAGAAGTTACAGTTACTTGCCATAATTAGTATAGAAATTACAGTTACTTGTCATAATTAGTAACGAAGTTAGGGTTAATTGTCATAATTAGTATCTAAGTTACTGTTACCTGTCATAATTTGTATCGAAGTTACAGTTAACTGCCATAATTAGTATCGAAGTTACAGTTACGTGCCATAATTTGTATCGAAATTACAGTTACTTGTCATAATTAGTAACGTAGTTACAGTTACCTGTCATCATTAGTATCGAAGTTACAGTTTCTTGTCATAATTAGTACCGAAGTTACTGTTACCTGTCATAATTATTATCGGAGTTACTGTTACTTGTCATAATTAGTATCGAAGTTACAGTTACTTGTCATAATTAGTAACGAAGTTACAGTTACCTGTCATAATTAGTATCGAAGTTACAGTTACTTGTCATATTTAGTATCGAGGTTACTGTTACCTGCCATAATTTGTATCGAAATTGCTGTTCCTTGTCATAATTAGTATCGAAGTTACAGTTACCTGTCATAATTAGTATCGAAGGTACTGTTACCTGCCATAATTTGTATCGAAATTACAGTTACTTGTCATAATTAGTAACGAAGTTACAGTTACCTGTCATAATTTGTATCGAAATTACAGTTATTTGTCATAATTAGTAACGAAGTTACAGTTTCCTGTCATATTTAGTACCGAAGTTACTGTTACCTGTCATAATTAGTATCGAAGTTACAGTTACTTGTCATAATTAGTAACGAAGTTACAGTTACCTGTCATAATTAGTATCGAAGTTACAGTTACTTGTCATAATTAGTATCGAGGTTACTGTTACCTGTCATATTTAGTATTGAAGTTACACTTACCTGCCAAAATTTGTATCGAAATTACAGTTACTAGTCATAATTAGTAACGAAATTACAGTTACTTGTCATAATTAGTAACGAAGTTACAGTTACCTGTCATAATTAGTATCGAAGTTACAGTTACTTTCATAATTAGTATCGAAGATACTGTTACCTGTCATAATTAGTATCGAAGATAGCGTTACCTGCCATAATTAGTATCGAAGTTAATGTTACCTGTCATAATAAGTATCGAAGTTACAATTTCTTGTCATAATTAGTAATGAAGTTAGAGTTACCTGCCATAATAAGTATCGAAGTAACAGTTACTTTTCAAAATTAGTTTCGAAGTTACAGTTACCTGTCATAATTAGTATCGGAGTTACTGTTACCTGTATTAATTAGTATCGAAGTTACTGTTACCTGCCATAATTTTTTATCGAAATTAGAGTTACTTGTCATAATTAGTAACGAAGTTACAGTTACTTGTCATAATTAGTATCGACGTTACTGTTACCTGTCATAATTAGTATCATAGTTACAGTTACCTGCCATAATTTGTATCGAAATTACAGTTCATTGTCATAACTAGTATCAAAGTTACGGTTACCTGTCATAATTAGTATCGAAGGTATTGATACCTGCCATAATTTGTATCGAAATTACAGTTACTTGTCATAATTAGTAACGAAGTTACACTTACCTGTCATAATTTGTATCGAAATTACAGTTACTTGTCATAATTAGTAACGAAGGTACAGTTTCCTGTCATAAATAGTATCGAAGTTACTGTTACCTGACATAATTAGTATCGAAGTTACAGTTACCTGCCATAATTTGTATCGAAATTACTGGGACTTGTCTTAATTAGTAACGAAATTACAGTTACCTGCCATAATTAGTATCGAAATTAAAGTTACTTGTCATAATTAGTTACGAAGATACAGTTACCAGTCATAATTAGTATCGAAGTTACTGTTACCTACCATAATTTTTTATCAAAATTACTGTTACTTGTCATAATTAGTAACGAAGTTAGAGTTTCTTGTCATAATTAGTATCGAAGTTACAGTTACCTGTCATAATTTGGATCGAAGTTATAGTTGCTTGTCATAATTAGTATCGAAGTTACTGTTACCTGTCATAATTTGTATCTAAGTTACAGTTAGCTGCCATAATTTGTATTGAAATTACAGTTACTTGTCATAATTAGTAACGAAGTTACAGTTTCCTGCCAAAATTTGTATCGAAATTACAGTTACTTGTCATAATTAGTAACGAAGTTACAATTACCTGTCATAATTAGTATCGAAGTTACAGTTACTTGTCATTATTAGTATCGAAGTTACTGGTACTTGTCATAATTAGTATCGAAGTTACTGTTACCTGTCATAAATAGTATCGAAATTACAATTACCTGCCATAATTTGTATCGAAATTACAGTTATTTGTCATAATTAGTATCGAAGTTACAGTTACCTGTCATAATTAGTATCGAAGTTACAGTTACTTGTCATAATTAGTATCGAAGTTACAGTTACCTGTCATAATTAGTATCGAAGTTACAGTTACCTGCCATAATTTGTATCGAAATTACAGTTCCTTGAAAATTAGTATCGATGTTACAGTTACCTGCCATAATTTGTATCGAAATTACAGTAACTTTTCATAATTAGTAACGAAGTTACAGTTACCTGTCATAATTAGTATCGAAGTTACAGTTACTTGTCATAATTAGTATCGAAGTTACTGTTACCTGTCATAATTAGTATCGAAGTTACCGTTACCTGCCAAAATTTTTATCGAAATTACAATTACTTGTCATAATTAGTAACGAAGTTACAGTTACCTGTCATAATTAGTATCGAAGTTACAGTTACTTGTCATAATTAGTATCGAAGTTACTGTTACCTGTCCTAATTAGTATCGAAGTTACTGTTACCTGTCATAATTAGTATCGAAATTACAATTACCTACCATAATTTGTAACGAAATTACAGTTACTTGTCATAATTAGTAACGAAGTTACAGTTACCTGTCATAATTAGTATCGAAGTTACAGTTACTTGTCATAATTAGTACCGAAATTACTGATACCTGTCATAATTAGTATCGAAGTTACAGTTACCTGCCATAATTAGTATCGAAGTAACTGTTACCTGTCATAAATAGTATCGAAATTACAGTTACCTGCCATAATTTGTATCGAAATTAAAGTTACTTGTCATAATTAGTAACGAAGTTACAGTTACCTGCCATAATTAGTATCGAAGTTACAGTTACTTGTCATAATTAGTATCAAAGTTACTGTTACCTGTCATAATTAGTATCGAAGTTACAGTTACCTGCCAAAATTTTTATCGAAATTACAATTACTTGTCATAATTAGTATCGAAGTTACTGTTACTTGTCATAATTAATATCGAAGTTACTGTTACCTGTCACAATTAGTATCGAATTTACGGTTACTTGTCATAATTAGTATCGAAGTTACAGTCACTTGTCATAATTAGTATCGAAGTTACAGTTACCTGTCATAATTAGTATCGAAGTTACAGTTTCCTGTCATAATTAGTAATGAAGTTACAGTTACCAGTCATAATAAGTATCGAAGTTACAGTTACTTGTCATAATTAGTATCGAAGTTACAGTTACTTGACATAATTAGAAACGATGTTACAGTAACCTGTCATAATTAGAATCGAAGTTACGGTTACCTGTATTAATTAGTATCGAAGTTACAGTTACCTGCCATAATTTTTTATCAAAATTAGAGTTACTTGTCATAATTAGTAACGAAGTTACAGTTACTTGTCATAATTAGTATCGATGTTACTGTTACCTGTCATAATTAGTATCAAAGTTACAGTTACCTGTCATAATTTGTATCGAAATTACAGTTCCTTGTCATAATTAGTATCGAAGTTACAGTTACTGTCATAATTAGTATCGAAGGTACTGTTACCTGCCATAATTTGTAACGAAATTACAGTTACTTGTCATAGTTAGTAACGAAGTTACAGTTACCTGTCATAATTTGCATCGAAATTACAGTCACTTCTCATAATTAGTAACGAAGTTACAGTTACCTGCAATAATTAGTATCGAAATTACAGTTACTTGTCATAATTAGTAACGAAGTTGCAGTTACCTGTCATAATTAGCATCGAAGTTACTGTTACCTCTGATAATTAGTATCGAAGTTACAGTTAATTGCCATAATTTGTATCGAAGTTACAGTTACCTGCCATAATTTGTATCGCAATTACAGTTACTTGTCATAATTTGCATCGAAGTTACAGTTACCTGCCATAATTTGTATCGAAATTACAGTTGCATGTCATAATTAGTAACGAAGTTACAGTTACCTGTCATAATTAGTATCGAAGTTACAGTTACTTGTCATAATTAGTATCGAAGTTACTGTTACCTGTCATAATAAGTATCGAGGTTACAGTTACCTGCCAAAATTTGTATCGAAATTACAGTTACTTGTCATAATTAGTAACGAAGTTACAGTTACCTGTCATAATTAGTATGGAAGTTACTGTTCCTTGTCATAATTAGTATCGAAGTTACAGTTACCTGTCATAATTAGCATCGAAGGAACTGTTACTTGTCATAATTAGAAACGAAGTTACAGTTACCTGTCATAATTTGTATCGAAATTACAGTTAGTTGTCAAAATTAGTAACGAAGTTACAGTTTCCTGTCATAATTAGTATCGAAGTTACTGTTACCTGTCATAATTAGTATGGAAGTTACAGTTACCTGCCATAATTTGTATCGAAATTACAGGGACTTGGCATAATTAGTATCGAAGTTACAGTTACCTGCCAAAATTTGTATCGAAATTACAGTTACTTGTCATAATTATTAACGAAGTGACAGTTACCCGCCATAATTTGTATCGAAATTACAGTTCCTTGTCATAATTAGTATCGAAGTTACAGTTACCTGTCATAATAAGCATCGAAGGTACTGTTACTTGTCATAATTAGTATCGACGTTACTGTTACCTGTCATAATTAGTATTGAAGTTACAGTTACCTATCATAATTTTTTATCAAAATTACAGTTACATGTCATAACTAGTAACGAAGGTAGAGTTTCTTGTCATAATTAGTATCGACGTTACTGTTACCTGTCATAATTTGTATCGAAGTAATAGTTACTTGTCATAATTAGTATCGAAGTTACTGTCACCTGTCGTAATTAGTATCGAAGTTACAGTTACCTGTCATAATTTGTATCGAAATTACAGTTCCTTGCCATAATTAGTATCGAAGTTACAGTTACCTGTCATAATTAGTACCGAAGGTACTGTTACCTGCCATAATTTGTATCGAAATTACAGTTACTTGTCATAATTAGTAACGAAGTTACAGTTATCTGTCATAATTTGTATCGAAATTACAGTTACTTGTCATAATTAGTAACGAAGTTACAGTTTCCTGTCATAATTAGTATCGAAGTTACTGTTACCTGTCATAATTAGTATCGAAATTACAGTTACCTGACATAATTTGTATCGAAATTACAGGGACTTGTCATGATTAGTAACGAAGTTACAGTTACCTGCCATAATTAGTATCGGAATTAAAGTTACTTGTCATAATTAGTAACGAAGTTACTGTTACCTGTCATAATTAGTATCGAAGTTACTGTTACCTGTCATAATTAGTATTGAAGTTACAGTTACCTACCATTATTTTTTATCAAAATTACAGTTACTTGTCATAATTAGTAACGAAGTTAGAGTTTCTTGTCATAATTAGTATCGAAGTTACAGTTACCTGCCATAATTTGTGTCGAAATTACAGTTACTTGTCATAATTAGTAACGAAGTTACAGTTACCTGTCATAATTAGTATCGAAGTTACAGTTACCTGCCATAATTTGTGTAGAAATTACAGTTACTTGTCATAATTATTAACGAAGTTACAGTTACCTGTCATAATTAGAATCGACGTTACAGTTACCTGCCATAATTTGTATCGAAATTACAGTTACCTGTCATAATTAGTATCGAAGTTGCAGTTACTTGTCATAATTATTATCGAAGTGACAGTTACCTGCCATAATTTGTATCGAAATTACAGGGACTTGTCATAATTAGTAACGAAGTTACAGTTACCTGCCATAATAAGTATCGAAATTAAAGTTACTTGACATAATTAGTAACGAATTAACAGTAACCTGTCATAATTAGAATCGATGTTACAGTTACCTGCCATAATTTGTATCGAAATTACAGTTACTTTTCATAATTAGTAACGAAGTTACAGTTACCTGTCATAAATAGTATCGAAGTTACAGTTACTTGTCATAATTAGTATCGAAGTTACTGTTACCTGTCATAATTAGTATCGAAGTTACAGTTACTTGTCATAATTAGTATTGAAGTTACTGTTACTTGTCCTAATTAGTATCGAAGTTACTGTTACCTGTCATAATTAGTATCGAAATTACAATTACCTGCCATAATTTGTAACGAAATTACAGTTACTTGTCATAATTAGTAACGAAGTTACAGTTACCTGTAATAATTAGTATCGAAGTTACAGTTACTTGTCATAATTAGTACCGAAATTACTGATACCTGTCATAATTAGTATCGCAGTTACAGTTACCTGCCATAATTAGTATCGAAGTAACTGTTACCTGTCATAAATAGTATCGAAGTTACAGTTACCTGCCATAATTTGTATCGAAATTACAGTTACTTGTCATAATTAGTAACGAAGTTACAGTTACCTGCCATAATTAGTATCGAAGTTACAGTTACTTGTCATAATCAGTATCAAAGTTACTGTTACCTGTCATAATTAGTATCGAAGTTACAGTTACCTGCCAAAATTTGTATCGAAATTACAATTACTTGTCATAATTAGTATCGAAGTTACTGTTACTTGTCATAATTAATATCGAAGTTACTGATACCTGTCACAATTAGTAACGAATTTACGGTTACTTGTCATAATAAGTAACCACGTTACAGTTACATGTCATAATTAGTATCGAAGTCACAGTTTCCTGTCATAATTAGTATCGAAGTTACAGTTTCTTGTCATAATTAGTAATGAAGTTACAGTTACCAGTCATAATAAGTATCGAAGATACGGTTACCTGTATTAATTAGTATCGAAGTTACAGTTACCTGCCATAATTTTTTTTCAAAATTAGAGTTACTTGTCATAATAAGTAACGAAGTTACAGTTACTTGTCATAATTAGTATCGAAGTTACTGTTACCTGTCATAATTAGTATCAAAGTTACAGTTACCTGCCATAATTTGTATCGAAATTACAGTTCCTTGTCATAATTAGTATCGAAGTTACAGTTACCTGTCATAATTAGTATCGAAGGTACTGTTATCTGCCATAATTTGTAACCTAATTACAGTTACTTGTCATAATTAGTAACGAAGTTACAGTTTCCTGTCATAATTTGCATCGAAATTACAGTTACTTCTCATAATTAAAAACGAAGTTACAGTTACCTGCAATAATTGGTATCGAAATTACAGTTACTTGTCATAATTAGTAACGAAGTTGCAGTTACCTGCCATAATTTGTATCGAAATTACAGTTACTTTTCTTAATTTGTATCGAAGTTACAGTTACCTGCCATAATTTGTATCGAAATTACAGTTGCATGTCATAATTAGTAACGAAGTTACAGTTACCTGCCATAATTAGTATCGAAGTTACAGTTACTTGTCATAATTAGTATCGAAGTTACTGTTACCTGTCATAATTAGTATCGAGGTTACTGTTACCTGCCAAAATTTGTATCGAAATTACAGTTACTTGTCATAATTAGAAACGAAGTTACAGTTACCTGTCATAATTAGTATGGAAGTTACAGTTCCTTGTCATAATTAGTATCGAAGTTACAGTTACCTGTCATAATTAGCATCGAAGGAACTGTTACTTGTCATATTTAGTAACGAAGTTACAGTTACCTGTCATAATTCGTATCGAAATTACAGTTACATGTCAAAATTAGTAACGAAGTTACAGTTTCCTGTCATAATTAGTATCGAAGTTACTGTTACCTGTCATAATTAGTATGGAAGTTACAGTTACCTGCCATAATTTGTATCGAAATTACAGGGACTTGTCATAATAAGTAACGAAGTTACAGTTACCTGCCATAATAAGTATCGAAATTAAAGTTGCATGTCATAATTAGTAACGAAGTTACAGTTACCTGCCATAATTTGTATCGAAATTACAGTTGCATGTCATAATTAGTAACGAAGTTACAGTTACCTGCCATAATTAGTATCGAAGTTACAGTTACTTGTCATAATTAGTATCGAAGTTACTGTTACCTGTCATAATTAGTATCTAAGTTACAGTTACCTGCCATAATTTGTATTGAAATTACAGTTACTTGTCATAATTAGTAACGAAGTTACAGTTTCCTGTCATAATTAGTATCGAAGTTACAGTTACTTTTCATAATTAGTATCGAAGTTACTGTTACCTGTCATAATTAATATTGAAGTTACAGTTACCTACCATTATTTTTTATCAAAATTACAGTTACTTGTCATAATTAGTAACGAAGTTAGAGTTTCTTGTCATAATTAGTATCGAAGTTACAGTTACCTGCCATAATTTGTGTCGAAATTACAGTTACTTGTCATAATTAGTAACGAAGTTACAGTTACCTGTCATAATTAGTATCGAAGTTACAGTTACCTGCCATAATTTGTGTAGAAATTTCAGTTACCAGTCATAATTAGTATCGAAGTTACTGTTACCTACCATAATTTTTTATCAAAATTACTGTTACTTGTCATAATTAGTAACGAAGTTAGAGTTTCTTGTCATAATTAGTATCGATGTTACAGTTACCTGTCATAATTTGTATCGAAGTTATAGTTGCTTGTCATAATTAGTATCGAAGTTACTGTTACCTGTCATAATTTGTATCTAAGTTACAGTTACCTGCCATAATTTGTATTGAAATTACAGTTACTTGTCATAATTAGTAACGAAGTTACAGTTTCCTGTCATAATTAGTATCGAAGTTACAGTTACTTTTCATAATTAGTATCGAAGTTACTGTTACCTGTCATAATAAGTATCGAATTTACAGTTACCTGCCGAAATTTGTATCGAAATTACAGTTACTTGTCATAATTAGTAACGAAGTTACAATTACCTGTCATAATTAGTATCGAAGTTACAGTTACTTGTCATTATTAGTATCGAAGTTACTGGTACTTGTCATAATTAGTATCGAAGTTACTGTTACCTGTCATAAATAGTATCGAAATGACAATTGCCTGCCATAATTTGTATCGAAATTACAGTTATTTGTCATAATTAGTATCGAAGTTACAGTTACCTGTCATAATTAGTATCGAAGTTACAGTTACTTGTCATAATTAGTATCGAAGTTACAGTTACCTGTCATAATTAGTATCGAAGTTACAGTTACCTGCCATAATTTGTATCGAAATTACAGTTCCTTGAAAATTAGTATCGAAGTTACAGTTACCTGCCATAATTTGTATCGAAATTACAGTAACTTTTCATAATTAGTAACGAAGTTACAGTTACCTGTCATAATTAGTATCGAAGTTACAGTTACTTGTCATAATTAGTATCGAAGTTACTGTTACCTGTCATAAATAGTATCGAAATTACAATTGCCTGCCATAATTTGTATCGAAATTACAGTTATTTGTCATAATTAGTATCGAAGTTACAGTTACCTGTCATAATTAGTATCGAAGTTACAGTTACTTGTCATAATTTGTATCGAAGTTACAGTTACTTGTCATAATTAGTATCGAAGTTACTGTTACCTGTATTAATTAGTATCGAAGTTACTGTTACCTGTCATAATTAGTATCGAAATTACAATTACCTACCATAATTTGTAACGAAATTACAGTTACTTGTCATAATTAGTAACGAAGTTACAGTTACCTGTCATAATTAGTATCGAAGTTACAGTTACTTGTCATAATTAGTACCAAAATTACTGATACCTGTCATAATTAGTATCGAAGTTACAGTTACCTGCCATAATTAGTATCGAAGTAACTGTTACCTGTCATAAATAGTATCGAAATTACAGTTACCTGCCATAATTTGTATCGAAATTAAAGTTACTTGTCATAATTAGTAACGAAGTTACAGTTACCTGCCATAATTAGTATCGAAGTTACAGTTACTTGTCATAATTAGTATCAAAGTTACTGTTACCTGTCATAATTAGTATCGAAGTTACAGTTACCTGCCAAAATTTTTATCGAAATTACAATTACTTGTCATAATTAGTATCGAAGTTACTGTTACTTGTCATAATTAATATCGAAGTTACTGTTACCTGTCACAATTAGTATCGAATTTACGGTTACTTGTCATAATTAGTATCGAAGTTACAGTCACTTGTCATAATTAGTATCGAAGTTACAGTTACCTGTCATAATTAGTATCGAAGTTACAGTTTCTTGTCATAATTAGTAATGAAGTTACAGTTACCAGTCATAATAAGTATCGAAGTTACAGTTACTTGTCATAATTAGTATCGAAGTTACAGTTACTTGACATAATTAGAAACGATGTTACAGTAACCTGTCATAATTAGAATCGAAGTTACGGTTACCTGTATTAATTAGTATCGATGTTACTGTTACCTGTCATAATTAGTATCAAAGTTACAGTTACCTGTCATAATTTGTATCGAAATTACAGTTCCTTGTCATAATTAGTATCGAAGTTACAGTTACTGTCATAATTAGTATCGAAGGTACTGTTACCTGCCATAATTTGTAACGAAATTACAGTTACTTGTCATAGTTAGTAACGAAGTTACAGTTACCTGTCATAATTTGCATCGAAATTACAGTCACTTCTCATAATTAGTAACGAAGTTACAGTTACCTGCAATAATTAGTATCGAAATTACAGTTACTTGTCATAATTAGTAACGAAGTTGCAGTTACCTGTCATAATTAGCATCGAAGTTACTGTTACCTCTGATAATTAGTATCGAAGTTACAGTTAATTGCCATAATTTGTATCGAAGTTACAGTTACCTGCCATAATTTGTATCGCAATTACAGTTACTTGTCATAATTTGCATCGAAGTTACAGTTACCTGCCATAATTTGTATCGAAATTACAGTTGCATGTCATAATTAGTAACGAAGTTACAGTTACCTGTCATAATTAGTATCGAAGTTACAGTTACTTGTCATAATTAGTATCGAAGTTACTGTTACCTGTCATAATAAGTATCGAGGTTACTGTTACCTGCCAAAATTTTTATCGAAATTACAGTTACTTGTCATAATTAGTAACGAAGTTACAGTTACCTGTCATAATTAGTATGGAAGTTACTGTTCCTTGTCATAATTAGTATCGAAGTTACAGTTACCTGTCATAATTAGCATCGAAGGAACTGTCACTTGTCATAATTAGAAACGAAGTTACAGTTACCTGTCATAATTTGTATCGAAATTACAGTTAGTTGTCAAAATTAGTAACGAAGTTACAGTTTCCTGTCATAATTAGTATCGAAGTTACTGTTACCTGTCATAATTAGTATGGAAGTTACAGTTACCTATCATAATTTTTTATCAAAATTACAGTTACATGTCATAACTAGTAACGAAGGTAGAGTTTCTTGTCATAATTAGTATCGACGTTACTGTTACCTGTCATAATTTGTATCGAAGTAATAGTTACTTGTCATAATTAGTATCGAAGTTACTGTCACCTGTCGTAATTAGTATCGAAGTTACAGTTACCTGTCATAATTTGTATCGAAATTACAGTTCCTTGCCATAATTAGTATCGAAGTTACAGTTACCTGTCATAATTAGTACCGAAGGTACTGTTACCTGCCATAATTTGTATCGAAATTACAGTTACTTGTCATAATTAGTAACGAAGTTACAGTTATCTGTCATAATTTGTATCGAAATTACAGTTACTTGTCATAATTAGTAACGAAGTTACAGTTTCCTGTCATAATTAGTATCGAAGTTACTGTTACCTGTCATAATTAGTATCGAAATTACAGTTACCTGACATAATTTGTATCGAAATTACAGGGACTTGTCATAATTAGTAACGAAGTTACAGTTACCTGCCATAATTAGTATCGGAATTAAAGTTACTTGTCATAATTAGTAACGAAGTTACTGTTACCTGTCATAATTAGTATCGAAGTTACTGTTACCTGTCATAATTAGTATTGAAGTTACAGTTACCTACCATTATTTTTTATCAAAATTACAGTTACTTGTCATAATTAGTAACGAAGTTAGAGTTTCTTGTCATAATTAGTATCGAAGTTACAGTTACCTGCCATAATTTGTGTCGAAATTACAGTTACTTGTCATAATTAGTAACGAAGTTACAGTTACCTGTCATAATTAGTATCGAAGTTACAGTTACCTGCCATAATTTGTGTAGAAATTACAGTTACTTGTCATAATTATTAACGAAGTTACAGTTACCTGTCATAATTAGAATTGAAGTTACAGTTACCTGCCATAATTTGTATCGAAATTACAGTTACCTGTCATAATTAGTATCGAAGTTGCAGTTACTTGTCATAATTATTATCGAAGTGACAGTTACCTGCCATAATTTGTATCGAAATTACAGGGACTTGTCATAATTAGTAACGAAGTTACAGTTACCTGCCATAATAAGTATCGAAATTAAAGTTACTTGACATAATTAGTAACGAATTAACAGTAACCTGTCATAATTAGAATCGATGTTACAGTTACCTGCCATAATTTGTATCGAAATTACAGTTACTTTTCATAATTAGTAACGAAGTTACAGTTACCTGTCATAAATAGTATCGAAGTTACAGTTACTTGTCATAATTAGTATCGAAGTTACTGTTACCTGTCATAATTAGTATCGAAGTTAGAGTTACTTGTCATAATTAGTATTGAAATTACTGTTACTTGTCCTAATTAGTATCGAAGTTACTGTTACCTGTCATAATTAGTATCGAAATTACAATTACCTGCCATTATTTGTAACGAAATTACAGTTACTTGTCATAATTAGTAACGAAGTTACAGTTACCTGTAATAATTAGTATCGAAGTTACAGTTACTTGTCATAATTAGTACCGAAATTACTGATACCTGTCATAATTAGTATCGCAGTTACAGTTACCTGCCATAATTAGTATCGAAGTAACTGTTACCTGTCATAAATAGTATCGAAGTTACAGTTACCTGCCATAATTTGTATCGAAATTACAGTTACTTGTCATAATTAGTAACGAAGTTACAGTTACCTGCCATAATTAGTATCGAAGTTACAGTTACTTGTCATAATTAGTATCAAAGTTACTGTTACCTGTCATAATTAGTATCGAAGTTACAGTTACCTGCCAAAATTTGTATCGAAATTACAATTACTTGTCATAATTAGTATCGAAGTTACTGTTACTTGTCATAATCAATATCGAAGTTACTGATACCTGTCACAATTAGTAACGAATTTACGGTTACTTGTCATAATAAGTATCGACGTTACAGTTAAATGTCATAATTAGTATCGAAGTCACAGTTTCCTGTCATAATTAGTATCGAAGTTACAGTTTCTTGTCATAATTAGTAATGAAGTTACAGTTACCAGTCATAATAAGTATCGAAGATACGGTTACCTGTATTAATTAGTATCGAAGTTACAGTTACCTGCCATAATTTTTTTTCAAAATTAGAGTTACTTGTCATAATTAGTAACGAAGTTACAGTTACTTGTCATAATTAGTATCGAAGTTACTGTTACCTGTCATAATTAGTATCAAAGTTACAGTTACCTGCCATAATTTGTATCGAAATTACAGTTCCTTGTCATAATTAGTATCGAAGTTACAGTTACCTGTCATAATTAGTATCGAAGGTACTGTTATCTGCCATAATTTGTAACGAAATTACAGTTACTTGTCATAATTAGTAACGAAGTTACAGTTACCTGTCATAATTTGCATCGAAATTACAGTTACTTCTCATAATTAGAAACGAAGTTACAGTTACCTGCAATAATTGGTATCGAAATTACAGTTACTTGTCATAATTAGTAACGAAGTTGCAGTTACCTGCCATAATTTGTATCGAAATTACAGTTACTTGTCATAATTTGTATCGAAGTTACAGTTACCTGCCATAATTTGTATCGAAATTACAGTTGCATGTCATAATTAGTAACGAAGTTACAGTTACCTGCCATAATTAGTATCGAAGTTACAGTTACTTGTCATAATTAGTATCGAAGTTACTGTTACCTGTCATAATTAGTATCGAGGTTACAGTTACCTGCCAAAATTTGTATCGAAATTACAGTTACTTGTCATAATTAGAAACGAAATTACAGTTACCTGTCATAATTAGTATGGAAGTTACAGTTCCTTGTCATAATTAGTATCGAAGTTACAGTTACCTGTCATAATTAGCATCGAAGGAACTGTTACTTGTCATATTTAGTAACGAAGTTACAGTTACCTGTCATAATTTGTATCGAAATTACAGTTACATGTCAAAATTAGTAACGAAGTTACAGTTACCTGCCATAATTTGTATCGAAATTACAGTTGCATGTCATAATTAGTAACGAAGTTACAGTTACCTGCCATAATTAGTATCGAAGTTACAGTTACTTGTCATAATTAGTATCGAAGTTACTGTTACCTGTCATAATTAGTATCGAGGTTACAGTTACCTGCCAAAATTTGTATCGAAATTACAGTTACTTGTCATAATTAGTAACGAAGTGACAGTTACCTGCCATAATTTGTATCGAAATTACAGTTCCTTGTCATAATTAGCATCGAAGTTACAGTTACCTGTCATAATAAGCATCGAAGGTACTGTTACTTGTCATAATTAGTATCGACGGTACTGTTACCTGTCATAATTAGTATTGAAGTTACAGTTACCTACCATAATTTTTTGTCAAAATTACAGTTACATGTCATAACTAGTAACGAAGGTAGAGTTTCTTGTCATAATTAGTATCGACGTTACTGTTACCTGTCATAATTTGTATCGAAGTAATAGTTACTTGTCATAATTAGTAACGAAGTTACTGTCACCTGTCGTAATTAGTATCGAAGTTACAGTTACCTGCCATAATTTGTATCGAAATTACAGTTCCTTGCCATAATTAGTATCGAAGTTACAGTTACCTGTCATAATTAGTACCGAAGGTACTGTTACCTGCCATAATTTGTATCGAAATTACAGTTACTTGTCATAATTAGTAACGAAGTTAAAGTTTCCTGTCATAATTAGTATCGAAGTTACTGTTACCTGTCATAATTAGTATCGAAATTACAGTTACCTGACATAATTTGTATCGAAATTACAGGGACTTGTCATAATAAGTAACGAAGTTACAGTTACCTCCCATAATAAGTATCGGAATTAAAGTTACTTGTCATAATTATTAACGAAGTTACAGTTACCTGTCATAATTAGAATCGAAGTTACAGTTACCTGCCATAATTTGTATCGAAATTACAGTTACCTGTCATAATTAGTATCGAAGTTGCAGTTACTTGTCATAATTATTATCGAAGATACAGTTACCTGCCATAATTTGTATCGAAATTACAGGGACTTGTCATAATTAGTAACAAAGTTACAGTTACCTGCCATAATAAGTATCGAAATTAAAGTTACTTGACATAATTAGTAACGATGTTACAGGAACCTGTCATAATTAGAATCGATGTTACAGTTACCTGCCATAATGTGTATCGAAATTACAGTTACTTTTCATAATTAGTAACGAAGTTACAGTTACCTGTCATAAATAGTATCGAAGTTACAGTTACTTGTCATAATTAGTATCGAAGTTACTGTTACCTGTCATAATTAGTATCGAAGTTACAGTTACTTGTCATAATTAGTATCGAAGTTACTGTTACTTGTCCTAATTAGTATCGAAGTTACTGTTACCTGTCATAATTAGTATCGAAATTACAATTACCTGCCATAATTTGTAACGAAATTACAGTTACTTGTCATAATTAGTAACGAAGTTACAGTTACCTGTAATAATTAGCATCGATGTTACAGTTACTTGTCATAATTAGTACCGAAATTACTGATACCTGTCATAATTAGTATCACAGTTACAGTTACCTGCCATAATTAGTATCGAAGTAACTGTTACCTGTCATAAATAGTATCGAAGTTACAGTTACCTGCCATAATTTGTATCGAAATTACAGTTACTTGTCATAATTAGTAACGAAGTTACAGTTACCTGCCATAATTAGTATCGAAGTTACAGTTACTTGTCATAATTAGTATCAAAGTTACTGTTACCTGTCATAATTAGTATCGAAGTTACAGTTACCTGCCAAAATTTGTATCGAAATTACAATTACTTGTCATATTTAGTATCGAAGTTACTGTTACTTGTCATAATTAATATCGAAGTTACTGATACCTGTCACAATTAGTAACGAATTTACGGTTACTTCTCATAATAAGTATCGACGTTACAGTTACATGTCATAATTAGTATCGATGTTACAGTTACCTGTCATAATTAGTATCGAAGTTACAGTTTCTTGTCATAATTAGTAATGAAGTTACAGTTACCAGTCATAATAAGTATCGAAGATACGGTTACCTGTATTAATAAGTATCGAAGTTACAGTTACCTGCCATAATTTTTTATCAAAATTAGAGTTACTTGTCATAATTAGTAACGAAGTTACAGTTACTTGTCATAATTAGTATCGAAGTTACTGTTACCTGTCATAATTAGTATCAAAGTTACAGTTACCTGCCATAATTTGTATCGAAATTACAGTTCCTTGTCATAATTAGTATCGAAGTTACAGTTACCTGTCATAATTAGTATCGAAGGTACTGTTATCTGCCATAATTTGTAACGAAATTACAGTTACTTGTCATAATTAGTAACGAAGTTACAGTGACCTGTCATAATTTGCATCGAAATTACAGTTACTTCTCATAATTAGAAACGAAGTTACAGTTACCTGCAATAATTGGTATCGAAATTACAGTTACATGTCATAATTAGTAACGAAGTTGCAGTTACCTGCCATAATTTGTATCGAAATTACAGTTACTTGTCATAATTTGTATCGAAGTTACAGTTACCTGCCATAATTTGTATCGAAATTACAGTGTCATGTCATAATTAGTAACCAAGTTACAGTTACCTGCCATAATTAGTATCGAAGTTACAGTTACTTGTCATAATTAGTATCGAAGTTACTGTTACCTGTCATAATTAGTATCGAGGTTACAGTTACCTGCCAAATTTGTATCGAAATTACAGTTACTTGTCATAATTAGAAACGAAGTTACAGTTACCTGTCATAATTAGTATGGAAGTTACAGTTCCTTGTCATAATAAGTATCGAAGTTACAGTTACCTGTCATAATTAGCATCGAAGGAACTGTTACTTGTCATATTTAGTAACGAAGTTACAGTTAACTGTCATAATTTGTATCGAAATTACAGTTACTTGTCAAAATTAGTAACGAAGTTACAGTTTCCTGTCATAATTAGTATCGAAGTTACTGTTACCTGTCATAATTAGTATGGAAGTTACAGTTACCTGCCATAATTTGTATCGAAATTACAGGGACTTGTCATAATTAGTATCGAAGTTACAGTTACCTGCCAAAATTTGTATCGAAATTACAGTTACTTGTCATAATTAGTAACGAAGTGACAGTTACCTGCCAGCATTTGTATCGAAATTACAGTTCTTTGTCATAATTAGTATCGAAGTTACAGTTACCTGTCATAATAAGCATCGAAGGTACTGTTACTTGTCATAATTAGTATCGACGTTACTGTTACCTGTCATAATTAGTATTGAAGTTACAGTTACCTACCATAATTTTTTATCAAAATTACTGTTACATGTCATAACTAGTAACGAAGGTAGAGTTTCTTGTCATAATTAGTATCGACGTTACTGTTACCTGTCGTAATTAGTATCGAAGTTACAGTTACCTGCCATAATTTGTATCGAAATTACAGTTCCTTGCCATAATAAGTATCGAAGTTACAGTTACCTGTCATAATTAGTACCGAAGGTACTGTTACCTGCCATAATTTGTATCGAAATTACAGTTACTTGTCATAATTAGTAACGAAGTTACAGTTATCTGTCTTAATTTGTATCGAAAATACAGTTACTTGTCATAATTAGTAACGAAGTTAAAGTTTCCTGTCATAATCAGTGTCGAAGTTACTGTTACCTGTCATAATTAGTATCGAAATTACAGTTACCTGACATAATTTGTATCGAAATTACAGGGACTTGTCATAATTAGTAACGAAGTTACAGTTCCTGCCATAATAAGTATCGGAATTAAAGTTACTTGTCATAATTAGTAACGAAGTTACTCTTACCTGTCATAATTAGTATCGAAGTTACTGTTACCTGTCATAATTAGTATTGAAGTTACAGTTGCCTACCATTATTTTTTATCAAAATTACAGTTACTTGTCATAATTAGTAACGAAGTTAGAGTTTCTTGTCATAATTAGTATCGAAGTTACAGTTACCTGCCATAATTTGTGTCGAAATTACAGTTACTTGTCATAATTAGTAACGAAGTTACAGTTACCTGTCATAATTAGTATCGAAGTTACAGTTACCTGCCATAATTTGTGTAGAAATTACAGTTACTTGTCATAATTATTAACGAAGTTACAGTTACCTGTCATAATTAGAATCGATGTTACAGTTACCTGCCATAATTTGTATCGAAATTACAGTTACCTGTCATAAGTAGTATCGAAGTTGCAGTTACTTGTCATAATTATTATGGAAGTTACAGTTACCTGCCATAATTTGTATCGAAATTACAGGGACTTGTCATAATTAGTAACGAAGTTACAGTTACCTGCCATAATAAGTATCGAAATTAAAGTTACTTGACATAATTAGTAACGATGTTACAGTAACCTGTCATAATAAGAATCGATGTTACAGTTACCTGCCATAATTTGTATCGAAATTACAGTTACTTTTCATAATTAGTAACGAAGTTACAGTTACTTCTCATAAATAGTATCGAAGTTACAGTTACTTGTCATAATTAGTATCGAAGTTACTGTTACCTGTCATAATTAGTATCGAAGTTACAGTTACTTGTCATAATTAGTATCGAAGTTACTGTTACTTGTCCTAATTAGTATCGAAGTTACTGTTACCTGTCATAATTAGTATCGAAATTACAATTACCTGCCATAATTTGTAACGAAATTACAATTACTTGTCATAATTAGTAACGAAGTTACAGTTACCTGTAATGATTAGTATCGAAGTTACAGTTACTTGTCATAATTAGTACCGAAATTACTGATACCTGTCATAATTAGTATCGCAGTTACAGTTACCTGCCATAATTAGTATCGAAGTAACTGTTACCTGTCATAAATAGTATCGAAGTTACAGTTACCTGCCATAATTTGTATCGAAATTACAGTTACTTGTCATAATTTGTAACGAAGTTACTGTTACCTGCCATAATTAGTATCGAAGTTACAGTTACTTGTCATAATTAGTATCAAAGTTACTGTTACCTGTCATAATTAGTATCGAAGTTACAGTTACCTGCCAAAATTTGTATCGAAATTACAATTACTTGTCATAATTAGTATCGAAGTTACTGTTACTTGTCATAATTAATATCGAAGTTACTGACACCTGTCACAATTAGTATCGAATTTACGGTTACTTGTCATAATAAGTATCGACGTTACAGTTACTTGTCATAATTAGTATCGAAGTTACAGTTACCTGTCATAATTAGTATCGAAGTTACAGTTTCTTGTCATAATTAGTAATGAAGTTACAGTTACCAGTCATAATAAGTATCGAAGGTACGGTTACCTGTATTAATTAGTATCTAAGTTACAGTTACCTGCCATAATTTTTTATCAAAATTAGAGTTACTTGTCATAATTAGTAACGAAGTTACAGTTACTTGTCATAATTAGTATCGAAGTTACTGTTACCTGTCATAATTAGTATCAAAGTTACAGTTACCTGCCATAATTTGTATCGAAATTACAGTTCCTTGTCATAATTAGTATCGAAGTTACAGTTACCTGTCATAATTAGTATCGAAGGTACTGTTATCTGCCATAATTTGTAACGAAATTACAGTTACTTGTCATAATTAGTAACGAAGTTACAGTTACCTGTCATAATTTGCATCGAAATTACAGTTACTTCTCATAATTAGAAACGAAGTTACAGTTACCTGCAATAATTGGTATCGAAATTACAGTTACTTGTCATAATTAGTAACGAAGTTGCAGTTACCTGCCATAATTTGTATCGAAATTACAGTTACTTGTCATAATTTGTATCGAAGTTACAGTTACCTGCCATAATTTGTATCGAAATTACAGTTGCATGTCATAATTAGTAACGAAGTTACAGTTACCTGCCATAATTAGTATCGAAGTTACAGTTACTTGTCATAATTAGTATCGAAGTTACTGTTACCTGTCATAATTAGTATCGAGGTTACAGTTACCTGCCAAAATTTGTATCGAAATTACAGTTACTTGTCATAATTAGAAACGAAGTTACAGTTACCTGTCATAATTAGTATGGAAGTTACAGTTCCTTGTCATTATTAGTATCGAAGTTACAGTTACCTGTCATAATTAGCATCGAAGGAACTGTTACTTGTCATATTTAGTAACGAAGTTACAGTTACCTGTCATAATTTGTATCGAAATTACAGTTACTTTTCAAAATTAGTAACGAAGTTACAGTTTCCTGTCATAATTAGTATCGAAGTTACTGTTACCTGTCATAATTAGTATGGATGTTACAGTTACCTGCCATCATTTGTATCGAAATTACAGGGACTTGTCATAATTAGCATCGAAGGAACTGTTACTTGTCCTAATTAGTATCGAAGTTACAGTTACCTGTCATAATTAGCATCGAAGGTACTGTTACTTGTCATAATTAGTATCGATGTTACTGTTACCTGTCATAATTAGTATTGAAGTTACAGTTACCTACCATAATTTTTTATCAAAATTACAGTTACTTGTCATAATTAGTAACGAAGTTAGAGTTTCTTCTCACAATTAGTATCGAAGTTACAGTTACCCGTCATCATTTTTATCGAAGTTATATTTACTTGTCATAATTTGTATCGAAATTACTGTTACTTGTCATAATTAGTAACGAAGTTACAGTTACCTGTCATAATTAGTATCGAAGTTACAGTTACCTGCCATAATTAGTATCGAAATTACAGTTACCTGTCATAAGTATTATCGAAGTTACAGTTACTTGTCATAATTAGTATCGAAGTTACAGTTAACTGCCATAATTTGTATCGAAATTACAGGGACTTGTCATAATTAGTAACGATGTTACAGTTACCTGCCATAATAAGTATCGAAATTAAAGTTATTTGTCATAATTAGTAACGAAGTTACAGTTACCTGTCATAATAAGTATCGAAGTTACTCTTACCTGTCATAATTAGTATTGAAGTTACAGTTACCTACCATAATTTTTTATCAAAATTACAGTTACATGTCATAATTAGTAACGAAGGTAGAGTTTCTTGTCATAATTAGTATCGAAGTTACTGTTACCTGTCATAATTTGTATCGAAGTAATAGTTACTTGTCATAATTAGTATCGAAGTTACTGTCACCTGTCATAATTAGTATCGAAGTTACAGTTACCTGCCATAATTTGTGTAGAAATTACAGTTACTTGTCATAATTATTAACGAAGTTACAGTTACCTGTCATAATTAGAATCGAAGTTACAGTTACCTGCCATAATTTGTATCGAAATTACAGTTACCTGTCATAATTAGTATCGAAGTTGCAGTTACTTGTCATAATTATTATCGAAGTTACAGTTACCTGCCATAATTTGTATCGAAATTACAGGGACTTGTCATAATTAGTAACGAAGTTACAGTTACCTGCCATAATAAGTATCGAAATTAAAGTTACTTGACATAATTAGTAACGTTGTTACAGTAACCTGTCATAATTAGAATCGATGTTACAGTTACCTGCCATAATTTGTATCGAAATTACAGTTACTTTTCATAATTAGTAACGAAGTTACAGTTACCTGTCATAAATAGTATCGAAGTTACAGTTACTTGTCATAATTAGTATCGAAGTTACTGTTACCTGTCATAATTAGTATCGAAGTTACAGTTTCTTGTCATAATTAGTAATGAAGTTACAGTTACCAGTCATAATAAGTATCGAAGGTACGGTTACCTGTATTAATTAGTATCTAAGTTACAGTTACCTGCCATAATTTTTTATCAAAATTAGAGTTACTTGTCATAATTAGTAACGAAGTTACAGTTACTTGTCATAATTAGTATCGAAGTTACTGTTACCTGTCATAATTAGTATCAAAGTTACAGTTACCTGCCATAATTTGTATCGAAATTACAGTTCCTTGTCATAATTAGTATCGAAGTTACAGTTACCTGTCATAATTAGTATCGAAGGTACTGTTATCTGCCATAATTTGTAACGAAATTACAGTTACTTGTCATAATTAGTAACGAAGTTACAGTTACCTGTCATAATTTGCATCGAAATTACAGTTACTTCTCATAATTAGAAACGAAGTTACAGTTACCTGCAATAATTGGTATCGAAATTACAGTTACTTGTCATAATTAGTAACGAAGTTGCAGTTACCTGCCATAATTTGTATCGAAATTACAGTTACTTGTCATAATTTGTATCGAAGTTACAGTTACCTGCCATAATTTGTATCGAAATTACAGTTGCATGTCATAATTAGTAACGAAGTTACAGTTACCTGCCATAATTAGTATCGAAGTTACAGTTACTTGTCATAATTAGTATCGAAGTTACTGTTACCTGTCATAATTAGTATCGAGGTTACAGTTACCTGCCAAAATTTGTATCGAAATTACAGTTACTTGTCATAATTAGAAACGAAGTTACAGTTACCTGTCATAATTAGTATGGAAGTTACAGTTCCTTGTCATTATTAGTATCGAAGTTACAGTTACCTGTCATAATTAGCATCGAAGGAACTGTTACTTGTCATATTTAGTAACGAAGTTACAGTTACCTGTCATAATTTGTATCGAAATTACAGTTACTTTTCAAAATTAGTAACGAAGTTACAGTTTCCTGTCATAATTAGTATCGAAGTTACTGTTACCTGTCATAATTAGTATGGATGTTACAGTTACCTGCCATAATTTGTATCGAAATTACAGGGACTTGTCATAATTAGCATCGAAGGAACTGTTACTTGTCCTAATTAGTATCGAAGTTACAGTTACCTGTCATAATTAGCATCGAAGGTACTGTTACTTGTCATAATTAGTATCGATGTTACTGTTACCTGTCATAATTAGTATTGATGTTACAGTTACCTAACATAATTTTTTATCAAAATTACAGTTACTTGTCATAATTAGTAACGAAGTTAGAGTTTCTTCTCACAATTAGTATCGAAGTTACAGTTAACTGTCATCATTTTTATCGAAGTTATATTTACTTGTCATAATTAGTATCGAAGTTACTGTTACCTGTCATAAATTGTATCGAAGTTACAGTTACCTGCCATAATTTGTATCGAAATTACTGTTACTTGTCATAATTAGTAACGAAGTTACAGTTACCTGTCATAATTAGTATCGAAGTTACAGTTACCTGCCATAATTAGTATCGAAATTACAGTTACCTGTCATAACTATTATCGAAGTTACAGTTACTTGTCATAATTAGTATCGAAGTTACAGTTAACTGCCATAATTTGTATCGAAATTACAGGGACTTGTCATAATTAGTAACGATGTTACAGTTACCTGCCATAATAAGTATCGAAATTAAAGTTATTTGTCATAATTATTAACGAAGTTACAGTTACCTGTCATAATAAGTATCGAAGTTACTCTTACCTGTCATAATTAGTATTGAAGTTACAGTTACCTACCATAATTTTTTATCAAAATTACAGTTACATGTCATAATTAGTAACGAAGGTAGAGTTTCTTGTCATAATTAGTATCGAAGTTACTGTTACCTGTCATAATTTGTATCGAAGTAATAGTTACTTGTCATAATTAGTATCGAAGTTACTGTCACCTGTCATAATTAGTATCGAAGTTACAGTTACCTGCCATAATTTGTGTAGAAATTACAGTTACTTGTCATAATTATTAACGAAGTTACAGTTACCTGTCATAATTAGAATCGAAGTTACAGTTACCTGCCATAATTTGTATCGAAATTACAGTTACCTGTCATAATTAGTATCGAAGTTGCAGTTACTTGTCATAATTATTAACGAAGTTACAGTTACCTGCCATAATTTGTATCGAAATTACAGGGACTTGTCATAATTAGTAACGAAGTTACAGTTACCTGCCATAATAAGTATCGAAATTAAAGTTACTTGACATAATTAGTAACGTTGTTACAGTAACCTGTCATAATTAGAATCGATGTTACAGTTACCTGCCATAATTTGTATCGAAATTACAGTTACTTTTCATAATTAGTAACGAAGTTACAGTTACCTGTCATAAATAGTATCGAAGTTACAGTTACTTGTCATAATTAGTATTGAAGTTACTGTTACCTGTCATAATTAGTATCGAAGTTACAGTTACTTGTCATAATTAGTATCGAAGTTACTGTTACTTGTCCTAATTAGTATCGAAGTTACTGTTACCTGTCATAATTAGTATCGAAATTACAATTACCTGCCATAATTTGTAACGAAATTACAGTTACTTGTCATAATTAGTAACGAAGTTACAGTTACCTGTAATAATTAGTATCGAAGTTACAGTTACTTGTCATAATTAGTACCGAAATAACTGATACCTGTCATAATTAGTATCGCAGTTACAGTTACCTGCCATAATTAGTATCGAAGTAACTGTTACCTGTCATAAATAGTATCGAAGTTACAGTTACCTGCCATAATTTGTATCGAAATTACAGTTACTTGTCATAATTAGTAACGAAGTTACAGTTACCTGCCATAATTAGTATCGAAGTTACAGTTACTTGTCATAATTAGTATCAAAGTTACTGTTACCTGTCATAATTAGTATCGAAGTTACAGTTACCTGCCAAAATTTGTACCGAAATTACAATTACTTGTCATAATTAGTATCGAAGTTACTGTTACTTGTCATAATTAATATCGAAGTTACTGATACCTGTCACAATTATATCGAATTTACGGTTACTTGTCATAATAAGTATCGACGTTACAGTTACTTGTCATAATTAGTATCGAAGTTACAGTTACCTATCATAATTAGTATCGAAGTTACAGTTTCTTGTCATAATTAGTAATGAAGTTACAGTTACCAGTCATAATAAGTATCGAAGATAGGGTTACCTGTATTAATTAGTATCGAAGTTACAGTTACCTGCCATAATTTTGTATCAAAATTAGAGTTACTTGTCATAATTAGTAACGAAGTTACAGTTACTTGTCATAATTAGTATCGAAGTTACTGTTACCTGTCATAATTAGTATCAAAGTTACAGTTACCTGCCATAATTTGTATCGAAATTACAGTTCCTTGTCATAATTAGTATCGAAGTTACAGTTACCTGTCATAATTAGTATTGAAGGTACTGTTATCTGCCATAATTTGTAACGAAATTACAGTTACTTGTCATAATTAGTAACGAAGTTACAGTTACCTGTCATAATTTGCATCGAAATTACAGTTACTTCACATAATTAGAAACGAAGTTACAGTTACCTGCAATAATTGGTATCGAAATTACAGTTACTTGTCATAATTAGTAACGAAGTCGCAGTTACCTGCCATAATTTGTATCGAAATTACAGTTACTTGTCATAATTTGTATCGAAGTTACAGTTACCTGCCATAATTTGTATCGAAATTACAGTTGCATGTCATAATTAGTAACGAAGTTACAGTTACCTGCCATAATTAGTATCGAAGTTACAGTTACTTGTCATAATTAGTATCGAAGTTACTGTTACCTGTCATAATTAGTATCGAGGTTACAGTTACCTGCCAAAATTTGTATCGAAATTACAGTTACTTGTCATAATTAGAAACGAAGTTACAGTTACCTGTCATAATTAGTATGGAAGTTACAGTTCCTTGTCATAATTAGTATCGAAGTTACAGTTACCTGTCATAATTAGCATCGAAGGAACTGTTACTTGTCTTATTTAGTAACGAAGTTACAGTTACCTGTCATAATTTGTATCGAAATTACAGTTACTTGTCAAAATTAGTAACGAAGTTACAGTTTCCTGTCATAATTAGTATCGAAGTTACTGTTACCTGTCATAATTAGTATGGAAGTTACAGTTACCTGCCATAATTTGTATCGAAATTACAGGGACTTTTCATAATTAGTATCGAAGTTACAGTTACCTGCCAAAATTTGTATCGAAATTACAGTTACTTGTCATAATTAGTAACGAAGTGACAGTTACCTGCCATAATTTGTATCGAAATTACAGTTCCTTGTCATAATTAGTATCGAAGTTACAGTTACCTGTCATAATATGCATCGAAGGTACTGTTACTTGTCATAATTAGTATCGACGTTACTGTTACCTGTCATAATTAATATTGATGTTACAGTTACCTACCATAATTTTTTATCAAAATTACAGTTACATGTCATAACTAGTAACGAAGGTAGAGTTTCTTGTCATAATTAGTATCGACGTTACTGTTACCTGTCATAATTTGTATCGAAGTAATAGTTACTTGTCATAATTAGTAACGAAGTTACTGTCACCTGTCGTAATTAGTATCGAAGTTACAGTTTCCTGCCATAATTTGTATCGAAATTACAGTTCCTTGCCATAATTAGTATCGAAGTTACAGTTACCTGTCATAATTAGTACCGAAGGTACTGTTACCTGCCATAATTTGTATCGAAATTACAGTTACTTGTCATAATTAGTAACGAAGTTACAGTTATCTGTCTTAATTTGTATCGAAATTACAGTTACTTGTCATAATTAGTAACGAAGTTACAGTTATCTGTCTTAATTTGTATCGAAATTACAGTTACTTGTCATAATTAGTAACGAAGTTACAGTTACCTGCCATAATAAGTATCGGAATTGAAGTTACTTGTCATAATTAGTAACGAAGTTACTGTTACCTGTCATAATTAGTATCGAAGTTACTGTTACCTGTCATAATTAGTATTGAAGTTACAGTTACCTACCATTATTTTTTATCAAAATTACAGTTACTTGTCATAATTAGTAACGAAGTTAGAGTTTCTTGTCATAATTAGTATCGAAGTTACAGTTACCTGCCATAATAAGTATCGAAATTAATGTTACTTGACATAATTAGTAACGATGTTACAGTAACCTATCATAATTAGAATCGATGTTACAGTTACCTGCCATAATTAGTATTGATGTTACAGTTACCTACCATAATTTTTTATCAAAATTACAGTTACATGTCATAACTAGTAACGAAGGTAGAGTTTCTTGTCATAATTAGTATCGACGTTACTGTTACCTGTCATAATTTGTATCGAAGTAATAGTTACTTGTCATAATTAGTAACGAAGTTACTGTCACCTGTCGTAATTAGTATCGAAGTTACAGTTTCCTGCCATAATTTGTATCGAAATTACAGTTCCTTGCCATAATTAGTATCGAAGTTACAGTTACCTGTCATAATTAGTACCGAAGGTACTGTTACCTGCCATAATTTGTGTCGAAATTACAGTTACTTGTCATAATTAGTAACGAAGTTACAGTTACCTGTCATAATTAGTATCGAAGTTTCAGTTACCTGCCATAATTTGTGTAGAAATTACAGTTACTTGTCATAATTAGTAACGAAGTTACAGTTACCTGCCATAATTAGTATCGAAGTTACAGTTACTTGTCATAATTAGTATCAAAGTTACTGATACCTGTCATAATTAGTATCGAAGTTACAGTTACCTGCCAAAATTTGTATCGAAATTACAATTACTTGTCATAATTAGTATCGAAGTTACTGTTACTTGTCATAATTAATATCGAAGTTACTGATACCTGTCACAATTAGTATCGAATTTACGGTTACTTGTCATAATAAGTATCGACGTTACAGTTACTTGTCATAATTAGTATCGAAGTTACAGTTACCTATCATAATTAGTATCGAAGTTACAGTTTCTTGTCATAATTAGTAATGTAGTTACAGTTACCAGTCATAATAAGTATCGAAGATAGGGTTACCTGTATTAATTAGTATCGAAGTTACAGTTACCTGCCATAATTTTTTATCAAAATTAGAGTTACTTGTCATAATTAGTAACGAAGTTACAGTTACTTGTCATAATTAGTATCGAAGTTACTGTTACCTGTCATAATTAGTATCAAAATTACAGTTACCTGCCATAATTTGTATCGAAATTACAGTTCCTTGTCATAATTAGTATCGAAGTTACAGTTACCTGTCATAATTAGTATCGAAGGTACTGTTATCTGCCATAATTTGTAACGAAATTACAGTTACTTGTCATAATTAGTAACGAAGTTACAGTTACCTGTCATAATTTGCATCGAAATTACAGTTACTTCTCATAATTAGAAACGAAGTTACAGTTACCTGCAATAATTGGTATCGAAATTACAGTTACTTGTCATAATTAGTAACGAAGTTGCAGTTACCTGCCATAATTTGTATCGAAATTACAGTTCCTTGTCATAATTTGTATCGAAGTTACAGTTACCTGCCATAATTTGTATCGAAATTACAGTTGCATGTCATAATTAGTAACGAAGTTACAGTTACCTGCCATAATTAGTATCGAAGTTACAGTTACTTGTCATAATTAGTATCGAAGTTACTGTTACCTGTCATAATTAGTATCGAGGTTACAGTTACCTGCCAAAATTTGTATCGAAATTACAGTTACTTGTCATAATTAGAAACGAAGTTACAGTTACCTGTCATAATTAGTATGGAAGTTACAGTTCCTTGTCATAATTAGTATTGAAGTTACAGTTACCTGTCATAATTAGCATCGAAGGAACTGTTACTTGTCATATTTAGTAACGAAGTTACTGTTACCTGTCATAATTTGTATCGAAATTACAGTTACTTGTCAAAATTAGTAACGAAGTTACAGTTTCCTGTCATAATTAGTATCGAAAATACTGTTACCTGTCATAATTAGTATGGAAGTTACAGTAACCTGCCATAATTTGTATCGAAATTACAGGGACTTTTCATAATTAGTATCGAAGTTACAGTTACCTGCCAAAATTTGTATCGAAATTACAGTTACTTGTCATAATTAGTAACGAAGTGGCAGTTACCTGCCATAATTTGTATCGAAATTACAGTTCCTTGTCATAATTAGTATCGAAGTTACAGTTACCTGTCATAATAAGCATCGAAGGTACTGTTACTTGTCATAATTAGTATCGACGTTACTGTTACCTGTCATAATTAGTATTGCAGTTACAGTTACCTACCATAATTTTTTATCAAAATTACAGTTATATGTCATAACTAGTAACGAAGGTAGAGTTTCTTGTCATAATTAGTATCGACGTTACTGTTACCTGTCATAATTTGTATCGAAGTAATAGTTACTTGTCATAATTAGTAACGAAGTTACTGTCACCTGTCGTAATTAGTATCGAAGTTACAGTTACCTGCCATAATTTGTATCGAAATTACAGTTCCTTGCCATAATTAGTATCGAAGTTACAGTTACCTGTCATAATTAGTACCGAAGGTACTGTTACCTGCCATAATTTGTATCGAAATTACAGTTACTTGTCATAATTAGTAACGAAGTTACAGTTATCTGTCTTAATTTGTATCGAAATTACAGTTACTTGTCATAATTAGTAACGAAGTTACAGTTATCTGTCTTAATTTGTATCGAAATTACAGTTACTTGTCATAATTAGTAACGAAGTTACAGTTACCTGCCATAATAAGTATCGGAATTAAAGTTACTTGTCATAATTAGTAACGAAGTTACTGTTACCTGTCATAATTAGTATCGAAGTTACTGTTACCTGTCATAATTAGTATTGAAGTTACAGTTACCTACCATTATTTTTTATCAAAATTACAGTTACTTGTCATAATTAGTAACGAAGTTAGAGTTTCTTGTCATAATTAGTATCGAAGTTACAGTTACCTGCCATAATTTGTGTCGAAATTACAGTTACTTGTCATAATTAGTAACGAAGTTACAGTTACCTGTCATAATTAGTATCGAAGTTACAGTTACCTGCCATAATTTGTGTAGAAATTACAGTTACTTGTCATAATTATTAACGAAGTTACAGTTACCTGTCATAATTAGAATCGAAGTTACAGTTACCTGCCATAATTTGTATCGAGATTACAGTTACCTGTCATAATTAGTATCGAAGTTGCAGTTACTTGTCATAATTATTATCGAAGTTACAGTTACCTGCCATAATTTGTATCGAAATTACAGGGACTTGTCATAATTAGTAACGAAGTTACAGTTACCTGCCATAATAAGTATCGAAATTAATGTTACTTGACATAATTAGTAACGATGTTACAGTAACCTATCATAATTAGAATCGATGTTACAGTTACCTGCCATAATTTGTATCGAAATTACAGTTACTTTTCATAATTAGTAACGAAGTTACAGTTACCTGTCATAAATAGTATCGAAGTTACAGTTACTTGTCATAATTAGTATCGAAGTTACTGTTACCTGTCATAATTAGTATCGAAGTTACAGTTACTTGTCATAATTAGTATCGAAGTTACTGTTACTTGTCCTAATTAGTATCGAAGTTACTGTTACCTGTCATAATTAGTATCGAAATTACAATTACCTGCCATAATTTGTAACGAAATTACAGTTACTTGTCATAATTAGTAACGAAGTTACAGTTACCTGTAATAATTAGTATCGAAGTTACAGTTACTTGTCATAATTAGTACCGAAATTACTGATACCTGTCATAATTAGTATCGCAGTTACAGTTACCTGCCATAATTAGTATCGAAGTAACTGTTACCTGTCATAAATAGTATCGAAGTTACAGTTACTTGTCATAATTAGTATCGAAGTTACTGTTACTTGTCCTAATTAGTATCGAAGTTACTGTTACCTGTCATAATTAGTATCGAAATTACAATTACCTGCCATAATTTGTAACGAAATTACAGTTACTTGTCATAATTAGTAACGAAGTTACAGTTACCTGCCATAATTAGTATCGAAGTTGCAGTTACTTGTCATAATTAGTATCAATGTTACTGTTACCTGTCATAATTAGTATCGAAGTTACAGTTACCTGCCATAATTTGTATCGAAATTACAGTTACTTTTCATAATTAGTAACGAAGTTACAGTTACCTGTCATAAATAGTATCGAAGTTACAGTTACTTGTCATAATTAGTATCGAAGTTACTGTTACCTGTCATAATTAGTATCAAAGTTACAGTTACCTGCCATAATTTGTATCGAAATTTCAGTTCCTTGTCATAATTAGTATCGAAGTTACAGTTACCTGTCATAATTAGTATCGAAGGTACTGTTATCTGCCATAATTTGTAACGAAATTACAGTTACTTGTCATAATTAGTAACGAAGTTACAGTTACCTGTCATAATTTGCATCGAAATTACAGTTACTTCTCATAATTAGAAACGAAGTTACAGTTACCTGCAATAATTGGTATCGAAATTACAGTTACTTGTCATAATTAGTAACGAAGTTGCAGTTACCTGCCATAATTTGTATCGAAATTACAGTTACTTGTCATAATTTGTATCGAAGTTACAGTTACCTGCCATAATTTGTATCGAAATTACAGTTGCATGTCATAATTAGTAACGAAGTTACAGTTACCTGCCATAATTAGTATCGAAGTTACAGTTACTTGTCATAATTAGTATCGAAGTTACTGTTACCTGTCATAATTAGTATCGAGGTTACAGTTACCAGCCAAAATTTGTATCGAAATTACAGTTACTTGTCATAATTAGAAACGAAGTTACAGTTACCTTTCATAATTAGTATGGAAGTTACAGTTCCTTGTCATAATTAGTATCGAAGTTACAGTTACCTGTCATAATTAGCATCGAAGGAACTGTTACTTGTCATATTTAGTAACGAAGTTACAGTTACCTGTCATAATTTGTATCGAAATTACAGTTACTTGTCAAAATTAGTAACGAAGTTACAGTTTCCTGTCATAATTAGTATCGAAGTTACTGTTACCTGTCATAATTAGTATGGATGTTACAGTTACCTGCCATAATTTGTATCGAAATTACAGGGACTTGTCATAATTAGCATCGAAGGAACTGTTACTTGTCATAATTAGTATCGAAGTTACAGTTACCTGTCATAATTAGCATCGAAGGTACTGTTACTTGTCATAATTAGTATCGATGTTACTGTTACCTGTCATAATTAGTATTGAAGTTACAGTTACCTACCATAATTTTTTATCAAAATTACAGTTACTTGTCATAATTAGTAACGAAGTTAGAGTTTCTTCTCACAATTAGTATCGAAGTTACAGTTACCTGTCATCATTTTTATCGAAGTTATATTTACTTGTCATAATTAGTATCGAAGTTACTGTTACCTGTCATAAATAGTATCGAAGTTACAGTTACCTGCCATAATTTGTATCGAAATGACAGTTACTTGTCATAATTAGTAACGAAGTTACAGTTACCTGTCATAATTAGTATCGAAGTTACAGTTGCCTGCCATAATTAGTATCGAAATTACAGTTACCTGTCATAATTATTATCGAAGTTACAGTTACTTGTCATAATTAGTATCGAAGTTACAGTTACCTGCCATAATTTGTATCGAAATTACAGGGACTTGTCATAATTAGTAACGATGTTACAGTTACCTGCCATAATAAGTATCGAAATTAAAGTTATTTGTCATAATTAGTAACGAAGTTACAGTTACCTGTCATAATTAGTATCGAAGTTGCAGTTACTTGTCATAATTATTATCGAAGTTACAGTTACCTGCCATAATTTGTATCGAAATTACAGGGACTTGTCATAATTAGTAACGAAGTTACAGTTACCTGCCATAATAAGTATCGAAATTAAAGTTACTTGACATAATTAGTAACGATGTTACAGTAACCTGTCATAATTAGAAACGATGTTACAGTTACCTGCCATAATTTGTATCGAAATTACAGTTACTTTTCATAATTAGTAACGAAGTTACAGTTACCTGTCATAAATAGTATCGAAGTTACAGTTACTTGTCATAATTAGTATCGAAGTTACTGTTACCTGTCATAATTAGTATCGAAGTTACAGTTACTTGTCATAATTAGTATCGAAGTTACTGTTACTTGTCCTAATTAGTATCGAAGTTACTGTTACATGCATAATTAGTATCGAAATTACAATAACCTGCCATAATTTGTAACGAAATTACAGTTACTTGTCATAATTAGTAACGAAGTTACAGTTACCTGTAATAATTAGTATCGAAGTTACAATTACTTGTCATAATTAGTACCGAAATTACTGATACCTGTCATAATTAGTATCGCAGTTACAGTTACCTGCCATAATTAGTATCGAAGTAACTGTTACCTGTCATAAATAGTATCGAAGTTACAGTTACCTGCCATAATTTGTATCGAAATTACAGTTACTTGTCATAATTAGTAACGAAGTTACAGTTACCTGCCATATTTAGTATCGAAATTACAGTTACTTGTCATAATTAGTATCAAAGTTACTGTTACCTGTCATAATTAGTATCGAAGTTACAGTTACCTGCCAAAATTTGTACCGAAATTACAATTACTTGTCATAATTAGTATCGAAGTTACTGTTACTTGTCATAATTAATATCGAAGTTACTGATACCTGTCACAAATATATCGAATTTACGGTTACTTGTCATAATAAGTATCGACGTTACAGTTACTTGTCATAATTAGTATCGAAGTTACAGTTACCTATCATAATTAGTATCGAAGTTACAGTTTCTTGTCATAATTAGTAATGAAGTTACAGTTACCAGTCATAATAAGTATCGAAGATAGGGTTACCTTTATTAATTAGTATCGAAGTTACAGTTACCTGCCATAATTTTTTATCAAAATTAGAGTTACTTGTCATAATTAGTAACGAAGTTACAGTTACTTGTCATAATTAGTATCGAAGTTACTGTTACCTGTCATAATTAGTATCAAAGTTACAGTTACCTGCCATAATTTGTATCGAAATTACAGTTCCTTGTCATAATTAGTATCGAAGTTACAGTTACCTGTCATAATTAGTATTGAAGGTACTGTTATCTGCCATAATTTGTAACGAAATTACAGTTACTTGTCATAATTAGTAACGAAGTTACAGTTACCTGTCATAATTTGTATCGAAATTACAGTTACTTGTCAAAATTAGTAACGAAGTTACAGTTTCCTGTCATAATTAGTATCGAAGTTACTGTTACCTGTCATAATTAGTATGGAAGTTACAGTTACCTGCCATAATTTGTATCGAAATTACAGGGACTTTTCATAATTAGTATCGAAGTTACAGTTACCTGCCAAAATTTGTATCGAAATTACAGTCACTTGTCATAATTAGTAACGAAGTGACAGTTACCTGCCATAATTTGTATCGAAATTACAGTTCCTTGTCATAATTAGTATCGAAGTTACAGTTACCTGTCATAATATGCATCGAAGGTACTGTTACTTGTCATAATTAGTATCGACGTTACTGTTACCTGTCATAATTAGTATTGAAGTTACAGTTACCTACCATAATTTTTAATCAAAATTACAGTTACATGTCATAACTAGTAACGAAGGTAGAGTTTCTTGTCATAATTAGTATCGACGTTACTGTTACCTGTCATAATTTGTATCGAAGTAATAGTTACTTGTCATAATTAGTAACGAAGTTACTGTCACCTGTAGTAATTAGTATCGAAGTTACAGTTACCTGCCATAATTTGTATCGAAATTACAGTTCCTTGCCATAATTAGTATCGAAGTTACAGTTACCTGTCATAATTAGTACCGAAGGTACTGTTACCTGCCATAATTTGTATTGAAATTACAGTTACTTGTCATAATTAGTAACGAAGTTACAGTTATCTGTCTTAATTTGTATCGAAATTACAGTTACTTGTCATAATTAGTAACGAAGTTACAGTTATCTGTCTTAATTTGTATCGAAATTACAGTTACTTGTCATAATTAGTAACGAAGTTACAGTTACCTGCCATAATAAGTATCGGAATTAAAGTTACTTGTCATAATTAGTAACGAAGTTACTGTTACCTGTCATAATTAGTATCGAAGTTACTGTTACCTGTCATAATTAGTATTGAAGTTACAGTTACCTACCATTATTTTTTATCAAAATTACAGTTACTTGTCATAATTAGTAACGAAGTTAGAGTTTCTTGTCATAATTAGTATCGAAGTTACAGTTACCTGCCATAATTTGTATCGAAATTACAGTTACTTGTCATAATTAGTAACGAAGTTACAGTTACCTGTCATAATTAGTATCGAAGTTACAGTTACCTGCCATAATTTGTGTAGAAATTACAGTTACTTGTCATAATTAGTAACGAAGTTACAGTTACCTGTCATAATTAGTATCGAAGTTACAGTTGCCTGCCATAATTAGTATCGAAATTACAGTTACCTGTCATAATTATTATCGAAGTTACAGTTACTTGTCATAATTAGTATCGAAGTTACAGTTACCTGCCATAATTTGTATCGAAATTACAGGGACTTGTCATAATTAGTAACGATGTTACAGTTACCTGCCATAATAAGTATCGAAATTAAAGTTATTTGTCATAATTAGTAACGAAGTTACAGTTACCTGTCATAATTAGTATCGAAGTTGCAGTTACTTGTCATAATTATTATCGAAGTTACAGTTACCTGCCATAATTTGTATCGAAATTACAGGGACTTGTCATAATTAGTAACGAAGTTACAGTTACCTGCCATAATAAGTATCGAAATTAAAGTTACTTGACATAATTAGTAACGATGTTACAGTAACCTGTCATAATTAGAAACGATGTTACAGTTACCTGCCATAATTTGTATCGAAATTACAGTTACTTTTCATAATTAGTAACGAAGTTACAGTTACCTGTCATAAATAGTATCGAAGTTACAGTTACTTGTCATAATTAGTATCGAAGTTACTGTTACCTGTCATAATTAGTATCGAAGTTACAGTTACTTGTCATAATTAGTATCGAAGTTACTGTTACTTGTCCTAATTAGTATCGAAGTTACTGTTACATGTCATAATTAGTATCGAAATTACAATAACCTGCCATAATTTGTAACGAAATTACAGTTACTTGTCATAATTAGTAACGAAGTTACAGTTACCTGTAATAATTAGTATCGAAGTTACAATTACTTGTCATAATTAGTACCGAAATTACTGATACCTGTCATAATTAGTATCGCAGTTACAGTTACCTGCCATAATTAGTATCGAAGTAACTGTTACCTGTCATAAATAGTATCGAAGTTACAGTTACCTGCCATAATTTGTATCGAAATTACAGTTACTTGTCATAATTAGTAACGAAGTTACAGTTACCTGCCATATTTAGTATCGAAATTACAGTTACTTGTCATAATTAGTATCAAAGTTACTGTTACTTGTCATAATTAATATCGAAGTTACTGATACCTGTCACAAATATATCGAATTTACGGTTACTTGTCATAATAAGTATCGACGTTACAGTTACTTGTCATAATTAGTATCGAAGTTACAGTTACCTATCATAATTAGTATCGAAGTTACAGTTTCTTGTCATAATTAGTAATGAAGTTACAGTTACCAGTCATAATAAGTATCGAAGATAGGGTTACCTGTATTAATTAGTATCGAAGTTACAGTTACCTGCCATAATTTTTTATCAAAATTAGAGTTACTTGTCATAATTAGTAACGAAGTTACAGTTACTTGTCATAATTAGTATCGAAGTTACTGTTACCTGTCATAATTAGTATCAAAGTTACAGTTACCTGCCATAATTTGTATCGAAATTACAGTTCCTTGTCATAATTAGTATCGAAGTTACAGTTACCTGTCATAATTAGTATTGAAGGTACTGTTATCTGCCATAATTTGTAACGAAATTACAGTTACTTGTCATAATTAGTAACGAAGTTACAGTTACCTGTCATAATTTGTATCGAAATTACAGTTACTTGTCAAAATTAGTAACGAAGTTACAGTTTCCTGTCATAATTAGTATCGAAGTTACTGTTACCTGTCATAATTAGTATGGAAGTTACAGTTACCTGCCATAATTTGTATCGAAATTACAGGGACTTTTCATAATTAGTATCGAAGTTACAGTTACCTGCCAAAATTTGTATCGAAATTACAGTTACTTGTCATAATTAGTAACGAAGTGACAGTTACCTGCCATAATTTGTATCGAAATTACAGTTCCTTGTCATAATTAGTATCGAAGTTACAGTTACCTGTCATAATATGCATCGAAGGTACTGTTACTTGTCATAATTAGTATCGACGTTACTGTTACCTGTCATAATTAGTATTGAAGTTACAGTTACCTACCATAATTTTTTATCAAAATTACAGTTACATGTCATAACTAGTAACGAAGGTAGAGTTTCTTGTCATAATTAGTATCGACGTTACTGTTACCTGTCATAATTTGTATCGAAGTAATAGTTACTTGTCATAATTAGTAACGAAGTTACTGTCACCTGTCGTAATTAGTATCGAAGTTACAGTTACCTGCCATAATTTGTATCGAAATTACAGTTCCTTGCCATAATTAGTATCGAAGTTACAGTTACCTGTCATAATTAGTACCGAAGGTACTGTTACCTGCCATAATTTGTATTGAAATTACAGTTACTTGTCATAATTAGTAACGAAGTTACAGTTATCTGTCTTAATTTGTATCGAAATTACAGTTACTTGTCATAATTAGTAACGAAGTTACAGTTATCTGTCTTAATTTGTATCGAAATTACAGTTACTTGTCATAATTAGTAACGAAGTTACAGTTACCTGCCATAATAAGTATCGGAATTAAAGTTACTTGTCATAATTAGTAACGAAGTTACTGTTACCTGTCATAATTAGTATCGAAGTTACTGTTACCTGTCATAATTAGTATTGAAGTTACAGTTACCTACCATTATTTTTTATCAAAATTACAGTTACTTGTCATAATTAGTAACGAAGTTAGAGTTTCTTGTCATAATTAGTATCGAAGTTACAGTTACCTGCCATAATTTGTATCGAAATTACAGTTACTTGTCATAATTAGTAACGAAGTTACAGTTACCTGTCATAATTAGTATCGAAGTTACAGTTACCTGCCATAATTTGTGTAGAAATTACAGTTACTTGTCATAATTAGTAACGAAGTTACAGTTACCTGCCATAATTAGTATCGAAGTTACAGTTACTTGTCATAATTAGTATCAAAGTTACTGTTACCTGTCATAATTAGTATCGAAGTTACAGTTACCTGCCAAAATTTGTATCGAAATTACAATTACTTGTCATAATTAGTATCGAAGTTACTGTTACTTGTCATAATTAATATCGAAGTTACTGATACCTGTCACAATTAGTATCGAATTTACGGTTACTTGTCATAATAAGTATCGACGTTACAGTTACTTGTCATAATTAGTATCGAAGTTACAGTTACCTATCATAATTAGTATCGAAGTTACAGTTTCTTGTCATAATTAGTAATGTAGTTACAGTTACCAGTCATAATAAGTATCGAAGATAGGGTTACCTGTATTAATTAGTATCGAAGTTACAGTTACCTGCCATAATTTTTTATCAAAATTAGAGTTACTTGTCATAATTAGTAACGAAGTTACAGTTACTTGTCATAAATAGTATCGAAGTTACTGTTACCTGTCATAATTAGTATCAAAGTTACAGTTACCTGCCATAATTTGTATCGAAATTACAGTTCCTTGTCATAATTAGTATCGAAGTTACAGTTACCTGTCATAATTAGTATCGAAGGTACTGTTATCTGCCATAATTTGTAACGAAATTACAGTTACTTCTCATAATTAGTAACGAAGTTACAGTTACCTGTCATAATTTGCATCGAAATTACAGTTACTTCTCATAATTAGAAACGAAGTTACAGTTACCTGCAATAATTGGTATCGAAATTACAGTTACTTGTCATAATTAGTAACGAAGTTGCAGTTACCTGCCATAATTTGTATCGAAATTACAGTTCCTTGTCATAATTTGTATCGAAGTTACAGTTACCTGCCATAATTTGTATCGAAATTACAGTTGCATGTCATAATTAGTAACGAAGTTACAGTTACCTGCAATAATTGGTATCGAAATTACAGTTACTTGTCATAATTAGTAACGAAGTTGCAGTTACCTGCCATAATTTGTATCGAAATTACAGTTACTTCTCATAATTAGAAACGAAGTTACAGTTACCTGCAATAATTGGTATCGAAATTACAGTTACTTGTCATAATTAGTAACGAAGTTGCAGTTACCTGCCATAATTTGTATCGAAATTACAGTTCCTTGTCATAATTTGTATCGAGGTTACAGTTACCTGCCAAAATTTGTATCGAAGTTACAGTTAATTGTCATAATTAGTATCGAAGTTACTGTTACCTGTCATAATTAGTATCGAGGTTACAGTTACCTGCCAAAATTTGTATCGAAATTACAGTTACTTGTCATAATTAGAAACGAAGTTACAGTTACCTGTCATAATTAGTATGGAAGTTACAGTTCCTTGTCATAATTAGTATCGAAGTTACAGTTACCTGTCATAATTAGCATCGAAGGAACTGTTACTTGTCATATTTTGTAACGAAGTTACAGTTACCTGTCATAATTTGTATCGAAATTACAGTTACTTGTCAAAATTAGTAACGAAGTTACAGTTTCCTGTCATAATTAGTATCGAAGTTACTGTTACCTGTCATAATTAGTATGGAAGTTACAGTTACCTGCCATAATTTGTATCGAAATTACAGGGACTTTTCATAATTAGTATCGAAGTTACAGTTACCTGCCAAAATTTGTATCGAAATTACAGTTACTTGTCATAATTAGTAACGAAGTGACAGTTACCTGCCATAATTTGTTTCGAAATTACAGTTCCTTGTCATAATTAGTATCGAAGTTACAGTTACCTGTCATAATAAGCATCGAAGGTACTGTTACTTGTCATAATTAATATCGACGTTACTGTTACCTGTCATAATTAGTATTGAAGTTACAGTTACCTACCATAATTTTTTATCAAAATTACAGTTATATGTCATAACTAGTAACGAAGGTAGAGTTTCTTGTCATAATTAGTATTGACGTTACTGTTACCTGTCATAATTTGTATCGAAGTAATAGTTACTTGTCATAATTAGTAACGAAGTTACTGTCACCTGTCGTAATTAGTATCGAAGTTACAGTTACCTGCCATAATTTGTATCGAAATTACAGTTCCTTGCCATAATTAGTATCGAAGTTACAGTTACCTGTCATAATTAGTACCGAAGGTACTGTTACCTGCCATAATTTGTATCGAAATTACAGTTACTTGTCATAATTAGTAACGAAGTTACAGTTATCTGTCTTAATTTGTATCGAAATTACAGTTACTTGTCATAATTAGTAACGAAGTTACAGTTATCTGTCTTAATTTGTATCGAAATTACAGTTACTTGTCATAATTAGTAACGAAGTTACAGTTACCTGCCATAATAAGTATCGGAATTAAAGTTACTTGTCATAATTAGTAACGAAGATACTGTTACCTGTCATAATTAGTATCGAAGTTACTGTTACCTGTCATAATTAGTATTGAAGTTACAGTTACCTACCATTTTTTTTTTATCAAAATTACAGTTACTTGTCATAATTAGTAACGAAGTTAGAGTTTCTTGTCATAATTAGTATCGAAGTTACAGTTACCTGCCATAATTTGTGTCGAAATTACAGTTACTTGTCATAATTAGTAACGGAGTTACAGTTACCTGTCATAATTAGTATCGAAGTTACAGTTACCTGCCATAATTTGTGTAGAAATTACAGTTACTTGTCATAATTATTAACGAAGTTACAGTTACCTGTCATAATTAGAATCGAAGTTACAGTTACCTGCCATAATTTGTATCGAAATAACAGTTACCTGTCATAATTAGTATCGAAGTTGCAGTTACTTGTCATAATTATTATCGAAGTTACAGTTACCTGCCATAATTTGTATCGAAATTACAGGGACTTGTCATAATTAGTAACGAAGTTACAGTTACCTGCCATAATAAGTATCGAAATTAAAGTTACTTGACATAATTAGTAACGATGTTACAGTAACCTGTCATAATTAGAATCGATGTTACAGTTACCTGCCATAATTTGTATCGAAATTACAGTTACTTTTCATAATTAGTAACGAAGTTACAGTTACCTGTCATAAATAGTATCGAAGTTACAGTTACTTGTCATAATTAGTATCGAAGTTACTGTTACCTGTCATAATTAGTATCGAAGTTACAGTTACTTGTCATAATTAGTATCGAAGTTACTGTTACTTGTCCTAATTAGTATCGAAGTTACTGTTACCTGTCATAATTAGTATCGAAATTACAATTACCTGCCATAATTTGTAACGAAATTACAGTTACTTGTCATAATTAGTAACGAAGTTACAGTTACCTGTAATAATTAGTATCGAAGTTACAGTTACTTGTCATAATTAGTACCGAAATTACTGATACCTGTCATAATTAGTATCGCAGTTACAGTTACCTGCCATAATAGTATCGAAGTAACTGTTACCTGTCATAAATAGTATCGAAGTTACAGTTACCTGCCATAATTTGTATCGAAATTACAGTTACTTGTCATAATTAGTAACGAAGTTACAGTTACCTGCCATAATTAGTATCGAAGTTGCAGTTACTTGTCATAATTAGTATCAAAGTTACTGTTACCTGTCATAATTAGTATCGAAGTTACAGTTACCTGCCAAAATTTGTATCGAAATTACAATTACTTGTCATAATTAGTATCGAAGTTACTGTTACTTGTCATAATTAATATCGAAGTTACTGACACCTGTCACAATTAGTATCGAATTTACGGTTACTTGTCATAATAAGTATCGACGTTACAGTTACTTGTCATAATTAGTATCGAAGTTACAGTTACCTGTCATAATTAGTATCGAAGTTACAGTTTCTTGTCATAATTAGTAATGAAGTTACAGTTACCAGTCATAATAAGTATCGAAGATACGGTTATCTGTATTAATTAGTATCGAAGTTACAGTTACCTGCCATAATTTTTTATCAAAATTAGAGTTACTTGTCATAATTAGTAACGAAGTTACAGTTACTTGTCATAATTAGTATCGAAGTTACTGTTACCTGTCATAATTAGTATCAAAGTTACAGTTACCTGCCATAATTTGTATCGAAATTACAGTTCCTTGTCATAATTAGTATCGAAGTTACAGTTACCTGTCATAATTAGTATCGAAGGTACTGTTATCTGCCATAATTTGTAACGAAATTACAGTTACTCGTCATAATTAGTAACGAAGTTACAGTTACCTGTCATAATTTGCATCGAAATTACAGTTACTTCTCATAATTAGAAAGGAAGTTACAGTTACCTGCAATAATTGGTATCGAAATTACAGTTACTTGTCATAATTAGTAACGAAGTTGCAGTTACCTGCCATAATTTGTATCGAAATTACAGTTACTTGTCATAATTTGTATCGAAGTTACAGTTACCTGCCATAATGTGTATCGAAATTACAGTTGCATGTCATAATTAGTAACGAAGTTACAGTTACCTGCCATAATTAGTATCGAAGTTACAGTTACTTGTCATAATTAGTATCGAAGTTACTGTTACCTGTCATAATTAGTATCGAGGTTACAGTTACCTGCCAAAATTTGTATCGAAATTACAGTTACTTGTCATAATTAGAAACGAAGTTACAGTTACCTTTCATAATTAGTATGGAAGTTACAGTTCCTTGTCATAATTAGTATCGAAGTTACAGTTACCTGTCATAATTAGCATCGAAGGAACTGTTACTTGTCATAATTAGTATCGAAGTTACAGTTACCTGTCATAATTAGCATCGAAGGTACTGTTACTTGTCATAATTAGTATCGATGTTACTGTTACCTGTCATAATTAGTATTGAAGTTACAGTTACCTACCATAATTTTTTATCAAAATTACAGTTACTTGTCATAATTAGTAACGAAGTTAGAGTTTCTTCTCACAATTAGTATCGAAGTTACAGTTACCTGTCATCATTTTTATCGAAGTTATATTTACTTGTCATAATTAGTATCGAAGTTACTGTTACCTGTCATAAATAGTATCGAAGTTACAGTTACCTGCCATAATTTGTATCGAAATGACAGTTACTTGTCATAATTAGTAACGAAGTTACAGTTACCTGTCATAATTAGTATCGAAGTTACAGTTGCCTGCCATAATTAGTATCGAAATTACAGTTACCTGTCATAATTATTATCGAAGTTACAGTTACTTGTCATAATTAGTATCGAAGTTACAGTTACCTGCCATAATTTGTATCGAAGTTACAGGGACTTGTCATAATTAGTAACGATGTTACAGTTACCTGCCATAATAAGTATCGAAATTAAAGTTATTTGTCATAATTAGTAACGAAGTTACAGTTACCTGTCATAATTAGTATCGAAGTTACTCTTACCTGTCATAATTAGTATTGAAGTTACAGTTACTTACCATAATTTTTTATCAAAATTACAGTTATATGTCATAATTAGTAACGAAGGTAGAGTTTCTTGTCATAATTAGTATCGAAGTTACTGTTACCTGTCATAATTTGTATCGAAGTAATAGTTACTTGTCATAATTAGTATCGAAGTTACTGTCACCTGTCATAATTAGTATCGAAGTTACAGTTACCTGCCATAATTTGTATCGAAATTACAGTTCCTTGCCATAATTAGTATCGAAGTTACAGTTACCTGTCATAATTAGTACCGAAGGTACTGTTACCTGCCATAATTTGTATCGAAATTACTGTTACTTGTCTTATTAGTAACGAAGTTACAGTTATCTGTCATAATTTTTATCGAAATTACAGTTACTTGTCATAATTGGTAACGAAGTTACAGTTTCCTGTCATAATTAGTATCGAAGTTACTGTTACCTGTCATAATTAGTATCGAAATTACAGTTACCTGACATAATTTGTATCGAAATTACAGGGACTTGTCATAATTAGTAACGAAGTTACAGTTACCTGCCATAATAAGTATCGAAATTAAAGTTACTTGACATAATTAGTAACGATGTTACAGTAACCTGTCATAATTAGTATCGATGTTACAGTTACCTGTCATAATTAGTATCGATGTTACAGTTACCTGCCATAATTTGTATAGAAATAACAGTTACTTGTCATAATTATTAACGAAGTTACAGTTACCTGTCATAATTAGAATCGAAGTTACAGTTACCTGCCATAATTTGTATCGAAATTACAGTTACCTGTCATAATTAGTATCGAAGTTGCAGTTACTTGTCATAATTATTATCGAAGTTACAGTTACCTGCCATAATTTGTATCGAAATTACAGGGACTTGTCATAATTAGTAACGAAGTTACAGTTACCTGCCATAATAAGTATCGAAATTAAAGTTACTTGACATAACTAGTAACGATGTTACAGTAACCTGTCATAATTAGTATCGATGTTACAGTTACCTGCCATAATTTGTATCGAAATTACAGTTACTTTTCATAATTAGTTGCGAAGTTACAGTTACCTGTCATAAATAGTATCGAAGTTACAGTTACTTGTCATAATTAGTATCGAAGTTACTGTTACCTGTCATAATTAGTATCGAAGTTACAGTTACTTGTCATAATTAGTATCGAAGTTACTGTTACTTGTCCTAATTAGTATCGAAGTTACTGTTACCTGTCATAATTAGTATCGAAATTACAATTACCTGCCATAATTTGTAACGAAAATACAGTTACTTGTCATAATTAGTAACGAAGTTACAGTTACCTGTAATAATTAGTATCGAAGTTACAGTTACTTGTCATAATTAGTACCGAAATTACTGATACCTGTCATAATTAGTATCGAAGTTACAGTTACCTGCCATAACATAATTAGTATCGAAGTTACTGTTACCTGTCATAAATAGTATCGAAGTTACAGTTACCTGCCATTATTTGTATCGAAATTACAGTTACTTGTCATAATTAGTAACGAAGTTACAGTTTCCTGTCATAATTAGTATCGAAGTTACTGTTACCTGTCATAATTAGTATGGAAGTTACAGTTACCTGCCATAATTTGTATCGAAATTACAGGGACTTTTCATAATTAGTATCGAAGTTACAGTTACCTGCCAAAATTTGTACCGAAATTACAATTACTTGTCATAATTAGTATCGAAGTTACTGTTACTTGTCATAATTAATATCGAAGTTACTGATACCTGTCACAAATATATCGAATTTACGGTTACTTGTCATAATAAGTATCGACGTTACAGTCGCTTGTCATAATTAGTATCGAAGTTACAGTTACCTATCATAATTAGTATCGAAGTTACAGTTTCTTGTCATAATTAGTAATGAAGTTACAGTTACCAGTCATAATAAGTATCGAAGATAGGGTTACCTGTATTAATTAGTATCGAAGTTACAGTTACCTGCCATAATTTTTTATCAAAATTAGAGTTACTTGTCATAATTAGTAATGAAGTTACAGTTACTTGTCATAATTAGTATCGAAGTTACTGTTACCTGTCATAATTAGTATCAAAGTTACAGTTACCTGCCATAATTTGTATCGAAATTACAGTTCCTTGTCATAATTAGTATCGAAGTTACAGTTACCTGTCATAATTAGTATTGAAGGTACTGTTATCTGCCATAATTTGTAACGAAATTACAGTTACTTGTCATAATTAGTAACGAAGTTACAGTTACCTGTCATAATTTGTATCGAAATTACAGTTACTTGTCAAAATTAGTAACGAAGTTACAGTTTCCTGTCATAATTAGTATCGAAGTTACTGTTACCTGTCATAATTAGTATGGAAGTTACAGTTACCTGCCATAATTTGTATCGAAATTACAGGGACTTTTCATAATTAGTATCGAAGTTACAGTTACCTGCCAAAATTTGTATCGAAATTACAGTTACTTGTCATAATTAGTAACGAAGTGACAGTTACCTGCCATAATTTGTATCGAAATTACAGTTCCTTGTCATAATTAGTATCGAAGTTACAGTTACCTGTCATAATATGCATCGATGGTACTGTTACTTGTCATAATTAGTATCGACGTTACTGTTACCTGTCATAATTAGTATTGAAGTTACAGTTACCTACCATAATTTTTTTATCAAAATTACAGTTACATGTCATAACTAGTAACGAAGGTAGTGTTTCTTGTCATAATTAGTATCGACGTTACTGTTACCTGTCATAATTTGTATCGAAGTAATAGTTACTTGTCATAATTAGTAACGAAGTTACTGTCACCTGTCGTAATTAGTATCGAAGTTACAGTTACCTGCCATAATTTGTATCGAAATTACAGTTCCTTGCCATAATTAGTATCGAAGTTACAGTTACCTGTCATAATTAGTACCGAAGGTACTGTTACCTGCCATAATTTGTATCGAAATTACAATTACTTGTCATAATTAGTAACGAAGTTACAGTTATCTGTCTTAATTTGTATCGAAATTACAGTTACTTGTCATAATTAGTAACGAAGTTACAGTTACCTGCCATAATTTGTGTAGAAATTACAGTTACTTGTCATAATTATTAACGAAGTTACAGTTACCTGTCATAATTAGAATCGAAGTTACAGTTACCTGCCATAATTTGTATCGAAATAACAGTTACCTGTCATAATTAGTATCGAAGTTGCAGTTACTTGTCATAATTATTATCGAAGTTACAGTTACCTGCCATAATTTGTATCGAAATTACAGGGACTTGTCATAATTAGTAACGAAGTTACAGTTACCTGCCATAATAAGTATCGAAATTAAAGTTACTTGACATAATTAGTAACGATGTTACAGTAACCTGTCATAATTAGAATCGATGTTACAGTTACCTGCCATAATTTGTATCGAAATTACAGTTACTTTTCATAATTAGTAACGAAGTTACAGTTACCTGTCATAAATAGTATCGAAGTTACAGTTACTTGTCATAATTAGTATCGAAGTTACTGTTACCTGTCATAATTAGTATCGAAGTTACAGTTACTTGTCATAATTAGTATCGAAGTTACTGTTACTTGTCCTAATTAGTATCGAAGTTACTGTTACCTGTCATAATTAGTATCGAAATTACAATTACCTGCCATAATTTGTAACGAAATTACAGTTACTTGTCATAATTAGTAACGAAGTTACAGTTACCTGTAATAATTAGTATCGAAGTTACAGTTACTTGTCATAATTAGTACCGAAATTACTGATACCTGTCATAATTAGTATCGCAGTTACAGTTACCTGCCATAATAGTATCGAAGTAACTGTTACCTGTCATAAATAGTATCGAAGTTACAGTTACCTGCCATAATTTGTATCGAAATTACAGTTACTTGTCATAATTAGTAACGAAGTTACAGTTACCTGCCATAATTAGTATCGAAGTTGCAGTTACTTGTCATAATTAGTATCAAAGTTACTGTTACCTGTCATAATTAGTATCGAAGTTACAGTTACCTGCCAAAATTTGTATCGAAATTACAATTACTTGTCATAATTAGTATCGAAGTTACTGTTACTTGTCATAATTAATATCGAAGTTACTGACACCTGTCACAATTAGTATCGAATTTACGGTTACTTGTCATAATAAGTATCGACGTTACAGTTACTTGTCAAAATTAGTATCGAAGTTACAGTTACCTGTCATAATTAGTATCGAAGTTACAGTTTCTTGTCATAATTAGTAATGAAGTTACAGTTACCAGTCATAATAAGTATCGAAGATACGGTTACCTGTATTAATTAGTATCGAAGTTACAGTTACCTGCCATAATTTTTTATCAAAATTAGAGTTACTTGTCATAATTAGTAACGAAGTTACAGTTACTTGTCATAATTAGTATCGAAGTTACTGTTACCTGTCATAATTAGTATCAAAGTTACAGTTACCTGCCATAATTTGTATCGAAATTACAGTTCCTTGTCATAATTAGTATCGAAGTTACAGTTACCTGTCATAATTAGTATCGAAGGTACTGTTATCTGCCATAATTTGTAACGAAATTACAGTTACTCGTCATAATTAGTAACGAAGTTACAGTTACCTGTCATAATTTGCATCGAAATTACAGTTACTTCTCATAATTAGAAAGGAAGTTACAGTTACCTGCAATAATTGGTATCGAAATTACAGTTACTTGTCATAATTAGTAACGAAGTTGCAGTTACCTGCCATAATTTGTATCGAAATTACAGTTACTTGTCATAATTTGTATCGAAGTTACAGTTACCTGCCATAATGTGTATCGAAATTACAGTTGCATGTCATAATTAGTAACGAAGTTACAGTTACCTGCCATAATTAGTATCGAAGTTACAGTTACTTGTCATAATTAGTATCGAAGTTACTGTTACCTGTCATAATTAGTATCGAGGTTACAGTTACCTGCCAAAATTTGTATCGAAATTACAGTTACTTGTCATAATTAGAAACGAAGTTACAGTTACCTTTCATAATTAGTATGGAAGTTACAGTTCCTTGTCATAATTAGTATCGAAGTTACAGTTACCTGTCATAATTAGCATCGAAGGAACTGTTACTTGTCATATTTAGTAACGAAGTTACAGTTACCTGTCATAATTTGTATCGAAATTACAGTTACTTGTCAAAATTAGTAACGAAGTTACAGTTTCCTGTCATAATTAGTATCGAAGTTACTGTTACCTGTCATAATTAGTATGGATGTTACAGTTACCTGCCATAATTTGTATCGAAATTACAGGGACTTGTCATAATTAGCATCGAAGGAACTGTTACTTGTCATAATTAGTATCGAAGTTACAGTTACCTGTCATAATTAGCATCGAAGGTACTGTTACTTGTCATAATTAGTATCGATGTTACTGTTACCTGTCATAATTAGTATTGAAGTTACAGTTACCTACCATAATTTTTTATCAAAATTACAGTTACTTGTCATAATTAGTAACGAAGTTAGAGTTTCTTCTCACAATTAGTATCGAAGTTACAGTTACCTGTCATCATTTTTATCGAAGTTATATTTACTTGTCATAATTAGTATCGAAGTTACTGTTACCTGTCATAAATAGTATCGAAGTTACAGTTACCTGCCATAATTTGTATCGAAATGACAGTTACTTGTCATAATTAGTAACGAAGTTACAGTTACCTGTCATAATTAGTATCGAAGTTACAGTTGCCTGCCATAATTAGTATCGAAATTACAGTTACCTGTCATAATTATTATCGAAGTTACAGTTACTTGTCATAATTAGTATCGAAGTTACAGTTACCTGCCATAATTTGTATCGAAGTTACAGGGACTTGTCATAATTAGTAACGATGTTACAGTTACCTGCCATAATAAGTATCGAAATTAAAGTTATTTGTCATAATTAGTAACGAAGTTACAGTTACCTGTCATAATTAGTATCGAAGTTACTCTTACCTGTCATAATTAGTATTGAAGTTACAGTTACTTACCATAATTTTTTATCAAAATTACAGTTATATGTCATAATTAGTAACGAAGGTAGAGTTTCTTGTCATAATTAGTATCGAAGTTACTGTTACCTGTCATAATTTGTATCGAAGTAATAGTTACTTGTCATAATTAGTATCGAAGTTACTGTCACCTGTCATAATTAGTATCGAAGTTACAGTTACCTGCCATAATTTGTATCGAAATTACAGTTCCTTGCCATAATTAGTATCGAAGTTACAGTTACCTGTCATAATTAGTACCGAAGGTACTGTTACCTGCCATAATTTGTATCGAAATTACTGTTACTTGTCTTATTAGTAACGAAGTTACAGTTATCTGTCATAATTTTTATCGAAATTACAGTTACTTGTCATAATTGGTAACGAAGTTACAGTTTCCTGTCATAATTAGTATCGAAGTTACTGTTACCTGTCATAATTAGTATCGAAATTACAGTTACCTGACATAATTTGTATCGAAATTACAGGGACTTTTCATAATTAGTAACGAAGTTACAGTTACCTGCCATAATAAGTATCGAAATTAAAGTTACTTGACATAATTAGTAACGATGTTACAGTAACCTGTCATAATTAGTATCGACGTTACAGTTACCTGTCATAATTAGTATCGATGTTACAGTTACCTGCCATAATTTGTATAGAAATAACAGTTACTTGTCATAATTATTAACGAAGTTACAGTTACCTGTCATAATTAGAATCGAAGTTACAGTTACCTGCCATAATTTGTATCGAAATTACAGTTACCTGTCATAATTAGTATCGAAGTTGCAGTTACTTGTCATAATTATTATCGAAGTTACAGTTACCTGCCATAATTTGTATCGAAATTACAGGGACTTGTCATAATTAGTAACGAAGTTACAGTTACCTGCCATAATAAGTATCGAAATTAAAGTTACTTGACATAACTAGTAACGATGTTACAGTAACCTGTCATAATTAGTATCGATGTTACAGTTACCTGCCATAATTTGTATCGAAATTACAGTTACTTTTCATAATTAGTTGCGAAGTTACAGTTACCTGTCATAAATAGTATCGAAGTTACAGTTACTTGTCATAATTAGTATCGAAGTTACTGTTACCTGTCATAATTAGTATCGAAGTTACAGTTACTTGTCATAATTAGTATCGAAGTTACTGTTACTTGTCCTAATTAGTATCGAAGTTACTGTTACCTGTCATAATTAGTATCGAAATTACAATTACCTGCCATAATTTGTAAAGAAATTACAGTTACTTGTCATAATTAGTAACGAAGTTACAGTTACCTGTAATAATTAGTATCGAAGTTACAGTTACTTGTCATAATTAGTACCGAAATTACTGATACCTGTCATAATTAGTATCGAAGTTACAGTTACCTGCCATAACATAATTAGTATCGAAGTTACTGTTACCTGTCATAAATAGTATCGAAGTTACAGTTACCTGCCATAATTTGTATCGAAATTACAGTTACTTGTCATAATTAGTAACGAAGTTACAGTTTCCTGTCATAATTAGTATCGAAGTTACTGTTACCTGTCATAATTAGTATGGAAGTTACAGTTACCTGCCATAATTTGTATCGAAATTACAGGGACTTTTCATAATTAGTATCGAAGTTACAGTTACCTGCCAAAATTTGTACCGAAATTACAATTACTTGTCATAATTAGTATCGAAGTTACTGTTACTTGTCATAATTAATATCGAAGTTACTGATACCTGTCACAAATATATCGAATTTACGGTTACTTGTCATAATAAGTATCGACGTTACAGTTACCTGTCATAATTAGTACCGAAGGTACTGTTACCTGCCATAATTTGTATCGAAATTACTGTTACTTGTCTTATTAGTAACGAAGTTACAGTTATCTGTCATAATTTTTATCGAAATTACAGTTACTTGTCATAATTGGTAACGAAGTTACAGTTTCCTGTCATAATTAGTATCGAAGTTACTGTTACCTGTCATAATTAGTATGGAAGTTACAGTTACCTGCCATAATTTGTATCGAAATTACAGGGACTTTTCATAATTAGTATCGAAGTTACAGTTACCTGCCAAAATTTGTATCGAAATTACAGTTACTTGTCATAATTAGTAACGAAGTGACAGTTACCTGCCATAATTTGTATCGAAATTACAGTTCCTTGTCATAATTAGTATCGAAGTTACAGTTACCTGTCATAATATGCATCGAAGGTACTGTTACTTGTCATAATTAGTATCGACGTTACTGTTACCTGTCATAATTAGTATTGAAGTTACAGTTACCTACCATAATTTTTAATCAAAATTACAGTTACATGTCATAACTAGTAACGAAGGTAGAGTTTCTTGTCATAATTAGTATCGACGTTACTGTTACCTGTCATAATTTGTATCGAAGTAATAGTTACTTGTCATAATTAGTAACGAAGTTACTGTCACCTGTCGTAATTAGTATCGAAGTTACAGTTACCTGCCATAATTTGTATCGAAATTACAGTTCCTTGCCATAATTAGTATCGAAGTTACAGTTACCTGTCATAATTAGTACCGAAGGTACTGTTACCTGCCATAATTTGTATCGAAATTACAATTACTTGTCATAATTAGTAACGAAGTTACAGTTATCTGTCTTAATTTGTATCGAAATTACAGTTACTTGTCATAATTAGTAACGAAGTTACAGTTATCTGTCTTAATTTGTATCGAAATTACAGTTACTTGTCATAATTAGTAACGAAGTTACAGTTACCTGCCATAATAAGTATCGGAATTAAAGTTACTTGTCATAATTAGTAACGAAGTTACTGTTACCTGTCATAATTAGTATCGAAGTTACTGTTACCTGTCATAATTAGTATTGAAGTTACAGTTACCTACCATTATTTTTTATCAAAATTACAGTTACTTGTCATAATTAGTAACGAAGTTAGAGTTTCTTGTCATAATTAGTATCGAAGTTACAGTTACTTGCCATAATTTGTGTCGAAATTACAGTTACTTGTCATAATTAGTAACGAAGTTACAGTTACCTGTCATAATTAGTATCGAAGTTACAGTTACCTGCCATAATTTGTGTAGAAATTACAGTTACTTGTCATAATTAGTAACGAAGTTACAGTTACCTGCCATAATTAGTATCGAAGTTACAGTTACTTGTCATAATTAGTATCAAAGTTACTGTTACCTGTCATAATTAGTATCGAAGTTACAGTTACCTGCCAAAATTTGTATCGAAATTACAATTACTTGTCATAATTAGTATCGAAGTTACTGTTACTTGTCATAATTAATATCGAAGTTACTGATACCTGTCACAATTAGTATCGAATTTACGGTTACTTGTCATAATAAGTATCAACGTTACAGTTACTTGTCATAATTAGTATCGAAGTTACAGTTACCTATCATAATTAGTATCGAAGTTACAGTTTCTTGTCATAATTAGTAATGTAGTTACAGTTACCAGTCATAATAAGTATCGAAGATAGGGTTACCTGTATTAATTAGTATCGAAGTTACAGTTACCTGCCATAATTTTTTATCAAAATTAGAGTTACTTGTCGTAATTAGTAACGAAGTTACAGTTACTTGTCATAAATAGTATCGAAGTTACTGTTACCTGTCATAATTAGTATCAAAGTTACAGTTACCTGCCATAATTTGTATCGAAATTACAGTTCCTTGTCATAATTAGTATCGAAGTTACAGTTACCTGTCATAATTAGTATCGAAGGTACTGTTATCTGCCATAATTTGTAACGAAATTACAGTTACTTGTCATAATTAGTAACGAAGTTACAGTTACCTGTCATAATTTGCATCGAAATTACAGTTACTTCTCATAATTAGAAACGAAGTTACAGTTACCTGCAATAATTGGTATCGAAATTACAGTTACTTGTCATAATTAGTAACGAAGTTGCAGTTACCTGCCATAATTTGTATCGAAATTACAGTTCCTTGTCATAATTTGTATCGAAGTTACAGTTACCTGCCATAATTTGTATCGAAATTACAGTTGCATGTCATAATTAGTAACGAAGTTACAGTTACCTGCCATAATTAGTATCGAAGTTACAGTTACTTGTCATAATTAGTATCGAAGTTACTGTTACCTGTCATAATTAGTATCAAGGTTACAGTTACCTGCCAAAATTTGTATCGAAATTACAGTTACTTGTCATAATTAGAAACGAAGTTACAGTTACCTGTCATAATTAGTATGGAAGTTACAGTTCCTTGTCATAATTAGTATCGAAGTTACAGTAACCTGTCATAATTAGCATCGAAGGAACTGTTACTTGTCATATTTAGTAACGAAGTTACAGTTACCTGTCATAATTTGTATCGAAATTACAGTTACTTGTCAAAATTAGTATCGAAGTTACAGTTTCCTGTCATAATTAGTATCGAAGTTACTGTTACCTGTCATAATTAGTCTGGAAGTTACAGTTACCTGCCATAATTTGTATCGAAATTACAGCGACTTTTCATAATTAGTATCGAAGTTACAGTTACCTGCCAAAATTTGTATCGAAATTACAGTTACTTGTCATAATTAGTAACGAAGTGACAGTTACCTGCCATAATTTGTATCGAAATTACAGTTCCTTGTCATAATTAGTATCGAAGTTACAGTTACCTGTCATAATAAGCATCGAAGGTACTGTTACTTGTCATAATTAGTATCGACGTTACTGTTACCTGTCATAATTAGTATTGAAGTTACAGTTACCTACCATAATTTTTTATCAAAATTACAGTTATATGTCATAACTAGTAACGAAGGTAGAGTTTCTTGTCATAATTAGTATCGACGTTACTGTTACCTGTCATAATTTGTATCGAAGTAATAGTTACTTGTCATAATTAGTAACGAAGTTACTGTCACCTGTCGTAATTAGTATCGAAGTTACAGTTACCTGCCATAATTTGTATCGAAATTACAGTTCCTTGCCATAATTAGTATCGAAGTTACAGTTACCTGTCATAATTAGTACCGAAGGTACTGTTACCTGCCATAATTTGTATCGAAATTACAGTTACTTGTCATAATTAGTAACGAAGTTACAGTTATCTGTCTTAATTTGTATCGAAATTACAGTTACTTGTCATAATTAGTAACGAAGTTACAGTTATCTGTCTTAATTTGTATCGAAATTACAGTTACTTGTCATAATTAGTAACGAAGTTACAGTTACCTGCCATAATAAGTATCGGAATTAAAGTTACTTGTCATAATTAGTAACGAAGATACTGTTACCTGTCATAATTAGTATCGAAGTTACTGTTACCTGTCATAATTAGTATTGAAGTTACAGTTACCTACCATTATTTTTTATCAAAATTACAGTTACTTGTCATAATTAGTAACGAAGTTAGAGTTTCTTGTCAAAATTAGTATCGAAGTTACAGTTACCTGCCATAATTTGTGTCGAAATTACAGTTACTTGTCATAATTAGTAACGAAGTTACAGTTACCTGTCATAATTAGTATCGAAGTTACAGTTACCTGGCATAATTTGTGTAGAAATTACAGTTACTTGTCATAATTATTAACGAAGTTACAGTTACCTGTCATAATTAGAATCGAAGTTACAGTTACCTGCCATAATTTGTATCGAAATTACAGTTACCTGTCATAATTAGTATCGAAGTTGCAGTTACCTGCCATAATGTGTATCGAAATTACAGTTGCATGTCATAATTAGTAACGAAGTTACAGTTACCTGCCATAATTAGTATCGAAGTTACAGTTACTTGTCATAATTAGTATCGAAGTTACTGTTACCTGTCATAATTAGTATCGAGGTTACAGTTACCTGCCAAAATTTGTATCGAAATTACAGTTACTTGTCATAATTAGAAACGAAGTTACAGTTACCTTTCATAATTAGTATGGAAGTTACAGTTCCTTGTCATAATTAGTATCGAAGTTACAGTTACCTGTCATAATTAGCATCGAAGGAACTGTTACTTGTCATATTTAGTAACGAAGTTACAGTTACCTGTCATAATTTGTATCGAAATTACAGTTACTTGTCAAAATTAGTAACGAAGTTACAGTTTCCTGTCATAATTAGTATCGAAGTTACTGTTACCTGTCATAATTAGTATGGATGTTACAGTTACCTGCCATAATTTGTATCGAAATTACAGGGACTTGTCATAATTAGCATCGAAGGAACTGTTACTTGTCATAATTAGTATCGAAGTTACAGTTACCTGTCATAATTAGCATCGAAGGTACTGTTACTTGTCATAATTAGTATCGATGTTACTGTTACCTGTCATAATTAGTATTGAAGTTACAGTTACCTACCATAATTTTTTATCAAAATTACAGTTACTTGTCATAATTAGTAACGAAGTTAGAGTTTCTTCTCACAATTAGTATCGAAGTTACAGTTACCTGTCATCATTTTTATCGAAGTTATATTTACTTGTCATAATTAGTATCGAAGTTACTGTTACCTGTCATAAATAGTATCGAAGTTACAGTTACCTGCCATAATTTGTATCGAAATGACAGTTACTTGTCATAATTAGTAACGAAGTTACAGTTACCTGTCATAATTAGTATCGAAGTTACAGTTGCCTGCCATAATTAGTATCGAAATTACAGTTACCTGTCATAATTATTATCGAAGTTACAGTTACTTGTCATAATTAGTATCGAAGTTACAGTTACCTGCCATAATTTGTATCGAAGTTACAGGGACTTGTCATAATTAGTAACGATGTTACAGTTACCTGCCATAATAAGTATCGAAATTAAAGTTATTTGTCATAATTAGTAACGAAGTTACAGTTACCTGTCATAATTAGTATCGAAGTTACTCTTACCTGTCATAATTAGTATTGAAGTTACAGTTACTTACCATAATTTTTTATCAAAATTACAGTTATATGTCATAATTAGTAACGAAGGTAGAGTTTCTTGTCATAATTAGTATCGAAGTTACTGTTACCTGTCATAATTTGTATCGAAGTAATAGTTACTTGTCATAATTAGTATCGAAGTTACTGTCACCTGTCATAATTAGTATCGAAGTTACAGTTACCTGCCATAATTTGTATCGAAATTACTGTTACTTGTCTTATTAGTAACGAAGTTACAGTTATCTGTCATAATTTTTATCGAAATTACAGTTACTTGTCATAATTGGTAACGAAGTTACAGTTTCCTGTCATAATTAGTATCGAAGTTACTGTTACCTGTCATAATTAGTATCGAAATTACAGTTACCTGACATAATTTGTATCGAAATTACAGGGACTTGTCATAATTAGTAACGAAGTTACAGTTACCTGCCATAATAAGTATCGAAATTAAAGTTACTTGACATAATTAGTAACGATGTTACAGTAACCTGTCATAATTAGTATCGACGTTACAGTTACCTGTCATAATTAGTATCGATGTTACAGTTACCTGCCATAATTTGTATAGAAATAACAGTTACTTGTCATAATTATTAACGAAGTTACAGTTACCTGTCATAATTAGAATCGAAGTTACAGTTACCTGCCATAATTTGTATCGAAATTACAGTTACCTGTCATAATTAGTATCGAAGTTGCAGTTACTTGTCATAATTATTATCGAAGTTACAGTTACCTGCCATAATTTGTATCGAAATTACAGGGACTTGTCATAATTAGTAACGAAGTTACAGTTACCTGCCATAATAAGTATCGAAATTAAAGTTACTTGACATAACTAGTAACGATGTTACAGTAACCTGTCATAATTAGTATCGATGTTACAGTTACCTGCCATAATTTGTATCGAAATTACAGTTACTTTTCATAATTAGTTGCGAAGTTACAGTTACCTGTCATAAATAGTATCGAAGTTACAGTTACTTGTCATAATTAGTATCGAAGTTACTGTTACCTGTCATAATTAGTATCGAAGTTACAGTTACTTGTCATAATTAGTATCGAAGTTACTGTTACTTGTCCTAATTAGTATCGAAGTTACTGTTACCTGTCATAATTAGTATCGAAATTACAATTACCTGCCATAATTTGTAACGAAATTACAGTTACTTGTCATAATTAGTAACGAAGTTACAGTTACCTGTAATAATTAGTATCGAAGTTACAGTTACTTGTCATAATTAGTACCGAAATTACTGATACCTGTCATAATTAGTATCGAAGTTACAGTTACCTGCCATAACATAATTAGTATCGAAGTTACTGTTACCTGTCATAAATAGTATCGAAGTTACAGTTACCTGCCATAATTTGTATCGAAATTACAGTTACTTGTCATAATTAGTAACGAAGTTACAGTTTCCTGTCATAATTAGTATCGAAGTTACTGTTACCTGTCATAATTAGTATGGAAGTTACAGTTACCTGCCATAATTTGTATCGAAATTACAGGGACTTTTCATAATTAGTATCGAAGTTACAGTTACCTGCCAAAATTTGTACCGAAATTACAATTACTTGTCATAATTAGTATCGAAGTTACTGTTACTTGTCATAATTAATATCGAAGTTACTGATACCTGTCACAAATATATCGAATTTACGGTTACTTGTCATAATAAGTATCGACGTTACAGTTACTTGTCATAATTAGTATCGAAGTTACAGTTACCTATCATAATTAGTATCGAAGTTACAGTTTCTTGTCATAATTAGTAATGAAGTTACAGTTACCAGTCATAATAAGTATCGAAGATAGGGTTACCTGTATTAATTAGTATCGAAGTTACAGTTACCTGCCATAATTTTTTATCAAAATTAGAGTTACTTGTCATAATTAGTAATGAAGTTACAGTTACTTGTCATAATTAGTATCGAAGTTACTGTTACCTGTCATAATTAGTATCAAAGTTACAGTTACCTGCCATAATTTGTATCGAAATTACAGTTCCTTGTCATAATTAGTATCGAAGTTACAGTTACCTGTCATAATTAGTATTGAAGGTACTGTTATCTGCCATAATTTGTAACGAAATTACAGTTACTTGTCATAATTAGTAACGAAGTTACAGTTACCTGTCATAATTTGTATCGAAATTACAGTTACTTGTCAAAATTAGTAACGAAGTTACAGTTTCCTGTCATAATTAGTATCGAAGTTACTGTTACCTGTCATAATTAGTATGGAAGTTACAGTTACCTGCCATAATTTGTATCGAAATTACAGGGACTTTTCATAATTAGTATCGAAGTTACAGTTACCTGCCAAAATTTGTATCGAAATTACAGTTACTTGTCATAATTAGTAACGAAGTGACAGTTACCTGCCATAATTTGTATCGAAATTACAGTTCCTTGTCATAATTAGTATCGAAGTTACAGTTACCTGTCATAATATGCATCGAAGGTACTGTTACTTGTCATAATTAGTATCGACGTTACTGTTACCTGTCATAATTAGTATTGAAGTTACAGTTACCTACCATAATTTTTTATCAAAATTACAGTTACATGTCATAACTAGTAACGAAGGTAGAGTTTCTTGTCATAATTAGTATCGACGTTACTGTTACCTGTCATAATTTGTATCGAAGTAATAGTTACTTGTCATAATTAGTAACGAAGTTACTGTCACCTGTCGTAATTAGTATCGAAGTTACAGTTACCTGCCATAATTTGTATCGAAATTACAGTTCCTTGCCATAATTAGTATCGAAGTTACAGTTACCTGTCATAATTAGTACCGAAGGTACTGTTACCTGCCATAATTTGTATCGAAATTACAATTACTTGTCATAATTAGTAACGAAGTTACAGTTATCTGTCTTAATTTGTATCGAAATTACAGTTACTTGTCATAATTAGTAACGAAGTTACAGTTATCTGTCTTAATTTGTATCGAAATTACAGTTACTTGTCATAATTAGTAACGAAGTTACAGTTACCTGCCATAATAATTATCGGAATTAAAGTTACTTGTCATAATTAGTAACGAAGTTACTGTTACCTGTCATAATTAGTATCGAAGTTACTGTTACCTGTCATAATTAGTATTGAAGTTACAGTTACCTACCATTATTTTTTATCAAAATTACAGTTACTTGTCATAATTAGTAACGAAGTTAGAGTTTCTTGTCATAATTAGTATCGAAGTTACAGTTACTTGCCATAATTTGTGTCGAAATTACAGTTACTTGTCATAATTAGTAACGAAGTTACAGTTACCTGTCATAATTAGTATCGAAGTTACAGTTACCTGCCATAATTTGTGTAGAAATTACAGTTACTTGTCATAATTAGTAACGAAGTTACAGTTACCTGCCATAATTAGTATCGAAGTTACAGTTACTTGTCATAATTAGTATCAAAGTTACTGTTACCTGTCATAATTAGTATCGAAGTTACAGTTACCTGCCAAAATTTGTATCGAAATTACAATTACTTGTCATAATTAGTATCGAAGTTACTGTTACTTGTCATAATTAATATCGAAGTTACTGATACCTGTCACAATTAGTATCGAATTTACGGTTACTTGTCATAATAAGTATCAACGTTACAGTTACTTGTCATAATTAGTATCGAAGTTACAGTTACCTATCATAATTAGTATCGAAGTTACAGTTTCTTGTCATAATTAGTAATGTAGTTACAGTTACCAGTCATAATAAGTATCGAAGATAGGGTTACCTGTATTAATTAGTATCGAAGTTACAGTTACCTGCCATAATTTTTTATCAAAATTAGAGTTACTTGTCATAATTAGTAACGAAGTTACAGTTACTTGTCATAAATAGTATCGAAGTTACTGTTACCTGTCATAATTAGTATCAAAGTTACAGTTACCTGCCATAATTTGTATCGAAATTACAGTTCCTTGTCATAATTAGTATCGAAGTTACAGTTACCTGTCATAATTAGTATCGAAGGTACTGTTATCTGCCATAATTTGTAACGAAATTACAGTTACTTGTCATAATTAGTAACGAAGTTACAGTTACCTGTCATAATTTGCATCGAAATTACAGTTACTTCTCATAATTAGAAACGAAGTTACAGTTACCTGCAATAATTGGTATCGAAATTACAGTTACTTGTCATAATTAGTAACGAAGTTGCAGTTACCTGCCATAATTTGTATCGAAATTACAGTTCCTTGTCATAATTTGTATCGAAGTTACAGTTACCTGCCATAATTTGTATCGAAATTACAGTTGCATGTCATAATTAGTAACGAAGTTACAGTTACCTGCCATAATTAGTATCGAAGTTACAGTTACTTGTCATAATTAGTATCGAAGTTACTGTTACCTGTCATAATTAGTATCAAGGTTACAGTTACCTGCCAAAATTTGTATCGAAATTACAGTTACTTGTCATAATTAGAAACGAAGTTACAGTTACCTGTCATAATTAGTATGGAAGTTACAGTTCCTTGTCATAATTAGTATCGAAGTTACAGTTACCTGTCATAATTAGCATCGAAGGAACTGTTACTTGTCATATTTAGTAACGAAGTTACAGTTACCTGTCATAATTTGTATCGAAATTACAGTTACTTGTCAAAATTAGTATCGAAGTTACAGTTTCCTGTCATAATTAGTATCGAAGTTACTGTTACCTGTCATAATTAGTCTGGAAGTTACAGTTACCTGCCATAATTTGTATCGAAATTACAGCGACTTTTCATAATTAGTATCGAAGTTACAGTTACCTGCCAAAATTTGTATCGAAATTACAGTTACTTGTCATAATTAGTAACGAAGTGACAGTTACCTGCCATAATTTGTATCGAAATTACAGTTCCTTGTCATAATTAGTATCGAAGTTACAGTTACCTGTCATAATAAGCATCGAAGGTACTGTTACTTGTCATAATTAGTATCGACGTTACTGTTACCTGTCATAATTAGTATTGAAGTTACAGTTACCTACCATAATTTTTTATCAAAATTACAGTTATATGTCATAACTAGTAACGAAGGTAGAGTTTCTTGTCATAATTAGTATCGACGTTACTGTTACCTGTCATAATTTGTATCGAAGTAATAGTTACTTGTCATAATTAGTAACGAAGTTACTGTCACCTGTCGTAATTAGTATCGAAGTTACAGTTACCTGCCATAATTTGTATCGAAATTACAGTTCCTTGCCATAATTAGTATCGAAGTTACAGTTACCTGTCATAATTAGTACCGAAGGTACTGTTACCTGCCATAATTTGTATCGAAATTACAGTTACTTGTCATAATTAGTAACGAAGTTACAGTTATCTGTCTTAATTTGTATCGAAATTACAGTTACTTGTCATAATTAGTAACGAAGTTACAGTTATCTGTCTTAATTTGTATCGAAATTACAGTTACTTGTCATAATTAGTAACGAAGTTACAGTTACCTGCCATAATAAGTATCGGAATTAAAGTTACTTGTCATAATTAGTAACGAAGATACTGTTACCTGTCATAATTAGTATCGAAGTTACTGTTACCTGTCATAATTAGTATTGAAGTTACAGTTACCTACCATTATTTTTTATCAAAATTACAGTTACTTGTCATAATTAGTAACGAAGTTAGAGTTTCTTGTCAAAATTAGTATCGAAGTTACAGTTACCTGCCATAATTTGTGTCGAAATTACAGTTACTTGTCATAATTAGTAACGAAGTTACAGTTACCTGTCATAATTAGTATCGAAGTTACAGTTACCTGCCATAATTTGTGTAGAAATTACAGTTACTTGTCATAATTATTAACGAAGTTACAGTTACCTGTCATAATTAGAATCGAAGTTACAGTTACCTGCCATAATTTGTATCGAAATTACAGTTACCTGTCATAATTAGTATCGAAGTTGCAGTTACTTGTCATAATTATTATCGAAGTTACAGTTACCTGCCATAATTTGTATCGAAATTACAGGGACTTGTCATAATTAGTAACGAAGTTACAGTTACCTGCCATAATAAGTATCGAAATTAAAGTTACTTGACATAATTAGTAACGATGTTACAGTAACCTGTCATAATTAGAATCGATGTTACAGTTACCTGCCATAATTTGTATCGAAATTACAGTTACTTTTCATAATTAGTAACGAAGTTACAGTGACCTGTCATAAATAGTATCGAAGTTACAGTTACTTGTCATAATTAGTATCGAAGTTACTGTTACCTGTCATAATTAGTATCGAAGTTACAGTTACTTGTCATAATTAGTATCGAAGTTACTGTTACTTGTCCTAATTAGTATCGAAGTTACTGTTACCTGTCATAATTAGTATCGAAATTACAATTACCTGCCATAATTTGTAACGAAATTACAGTTACTTGTCATAATTAGTAACGAAGTTACAGTTACCTGTAATAATAAGTATCGAAGTTACAGTTACTTGTCATAATTAGTACCGAAATTACTGATACCTGTCATAATTAGTATCGCAGTTACAGTTACCTGCCATAATTAGTATCGAAGTAACTGTTACCTGTCATAAATAGTATCGAAGTTACAGTTACCTGCCATAATTTGTATCGAAATTACAGTTACTTGTCATAATTAGTAACGAAGTTACAGTTACCTGCCATAATTAGTATCGAAGTTGCAGTTACTTGTCATAATTAGTATCAAAGTTACTGTTACCTGTCATAATTAGTATCGAAGTTACTGTTACCTGCCAAAATTTGTATCGAAATTACAATTACTTGTCATAATTAGTATCGAAGTTACTGTTACTTGTCATAATTAATATCGAAGTTACTGACACCTGTCACAATTAGTATCGAATTTACGGTTACTTGTCATAATAAGTATCGACGTTACAGTTACTTGTCATAATTAGTATCGAAGTTACAGTTACCTGTCATAATTAGTATCGAAGTTACAGTTTCTTGTCATAATTAGTAATGAAGTTACAGTTACCAGTCATAATAAGTATCGAAGATACGGTTACCTGTATTAATTAGTATCGAAGTTACAGTTACCTGCCATAATTTTTTATCAAAATTAGAGTTACTTGTCATAATTAGTAACGAAGTTACAGTTACTTGTCATAATTAGTATCGAAGTTACTGTTACCTGTCATAATTAGTATCAAAGTTACAGTTACCTGCCATAATTTGTATCGAAATTACAGTTCCTTGTCATAATTAGTATCGAAGTTACAGTTACCTGTCATAATTAGTATCGAAGGTACTGTTATCTGCCATAATTTGTAACGAAATTACAGTTACTCGTCATAATTAGTAACGAAGTTACAGTTACCTGTCATAATTTACATCGAAATTACAGTTACTTCTCATAATTAGAAAGGAAGTTACAGTTACCTGCAATAATTGGTATCGAAATTACAGTTACTTGTCATAATTAGTAACGAAGTTGCAGTTACCTGCCATAATTTGTATCGAAATTACAGTTACTTGTCATAATTTGTATCGAAGTTACAGTTACCTGCCATAATGTGTATCGAAATTACAGTTGCATGTCATAATTAGTAACGAAGTTACAGTTACCTGCCTTAATTAGTATCGAAGTTACAGTTACTTGTCATAATTAGTATCGAAGTTACTGTTACCTGTCATAATTAGTATCGAGGTTACAGTTACCTGCCAAAATTTGTATCGAAATTACAGTTACTTGTCATAATTAGAAACGAAGTTACAGTTACCTTTCATAATTAGTATGGAAGTTACAGTTCCTTGTCATAATTAGTATCGAAGTTACAGTTACCTGTCATAATTAGCATCGAAGGAACTGTTACTTGTCATATTTAGTAACGAAGTTACAGTTACCTGTCATAATTTGTATCGAAATTACAGTTACTTGTCAAAATTAGTAACGAAGTTACAGTTTCCTGTCATAATTAGTATCGAAGTTACTGTTACCTGTCATAATTAGTATGGATGTTACAGTTACCTGCCATAATTTGTATCGAAATTACAGGGACTTGTCATAATTAGCATCGAAGGAACTGTTACTTGTCATAATTAGTATCGAAGTTACAGTTACCTGTCATAATTAGCATCGAAGGTACTGGTACTTGTCATAATTAGTATCGATGTTACTGTTACCTGTCATAATTAGTATTGAAGTTACAGTTACCTACCATAATTTTTTATCAAAATTACAGTTACTTGTCATAATTAGTAACGAAGTTAGAGTTTCTTCTCACAATTAGTATCGAAGTTACAGTTACCTGTCATCATTTTTATCGAAGTTATATTTACTTGTCATAATTAGTATCGAAGTTACTGTTACCAGTCATAAATAGTATCGAAGTTACAGTTACCTGCCATAATTTGTATCGAAATGACAGTTACTTGTCATAATTAGTAACGAAGTTACAGTTACCTGTCATAATTAGTATCGAAGTTACAGTTGCCTGCCATAATTAGTATCGAAATTACAGTTACCTGTCATAATTATTATCGAAGTTACAGTTACTTGTCATAATTAGTATCGAAGTTACAGTTACCTGCCATAATTTGTATCGAAGTTACAGGGACTTGTCATAATTAGTAACGATGTTACAGTTACCTGCCATAATAAGTATCGAAATTAAAGTTATTTGTCATAATTAGTAACGAAGTTACAGTTACCTGTCATAATTAGTATCGAAGTTACTCTTACCTGTCATAATTAGTATTGAAGTTACAGTTACTTACCATAATTTTTTATCAAAATTACAGTTATATGTCATAATTAGTAAAGAAGGTAGAGTTTCTTGTCATAATTAGTATCGAAGTTACTGTTACCTGTCATAATTTGTATCGAAGTAATAGTTACTTGTCATAATTAGTATCGAAGTTACTGTCACCTGTCATAATTAGTATCGAAGTTACAGTTACCTGCCATAATTTGTATCGAAATTACAGTTCCTTGCCATAATTAGTATCGAAGTTACAGTTACCTGTCATAATTAGTACCGAAGGTACTGTTACCTGCCATAATTTGTATCGAAATTACTGTTACTTGTCTTATTAGTAACGAAGTTACAGTTACCTGTCATAATTAGTATCGAAGTTACAGTTGCCTGCCATAATTAGTATCGAAATTACAGTTACCTGTCATAATTATTATCGAAGTTACAGTTACTTGTCATAATTAGTATCGAAGTTACAGTTACCTGCCATAATTTGTATCGAAGTTACAGGGACTTGTCATAATTAGTAACGATGTTACAGTTACCTGCCATAATAAGTATCGAAATTAAAGTTACCTGTCATAACTAGTATCGAAATTACAGTTACCTGACATAATTTGTATCGAAATTACAGGGACTTGTCATAATTAGTAACGAAGTTACAGTTACCTGCCATAATAAGTATCGAAATTAAAGTTACTTGACATAATTAGTAACGATGTTACAGTAACCTGTCATAATTAGTATCGATGTTACAGTTACCTGTCATAATTAGTATCGATGTTACAGTTACCTGCCATAATTTGTATAGAAATAACAGTTACTTGTCATAATTATTAACGAAGTTACAGTTACCTGTCATAATTAGAATCGAAGTTACAGTTACCTGCCATAATTTGTATCGAAATTACAGTTACCTGTCATAATTAGTATCGAAGTTGCAGTTACTTGTCATAATTATTATCGAAGTTACAGTTACCTGCCATAATTTGTATCGAAATTACAGGGACTTGTCATAATTAGTAACGAAGTTACAGTTACCTGCCATAATAAGTATCGAAATTAAAGTTACTTGACATAATTAGTAACGATGTTACAGTAACCTGTCATAATTAGTATCGATGTTACAGTTACCTGCCATAATTTGTATCGAAATTACAGTTACTTTTCATAATTAGTTGCGAAGTTACAGTTACCTGTCATAAATAGTATCGAAGTTACAGTTACTTGTCATAATTAGTATCGATGTTACTGTTACCTGTCATAATTAGTATCGAAGTTACAGTTACTTGTCATAATTAGTATCGAAGTTACTGTTACTTGTCCTAATTAGTATCGAAGTTACTGTTACCTGTCATAATTAGTATCGAAATTAAAATTACCTGCCATAATTTGTAACGAAATTACAGTTACTTGTCATAATTAGTAACGAAGTTACAGTTACCTGTAATAATTAGTATCGAAGTTACAGTTACTTGTCATAATTAGTACCGAAATTACTGATACCTGTCATAATTAGTATCGAAGTTACAGTTACCTGCCATAACATAATTAGTATCGAAGTTACTGTTACCTGTCATAAATAGTATCGATGTTACAGTTACCTGCCATAATTTGTATCGAAATTACAGTTACTTGTCATAATTAGTAACGAAGTTACAATTACCTGCCATAATTAGTATCGAAGTTACAGTTACTTGTCATAATTAGTATCAAAGTTACTGTTACCTGTCATAATTAGTATCGAAGTGACAGTTACCTGCCAAAATTTGCATCGAAATTACAATTACTTGTCATAATTAGTATCGAAGTTACTGTTACTTGTCATAATTAATATCGAAGTTACTGATACCTGTCACAATTAGTATCGAATTTACGGTTACTTGTCATAATAAGTATCGACGTTACAGTTACTTGTCATAATTAGTATCGAAGTTACTGTTACCTGTCATAATTAGTATTAAAGTTACAGTTACCTGCCATAATTTGTATCGAAATTACAGTTCCTTGTCATAATTAGTATCGAAGTTACAGTTACCTGTCATAATTTGCATCGAAATTACAGTTACTTCTCATAATTAGTAACGAAGTTACAGTTACCTGCAATAATTGGTATCGAAATTACAGTTACTTGTCATAATTAGTAACGAAGTTGCAGTTACCTGTCATAATTAGCATCGAAGTTACTGTTACCTCTCATAATTAGTATCGAAGTTACAGTTACCTGCCATAATTAGTATCGAAGTTACAGTTACCTGCCATAATTTGTATCGAAATTACAGTTACTTGTCATAATTTGTATCGAAGTTACAGTTACCTGTCATAATTATTATCGAAGTTACAGTTACTTGTCATAATTAGTATCGATGTTACAGTTACCTGCCATAATTTGTATCGAAATTACAGGGACTTGTCATAATTAGTAACGATGTTACAGTTACCTGCCATAATAAGTATCGAAATTAAAGTTATTTGTCATAATTAGTAACGAAGTTACAGTTACCTGTCATAATTAGTATCGAAGTTACTCTTACCTGTCATAATTAGTATTGAAGTTACAGTTACCTACCATAATTTTTTATCAAAATTACAGTTACATGTCATAATTAGTAACGAAGGTCGAGTTTCTTGTCATAATTAGTATCGAAGTTACTGTTACCTGTCATAATTTGTATCGAAGTAATAGTTACTTTTCATAATTAGTATCGAAGTTACTGTCACCTGTCATTATTAGTATCGAAGTTACAGTGACCTGCCATAATTTGTATCGAAATTACAGTTCCTTGCTATAATTAGTATCGAAGTTACAGTTACCTGTCATAATTAGTACCGAAGGTACTGTTACCTGCCATAATTTGTATCGAAATTACTGTTACTTGCCTTATTAGTAACGAAGTTACAGTTATCTGTCATAATTTGTATCGAAATTACAGATACTTGTCATAATTAGTAACGAAGTTAGAGTTTCTTCTCACAATTAGTATCGAAGTTACAGTTACCTGTCATCATTTTTATCGAAGTTATATTTACTTGTCATAATTAGTATCGAAGTTACTGTTACCAGTCATAAATAGTATCGAAGTTACAGTTACCTGCCATAATTTGTATCGAAATGACAGTTACTTGTCATAATTAGTAACGAAGTTACAGTTACCTGTCATAATTAGTATCGAAGTTACAGTTGCCTGCCATAATTAGTATCGAAATTACAGTTACCTGTCATAATTATTATCGAAGTTACAGTTACTTGTCATAATTAGTATCGAAGTTACAGTTACCTGCCATAATTTGTATCGAAGTTACAGGGACTTGTCATAATTAGTAACGATGTTACAGTTACCTGCCATAATAAGTATCGAAATTAAAGTTATTTGTCATAATTAGTAACGAAGTTACAGTTACCTGTCATAATTAGTATCGAAGTTACTCTTACCTGTCATAATTAGTATTGAAGTTACAGTTACTTACCATAATTTTTTATCAAAATTACAGTTATATGTCATAATTAGTAAAGAAGGTAGAGTTTCTTGTCATAATTAGTATCGAAGTTACTGTTACCTGTCATAATTTGTATCGAAGTAATAGTTACTTGTCATAATTAGTATCGAAGTTACTGTCACCTGTCATAATTAGTATCGAAGTTACAGTTACCTGCCATAATTTGTATCGAAATTACAGTTCCTTGCCATAATTAGTATCGAAGTTACAGTTACCTGTCATAATTAGTACCGAAGGTACTGTTACCTGCCATAATTTGTATCGAAATTACTGTTACTTGTCTTATTAGTAACGAAGTTACAGTTACCTGTCATAATTAGTATCGAAGTTACAGTTGCCTGCCATAATTAGTATCGAAATTACAGTTACCTGTCATAATTATTATCGAAGTTACAGTTACTTGTCATAATTAGTATCGAAGTTACAGTTACCTGCCATAATTTGTATCGAAGTTACAGGGACTTGTCATAATTAGTAACGATGTTACAGTTACCTGCCATAATAAGTATCGAAATTAAAGTTATTTGTCATAATTAGTAACGAAGTTACAGTTACCTGTCATAATTAGTATCGAAGTTACTCTTACCTGTCATAATTAGTATTGAAGTTACAGTTACTTACCATAATTTTTTATCAAAATTACAGTTATATGTCATAATTAGTAAAGAAGGTAGAGTTTCTTGTCATAATTAGTATCGAAGTTACTGTTACCTGTCATAATTTGTATCGAAGTAATAGTTACTTGTCATAATTAGTATCGAAGTTACTGTCACCTGTCATAATTAGTATCGAAGTTACAGTTACCTGCCATAATTTGTATCGAAATTACAGTTCCTTGCCATAATTAGTATCGAAGTTACAGTTACCTGTCATAATTAGTACCGAAGGTACTGTTACCTGCCATAATTTGTATCGAAATTACTGTTACTTGTCTTATTAGTAACGAAGTTACAGTTACCTGTCATAATTAGTATCGAAGTTACAGTTGCCTGCCATAATTAGTATCGAAATTACAGTTACCTGTCATAATTATTATCGAAGTTACAGTTACTTGTCATAATTAGTATCGAAGTTACAGTTACCTGCCATAATTTGTATCGAAGTTACAGGGACTTGTCATAATTAGTAACGATGTTACAGTTACCTGCCATAATAAGTATCGAAATTAAAGTTACCTGTCATAACTAGTATCGAAATTACAGTTACCTGACATAATTTGTATCGAAATTACAGGGACTTGTCATAATTAGTAACGAAGTTACAGTTACCTGCCATAATAAGTATCGAAATTAAAGTTACTTGACATAATTAGTAACGATGTTACAGTAACCTGTCATAATTAGTATCGATGTTACAGTTACCTGTCATAATTAGTATCGATGTTACAGTTACCTGCCATAATTTGTATAGAAATAACAGTTACTTGTCATAATTATTAACGAAGTTACAGTTACCTGTCATAATTAGAATCGAAGTTACAGTTACCTGCCATAATTTGTATCGAAATTACAGTTACCTGTCATAATTAGTATCGAAGTTGCAGTTACTTGTCATAATTATTATCGAAGTTACAGTTACCTGCCATAATTTGTATCGAAATTACAGGGACTTGTCATAATTAGTAACGAAGTTACAGTTACCTGCCATAATAAGTATCGAAATTAAAGTTACTTGACATAATTAGTAACGATGTTACAGTAACCTGTCATAATTAGTATCGATGTTACAGTTACCTGCCATAATTTGTATCGAAATTACAGTTACTTTTCATAATTAGTTGCGAAGTTACAGTTACCTGTCATAAATAGTATCGAAGTTACAGTTACTTGTCATAATTAGTATCGATGTTACTGTTACCTGTCATAATTAGTATCGAAGTTACAGTTACTTGTCATAATTAGTATCGAAGTTACTGTTACTTGTCCTAATTAGTATCGAAGTTACTGTTACCTGTCATAATTAGTATCGAAATTAAAATTACCTGCCATAATTTGTAACGAAATTACAGTTACTTGTCATAATTAGTAACGAAGTTACAGTTACCTGTAATAATTAGTATCGAAGTTACAGTTACTTGTCATAATTAGTACCGAAATTACTGATACCTGTCATAATTAGTATCGAAGTTACAGTTACCTGCCATAACATAATTAGTATCGAAGTTACTGTTACCTGTCATAAATAGTATCGAAGTTACAGTTACCTGCCATAATTTGTATCGAAATTACAGTTACTTGTCATAATTAGTAACGAAGTTACAGTTACCTGCCATAATTAGTATCGAAGTTACAGTTACTTGTCATAATTAGTATCAAAGTTACTGTTACCTGTCATAATTAGTATCGAAGTGACAGTTACCTGCCAAAATTTGCATCGAAATTACAATTACTTGTCATAATTAGTATCGAAGTTACTGTTACTTGTCATAATTAATATCGAAGTTACTGATACCTGTCACAATTAGTATCGAATTTACGGTTGCTTGTCATAATAAGTATCGACGTTACAGTTACTTGTCATAATTAGTATCGAAGTTACTGTTACCTGTCATAATTAGTATTATAGTTACAGTTACCTGCCATAATTTGTATCGAAATTACAGTTCCTTGTCATAATTAGTATCGAAGTTACAGTTACCTGTCATAATTTGCATCGAAATTACAGTTACTTCTCATAATTAGTAACGAAGTTACAGTTACCTGCAATAATTGGTATCGAAATTACAGTTACTTGTCATAATTAGTAACGAAGTTGCAGTTACCTGTCATAATTAGCATCGAAGTTACTGTTACCTCTCATAATTAGTATCGAAGTTACAGTTACCTGCCATAATTAGTATCGAAGTTACAGTTACCTGCCATAATTTGTATCGAAATTACAGTTACTTGTCATAATTTGTATCGAAGTTACAGTTACCTGTCATAATTATTATCGAAGTTACAGTTACTTGTCATAATTAGTATCGATGTTACAGTTACCTGCCATAATTTGTATCGAAATTACAGGGACTTGTCATAATTAGTAACGATGTTACAGTTACCTGCCATAATAAGTATCGAAATTAAAGTTATTTGTCATAATTAGTAACGAAGTTACAGTTACCTGTCATAATTAGTATCGAAGTTACTCTTACCTGTCATAATTAGTATTGAAGTTACAGTTACCTACCATAATTTTTTATCAAAATTACAGTTACATGTCATAATTAGTAACGAAGGTCGAGTTTCTTGTCATAATTAGTATCGAAGTTACTGTTACCTGTCATAATTTGTATCGAAGTAATAGTTACTTTTCATAATTAGTATCGAAGTTACTGTCACCTGTCATTATTAGTATCGAAGTTACAGTGACCTGCCATAATTTGTATCGAAATTACAGTTCCTTGCCATAATTAGTATCGAAGTTACAGTTACCTGTCATAATTAGTACCGAAGGTACTGTTACCTGCCATAATTTGTATCGAAATTACTGTTACTTGCCTTATTAGTAACGAAGTTACAGTTATCTGTCATAATTTGTATCGAAATTACAGATACTTGTCATAATTAGTAACGAAGTTAGAGTTTCTTCTCACAATTAGTATCGAAGTTACAGTTACCTGTCATCATTTTTATCGAAGTTATATTTACTTGTCATAATTAGTATCGAAGTTACTGTTACCAGTCATAAATAGTATCGAAGTTACAGTTACCTGCCATAATTTGTATCGAAATGACAGTTACTTGTCATAATTAGTAACGAAGTTACAGTTACCTGTCATAATTAGTATCGAAGTTACAGTTGCCTGCCATAATTAGTATCGAAATTACAGTTACCTGTCATAATTATTATCGAAGTTACAGTTACTTGTCATAATTAGTATCGAAGTTACAGTTACCTGCCATAATTTGTATCGAAGTTACAGGGACTTGTCATAATTAGTAACGATGTTACAGTTACCTGCCATAATAAGTATCGAAATTAAAGTTATTTGTCATAATTAGTAACGAAGTTACAGTTACCTGTCATAATTAGTATCGAAGTTACTCTTACCTGTCATAATTAGTATTGAAGTTACAGTTACTTACCATAATTTTTTATCAAAATTACAGTTATATGTCATAATTAGTAAAGAAGGTAGAGTTTCTTGTCATAATTAGTATCGAAGTTACTGTTACCTGTCATAATTTGTATCGAAGTAATAGTTACTTGTCATAATTAGTATCGAAGTTACTGTCACCTGTCATAATTAGTATCGAAGTTACAGTTACCTGCCATAATTTGTATCGAAATTACAGTTCCTTGCCATAATTAGTATCGAAGTTACAGTTACCTGTCATAATTAGTACCGAAGGTACTGTTACCTGCCATAATTTGTATCGAAATTACTGTTACTTGTCTTATTAGTAACGAAGTTACAGTTACCTGTCATAATTAGTATCGAAGTTACAGTTGCCTGCCATAATTAGTATCGAAATTACAGTTACCTGTCATAATTATTATCGAAGTTACAGTTACTTGTCATAATTAGTATCGAAGTTACAGTTACCTGCCATAATTTGTATCGAAGTTACAGGGACTTGTCATAATTAGTAACGATGTTACAGTTACCTGCCATAATAAGTATCGAAATTAAAGTTACCTGTCATAATTAGTATCGAAATTACAGTTACCTGACATAATTTGTATCGAAATTACAGGGACTTGTCATAATTAGTAACGAAGTTACAGTTACCTGCCATAATAAGTATCGAAATTAAAGTTACTTGACATAATTAGTAACGATGTTACAGTAACCTGTCATAATTAGTATCGATGTTACAGTTACCTGTCATAATTAGTATCGATGTTACAGTTACCTGCCATAATTTGTATAGAAATAACAGTTACTTGTCATAATTATTAACGAAGTTACAGTTACCTGTCATAATTAGAATCGAAGTTACAGTTACCTGCCATAATTTGTATCGAAATTACAGTTACCTGTCATAATTAGTATCGAAGTTGCAGTTACTTGTCATAATTATTATCGAAGTTACAGTTACCTGCCATAATTTGTATCGAAATTACAGGGACTTGTCATAATTAGTAACGAAGTTACAGTTACCTGCCATAATAAGTATCGAAATTAAAGTTACTTGACATAATTAGTAACGATGTTACAGTAACCTGTCATAATTAGTATCGATGTTACAGTTACCTGCCATAATTTGTATCGAAATTACAGTTACTTTTCATAATTAGTTGCGAAGTTACAGTTACCTGTCATAAATAGTATCGAAGTTACAGTTACTTGTCATAATTAGTATCGATGTTACTGTTACCTGTCATAATTAGTATCGAAGTTACAGTTACTTGTCATAATTAGTATCGAAGTTACTGTTACTTGTCCTAATTAGTATCGAAGTTACTGTTACCTGTCATAATTAGTATCGAAATTAAAATTACCTGCCATAATTTGTAACGAAATTACAGTTACTTGTCATCATTAGTAACGAAGTTACAGTTACCTGTAATAATTAGTATCGAAGTTACAGTTACTTGTCATAATTAGTACCGAAATTACTGATACCTGTCATAATTAGTATCGAAGTTACAGTTACCTGCCATAACATAATTAGTATCGAAGTTACTGTTACCTGTCATAAATAGTATCGAAGTTACAGTTACCTGCCATAATTTGTATCGAAATTACAGTTACTTGTCATAATTAGTAACGAAGTTACAGTTACCTGCCATAATTAGTATCGAAGTTACAGTTACTTGTCATAATTAGTATCAAAGTTACTGTTACCTGTCATAATTAGTATCGAAGTGACAGTTACCTGCCAAAATTTGCATCGAAATTACAATTACTTGTCATAATTAGTATCGAAGTTACTGTTACTTGTCATAATTAATATCGAAGTTACTGATACCTGTCACAATTAGTATCGAATTTACGGTTACTTGTCATAATAAGTATCGACGTTACAGTTACTTGTCATAATTAGTATCGAAGTTACTGTTACCTGTCATAATTAGTATTAAAGTTACAGTTACCTGCCATAATTTGTATCGAAATTACAGTTCCTTGTCATAATTAGTATCGAAGTTACAGTTACCTGTCATAATTTGCATCGAAATTACAGTTACTTCTCATAATTAGTAACGAAGTTACAGTTACCTGCAATAATTGGTATCGAAATTACAGTTACTTGTCATAATTAGTAACGAAGTTGCAGTTACCTGTCATAATTAGCATCGAAGTTACTGTTACCTCTCATAATTAGTATCGAAGTTACAGTTACCTGCCATAATTAGTATCGAAGTTACAGTTACCTGCCATAATTTGTATCGAAATTACAGTTACTTGTCATAATTTGTATCGAAGTTACAGTTATCTGTCATAATTATTATCGAAGTTACAGTTACTTGTCATAATTAGTATCGATGTTACAGTTACCTGCCATAATTTGTATCGAAATTACAGGGACTTGTCATAATTAGTAACGATGTTACAGTTACCTGCCATAATAAGTATCGAAATTAAAGTTATTTGTCATAATTAGTAACGAAGTTACAGTTACCTGTCATAATTAGTATCGAAGTTACTCTTACCTGTCATAATTAGTATTGAAGTTACAGTTACCTACCATAATTTTTTATCAAAATTACAGTTACATGTCATAATTAGTAACGAAGGTCGAGTTTCTTGTCATAATTAGTATCGAAGTTACTGTTACCTGTCATAATTTGTATCGAAGTAATAGTTACTTGTCATAATTAGTATCGAAGTTACTGTCACCTGTCATTATTAGTATCGAAGTTACAGTGACCTGCCATAATTTGTATCGAAATTACAGTTCCTTGCCATAATTAGTATCGAAGTTACAGTTACCTGTCATAATTAGTACCGAAGGTACTGTTACCTGCCATAATTTGTATCGAAATTACTGTTACTTGCCTTATTAGTAACGAAGTTACAGTTATCTGTCATAATTTGTATCGAAATTACAGATACTTGTCATAATTAGTAACGAAGTTACAGTTTCCTGTCATAATTAGTATCGAAGTTACTGTTACCTGTCATAATTAGTATCGAAATTACAGTTACCTGACATAATTTGTATCGAAATTACAGGGACTTGTCATAATTAGTAACGAAGTTAGAGTTTCTTGTCATAATTAGTATCGAAGTTACAGTTACCTGCCATTATTTGTATCGAAATTACAGTTACTTGTCATAATTAGTAACGAAGTTACAGTTACCTGTCATAATTAGTATCGAAGTTACAGTTACCTGCCATAATTTGTATAGAAATTACAGTTACTTGTCAAAATTATTAATGAAGTTACAGTTACCTGTCATAATTAGTATCAACGTTACAGTTACCTGCCATAATTTGTATCGAAAATACAGTTACCTGTCATAATTAGTATCGAAGTTGCAGTTACTTGTCATAATTAGTATCGAAGTTACAGTTACCTGCCATAATTTGTATCGAAATTACAGGGACTTGTCATAATTAGTAACGAAGTTACAGTTACCTGCCATAATAAGTATCGAAATTAAAGTTACTTGACATAATTAGTAACGATGTTACAGTAACCTGTCATAATTAGTATCGATGTTACAGTTACCTGCCATAATTTGTATGGAAATTACAGTTACTTTTCATAATTAGTAACGAAGTTACAGTTACCTGTCATAATTAGTATCGAAGTTACAGTTACTTGTCATAATTAGTATCGAAGTAACTGTTACCTGTCATAATTAGTATCGAAGTTACAGTTACTTGTCATAATTAGTATCGAAGTTACTGTTACTTGTCCTAATTAGTATCGAAGTTACTGTTACCTGTCATAATTAGTATCGAAATTACAATTACCTGCCATAATTTGTAACGAAATTACAGTTACTTGTCATAATTAGTAACGAAGTTACAGTTACCTGTAATAATTAGTATCGAAGTTACAGTTACTTGTCATAATTAGTACCGAAATTACTGATACCTGTCATAATTAGTATCGAAGTTACAGTTACCTGCCATAATTAGTATCGAAGTTACTGTTACCTGTCATAAATAGTATCGAGGTTACAGTTACCTGCCATAATTTGTATCGAAATTACAGTTACTTGTCATAATTAGTAACGAAGTTACAGTTACCTGCCATAATTAGTATCGAAGTTACAGTTACTTGTCATAATTAGTATCAAAGTTACTGTTACCTGTCATAATTAGTATCGATGTTACAGTTACCTGCCAAAATTTGTATCGAAATTACAATTACTTGTCATAATTAGTATCGAAGTTACTGTTACTTGTCATAATTAATATCGAAGTTACTGATACCTGTCACAATTAGTATCGAATTTACGGTTACTTGTCATAATAAGTATCGACGTTACAGTTACTTGTCATAATTAGTATCGATGTTACAGTTACCTGTCATAATTAGTATCGAAGTTACAGTTTCTTGTCATAATTAGTAATGAAGTTACAGTTACCAGTCATAATAAGTATCGAAGTTACGGTTACCTGTATTAATTAGTATCGAAGTTACAGTTACCTGCCATAATTTTTTATCAAAATTAGAGTTACTTGTCATAATTAGTAACGAAGTTACAGTTACTTGTCATAATTAGTATCGAAGTTACTGTTACCTGTCATAATTAGTATCAAAGTTACAGTTACCTGCCATAATTTGTATCGAAATTACAGTTCCTTGTCATAATTAGTATCGAAGTTACAGTTACCTGTCATAATTAGTATCGAAGGTACTGTTATCTGCCATAATTTGTAACGAAATTACAGTTACTTGTCATAATTAGTAACGAAGTTACAGTTACCTGTCATAATTTGCATCGAAATTACAGTTACTTCTCATAATTAGTAACGAAGTTACAGTTACCTGCAATAATTGGAATCGAAATTACAGTTACTTGTCATAATTAGTAACGAAGTTGCAGTTACCTGTCATAATTAGCATCGAAGTTACTGTTACCTCTCATAATTAGTATCGAAGTTAGAGTTACCTGCCATAATTAGTATCGAAGATACAGTTACCTGCCATAATTTGTATCGAAATTACAGTTACTTGTCATAATTTGTATCGAAGTTGCAGTTACCTGCCATAATTTGTATCGAAATTACAGTTGCATGTCATAATTAGTAACGAAGTTACAGTTACCTGCCATAATTAGTATCGAAGTTACAGTTACTTGTCATAATTAGTATCGAAGTTACTGTTACCTGTCATAATTAGTATCGAGGTTACAGTTACCTGCCAATATTTGTATCGAAATTACAGTTACTTGTCATAATTAGAAACGAAGTTACAGTTACCTGTCATAATTAGTATGGAAGTTACAGTTCCTTGTCATAATTAGTATCGAAGTTACAGTTACCTGTCAAAATTAGCATCGAAGGAACTGTTACTTGTCATATTTAGTAACGAAGTTACAGTAACCTGTCATAATTTGTATCGAAATTACAGTTACTTGTCAAAATTAGTAACGAAGTTACAGTGTCCTGTCATAATTAGTATCGAAGTTACTGTTACCTGTCATAATTAGTAAGGATGTTACAGTTACCTGCCATAATTTGTATCGAAATTACAGGGACTTGTCATAATTAGCATCGAAGGAACTGTTACTTTTCATAATTAGTATCGAAGTTACAGTTACCTGTCATAATTAGCATCGAAGGTACTGTTACTTGTCATAATTAGTATCGATGTTACTGTTACCTGTCATAATTAGTATTGAAGTTACAGTTACCTACCATAATTTTTTATCAAAATTACAGTTATATGTCATAATTTGTAACGAAGGTAGAGTTTCTTGTCATAATTAGTATCGAAGTTACTGTTACCTGTCATAATTTGTATCGAAGTAATAGTTACTTGTCATAATTAGTATCGAAGTTACTGTCACCTGTCATAATTAGTATCGAAGTTACAGTTACCTGCCATAATTTGTATCGAAATTACAGTTCCTTGCCATAATTTGTATCGAAGTTACAGTTACCTGTCATAATTAGTACCGAAGGTACTGTTACCTGCCATAATTTGTATTGAAATTACTGTTACTTGTCTTATTAGTAACGAAGTTACAGTTATCTGTCATAATTTGCATCGAAATTACAGTTACTTGTCATAATTGGTAACGAAGTTACAGTTACCTGCCATAATAAGTATCAAAATTAAAGTTACTTGACATAATTAGTAACGATGTTACAGTAACCTGTCATAATTAGTATCGATGTTACAGTTACCTGTCATAATTAGTATCGATGTTACAGTTACCTGCCATAATTTGTATAGAAATTACAGTTACTTTTCATAATTAGTTGCGAAGTTACAGTTACCTGTCATAAATAGTATCTAAGTTACAGTTACTTGTCATAATTAGTATCGAAGTTACTGTTACCTGTCATAATTAGTATCGAAGTTACAGTTACTTGTCATAATTAGTATCGAAGTTACTGTTACTTGTCCTAATTCGTATCGAAGTTACTGTTACCTGTCATAATTAGTATCGAAATTACAATTACCTGCCATAATTTGTAACGAAATTACAGTTACTTGTCATAATTAGTAACGAAGTTTCAGTTACCTGTAATAATTAGTATCGAAGTTACAGTTACTTGTCATAATTAGTACCGAAATTACTGATACCTGTCATAATTAGTATCGAAGTTACAGTTACCTGCCATAATTAGTATCGAAGTTACTGTTATCTGTCATAAATAGTATCGAAGTTACAGTTACCTGCCATAATTTGTATCGAAATTACAGTTACTTGTCATAATTAGTAACGAAGTTACAGTTACCTGCCATAATTAGTATCGAAGTTACAGTTACTTGTCATAATTAGTATCAAAGTTATTGTTACCTGTCATAATTAGTATCGAAGTGACAGTTACCTGCCAAAATTTGCATCGAAATTACAATTACTTGTCATAATTAGTATCGAAGTTACTGTTACTTGTCATAATTAATATCGAAGTTACTGATACCTGTCACAATTAGTATCGAATTTACGGTTACGTGTCATAATAAGTATCGACGTTACAGTTACTTGTCATAATTAGTATCGAAGTTACAGTTACCTGTCATAATTAGTATCGAAGTTACAGTTTTTTGTCATAATTAGTAATGAAGTTCCAGTTACCAGTCATAATAAGTATCGAAGTTACGGTTACCTGTATTAATTAGTATCGAAGTTACAGTTACCTGCCATAATTTTTTATCAAAATTAGAGTTACTTGTCATAATTAGTAACGAAGTTACAGTTACTTGTCATAATTAGTATCGAAGTTACTGTTACCTGTCATAATTAGTATCAAAGTTACAGTTACCTGCCATAATTTGTATCGAAATTACAGTTCCTTGTCATAATTAGTATCGAAGTTACAGTTACCTGTCATAATTTGCATCGAAATTACAGTTACTTCTCATAATTAGTAACGAAGTTACAGTTACCTGCAATAATTGGTATCGAAATTACAGTTACTTGTCATAATTAGTAACGAAGTTGCAGTTACCTGTCATAATTAGCATCGAAGTTACTGTTACCTCTCATAATTAGTATCGACGTTACAGTTACCTGCCATAATTAGTATCGAAGTTACAGTTACCTGCCATAATTTGTATCGAAATTACAGTTACTTGTCATAATTTGTATCGAAGTTACAGTTACCTGCCATAATTTGTATCGAAATTACAGTTGCATGTCATAATTAGTAACGAAGTTAGTTACCTGTATTAATTAATATCGAAGTTACAGTTACCTGCCATAATTTTTTATCAAAATTAGAGTTACTTGTCATAATTAGTAACGAAGTTACAGTTACTTGTCATAATTAGTATCGAAGTTACTGTTACCTGTCATAATTAGTATCGAGGTTACAGTTACCTGCCAAAATTTGTATCGAAATTACAGTTACTTGTCATAATTAGAAACGAAGTTACAGTTACCTGTCATAATTAGTATGGAAGTTACAGTTCCTTGTCATAATTAGTATCGAAGTTACAGTTACCTGTCATAATTAGCATCGAAGGATCTGTTACTTGTCATATTTAGTAACGAAGTTACAGTTACCTGTCATAATTTGTATCGAAATTACAGTTACTTGTCAAAATTAGTAACGAAGTTACAGTTTCCTGTCATAATTAGTATCGAAGTTACTGTTACCTGTCATAATTAGTATGGAAGTTACAGTTACCTGCCATAATTTGTATCGGAGTTACAGGGACTTGTCATAATTAGCAACGAAGGAACTGTTACTTGTCATAATTAGTATCGAAGTTACAGTTACCTGTCATAATTAGCATCGAAGGTACTGTTACTTGTCATAATTAGTATCGACGTTACTGTTACCTGTCATAATTAGTATTTAAGTTACAGTTACCTACCATAATTTTTTATCAAAATTACAGTTACTTGTCATAATTAGTAACGAAGTTAGAGTTTCTTCTCACAATTAGTATCGAAGTTACAGTTACCTGTCATCATTTTTATCGAAGTTATATTTACTTGTCATAATTAGTATCGAAGTTACTGTTACCTGTCATAAATAGTATCGAAGTTCCAGTTACCTGCCATAATTTGTATCGAAATTACAGTTACTTGTCATAATTAGTAACGAAGTTACAGTTACCTGTCATAATTAGTATCGAAGTTACAGTTACCTGCCATAATTAGTATCGAAATTACAGTTACCTGTCATAATTATTATCGAAGTTACAGATACTTGTCATAATTAGTATCGATGTTACAGTTACCTGCCATAATTTGTATCGAAATTACAGGGACTTGTCATAATTAGTAACGATGTTACAGTTACCTGCCATAATAAGTATCGAAATTAAAGTTATTTGTCATAATTAGTAACGAAGTTACAGTTACCTGTCATAATTAGTATCGAAGTTACTCTTACCTGTCATAATTAGTATTGAAGTTACTGTTACCTAACATAATTTTTTATCAAAATTACAGTTACATGTCATAATTAGTAACGAAGGTAGAGTTTCTTGTCATAATTAGTATCGAAGTTACTGTTACCTGTCATAATTTGTATCGAAGTAATAGTTACTTGTCATAATTAGTATCGAAGTTACTGTCACCTGTCATTATTAGTATCGAAGTTACAGTTACCTGCCATAATTTGTATCGAAATTACAGTTCCTTGCCATAATTAGTATCGAAGTTACAGTTACCTGTCATAATTAGTACCGAAGGTACTGTTACCTGCCATAATTTGTATCGAAATTACTGTTACTTGCCTTATTAGTAACGAAGTTACAGTTATCTGTCATAATTTGTATCGAAATTACAGATACTTGTCATAATTAGTAACGAAGTTACAGTTTCCTGTCATAATTAGTATCGAAGTTACTGTTACCTGTCATAATTAGTATCGAAATTACAGTTACCTGACATAATTTGTATCGAAATTACAGGGACTTGTCATAATTAGTAACGAAGTTAGAGTTTCTTGTCATAATTAGTATCGAAGTTACAGTTACCTGCCATTATTTGTATCGAAATTACAGTTACTTGTCATAATTAGTAACGAAGTAACAGTTACCTGTCATAATTAGTATCGAAGTTACAGTTACCTGCCATAATTTGTATAGAAATTACAGTTACTTGTCAAAATTATTAATGAAGTTACAGTTACCTGTCATAATTAGTATCGACGTTACAGTTACCTGCCATAATTTGTATCGAAATTACAGTTACCTGTCATAATTAGTATCGAAGTTGCAGTTACTTGTCATAATTAGTATCGAAGTTACAGTTACCTGCCATAATTTGTATCGAAATTACAGGGACTTGTCATAATTAGTAACGAAGTTACAGTTACCTGCCATAATAAGTATCAAAAATTAAAGTTACTTGACATAATTAGTAACGATGTTACAGTAACCTGTCATAATTAGTATCGATGTTACAGTTACCTGCCATAATTTGTAGGGAAATTACAGTTACTTTTCATAATTAGTAACGAAGTTACAGTTACCTGTCATAATTAGTATCGAAGTTACAGTTACTTGTCATAATTAGTATCGAAGTTACTGTTACCTGTCATAATTAGTATCGAAGTTACAGTTACTTGTCATAATTAGTATCGAAGTTACTGTTACTTGTCCTAATTAGTATCGAAGTTACTGTTACCTGTCATAATTAGTATCGAAATTACAATTACCTGCCATAATTTGTAACGAAATTACAGTTACTTGTCATAATTAGTAACGAAGTTACAGTTACCTGTAATAATTAGTATCGAAGTTACAGTTACTTGTCATAATTAGTACCGAAATTACTGATACCTGTCATAATTAGTATCGAAGTTACAGTTACCTGCCATAATTAGTATCGAAGTTACTGTTACCTGTCATAAATAGTATCGAGGTTACAGTTACCTGCCATAATTTGTATCGAAATTACAGTTACTTGTCATAATTAGTAACGAAGTTACAGTTACCTGCCATAATTAGTATCGAAGTTACAGTTACTTGTCATAATTAGTATCAAAGTTACTGTTACCTGTAATAATTAGTATCGATGTTACAGTTACCTGCCAAAATTTGTATCGAAATTACAATTACTTGTCATAATTAGTATCGAAGTTACTGTTACTTGTCATAATTAATATCGAAGTTACTGATACCTGTCACAATTAGTATCGAATTTACGGTTACTTGTCATAATAAGTATCGACGTTACAGTTACTTGTCATAATTAGTATCGAAGTTACAGTTACCTGTCATAATTAGTATCGAAGTTACAGTTTCTTGTCATAATTAGTAATGAAGTTACAGTTACCAGTCATAATAAGTATCGAAGTTACGGTTACCTGTATTAATTAGTATCGAAGTTACAGTTACCTGCCATAATTTTTTATCAAAATTAGAGTTACTTGTCATAATTAGTAACGAAGTTACAGTTACTTGTCATAATTAGTATCGAAGTTACTGTTACCTGTCATAATTAGTATCAAAGTTACAGTTACCTGCCATAATTTGTATCGAAATTACAGTTCCTTGTCATAATTAGTATCGAAGTTATAGTTACCTGTCATAATTAGTATCGAAGGTACTGTTATCTGCCATAATTTGTAACGAAATTACAGTTACTTGTCTTAATTAGTAACGAAGTTACAGTTACCTGTCATAATTTGCATCGAAATTACAGTTACTTCTCATAATTAGTAACGAAGTTACAGTTACCTGCAATAATTGGAAACGAAATTACAGTTACTTGTCTTAATTAGTAACGAAGTTGCAGTTACCTGTCATAATTAGCATCGAAGTTACTGTTACCTCTCATAATTAGTATCGAAGTTACAGTTACCTGCCATAATTAGTATCGAAGTTACAGTTACCTGCCATAATTTGTATCGAAATTACAGTTACTTGTCATAATTTGTATCGAAGTTGCAGTTTCCTGCCATAATTTGTATCGAAATTACAGTTGCATGTCATAATTAGTAACGAAGTTACAGTTACCTGCCATAATTAGTATCGAAGTTACAGTTACTTGTCATAATTAGTATCGAAGTTACTGTTACCTGTCATAATTAGTATCGAGGTTACAGTTACCTGCCAATATTTGTATCGAAATTACAGTTACTTGTCATAATTAGTATCGAAGTTACAGTTACCTGTCATAATTAGCATCGAAGGAACTGTTACTTGTTATATTTAGTAACGAAGTTACAGTAACCTGTCATAATTTGTATCGAAATTACAGTTACTTGTCATAATTAGTAACGAAGTTAGAGTTTCTTCTCACAATTAGTATCGAAGTTACAGTTACCTGTCATCATTTTTATCGAAGTTATATTTACTTGTCATAATTAGTATCGAAGTTACTGTTACCTGTCATAAATAGTATCGAAGTTACAGTTACCTGCCATAATTTGTATCGAAATTACAGTTACCTGTCATAATTATTATCGAAGTTACAGTTACTTGTCATAATTAGTATCGAAGTTTCAGTTACCTGCCATAATTTGTATCGAAATTACAGGGACTTGTCATAATTAGTAACGATGTTACAGTTACCTGCCAAAATAAGTATCGAAATTAAAGTTATTTGTCATAATTAGTAACGAAGTTACAGTTACCTGTCATAATTAGTATCGAAGTTACTCTTACCTGTCATAATTAGTATTGAAGTTACAGTTACCTACCATAATTTTTTATCAAAATTACAGTTACATGTCATAATTAGTAACGAAGGTAGAGTTTCTTGTCATAATTAGTATCGAAGTTACTGTTACCTGTCATAATTTGTATCGAAGTAATAGTTACTTGTCATAATTAGTATCGAAGTTACTGTCACCTGTCATAATTAGTATCGAAGTTACAGTTACCTGCCATAATTTGTATCGAAATTACAGTTCCTTGCCATAATTAGTATCGAAGTTACAGTTACCTGTCATAATTAGTACCGAAGGTACTGTTACCTGCCATAATTTGTATCGAAATTACTGTTACTTGTCTTATTAGTAACGAAGTTACAGTTATCTGTCATAATTTGTATCGAAATTACAGTTACTTGTCATAATTAGTAACGAAGTTACAGTTTCCTGTCATAATTAGTATCGAAGTTACTGTTACCTGTCATAATTAGTATCGAAATTACAGTTACCTGACATAATTTGTATCGAAATTACAGGTACTTGTCATAATTAGTAACGAAGTTACAGTTACCTGCCATAATAAGTATCGAAATTAAAGTTACTTGACATAATTAGTAACGATGTTACAGTAACCTGTCATAATTAGTATCGATGTTACAATTACCTGTCATAATTAGTATCGATGTTACAGTTACCTGCCATAATTTGTATAGAAATTACAGTTACTTGTCATAATTATTAACGAAGTTACAGTTACCTGTCATAATTAGAATCGAAGTTACAGTTACCTGCCATAATTTGTATCGAAATTACAGTTACCTGTCATAATTAGTATCGAAGTTGCAGTTACTTGTCATAATTATTATCGAAGTTACAGTTACCTGCCATAATTTGTATCGAAATTACAGGGACTTGTCATAATTAGTAACGAAGTTACAGTTACCTGCCATAATAAGTATCGAAATTAAAGTTACTTGACATAATTAGTAACGATGTTACAGTAACCTGTCATAATTAGTATCGATGTTACAGTTACCTGCCATAATTTGTATCGAAATTACAGTTACTTTTCATAATTAGTAACGAAGTTACAGTTACCTGTCATAAATAGTATCGAAGTTACAGTTACTTGTCATAATTAGTATCGAAGTTACTGTTGCCAGTCATAATTAGTATCGAAGTTACAGTTACTTGTCGTAAATAATATCGAAGTTACTGTTACTTGTCCTAATTAGTATCGAAGTTACTGTTACCTGTCATAATTAATATCGAAATTACAATTACCTGCCATAATTTGTAACGAAATTACAGTTACTTGTCATAATTAGTAACGAAGTTACAGTTACCTGTAATAATTAGTATCGAAGTTAAAGTTACTTGTCATAATTAGTACCGAAATTACTGATACCTGTCATATTTAGTATCGAAGTTACAGTTACCTGCCATAATAAGTATCGAAGTTACTGTTACCTGTCATAAATAGTATCGAAGTTACAGTTACCTGCCATAATTTGTATCGAAATTACAGTTAATTGTCATAATTAGTAACGAAGTAACAGTTACCTGCCATAATTAGTATCGAAGTTACAGTTACTTGTCATAATTAGTATCAAAGTTACTGTTACCTGTCATAATTAGTATCGAAGTGACAGTTACCTGCCAAAATTTGCATCGAAATTACAATTACTTGTCATAATTAGTATCGAAGTTACTGTTACTTGTCATAATTAATATCGAAGTTACTGATACCTGTCACAATTAGTATCGAATTTACGGTTACTTGTCATAATAAGTATCGACGTTACAGTTACTTGTCATAATTAGTATCGAAGTTACAGTTACCTGTCATAATTAGTATCGAAGTTACAGTTTCTTGTCATAATTAGTAATGAAGTTACAGTTACCAGTCATAATAAGTATCGAAGTTACGGTTACCTGTATTAATTAGTATCGAAGTTACAGTTACCTGCCATAATTTGTATCGAAATTACAGTTCCTTTTCATAATTAGTATCGAAGTTACAGTTACCTGTCATAATTAGTATCGAAGGTACTGTTGTCTGCCATAATTTGTAACGAAATTACAGTTACTTGTCATAATTAGTAACGACGTTACAGTTACCTGTCATAATTTGCATCGAAATTACAGTTACTTCTCATAATTAGTAACGAAGTTACAGTTACCTGCAATAATTGGTATCGAAATTACAGTTACTTGTCATAATTAGTAACGAAGTTGCAGTTACCTCTCATAATTAGCATCGAAGTTACTGTTACCTCTCATAATTAGTATCGAAGTTACAGTTACCTGCCATAATTAGTATCAAAGTTACAGTTACCTGCCATAATTTGTATCGAAATTACAGTTACTTGTCATAATTTGTATCGAAGTTACAGTTACCTGCCATAATTTGTATCGAAATTACAGTTGCATGTCATAATTAGTAACGAAGTTACAGTTACCTGCCATAATTAGTATCGAAGTTACAGTTACTTGTCATAATTAGTATCGAAGTAACTGTTACCTGTCATAATTAGTATCGAGGTTACAGTTACCTGCCAAAATTTGTATCGAAATTACAGTTACTTGTCATAATTAGAAACGAAGTTACAGTTACCTGTTATAATTAGTATGGAAGTTACAGTTCCTTGTCATAATTAGTATCGAAGTTACAGTTACCTGTCATAATTAGCATCGAAGGATCTGTTACTTGTCATATTTAGTAACGAAGTTACAGTTACCTGTCATAATTTGTATCGAAATTACAGTTACTTGTCAATATTAGTAACGAAGTTACAGTTTCCTGTCATAATTAGTATCGAAGTTACTGTAACCTGTCATAATTAGTATGGAAGTTACAGTTACCTGCCATAATTTGTATCGAAATTACAGGGACTTGTCATAATTAGCATCGAAGGAACTGTTACTTGTCTTAATTAGTATCGAAGTTACAGTTACCTGTCATAATTAGCATCGAAGGTACTGTTACTTGTCATAATTAGTATCGACGTTACTGTTACCTGTCATAATTAGTATTGAAGTTACAGTTACCTACCATAATTTTTTATCAAAATTACAGTTACTTGTCATAATTAGCAACGAAGTTAGAGTTTCTTCTCACAATTAGTATCGAAGTTACAGTTACCTGTCATCATTTTTATCGAAGTTATATTTACTTGTCATAATTAGTATCGAAGTTACTGTTACCTGTCATAAATAGTATCGAAGTTCCATTTACCTGCCATAATTTGTATCGAAATTACAGTTACTTGTCATAATTAGTAACGAAGCTACAGTTACCTGTCATAATTAGTATCGAAGTTACAGTTACCTGCCATAATTAGTATCGAAATTACAGTTACCTGTCATAATTATTATCGAAGTTACAGTTACTTGTCATAATTAGTATCGATGTTACAGTTACCTGCCATAATTTGTATCGAAATTACAGGGACTTGTCATAATTAGTAACGATGTTACAGTTACCTGCCATAATAAGTATCGAAATTAAAGTTATTTGTCATAATTAGTAACGAAGTTACAGTTACCTGTCATAATTAGTATCGAAGTTACTCTTACCTGTCATAATTAGTATTGAAGTTACAGTTACCTACCATAATTTTTTATCAAAATTACAGTTACATGTCATAATTAGTAACGAAGGTAGAGTTTCTTGTCATAATTAGTATCGAAGTTACTGTTACCTGTCATAATTTGTATCGAAGTAATAGTTACTTGTCATAATTAGTATCGAAGTTACTGTCACCTGTCATAATTAGTATCGAAGTTACAGTTACCTGCCATAATTTGTATCGAAATTACAGTTCCTTGCCATAATTAGTATCGAAGTTACAGTTACCTGTCATAATTAGTACCGAAGGTACTATTACCTGCCATAATTTGTATCGAAATTACTGTTACTTGTCTTATTAGTAACGAAGTTACAGTTATCTGTCAAAATTTGTATCGAAATTACAGATACTTGTCATAATTAGTAACGAAGTTACAGTTTCCTGTCATAATTAGTATCGAAGTTACTGTTACCTGTCATAATTAGTATCGAAATTACAGTTACCTGACATAATTTGTATCGAAATTACAGGGACTTGTCATAATTAGTAACGAAGTTAGAGTTTCTTGTCATAATTAGTATCGAAGTTACAGTTACCTGCCATTATTTGTATCGAAATTACAGTTACTTGTCATAATTAGTAACGAAGTTACAGTTACCTGTCATAATTAGTATCGAAGTTACAGTTACCTGCCATAATTTGTATAGAAATTACAGTTACTTGTCAAAATTATTAATGAAGTTACAGTTACCTGTCATAATTAGTATCGACGTTACAGTTACCTGCCATAATTTGTATCGAAATTACAGTTACCTGTCATAATTAGTATCGAAGTTGCAGTTACTTGTCATAATTAGTATCGAAGTTACAGTTACCTGCCATAATTTGTATCGAAATTACAGGGACTTGTCATAATTAGTAACGAAGTTACAGTTACCTGCCATAATAAGTATCGAAATTAAAGTTACTTGACATAATTAGTAACGATGTTACAGTAACCTGTCATAATTAGTATCGATGTTACAGTTACCTGCCATAATTTGTATGGAAATTACAGTTACTTTTCATAATTAGTAACGAAGTTACGGTTACCTGTCATAATTAGTATCGAAGTTACAGTTACTTGTCATAATTAGTATCGAAGTTATTGTTACCTGTCATAATTAGTATCGAAGTTACAGTTACTTGTCATAATTAGTATCGAAGTTACTGTTACTTGTCCTAATTAGTATCGAAGTTACTGTTACCTGTCATAATTAGTATCGAAATTACAATTACCTGCCATAATTTGTAACGAAATTACAGTTACTTGTCATAATTAGTAACGAAGTTACAGTTACCTGTAATAATTAGTATCGAAGTTACAGTTACTTGTCATAATTAGTACCGAAATTACTGATACCTGTCATAATTAGTATCGAAGTTACAGTTACCTGCCATAATTAGTATCGAAGTTACTGTTACCTGTCATAAATAGTATCGAGGTTACAGTTACCTGCCATAATTTGTATCGAAATTACAGTTACTTGTCATAATTAGTAACGAAGTTACAGTTACCTGCCATAATTAGTATCGAAGTTACAGTTACTTGTCATAATTTGTATCAAAGTTACTGTTACCTGTCATAATTAGTATCGAAGATACAGTTACCTGCCAAAATTTGTATCGAAATTACAATTACTTGTCATAATTAGTATCGTAGTTACTGTTACTTGTCATAAATAATATCGAAGTTACTGATACCTGTCACAATTAGTATCGAATTTACGGTTACTTGTCATAATAAGTATCGACGTTACAGTTACTTGTCATAATTAGTATCGAAGTTACAGTTACCAGTCATAATAAGTATCGAAGTTACGGTTACCTGTATTAATTAGTATCGAAGTTACAGTTACCTGCCATAATTTTTTATCAAAATTAGAGTTACTTGTCATAATTAGTAACGAAGTTACAGTTACTTGTCATAATTAGTATCGAAGTTACTGTTACCTGTCATAATTAGTATCAAAGTTACAGTTACCTGCCATAATTTGTATCGAAATTACAGTTCCTTGTCATAATTAGTATCGAAGTTACAGTTACCTGTCATAATTAGTATCGAAGGTACTGTTATCTGCCATAATTTGTAACGAAATTACAGTTACTTGTCATAATTAGTAACGAAGTTACAGTTACCTGTCATAATTTGCATCGAAATTACAGTTACTTCTCACAATTAGTAACGAAGTTACAGTTACCTGCAATAATTGGTATCGAAATTACAGTTACTTGTCATAATTAGTAACGAAGTTGCAGTTACCTGTCATAATTAGCATCGAAGTTACTGTTACCTCTCATAATTAGTATCGAAGTTACAGTTACCTGCCATAATTAGTATCGAAGTTACAGTTACCTGTCATAATTAGTATGGAAGTTACAGTTCCTTGTCATAATTAGTATCGAAGTTACAGTTACCTGTCATAATTAGCATCGAAGGAACTGTTACTTGTCATAATTAGTAACGAAGTTACAGTTACCTGTCATAATTTGTATCGAAATTACAGTTACTTGTCAAAATTAGTAACGAAGTTACAGTTTCCTGTCATAATTAGTATCGAAGTTACTGTTACCTGTCATAATTAGTATGGAAGTTACAGTTACCTGCCATAATTTGTATCGAAATTACAGGGACTTGTCTTAATTAGCATCGAAGGAACTGTTACTTGTCATAATTAGTATCGAAGTTACAGTTACCTGTCATAATTAGCATCGAAGGTACTGTTACTTGTCATAATTAGTATCGACGTTTCTGTTACCTGTCATAATTAGTATTGAAGTTACAGTTACCTACCATAATTTTTTATCAAAATTATAGTTACTTGTCATAATTAGTAACGAAGTTAGAGTTTCTTCTCACAATTAGTATCGAAGTTACAGTTACCTGTCATCATTTTTATCAAAGTTATATTTACTTGTCATAATTAGTATCGAAGTTACTGTTACCTGTCATAAATAGTATCGAAGTTACAGTTACCTGCCATAATTTGTATCGAAATTACAGTTACTTGTCATAATTAATAACGAAGTTACAGTTACCTGTCATAATTAGTATCGAAGTTACAGTTACCTGCCATAATTAGTATCGAAATTACAGTTACCTGTCATAATTATTATCGAAGTTACAGTTACTTGTCATAATTAGTATCGATGTTACAGTTACCTGCCATAATTTGTATCGAAATTACAGGGACTTGTCATAATTAGTAACGATGTTACAGTTACCTGCCATAATAAGTATCGAAATTAAAGTTATTTGTCATAATTAGTAACGAAGTTACAGTTACCTGTCATAATTAGTATCGAAGTTACTCTTACCTGTCATAATTAGTATTGAAGTTACAGTTACCTACCATAATTTTTTATCAAAATTACAGTTACATGTCATAATTAGTAACGAAGGTAGAGTTTCTTGTCATAATTAGTATCGAAGTTACTGTTACCTGTCATAATTTGTATCGAAGTAATAGTTACTTGTCATAATTAGTATCGAAGTTACTGTCACCTGTCATAATTAGTATCGAAGTTACAGTTACCTGCCATAATTTGTATCGAAATTACAGTTCCTTGCCATAATTAGTATCGAAGTTACAGTTACCTGTCATAATTAGCACCGAAGGTACTGTTACCTGCCATAATTTGTATTGAAATTACTGTTACTTGTCTTATTAGTAACGAAGTTACAGTTATCTGTCATAATTTGTATCGAAATTACAGATACTTGTCATAATTAGTAACGAAGTTACAGTTTCCTGTCATAATTAGTATCGTAGTTACTGTTACCTGTCATAATTAGTATCGAAATTACAGTTACCTGACATAATTTGTATCGAAATTACAATGACTTGTCATAATTAGTAACGAAGTTAGAGTTTCTTGTCATAATTAGTATCGAAGTTACAGTTACCTGCCATTATTTGTATCGAAATTACAGTTACTTGTCATAATTAGTAACGAAGTTACAGTTACCTGTCATAATTAGTATCGAAGTTACAGTTACCTGCCATAATTTGTATAGAAATTACAGTTACTTGTCAAAATTATTAATGAAGTTACAGTTACCTGTCATAATTAGTATCGACGTTACAGTTACCTGCCATAATTTATATCGAAATTACAGTTACCTGTCATAATTAGTATCGAAGTTGCAGTTACTTGTCATAATTAGTATCGAAGTTACAGTTACCTGCCATAATTTGTATCGAAATTACAGGGACTTGTCATAATTAGTAACGAAGTTACAGTTACCTGCCATAATAAGTATCGAAATTAAAGTTACTTGACATAATTAGTAACGATGTTACAGTAACCTGTCATAATTAGTATCGATGTTACAATTACCTGCCATAATTTGTATGGAAATTACAGTTACTTTTCATAATTAGTAACGAAGTTACAGTTACCTGTCATAATTAGTATCGAAGTTACAGTTACTTGTCATAATTAGTATCGAAGTTACTGTTACCTGTCATAATTAGTATCGAAGTTACAGTTACTTGTCATAATTAGTATCGAAGTTACTGTTACTTGTCCTAATTAGTATCGAAGTTACTGTTACCTGTCATAATTAGTATCGAAATTACAATTACCTGCCATAATTTGTAACGAAATTACAGTTACTTGTCATAATTAGTAACGAAGTTACAGTTACCTGTAATAATAAGTATCGAAGTTACAGTTACTTGTCATAATTAGTACCGAAATTACTGATACCTGTCATAATTAGTATCGAAGTTACAGTTACCTGCCATAATTAGTATCGAAGTTACTGTTACCTGTCATAAATAGTATCGAGGTTACAGTTACCTGCCATAATTTGTATCGAAATTACAGTTACTTGTCATAATTAGTAACGAAGTTACAGTTACCTGCCATAATTAGTATCGAAGTTACAGTTACTTGTCATAATTAGTATCAAAGTTACTGTTACCTGTCATAATTAGTATCGAAGTTACAGTTACCTGCCAAAATTTGTATCGAAATTACAATTACTTGTCATAATTAGTATCGAAGTTACTGTTACTTGTCATAATTAATATCGAAGTTACTGATACCTGTCACAATTAGTATCGAATTTACGGTTACTTGTCATAATAAGTATCGACGTTACAGTTACTTGTCATAATTAGTATCGAAGTTACAGTTACCAGTCATAATAAGTATCGAAGTTACGGTTACCTGTATTAATTAGTATCGAAGTTACAGTTACCTGCCATAATTTTTTAACAAAATTAGAGTTACTTGTCATAATTAGTAACGAAGTTACAGTTACTTGTCATAATTAGTATCGAAGTTACTGTTACCTGTCATAATTAGTATCAAAGTTACAGTTACCTGCCATAATTTGTATCGAAATTACAGTTCCTTGTCATAATTAGCATCGAAGTTACAGTTACCTGTCATAATTAGTATCGAAGGTACTGTTATCTGCCATAATTTGTAACGAAATTACAGTTACTTGTCATAATTAGTAACGAAGTTACAGTTACCTGTCATAATTTGCATCGAAATTACAGTTACTTCTCATAATTAGTAACGAAGTTACAGTTACCTGCAATAATTGGTATCGAAATTACAGTTACTTGTCATAATTAGTAACGAAGTTGCAGTTACCTGTCATAATTAGCATCGAAGTTACTGTTACCTCTCATAATTAGTATCGAAGTTACAGTTACCTGCCATAATTAGTATCGAAGTTACAGTTACCTGTCATAATTAGTATGGAAGTTACAGTTCCTTGTCATAATTAGTATCGAAGTTACAGTTACCTGTCATAATTAGCATCGAAGGAACTGTTACTTGTCATAATTAGTAACGAAGTTACAGTTACCTGTCATAATTTGTATCGAAATTACAGTTACTTGTCAAAATTAGTAACGAAGTTACAGTTTCCTGTCATAATTAGTATCGAAGTTACTGTTACCTGTCATAATTAGTATGGAAGTAACAGTTACCTGCCATAATTTGTATCGAAATTACAGGGACTTGTCATAATTAGCATCGAAGGAACTGTTACTTGTCATAATTAGTATCGATGTTACAGTTACCTGTCATAATTAGCATCGAAGGTACTGTTACTTGTCATAATTAGTATCGACGTTACTGTTACCTGTCATAATTAGTATTGAAGTTACAGTTACCTACCATAATTTTTTATCAAAATTACAGTTACTTGTCATAATTAGTAACGAAGTTAGAGTTTCTTCTCACAATTAGTATCGAAGTTACAGTTACCTGTCATCATTTTTATCAAAGTTATATTTACTTGTCATAATTAGTATCGAAGTTACTGTTACCTGTCATAAATAGTATCGAAGTTACAGTTACCTGCCATAATTTGTATCGAAATTACAGTTACTTGTCATAATTAATAACGAAGATACAGTTACCTGTCATAATTAGTATCGAAGTTACAGTTACCTGCCATAATTAGTATCGAAATTACAGTTACCTGTCATAATTATTATCGAAGTTACAGTTACTTGTCATAATTAGTATCGATGTTACAGTTACCTGCCATAATTTGTATCGAAATTACAGGGACTTGTCATAATTAGTAACGATGTTACAGTTACCTGCCATAATAAGTATCGAAATTAAAGTTATTTGTCATAATTAGTAACGAAGTTACAGTTACCTGTCATAATTAGTATCGAAGTTACTCTTACCTGTCATAATTAGTATTGAAGTTACAGTTACCTACCATAATTTTTTTATCAAAATTACAGTTACATGTCATAATTAGTAACGAAGGTAGAGTTTCTTGTCATAATTAGTATCGAAGTTACTGTTACCTGTCATAATTTGTATCGAAGTAATAGTTACTTGTCATAATTAGTATCGAAGTTACTGTCACCTGTCATAATTAGTATCGAAATTACAGTTACCTGCCATAATTTGTATCGAAATTACAGTTCCTTGCCATAATTAGTATCGAAGTTACAGTTACCTGCCATAATTTGTATCGAAATTACAGTTACTTGTCATAATTAGTAACGAAGTTACAGTTACCTGTCATAATAAGTATCGAAGTTACAGTTACCTCCCATAATTAGTATCGAAATTACAGTTACCTGTCATAATTATTATCGAAGTTACAGTTACTTGTCATAATTAGTATCGAAGTTACAGTTACCTGCCATAATTTGTATCGAAATTACAGGGACTTGTCATAATTAGTAACGATGTTACAGTTACCTGCCATAATAAGTATCGAAATTAAAGTTATTTGTCATAATTAGTAACGAAGTAGACCCAGCCCACCTGCTCATTTGTCCACTACTAGAACAACCCTGCACTACCCAGGACCTGATCGAGGCAAACAACAAGGCCATCGGAGTTGCTACATTCTGGAAATGATCGGACACGGAAATGAATGAATGAGTAACGAAGTTACAGTTACCTGTCATAATTAGTATCGAAGTTACTCTTACCTGTCATAATTAGTATTGAAGTTACAGTTACCTACCATAATTTTTTATCAAAATTACAGTTACATGTCATAATTAGTAACGAAGGTAGAGTTTCTTATCATAATTAGTATCGAAGTTACTGTTACCTGTCATAATTTGTATCGAAGTAATAGTTACTTGTCATAATTAGTATCGAAGTTACTGTCACCTGTCATAATTAGTATCGAAGTTACAGTTACCTGCCATAATTTGTATCGAAATTACAGTTCCTTGCCATAATTAGTATCGAAGTTACAGTTACCTGTCATAATTAGTACCGAAGGTACTGTTACCTGCCATAATTTGTATCGAAATTACTGTTACTTGTCTTATTAGTAACGAAGTTACAGTTATCTGTCATAATTTGTATCGAAATTACAGTTACTTGTCATAATTAGTAACGAAGTTACAGTTTCCTCTCATAATTAGTATCGTAGTTACTGTTACCTGTCATAATTAGTATCGAAATTACAGTTACCTGACATAATTTGTATCGAAATTACAGGGACTTGTCATAATTAGTAACGAAGTTACAGTTACCTGCCATAATAAGTATCGAAATTAAAGTTACTTGACATAATTAGTAACGATGTTACAGTAACCTGTCATAATTAGTCTCGATGTTACAGTTACCTGTCATAATTAGTATCGATGTTACATTTACCTGCCATAATTTGTATAGAAATTACAGTTACTTGTCATAATTATTAACGAAGTTACAGTTACCTGTCATAATTAGAATCGAAGTTACAGTTACCTGCCATAATCTGTATCGAATTTACAGTTACTTGTCATAATTAGTATCGAAGTTACAGATACCTGTCATAATTAGTTTCGAAGTTACAGTTATTTGTCATAATTAGTAACGAAGTTACAGTTACCTGCCATAATAAGTATCGAAATTAAAGTTACTTGACATAATTAGTAACGATGTTACAGTAACCTGTCATAATTAGTATCGATGATACAGTTACCTGCCATAATTTGTATCGAAATTACAGTTACTTTTCGTAATTAGTAACGAAGTTACAGTTACCTGTCATAAATAGTATCGAAGTTACAGTTACTTGTCATAATTAGTATCGAAGTTACTGTTACCTGTCATAATTAGTATCGAAGTTACAGTTACTTGTCATAATTAGTATCGAAGTTACTGTTACTTGTCCTAATTAGTATCGAAGTTACTGTTACCTGTCATAATTAGTATCGAAATTACAATTACCTGCCATAATTTGTAACGAAATTACAGTTACTTGTCATAATTAGTAACGAAGTTACAGTTACCTGTAATAATTAGTATCGAAGTTACAGGTACTTGTCATAATTAGTACCGAAATTACTGATACCTGTCATAATTAGTATCGAAGTTACTGTTACCTGTCATAATTAGTATTGAAGTTACAGTTACCTACCATTATTTTTATCAAAATTACAGTTACTTGTCATAATTAGTAACGAAGTTAGAGTTTCTTGTCATAATTAGTATCGAAGTTACAGTTACCTGCCATAATTTGTGTCGAAATTACAGTTACTTGTCATAATTAGTAACGAAGTTACAGTTACCTGTCATAATTAGTATCGAAGTTACAGTTACCTGCCATAATTTGTGTAGAAATTACAGTTACTTGTCATAATTATTAACGAAGTTACAGTTACCTGTCATAATTAGAATCGAAGTTACAGTTACCTGCCATAATTTGTATCGAAATTACAGTTACCTGTCATAATTAGTATCGAAGTTGCAGTTACTTGTCATAATTATTATCGAAGTTACAGTTACCTGCCATAATTTGTATCGAAATTACAGGGTCTTGTCATAATTAGTAACGAAGTTACAGTTACCTGCCATAATAAGTATCGAAATTAAAGTTACTTGACATAATTAGTAACGATGTTACAGTAACCTGTCATAATTAGAATCGATGTTACAGTTACCTGCCATAATTTGTATCGAAATTACAGTTACTTTTCATAATTAGTAACGAATTTACAGTTACCTGTGATAAATAGTATCGAAGTTACAGTTACTTGTCATAATTAGTATCGAAGTTACTGTTACCTGTCATAATTAGTATCGAAGTTACAGTTACTTGTCATAATTAGTATCGAAGTTACTGTTACTTGTCCTAATTAGTATCGAAGTTACTGTTACCTGTCATAATTAGTATCGAAATTACAATTACCTGCCATAATTTGTAACGAAATTACAGTTACTTGTCATAATTAGTAACGAAGTTACAGTTACCTGTAATAATTAGTATCGAAGTTACAGTTACTTGTCATAATTAGTACCGAAATTACTGATACCTGTCATAATTAGTATCGCAGTTACAGTTACCTGCCATAATTAGTATCGAAGTAACTGTTACCTGTCATAAATAGTATCGAAGTTACAGTTACCTGCCATAATTTGTATCGAAATTACAGTTACTTGTCATAATTAGTAACGAAGTTACAGTTACCTGCCATAATTAGTATCGAAGTTACAGTTACTTGTCATAATTAGTATCAAAGTTACTGTTACCTGTCATAATTAGTATCGAAGTTACAGTTACCTGCCAAAATTTGTATCGAAATTACAATTACTTGTCATAATTAGTATCCAAGTTACTGTTACTTGTCATAATTAATATCGAAGTTACTGTTACCTGTCACAATTAGTATCGAATTTACGGTTACTTGTCATAATAAGTATCGACGTTACAGTTACTTGTCATAATTAGTATCGAAGTTACTGTTACCTGTCATAATTAGTATCGAGGTTACAGTTACCTGCCAAAATTTGTATCGAAATTACAGTTACTTGTCATAATTAAAAACGAAGTTACAGTTACCTGTCATAATTAGTATGGAAGTTACAGTTCCTTGTCATAATTAGTATCGAAGTTACAGTTACCTGTCATAATTAGCATCGAAGGAACTGTTACTTGTCATAATTAGTAACGAAGTTACAGTTACCTGTCATAATTTGTATCGAAATTACAGTTACTTGTCAAAATTAGTAACGAAGTTACAGGTTCCTGTCATAATTAGTATCGAAGTTACTGTTACCTGTCATAATTAGTATGGAAGTTACACTTACCTGCCTTAATTTGTATCGAAATTACAGGGACTTGTCATAATTAGCATCGAAGGAACTGTTACTTGTCATAATTAGTATCGAAGTTACAGTTACCTGCCATAATAAGTATCGAAATTAAAGTTACTTGACATAATTAGTAACGATGTTACAGTAACCTGTCATAATTAGTATCGATGTTACAGTTACCTGCCATAATTTGTATGGAAATTACAGTTACTTTTCATAATTAGTAACGAAGTTACAGTTACCTGTCATAATTAGTATCGAAGTTACAGTTACTTGTCATAATTAGTATCGAAGTTACTGTTACCTGTCATAATTAGTATCGAAGTTACTGTTACCTGTCATAATTAGTATCGAAATTACAATTACCTGCCATAATTTGTAACGAAATTACAGTTACTTGTCATAATTATTAACGAAGTTACTGTTACCTGTCATAAATAGTATCGAGGTTACAGTTTCCTGCCATAATTTGTATCGAAATTACAGTTACTTGTCATAATTAGTAACGAAGTTACTGTTACTTGTCGTAATTAATATCGAAGTTACTGATACCTGTCACAATTAGTATCGAATTTACGGTTACTTGTCATAATAAGTATCGACGTTACAGTTACTTGTCATAATTAGTATCGAAGTTACAGTTACCTGTCATAATTAGTATCGAAGTTACAGTTTCTTGTCATAATTAGTAATGAAGTTACAGTTACCAGTCATAATAAGTATCGAAGTTACAGTTACTTGTCATAATTAGTATCGAAGTTACTGTTACCTGTCATAATTAGTATCGAGGTTACAGTTACCTGCCAAAATTTGTATCGAAATTACAGTTACATGTCATAATTAGTAACGATGTTGCAGTTACCTTTCATAATTAGCATCGAAGTTACTGTTACCTCTCATAATTAGTATCGAAGTTACAGTTACCTGCCATAATTAGTATCGAAGTTACAGTTACCTGCCATAATTGGTATCGAAATTACAGTTACTTGTCATAATTTGTATCGAAGTTACAGTTACCTGCCATAATTTGTATCGAAATTACAGTTGCATGTCATAATTAGTAACGGAGTTACAGTTACCTGCCATAATTAGTATCGAAGTTACAGTTACTTGTCATAATTAGTATCGAAGTTACTGTTACCTGTCATAATTAGTATCGAGGTTACAGTTACCTGCCAAAATTTGTATCGAAATTACAGTTACTTGTCATAATTAGAAACGAAGTTACAGTTACCTGTCATAATTAGTATGGAAGTTACAGTTCCTTGTCATAATTAGTATCGAAGTTACAGTTACCTGTCATAATTAGCATCGAAGGAACTGTTACTTGTAATAATTAGTAACGAAGTTACAGTAACCTGTCATAATTTGTATCGAAATTACAGTTACTTGTCAAAATTAGTAACGAAGTTACAGTTTCCTGTCATAATTAGTATCGAAGTTACTAGTACCTGTCATAATTAGTATGGAAGTTACAGTTACCTGCCATAATTTGTATCGAAATTACAGGGACTTGTCATAATTAGCATCGAAGGAACTGTTACTTGTCATAATTAGTATCGAAGTTACAGTTACCTGTCATAATTAGCATCGAAGGTACTGTTACTTGTCATAATTAGTATCGACGTTACTGTTACCTGTCATAATTAGTATTGAAGTTACAGTTACCTACCATAATTTTTTATCAAAATTACAGTTATTTGTCATAATTAGTAACGAAGTTAGAGTTTCTTCTCACAATTAGTATCGAAGTTACAGTACCTGTCATCATTTTTATCAAAGTTATATTTACTTGTCATAATTAGTATCGAAGTTACTGTTACCTGTCGTAAATAGTATCGAAGTTACAGTTATCTGCCATAATTTGTATCGAAATTACAGTTACTTGTCATAATTAATAACGAAGTTACAGTTACCTGTCATAATTAGTATCGAAGTTACAGTTACCTGCCATAATTAGTATCGAAATTACAGTTACCTGTCATAATTATTATCGAAGTTACAGTTACTTGTCATAATTAGTATCGATGTTACAGTTACCTGCCATAATTTGTATCGAAATTATAGGGACTTGTCATAATTAGTAACGATGTTACAGTTACCTGCCATAATAAGTATCGAAATTAAAGTTATTTGTCATAATTAGTAACGAAGTTACAGTTACCTGTCATAATAAGTATCGAAGTTACTCTTACCTGTCATAATTAGTATTGAAGTTACAGTTACCTACCATAATTTTTTATCAAAATTACAGTTACATGTCATAATTAGTAACGAAGGTAGAGTTTCTTGTCATAATTAGTATCGAAGTTACTGTTACCTGTCATAATTTGTATCGAAGTAATAGTTACTTGTCATAATTAGTATCGAAGTTACTGTCACCTGTCATAATTAGTATCGAAGTTACAGTTACCTGCCATAATTTGTATCGAAATTACAGTTCCTTGCCATAATTAGTATCGAAGTTACAGTTACCTGCCATAATTTGTATCGAAATTACAGTTACTTGTCATAATTAGTAACGAAGTTACAGTTACCTGTCATAATTAGTTTCGAAGTTACAGTTACCTCCCATAATTAGTATCGAAATTACAGTTACCTGTCATAATTATTATCGAAGTTACAGTTACTTGTCATAATTAGTATCGAAGTTCCAGTTACCTGCCATAATTTGTATCGAAATTACAGGGATTTGTCATAATTAGTAACGATGTTACAGTTACCTGCCATAATAAGTATCGAAATTAAAGTTATTTGTCATAATTAGTAACGAAGTTACAGTTACCTGTCATAATTAGTATCGAAGTTACAGTTACCTCCCATAATTAGTATCGAAATTACAGTTACCTGTCATAATTATTATCGAAGTTACAGTTACTTGTCATAATTAGTATCGAAGTTACAGTTACCTGCCATAATTTGTATCGAAATTACAGGGACTTGTCATAATTAGTAACGATGTTACAGTTACCTGCCATAATAAGTATCGAAATTAAAGTTATTTGTCATAATTAGTAACGAAGTTACAGTTACCTGTCATAATTAGTATCGAAGTTACTCTTACCTGTCATAATTAGTATTGAAGTTACAGTTACCTACCATAATTTTTATCAAAATTACAGTTACATGTCATAATTAGTAACGAAGGTAGAGTTTCTTGTCATAATTAGTATCGAAGTTACTGTTACCTGTCATAATTTGTATCGAAGTAATAGTTACTTGTCATAATTAGTATCGAAGTTACTGTCACCTGTCATAATTAGTATCGAAGTTACAGTTACCTGCCATAATTTGTATCGAAATTACAGTTCCTTGCCATAATTAGTATCGAAGTTACAGTTACCTGTCATAATTAGTACCGAAGGTACTGTTACCTGCCATAATTTGTATCGAAATTACTGTTACTTGTCTTATTAGTAACGAAGTTACAGTTATCTGTCATAATTTGTATCGAAATTACAGTTACTTGTCATAATTAGTAACGAAGTTACAGTTTCCTGTCATAATTAGTATCGAAGTTACTGTTACCTGTCATAATTAGTATCGAAATTACAGTTACCTGACATAATTTGTATCGAAATTACAGGTACTTGTCATAATTAGTAACGAAGTTACAGTTACCTGCCATAATAAGTATCGAAATTAAAGTTACTTGACATAATTAGTAACGATGTTACAGTAACCTGTCATAATTAGTATCGATGTTACAATTACCTGTCATAATTAGTATCGATGTTACAGTTACCTGCCATAATTTGTATAGAAATTACAGTTACTTGTCATAATTATTAACGAAGTTACAGTTACCTGTCATAATTAGAATCGAAGTTACAGTTACCTGCCATAATTTGTATCGAAATTACAGTTACCTGTCATAATTAGTATCGAAGTTGCAGTTAATTGTCATAATTATTATCGAAGTTACAGTTACCTGCCATAATTTGTATCGAAATTACAGGGACTTGTCATAATTAGTAACGAAGTTACAGTTACCTGCCATAATAAGTATCGAAATTAAAGTTACTTGACATAATTAGTAACGATGTTACAGTAACCTGTCATAATTAGTATCGATGATACAGTTACCTGCCATAATTTGTATCGAAATTACAGTTACTTTTCGTAATTAGTAACGAAGTTACAGTTACCTGTCATAAATAGTATCGAAGTTACAGTTACTTGTCATAATTAGTATCGAAGTTACTGTTACCTGTCATAATTAGTATCGAAGTTACAGTTACTTGTCATAATTAGTATCGAAGTTACTGTTACTTGTCCTAATTAGTATCGAAGTTACTGTTACCTGTCATAATTAGTATCGAAATTACAATTACCTGCCATAATTTGTAACGAAATTACAGTTACTTGTCATAATTAGTAACGAAGTTACAGTTACCTGTAATAATTAGTATCGAAGTTACAGGTACTTGTCATAATTAGTACCGAAATTACTGATACCTGTCATAATTAGTATCGAAGTTACTGTTACCTGTCATAATTAGTATTGAAGTTACAGTTACCTACCATTATTTTTATCAAAATTACAGTTACTTGTCATAATTAGTAACGAAGTTAGAGTTTCTTGTCATAATTAGTATCGAAGTTACAGTTACCTGCCATAATTTGTGTCGAAATTACAGTTACTTGTCATAATTAGTAACGAAGTTACAGTTACCTGTCATAATTAGTATCGAAGTTACAGTTACCTGCCATAATTTGTGTAGAAATTACAGTTACTTGTCATAATTATTAACGAAGTTACAGTTACCTGTCATAATTAGAATCGAAGTTACAGTTACCTGCCATAATTTGTATCGAAATTACAGTTACCTGTCATAATTAGTATCGAAGTTGCAGTTACTTGTCATAATTATTATCGAAGTTACAGTTACCTGCCTTAATTTGTATCGAAATTACAGGGTCTTGTCATAATTAGTAACGAAGTTACAGTTACCTGCCATAATAAGTATCGAAATTAAAGTTACTTGACATAATTAGTAACGATGTTACAGTAACCTGTCATAATTAGAATCGATGTTACAGTTACCTGCCATAATTTGTATCGAAATTACAGTTACTTTTCATAATTAGTAACGAATTTACAGTTACCTGTGATAAATAGTATCGAAGTTACAGTTACTTGTCATAATTAGTATCGAAGTTACTGTTACCTGTCATAATTAGTATCGAAGTTACAGTTACTTGTCATAATTAGTATCGAAGTTGCTGTTACTTGTCCTAATTAGTATCGAAGTTACTGTTACCTGTCATAATTAGTATCGAAATTACAATTACCTGCCATAATTTGTAACGAAATTACAGTTACTTGTCATAATTAGTAACGAAGTTACAGTTACCTGTAATAATTAGTATCGAAGTTACAGTTACTTGTCATAATTAGTACCGAAATTACTGATACCTGTCATAATTAGTATCGCAGTTACAGTTACCTGCCATAATTAGTATCGAAGTAAATGTTACCTGTCATAAATAGTATCGAAGTTACAGTTACCTGCCATAATTTGTATCGAAATTACAGTTACTTGTCATAATTAGTAACGAAGTTACAGTTACCTGCCATAATTAGTATCGAAGTTACAGTTACTTGTCATAATTAGTATCAAAGTTACTGTTACCTGTCATAATTAGTATCGAAGTTACAGTTACCTGCCAAAATTTGTATCGAAATTACAATTACTTGTCATAATTAGTATCGAAGTTACTGTTACTTGTCATAATTAATATCGAAGTTACTGTTACCTGTCACAATTAGTATCGAATTTACGGTTACTTGTCATAATAAGTATCGACGTTACAGTTACTTGTCATAATTAGTATCGAAGTTACTGTTACCTGTCATAATTAGTATCGAGGTTACAGTTACCTGCCAAAATTTGTATCGAAATTACAGTTACTTGTCATAATTAAAAACGAAGTTACAGTTACCTGTCATAATTAGTATGGAAGTTACAGTTCCTTGTCATAATTAGTATCGAAGTTACAGTTACCTGTCATAATTAGCATCGAAGGAACTGTTACTTGTCATAATTAAAAACGAAGTTACAGTTACCTGTCATAATTAGTATGGAAGTTACAGTTCCTTGTCATAATTAGTATCGAAGTTACAGTTACCTGTCATAATTAGCATCGAAGGAACTGTTACTTGTCATAATTAGTAACGATGTTGCAGTTACCTTTCATAATTAGCATCGAAGTTACTGTTACCTCTCATAATTAGTATCGAAGTTACAGTTACCTGCCATAATTAGTATCGAAGTTACAGTTACCTGCCATAATTGGTATCGAAATTACAGTTACTTGTCATAATTTGTATCGAAGTTACAGTTACCTGCCATAATTTGTATCGAAATTACAGTTGCATGTCATAATTAGTAACGGAGTTACAGTTACCTGCCATAATTAGTATCGAAGTTACAGTTACTTGTCATAATTAGTATCGAAGTTACTGTTACCTGTCATAATTAGTATCGAGGTTACAGTTACCTGCCAAAATTTGTATCGAAATTACAGTTACTTGTCATAATTAGAAACGAAGTTACAGTTACCTGTCATAATTAGTATGGAAGTTACAGTTCCTTGTCATAATTAGTATCGAAGTTACAGTTACCTGTCATAATTAGCATCGAAGGAACTGTTACTTGTCATAATTAGTAACGAAGTTACAGTAACCTGTCATAATTTGTATCGAAATTACAGTTACTTGTCAAAATTAGTAACGAAGTTACAGTTTCCTGTCATAATTAGTATCGAAGTTACTAGTACCTGTCATAATTAGTATGGAAGTTACAGTTACCTGCCATAATTTGTATCGAAATTACAGGGACTTGTCATAATTAGCATCGAAGGAACTGTTACTTGTCATAATTAGTATCGAAGTTACAGTTACCTGTCATAATTAGCATCGAAGGTACTGTTACTTGTCATAATTAGTATCGACGTTACTGTTACCTGTCATAATTAGTATTGAAGTTACAGTTACCTACCATAATTTTTTATCAAAATTACAGTTATTTGTCATAATTAGTAACGAAGTTAGAGTTTCTTCTCACAATTAGTATCGAAGTTACAGTACCTGTCATCATTTTTATCAAAGTTATATTTACTTGTCATAATTAGTATCGAAGTTACTGTTACCTGTCGTAAATAGTATCGAAGTTACAGTTATCTGCCATAATTTGTATCGAAATTACAGTTACTTGTCATAATTAATAACGAAGTTACAGTTACCTGTCATAATTAGTATCGAAGTTACAGTTACCTGCCATAATTAGTATCGAAATTACAGTTACCTGTCATAATTATTATCGAAGTTACAGTTACTTGTCATAATTAGTATCGATGTTACAGTTACCTGCCATAATTTGTATCGAAATTATAGGGACTTGTCATAATTAGTAACGATGTTACAGTTACCTGCCATAATAAGTATCGAAATTAAAGTTATTTGTCATAATTAGTAACGAAGTTACAGTTACCTGTCATAATAAGTATCGAAGTTACTCTTACCTGTCATAATTAGTATTGAAGTTACAGTTACCTACCATAATTTTTTATCAAAATTACAGTTACATGTCATAATTAGTAACGAAGGTAGAGTTTCTTGTCATAATTAGTATCGAAGTTACTGTTACCTGTCATAATTTGTATCGAAGTAATAGTTACTTGTCATAATTAGTATCGAAGTTACTGTCACCTGTCATAATTAGTATCGAAGTTACAGTTACCTGCCATAATTTGTATCGAAATTACAGTTCCTTGCCATAATTAGTATCGAAGTTACAGTTACCTGCCATAATTTGTATCGAAATTACAGTTACTTGTCATAATTAGTAACGAAGTTACAGTTACCTGTCATAATTAGTTTCGAAGTTACAGTTACCTCCCATAATTAGTATCGAAATTACAGTTACCTGTCATAATTATTATCGAAGTTACAGTTACTTGTCATAATTAGTATCGAAGTTCCAGTTACCTGCCATAATTTGTATCGAAATTACAGGGATTTGTCATAATTAGTAACGATGTTACAGTTACCTGCCATAATAAGTATCGAAATTAAAGTTATTTGTCATAATTAGTAACGAAGTTACAGTTACCTGTCATAATTAGTATCGAAGTTACAGTTACCTCCCATAATTAGTATCGAAATTACAGTTACCTGTCATAATTATTATCGAAGTTACAGTTACTTGTCATAATTAGTATCGAAGTTACAGTTACCTGCCATAATTTGTATCGAAATTACAGGGACTTGTCATAATTAGTAACGATGTTACAGTTACCTGCCATAATAAGTATCGAAATTAAAGTTATTTGTCATAATTAGTAACGAAGTTACAGTTACCTGTCATAATTAGTATCGAAGTTACTCTTACCTGTCATAATTAGTATTGAAGTTACAGTTACCTACCATAATTTTTATCAAAATTACAGTTACATGTCATAATTAGTAACGAAGGTAGAGTTTCTTGTCATAATTAGTATCGAAGTTACTGTTACCTGTCATAATTTGTATCGAAGTAATAGTTACTTGTCATAATTAGTATCGAAGTTACTGTCACCTGTCATAATTAGTATCGAAGTTACAGTTACCTGCCATAATTTGTATCGAAATTACAGTTCCTTGCCATAATTAGTATCGAAGTTACAGTTACCTGTCATAATTAGTACCGAAGGTACTGTTACCTGCCATAATTTGTATCGAAATTACTGTTACTTGTCTTATTAGTAACGAAGTTACAGTTATCTGTCATAATTTGTATCGAAATTACAGTTACTTGTCATAATTAGTAACGAAGTTACAGTTTCCTGTCATAATTAGTATCGAAGTTACTGTTACCTGTCATAATTAGTATCGAAATTACAGTTACCTGACATAATTTGTATCGAAATTACAGGTACTTGTCATAATTAGTAACGAAGTTACAGTTACCTGCCATAATAAGTATCGAAATTAAAGTTACTTGACATAATTAGTAACGATGTTACAGTAACCTGTCATAATTAGTATCGATGTTACAATTACCTGTCATAATTAGTATCGATGTTACAGTTACCTGCCATAATTTGTATAGAAATTACAGTTACTTGTCATAATTATTAACGAAGTTACAGTTACCTGTCATAATTAGAATCGAAGTTACAGTTACCTGCCATAATTTGTATCGAAATTACAGTTACCTGTCATAATTAGTATCGAAGTTGCAGTTAATTGTCATAATTATTATCGAAGTTACAGTTACCTGCCATAATTTGTATCGAAATTACAGGGACTTGTCATAATTAGTAACGAAGTTACAGTTACCTGCCATAATAAGTATCGAAATTAAAGTTACTTGACATAATTAGTAACGATGTTACAGTAACCTGTCATAATTAGTATCGATGATACAGTTACCTGCCATAATTTGTATCGAAATTACAGTTACTTTTCGTAATTAGTAACGAAGTTACAGTTACCTGTCATAAATAGTATCGAAGTTACAGTTACTTGTCATAATTAGTATCGAAGTTACTGTTACCTGTCATAATTAGTATCGAAGTTACAGTTACTTGTCATAATTAGTATCGAAGTTACTGTTACTTGTCCTAATTAGTATCGAAGTTACTGTTACCTGTCATAATTAGTATCGAAATTACAATTACCTGCCATAATTTGTAACGAAATTACAGTTACTTGTCATAATTAGTAACGAAGTTACAGTTACCTGTAATAATTAGTATCGAAGTTACAGGTACTTGTCATAATTAGTACCGAAATTACTGATACCTGTCATAATTAGTATCGAAGTTACTGTTACCTGTCATAATTAGTATTGAAGTTACAGTTACCTACCATTATTTTTATCAAAATTACAGTTACTTGTCATAATTAGTAACGAAGTTAGAGTTTCTTGTCATAATTAGTATCGAAGTTACAGTTACCTGCCATAATTTGTGTCGAAATTACAGTTACTTGTCATAATTAGTAACGAAGTTACAGTTACCTGTCATAATTAGTATCGAAGTTACAGTTACCTGCCATAATTTGTGTAGAAATTACAGTTACTTGTCATAATTATTAACGAAGTTACAGTTACCTGTCATAATTAGAATCGAAGTTACAGTTACCTGCCATAATTTGTATCGAAATTACAGTTACCTGTCATAATTAGTATCGAAGTTGCAGTTACTTGTCATAATTATTATCGAAGTTACAGTTACCTGCCATAATTTGTATCGAAATTACAGGGTCTTGTCATAATTAGTAACGAAGTTACAGTTACCTGCCATAATAAGTATCGAAATTAAAGTTACTTGACATAATTAGTAACGATGTTACAGTAACCTGTCATAATTAGAATCGATGTTACAGTTACCTGCCATAATTTGTATCGAAATTACAGTTACTTTTCATAATTAGTAACGAATTTACAGTTACCTGTGATAAATAGTATCGAAGTTACAGTTACTTGTCATAATTAGTATCGAAGTTACTGTTACCTGTCATAATTAGTATCGAAGTTACAGTTACTTGTCATAATTAGTATCGAAGTTACTGTTACTTGTCCTAATTAGTATCGAAGTTACTGTTACCTGTCATAATTAGTATCGAAATTACAATTACCTGCCATAATTTGTAACGAAATTACAGTTACTTGTCATAATTAGTAACGAAGTTACAGTTACCTGTAATAATTAGTATCGAAGTTACAGTTACTTGTCATAATTAGTACCGAAATTACTGATACCTGTCATAATTAGTATCGCAGTTACAGTTACCTGCCATAATTAGTATCGAAGTAACTGTTACCTGTCATAAATAGTATCGAAGTTACAGTTACCTGCCATAATTTGTATCGAAATTACAGTTACTTGTCATAATTAGTAACGAAGTTACAGTTACCTGCCATAATTAGTATCGAAGTTACAGTTACTTGTCATAATTAGTATCAAAGTTACTGTTACCTGTCATAATTAGTATCGAAGTTACAGTTACCTGCCAAAATTTGTATCGAAATTACAATTACTTGTCATAATTAGTATCGAAGTTACTGTTACTTGTCATAATTAATATCGAAGTTACTGTTACCTGTCACAATTAGTATCGAATTTACGGTTACTTGTCATAATAAGTATCGACGTTACAGTTACTTGTCATAATTAGTATCGAAGTTACTGTTACCTGTCATAATTAGTATCGAGGTTACAGTTACCTGCCAAAATTTGTATCGAAATTACAGTTACTTGTCATAATTAAAAACGAAGTTACAGTTACCTGTCATAATTAGTATGGAAGTTACAGTTCCTTGTCATAATTAGTATCGAAGTTACAGTTACCTGTCATAATTAGCATCGAAGGAACTGTTACTTGTCATAATTAGTAACGAAGTTACAGTTACCTGTCATAATTTGTATCGAAATTACAGTTACTTGTCAAAATTAGTAACGAAGTTACAGGTTCCTGTCATAATTAGTATCGAAGTTACTGTTACCTGTCATAATTAGTATGGAAGTTACACTTACCTGCCTTAATTTGTATCGAAATTACAGGGACTTGTCATAATTAGCATCGAAGGAACTGTTACTTGTCATAATTAGTATCGAAGTTACAGTTACCTGCCATAATAAGTATCGAAATTAAAGTTACTTGACATAATTAGTAACGATGTTACAGTAACCTGTCATAATTAGTATCGATGTTACAGTTACCTGCCATAATTTGTATGGAAATTACAGTTACTTTTCATAATTAGTAACGAAGTTACAGTTACCTGTCATAATTAGTATCGAAGTTACAGTTACTTGTCATAATTAGTATCGAAGTTACTGTTACCTGTCATAATTAGTATCGAAGTTACTGTTACCTGTCATAATTAGTATCGAAATTACAATTACCTGCCATAATTTGTAACGAAATTACAGTTACTTGTCATAATTATTAACGAAGTTACAGTTACCTGTAATAATTAGTATCGAAGTTACTGTTACTTGTCATAATTAGTACCGAAATTACTGATACCTGTCATAATTAGTATCGAAGTTACAGTTACCTGCCATAATTAGTATCGAAGTTACTGTTACCTGTCATAAATAGTATCGAGGTTACAGTTTCCTGCCATAATTTGTATCGAAATTACAGTTACTTGTCATAATTAGTAACGAAGTTACTGTTACTTGTCGTAATTAATATCGAAGTTACTGATACCTGTCACAATTAGTATCGAATTTACGGTTACTTGTCATAATAAGTATTGACGTTACAGTTACTTGTCATAATTAGTATCGAAGTTACAGTTACCTGTCATAATTAGTATCGAAGTTACAGTTTCTTGTCATAATTAGTAATGAAGTTACGGTTACCAGTCATAATAAGTATCGAAGTTACAGTTACTTGTCATAATTAGTATCGAAGTTACTGTTACCTGTCATAATTAGTATCGAGGTTACAGTTACCTGCCAAAATTTGTATCGAAATTACAGTTACTTGTCATAATTAGTAACGATGTTGCAGTTACCTTTCATAATTAGCATCGAAGTTACTGTTACCTCTCATAATTAGTATCGAAGTTACAGTTACCTGCCATAATTAGTATCGAAGTTACAGTTACCTGCCATAATTGGTATCGAAATTACAGTTACTTGTCATAATTTGTATCGAAGTTACAGTTACCTGCCATAATTTGTATCGAAATTACAGTTGCATGCCATAATTAGTAACGGAGTTACAGTTACCTGCCATAATTAGTATCGAAGTTACAGTTACTTGTCATAATTAGTATCGAAGTTACTGTTACCTGTCATAATTAGTATCGAGGTTACAGTTACCTGCCAAAATTTGTATCGAAATTACAGTTACTTGTCATAATTAGAAACGAAGTTACAGTTACCTGTCATAATTAGTATGGAAGTTACAGTTCCTTGTCATAATTAGTATCGAAGTTACAGTTACCTGTCATAATTAGCATCGAAGGAACTGTTACTTGTCATAATTAGTAACGAAGTTACAGTAACCTGTCATAATTTGTATCGAAATTACAGTTACTTGTCAAAATTAGTAACGAAGTTACAGTTTCCTGTCATAATTAGTATCGAAGTTACTAGTACCTGTCATAATTAGTATGGAAGTTACAGTTACCTGCCATAATTTGTATCGAAATTACAGGGACTTGTCATAATTAGCATCGAAGGAACTGTTACTTGTCATAATTAGTATCGAAGTTACAGTTACCTGTCATAATTAGCATCGAAGGTACTGTTACTTGTCATAATTAGTATCGACGTTACTGTTACCTGTCATAATTAGTATTGAAGTTACAGTTACCTACCATAATTTTTTATCAAAATTACAGTTATTTGTCATAATTAGTAACGAAGTTAGAGTTTCTTCTCACAATTAGTATCGAAGTTACAGTACCTGTCATCATTTTTATCAAAGTTATATTTACTTGTCATAATTAGTATCGAAGTTACTGTTACCTGTCGTAAATAGTATCGAAGTTACAGTTATCTGCCATAATTTGTATCGAAATTACAGTTACTTGTCATAATTAATAACGAAGTTACAGTTACCTGTCATAATTAGTATCGAAGTTACAGTTACCTGCCATAATTAGTATCGAAATTACAGTTACCTGTCATAATTATTATCGAAGTTACAGTTACTTGTCATAATTAGTATCGATGTTACAGTTACCTGCCATAATTTGTATCGAAATTATAGGGACTTGTCATAATTAGTAACGATGTTACAGTTACCTGCCATAATAAGTATCGAAATTAAAGTTATTTGTCATAATTAGTAACGAAGTTACAGTTACCTGTCATAATAAGTATCGAAGTTACTCTTACCTGTCATAATTAGTATTGAAGTTACAGTTACCTACCATAATTTTTTATCAAAATTACAGTTACATGTCATAATTAGTAACGAAGGTAGAGTTTCTTGTCATAATTAGTATCGAAGTTACTGTTACCTGTCATAATTTGTATCGAAGTAATAGTTACTTGTCATAATTAGTATCGAAGTTACTGTCACCTGTCATAATTAGTATCGAAGTTACAGTTACCTGCCATAATTTGTATCGAAATTACAGTTCCTTGCCATAATTAGTATCGAAGTTACAGTTACCTGCCATAATTTGTATCGAAATTACAGTTACTTGTCATAATTAGTAACGAAGTTACAGTTACCTGTCATAATTAGTTTCGAAGTTACAGTTACCTCCCATAATTAGTATCGAAATTACAGTTACCTGTCATAATTATTATCGAAGTTACATTTACTTGTCATAATTAGTATCGAAGTTCCAGTTACCTGCCATAATTTGTATCGAAATTACAGGGATTTGTCATAATTAGTAACGATGTTACAGTTACCTGCCATAATAAGTATCGAAATTAAAGTTATTTGTCATAATTAGTAACGAAGTTACAGTTACCTGTCATAATTAGTATCGAAGTTACAGTTACCTCCCATAATTAGTATTGAAATTACAGTTACCTGTCATAATTATTATCGAAGTTACAGTTACTTGTCATAATTAGTATCGAAGTTACAGTTACCTGCCATAATTTGTATCGAAATTACAGGGACTTGTCATAATTAGTAACGATGTTACAGTTACCTGCCATAATAAGTATCGAAATTAAAGTTATTTGTCATAATTAGTAACGAAGTTACAGTTACCTGTCATAATTAGTATCGAAGTTACTCTTACCTGTCATAATTAGTATTGAAGTTACAGTTACCTACCATAATTTTTATCAAAATTACAGTTACATGTCATAATTAGTAACGAAGGTAGAGTTTCTTGTCATAATTAGTATCGAAGTTACTGTTACCTGTCATAATTTGTATCGAAGTAATAGTTACTTGTCATAATTAGTATCGAAGTTACTGTCACCTGTCATAATTAGTATCGAAGTTACAGTTACCTGCCATAATTTGTATCGAAATTACAGTTCCTTGCCATAATTAGTATCGAAGTTACAGTTACCTGTCATAATTAGTACCGAAGGTACTGTTACCTGCCATAATTTGTATCGAAATTACTGTTACTTGTCTTATTAGTAACGAAGTTACAGTTATCTGTCATAATTTGTATCGAAATTACAGTTACTTGTCATAATTAGTAACGAAGTTACAGTTTCCTGTCATAATTAGTATCGAAGTTACTGTTACCTGTCATAATTAGTATCGAAATTACAGTTACCTGACATAATTTGTATCGAAATTACAGGTACTTGTCATAATTAGTAACGAAGTTACAGTTACCTGCCATAATAAGTATCGAAATTAAAGTTACTTGACATAATTAGTAACGATGTTACAGTAACCTGTCATAATTAGTATCGATGTTACAATTACCTGTCATAATTAGTATCGATGTTACAGTTACCTGCCATAATTTGTATAGAAATTACAGTTACTTGTCATAATTATTAACGAAGTTACAGTTACCTGTCATAATTAGAATCGAAGTTACAGTTACCTGCCATAATTTGTATCGAAATTACAGTTACCTGTCATAATTAGTATCGAAGTTGCAGTTAATTGTCATAATTATTATCGAAGTTACAGTTACCTGCCATAATTTGTATCGAAATTACAGGGACTTGTCATAATTAGTAACGAAGTTACAGTTACCTGCCATAATAAGTATCGAAATTAAAGTTACTTGACATAATTAGTAACGATGTTACAGTAACCTGTCATAATTAGTATCGATGTTACAGTTACCTGCCATAATTTGTATCGAAATTACAGTTACTTTTCATAATTAGTAACGAAGTTACAGTTACCTGTCAGAAATAGTATCGAAGTTACAGTTACTTGTCATAATTAGTATCGAAGTTACTGTTGCCAGTCATAATTAGTATCGAAGTTACAGTTACTTGTCATAAATAATATCGAAGTTACTGTTACTTGTCCTAATTAGTATCGAAGTTACTGTTACCTGTCATAATTAGTATCGAAATTACAATTACCTGCCATAATTTGTAACGAAATTACAGTTACTTGTCATAATTAGTAACGAAGTTACAGTTACCTGTAATAATTAGTATCGAAGTTACAGTTACTTGTCATAATTAGTACCGAAATTACTGATACCTGTCATATTTAGTATCGAAGTTACAGTTACCTGCCATAATAAGTATCGAAGTTACTGTTACCTGTCATAAATAGTATCGAAGTTACAGTTACCTGCCATAATTTGTATCGAAATTACAGTTACTTGTCATAATTAGTAACGAAGTTACAGTTTCCTGTCATAATTAGTATCGAAGTTACTGTTACCTGTCATAATTAGTATCGAAATTACAGTTACCTGACATAATTTGTATCGAAATTACAGGTACTTGTCATAATTAGTAACGAAGTTACAGTTACCTGCCATAATAAGTATCGAAATTAAAGTTACTTGACATAATTAGTAACGATGTTACAGTAACCTGTCATAATTAGTATCGATGTTACAATTACCTGTCATAATTAGTATCGATGTTACAGTTACCTGCCATAATTTGTATAGAAATTACAGTTACTTGTCATAATTATTAACGAAGTTACAGTTACCTGTCATAATTAGAATCGAAGTTACAGTTACCTGCCATAATTTGTATCGAAATTACAGTTACCTGTCATAATTAGTATCGAAGTTGCAGTTAATTGTCATAATTATTATCGAAGTTACAGTTACCTGCCATAATTTGTATCGAAATTACAGGGACTTGTCATAATTAGTAACGAAGTTACAGTTACCTGCCATAATAAGTATCGAAATTAAAGTTACTTGACATAATTAGTAACGATGTTACAGTAACCTGTCATAATTAGTATCGATGATACAGTTACCTGCCATAATTTGTATCGAAATTACAGTTACTTTTCGTAATTAGTAACGAAGTTACAGTTACCTGTCATAAATAGTATCGAAGTTACAGTTACTTGTCATAATTAGTATCGAAGTTACTGTTACCTGTCATAATTAGTATCGAAGTTACAGTTACTTGTCATAATTAGTATCGAAGTTACTGTTACTTGTCCTAATTAGTATCGAAGTTACTGTTACCTGTCATAATTAGTATCGAAATTACAATTACCTGCCATAATTTGTAACGAAATTACAGTTACTTGTCATAATTAGTAACGAAGTTACAGTTACCTGTAATAATTAGTATCGAAGTTACAGGTACTTGTCATAATTAGTACCGAAATTACTGATACCTGTCATAATTAGTATCGAAGTTACTGTTACCTGTCATAATTAGTATTGAAGTTACAGTTACCTACCATTATTTTTATCAAAATTACAGTTACTTGTCATAATTAGTAACGAAGTTAGAGTTTCTTGTCATAATTAGTATCGAAGTTACAGTTACCTGCCATAATTTGTGTCGAAATTACAGTTACTTGTCATAATTAGTAACGAAGTTACAGTTACCTGTCATAATTAGTATCGAAGTTACAGTTACCTGCCATAATTTGTGTAGAAATTACAGTTACTTGTCATAATTATTAACGAAGTTACAGTTACCTGTCATAATTAGAATCGAAGTTACAGTTACCTGCCATAATTTGTATCGAAATTACAGTTACCTGTCATAATTAGTATCGAAGTTGCAGTTACTTGTCATAATTATTATCGAAGTTACAGTTACCTGCCATAATTTGTATCGAAATTACAGGGTCTTGTCATAATTAGTAACGAAGTTACAGTTACCTGCCATAATAAGTATCGAAATTAAAGTTACTTGACATAATTAGTAACGATGTTACAGTAACCTGTCATAATTAGAATCGATGTTACAGTTACCTGCCATAATTTGTATCGAAATTACAGTTACTTTTCATAATTAGTAACGAATTTACAGTTACCTGTGATGAATAGTATCGAAGTTACAGTTACTTGTCATAATTAGTATCGAAGTTACTGTTACCTGTCATAATTAGTATCGAAGTTACAGTTACTTGTCATAATTAGTATCGAAGTTACTGTTACTTGTCCTAATTAGTATCGAAGTTACTGTTACCTGTCATAATTAGTATCGAAATTACAATTACCTGCCATAATTTGTAACGAAATTACAGTTACTTGTCATAATTAGTAACGAAGTTACAGTTACCTGTAATAATTAGTATCGAAGTTACAGTTACTTGTCATAATTAGTACCGAAATTACTGATACCTGTCATAATTAGTATCGCAGTTACAGTTACCTGCCATAATTAGTATCGAAGTAACTGTTACCTGTCATAAATAGTATCGAAGTTACAGTTACCTGCCATAATTTGTATCGAAATTACAGTTACTTGTCATAATTAGTAACGAAGTTACAGTTACCTGCCATAATTAGTATCGAAGTTACAGTTACTTGTCATAATTAGTATCAAAGTTACTGTTACCTGTCATAATTAGTATCGAAGTTACAGTTACCTGCCAAAATTTGTATCGAAATTACAATTACTTGTCATAATTAGTATCGAAGTTACTGTTACTTGTCATAATTAATATCGAAGTTACTGTTACCTGTCACAATTAGTATCGAATTTACGGTTACTTGTCATAATAAGTATCGACGTTACAGTTACTTGTCATAATTAGTATCGAAGTTACTGTTACCTGTCATAATTAGTATCGAGGTTACAGTTACCTGCCAAAATTTGTATCGAAATTACAGTTACTTGTCATAATTAAAAACGAAGTTACAGTTACCTGTCATAATTAGTATGGAAGTTACAGTTCCTTGTCATAATTAGTATCGAAGTTACAGTTACCTGTCATAATTAGCATCGAAGGAACTGTTACTTGTCATAATTAGTAACGAAGTTACAGTTACCTGTCATAATTTGTATCGAAATTACAGTTACTTGTCAAAATTAGTAACGAAGTTACAGGTTCCTGTCATAATTAGTATCGAAGTTACTGTTACCTGTCATAATTAGTATGGAAGTTACACTTACCTGCCTTAATTTGTATCGAAATTACAGGGACTTGTCATAATTAGCATCGAAGGAACTGTTACTTGTCATAATTAGTATCGAAGTTACAGTTACCTGCCATAATAAGTATCGAAATTAAAGTTACTTGACATAATTAGTAACGATGTTACAGTAACCTGTCATAATTAGTATCGATGTTACAGTTACCTGCCATAATTTGTATGGAAATTACAGTTACTTTTCATAATTAGTAACGAAGTTACAGTTACCTGTCATAATTAGTATCGAAGTTACAGTTACTTGTCATAATTAGTATCGAAGTTACTGTTACCTGTCATAATTAGTATCGAAGTTACTGTTACCTGTCATAATTAGTATCGAAATTACAATTACCTGCCATAATTTGTAACGAAATTACAGTTACTTGTCATAATTATTAACGAAGTTACAGTTACCTGTAATAATTAGTATCGAAGTTACTGTTACTTGTCATAATTAGTACCGAAATTACTGATACCTGTCATAATTAGTATCGAAGTTACAGTTACCTGCCATAATTAGTATCGAAGTTACTGTTACCTGTCATAAATAGTATCGAGGTTACAGTTTCCTGCCATAATTTGTATCGAAATTACAGTTACTTGTCATAATTAGTAACGAAGTTACTGTTACTTGTCGTAATTAATATCGAAGTTACTGATACCTGTCACAATTAGTATCGAATTTACGGTTACTTGTCATAATAAGTATTGACGTTACAGTTACTTGTCATAATTAGTATCGAAGTTACAGTTACCTGTCATAATTAGTATCGAAGTTACAGTTTCTTGTCATAATTAGTAATGAAGTTACGGTTACCAGTCATAATAAGTATCGAAGTTACAGTTACTTGTCATAATTAGTATCGAAGTTACTGTTACCTGTCATAATTAGTATCGAGGTTACAGTTACCTGCCAAAATTTGTATCGAAATTACAGTTACTTGTCATAATTAGTAACGATGTTGCAGTTACCTTTCATAATTAGCATCGAAGTTACTGTTACCTCTCATAATTAGTATCGAAGTTACAGTTACCTGCCATAATTAGTATCGAAGTTACAGTTACCTGCCATAATTGGTATCGAAATTACAGTTACTTGTCATAATTTGTATCGAAGTTACAGTTACCTGCCATAATTTGTATCGAAATTACAGTTGCATGTCATAATTAGTAACGGAGTTACAGTTACCTGCCATAATTAGTATCGAAGTTACAGTTACTTGTCATAATTAGTATCGAAGTTACTGTTACCTGTCATAATTAGTATCGAGGTTACAGTTACCTGCCAAAATTTGTATCGAAATTACAGTTACTTGTCATAATTAGAAACGAAGTTACAGTTACCTGTCATAATTAGTATGGAAGTTACAGTTCCTTGTCATAATTAGTATCGAAGTTACAGTTACCTGTCATAATTAGCATCGAAGGAACTGTTACTTGTCATAATTAGTAACGAAGTTACAGTAACCTGTCATAATTTGTATCGAAATTACAGTTACTTGTCAAAATTAGTAACGAAGTTACAGTTTCCTGTCATAATTAGTATCGAAGTTACTAGTACCTGTCATAATTAGTATGGAAGTTACAGTTACCTGCCATAATTTGTATCGAAATTACAGGGACTTGTCATAATTAGCATCGAAGGAACTGTTACTTGTCATAATTAGTATCGAAGTTACAGTTACCTGTCATAATTAGCATCGAAGGTACTGTTACTTGTCATAATTAGTATCGACGTTACTGTTACCTGTCATAATTAGTATTGAAGTTACAGTTACCTACCATAATTTTTTATCAAAATTACAGTTATTTGTCATAATTAGTAACGAAGTTAGAGTTTCTTCTCACAATTAGTATCGAAGTTACAGTACCTGTCATCATTTTTATCAAAGTTATATTTACTTGTCATAATTAGTATCGAAGTTACTGTTACCTGTCGTAAATAGTATCGAAGTTACAGTTATCTGCCATAATTTGTATCGAAATTACAGTTACTTGTCATAATTAATAACGAAGTTACAGTTACCTGTCATAATTAGTATCGAAGTTACAGTTACCTGCCATAATTAGTATCGAAATTACAGTTACCTGTCATAATTATTATCGAAGTTACAGTTACTTGTCATAATTAGTATCGATGTTACAGTTACCTGCCATAATTTGTATCGAAATTATAGGGACTTGTCATAATTAGTAACGATGTTACAGTTACCTGCCATAATAAGTATCGAAATTAAAGTTATTTGTCATAATTAGTAACGAAGTTACAGTTACCTGTCATAATAAGTATCGAAGTTACTCTTACCTGTCATAATTAGTATTGAAGTTACAGTTACCTACCATAATTTTTTATCAAAATTACAGTTACATGTCATAATTAGTAACGAAGGTAGAGTTTCTTGTCATAATTAGTATCGAAGTTACTGTTACCTGTCATAATTTGTATCGAAGTAATAGTTACTTGTCATAATTAGTATCGAAGTTACTGTCACCTGTCATAATTAGTATCGAAGTTACAGTTACCTGCCATAATTTGTATCGAAATTACAGTTCCTTGCCATAATTAGTATCGAAGTTACAGTTACCTGCCATAATTTGTATCGAAATTACAGTTACTTGTCATAATTAGTAACGAAGTTACAGTTACCTGTCATAATTAGTTTCGAAGTTACAGTTACCTCCCATAATTAGTATCGAAATTACAGTTACCTGTCATAATTATTATCGAAGTTACATTTACTTGTCATAATTAGTATCGAAGTTCCAGTTACCTGCCATAATTTGTATCGAAATTACAGGGATTTGTCATAATTAGTAACGATGTTACAGTTACCTGCCATAATAAGTATCGAAATTAAAGTTATTTGTCATAATTAGTAACGAAGTTACAGTTACCTGTCATAATTAGTATCGAAGTTACAGTTACCTCCCATAATTAGTATTGAAATTACAGTTACCTGTCATAATTATTATCGAAGTTACAGTTACTTGTCATAATTAGTATCGAAGTTACAGTTACCTGCCATAATTTGTATCGAAATTACAGGGACTTGTCATAATTAGTAACGATGTTACAGTTACCTGCCATAATAAGTATCGAAATTAAAGTTATTTGTCATAATTAGTAACGAAGTTACAGTTACCGGTCATAATTAGTATCGAAGTTACTCTTACCTGTCATAATTAGTATTGAAGTTACAGTTACCTACCATAATTTTTATCAAAATTACAGTTACATGTCATAATTAGTAACGAAGGTAGAGTTTCTTGTCATAATTAGTATCGAAGTTACTGTTACCTGTCATAATTTGTATCGAAGTAATAGTTACTTGTCATAATTAGTATCGAAGTTACTGTCACCTGTCATAATTAGTATCGAAGTTACAGTTACCTGCCATAATTTGTATCGAAATTACAGTTCCTTGCCATAATTAGTATCGAAGTTACAGTTACCTGTCATAATTAGTACCGAAGGTACTGTTACCTGCCATAATTTGTATCGAAATTACTGTTACTTGTCTTATTAGTAACGAAGTTACAGTTATCTGTCATAATTTGTATCGAAATTACAGTTACTTGTCATAATTAGTAACGAAGTTACAGTTTCCTGTCATAATTAGTATCGAAGTTACTGTTACCTGTCATAATTAGTATCGAAATTACAGTTACCTGACATAATTTGTATCGAAATTACAGGTACTTGTCATAATTAGTAACGAAGTTACAGTTACCTGCCATAATAAGTATCGAAATTAAAGTTACTTGACATAATTAGTAACGATGTTACAGTAACCTGTCATAATTAGTATCGATGTTACAATTACCTGTCATAATTAGTATCGATGTTACAGTTACCTGCCATAATTTGTATAGAAATTACAGTTACTTGTCATAATTATTAACGAAGTTACAGTTACCTGTCATAATTAGAATCGAAGTTACAGTTACCTGCCATAATTTGTATCGAAATTACAGTTACCTGTCATAATTAGTATCGAAGTTGCAGTTAATTGTCATAATTATTATCGAAGTTACAGTTACCTGCCATAATTTGTATCGAAATTACAGGGACTTGTCATAATTAGTAACGAAGTTACAGTTACCTGCCATAATAAGTATCGATTTTAAAGTTACTTGACATAATTAGTAACGATGTTACAGTAACCTGTCATAATTAGTATCGATGTTACAGTTACCTGCCATAATTTGTATCGAAATTACAGTTACTTTTCATAATTAGTAACGAAGTTACAGTTACCTGTCAGAAATAGTATCGAAGTTACAGTTACTTGTCATAATTAGTATCGAAGTTACTGTTGCCAGTCATAATTAGTATCGAAGTTACAGTTACTTGTCATAAATAATATCGAAGTTACTGTTACTTGTCCTAATTAGTATCGAAGTTACTGTTACCTGTCATAATTAGTATCGAAATTACAATTACCTGCCATAATTTGTAACGAAATTACAGTTACTTGTCATAATTAGTAACGAAGTTACAGTTACCTGTAATAATTAGTATCGAAGTTACAGTTACTTGTCATAATTAGTACCGAAATTACTGATACCTGTCATATTTAGTATCGAAGTTACAGTTACCTGCCATAATAAGTATCGAAGTTACTGTTACCTGTCATAAATAGTATCGAAGTTACAGTTACCTGCCATAATTTGTATCGAAATTACAGTTAATTGTCATAATTAGTAACGAAGTTACAGTTACCTGCCATAATTAGTATCGAAGTTACAGTTACTTGTCATAATTAGTATCAAAGTTACTGTTACCTGTCATAATTAGTATCGAAGTGACAGTTACATGCCAAAATTTGCATCGAAATTACAATTACTTGTCATAATTAGTATCGAAGTTACTGTTACTTGTCATAATTAATATCGAAGTTACTGATACCTGTCACAATTAGTATCGAATTTACGGTTACTTGTCATAACAAGTATCGACGTTACAGTTACTTGTCATAATTAGTATCGAAGTTACAGTTACCTGTCATAATTAGTATCGAAGTTACAGTTTCTTGTCATAATTAGTAATGAAGTTACAGTTACCAGTCATAATAAGTATCGAAGTTACGGTTACCTGTATTAATTAGTATCGAAGTTACAGTTACCTGCCATAATTTGTATCGAAATTACAGTTCCTTTTCATAATTAGTATCGAAGTTACAGTTACCTGTCATAATTAGTATCGAAGGTACTGTTATCTGCCATAATTTGTAAAGAAATTACAGTTACTTGTCATAATTAGTAACGACGTTACAGTTACCTGTCATAATTTGCATCGAAATTACAGTTACTTCTCATAATTAGTAACGAAGTTACAGTTACCTGCAATAATTGGTATCGAAAATACAGTAACTTGTCATAATTAGTAACGAAGTTGCAGTTACCTGTCATAATTAGCATCGAAGTTACTGTTACCTCTCATAATTAGTATCGAAGTTACAGTTACCTGCCATAATTAGTATCAAAGTTACAGTTACCTGCCATAATTTGTATCGAAATTACAGTTACTTGTCATAATTTGTATCGAAGTTACAGTTACATGCCATAATTTGTATCGAAATTACAGTTGCATGTCATAATTAGTAACGAAGTTACAGTTACCTGCCATAATTAGTATCGAAGTTACAGTTACTTGTCATAATTAGTATCGAAGTTACTGTTACCTGTCATAATTAGTATCGAGGTTACAGTTACCTGCCAAAATTTGTATCGAAATTACAGTTACTTGTCATAATTAGAAACGAAGTTACAGTTACCTGTTATAATTAGTATGGAAGTTACAGTTCCTTGTCATAATTAGTATCGAAGTTACAGTTACCTGTCATAATTAGCATCGAAGGATCTGTTACTTGTCATATTTAGTAACGAAGTTACAGTTACCTGTCATAATTTGTATCCAAATTACAGTTACTTGTTAAAATTAGTAACGAAGTTACAGTTTCCTGTCATAATTAGTATCGAAGTTACTGTTACCTGTCATAATTAGTATGGAAGTTACAGTTACCTGCCATAATTTGTATCGAAATTACAGGGACTTGTCATAATTAGCATCGAAGGAACTGTTACTTGTCTTAATTAGTATCGAAGTTACAGTTACCTGTCATAATTAGCATCGAAGGTACTGTTACTTGTCATAATTAGTATCGACGTTACTGTTTCCTGTCATAATTAGTATTGAAGTTACAGTTACCTACCATAATTTTTTATCAAAATTACAGTTACTTGTCATAATTAGCAACGAAGTTAGAGTTTCTTCTCACAATTAGTATCGAAGTTACAGTTACCTGTCATCATTTTTATCGAAGTTATATTTTCTTGTCATAATTAGTATCGAAGTTACTGTTACCTGTCATAAATAGTATCGAAGTTCCATTTACCTGCCATAATTAGTATCGAAGTTACAGTTACTTGTCATAATTAGTATCGAAGTTACTGTTACCTGTCATAATTAGTATCGAGGTTACAGTTACCTGCCAAAATTTGTATCGAAATTACAGTTACTTGTCATAATTAGAAACGAAGTTACAGTTACCTGTTATAATTAGTATGGAAGTTACAGTTACCTGTCATAATTAGTATCGAAGTTACAGTTACCTGCCATAATTAGTATCGAAATTACAGTTACCTGTCATAATTATTATCGAATTTACAGTTACTTGTCATAATTAGTATCGATGTTACAGTTACCTGCCATAATTTGTATCGAAATTACAGGGACTTGTCATAATTAGTAACGATGTTACAGTTACCTGCCATAATAAGTATCGAAATTAAAGTTATTTGTCATAATTAGTAACGAAGTTACAGTTACCTGTCATAATTAGTATCGAAGTTACTCTTACCTGTCATAATTAGTATTGAAGTTACAGTTACCTACCATAATTTTTTATCAAAATTACAGTTACATGTCATAATTAGTAACGAAGGTAGAGTTTCTTGTCATAATTAGTATCGAAGTTACTGTTACCTGTCATAATTTGTATCGAAGTAATAGTTACTTGTCATAATTAGTATCGAAGTTACTGTCACCTGTCATAATTAGTATCGAAGTTACAGTTACCTGCCATAATTTGTATCGAAATTACAGTTCCTTGCCATAATTAGTATCGAAGTTACAGTTACCTGTCATAATTAGTACCGAAGGTACTATTACCTGCCATAATTTGTATCGAAATTACTGTTACTTGTCTTATTAGTAACGAAGTTACAGTTATCTGTCATAATTTGTATCGAAATTACAGATACTTGTCATAATTAGTAACGAAGTTACAGTTTCCTGTCATAATTAGTATCGAAGTTACTGTTACTTGTCATAATTAGTATCGAAATTACAGTTACCTGACATAATTTGTATCGAAATTACAGGGACATGTCATAATTAGTAACGAAGTTAGAGTTTCTTGTCATAATTAGTATCGAAGTTACAGTTACCTGCCATTATTTGTATCGAAATTACAGTTACTTGTCATAATTAGTAACGAAGTTACAGTTACCTGTCATAATTTGTATCGAAGTTACAGTTACCTGCCATAATTTGTATAGAAATTACAGTTACTTGTCAAAATTATTAATGAAGTTACAGTTACCTGTCATAATTAGTATCGACGTTACAGTTACCTGCCATAATTTGTATCGAAATTACAGTTACCTGTCATAATTAGTATCGAAGTTGCAGTTACTTGTCATAATTAGTATCGAAGTTACAGTTACCTGCCATAATTTGTATCGAAATTACAGGGACTTGTCATAATTAGTAACGAAGTTACAGTTACCTGCCATAATAAGTATCGAAATTAAAGTTACTTGACATAATTAGTAACGATGTTACAGTAACCTGTCATAATTAGTATCGATGTTACAGTTACCTGCCATAATTTGTATGGAAATTACAGTTACTTTTCAAAATTAGTAACGAAGTTACGGTTACCTGTCATAATTAGTATCGAAGTTACAGTTACTTGTCATAATTAGTATCGAAGTTATTGTTACCTGTCATAATTAGTATCGAAGTTACAGTTACTTGTCATAATTAGTATCGAAGTTACTGTTACTTGTCCTAATTAGTATCGAAGTTACTGTTACCTGTCATAATTAGTATCGAAATTACAATTACCTGCCATAATTTGTAACGAAATTACAGTTACTTGTCATAATTAGTAACGAAGTTACAGTTACCTGTAATAATTAGTATCGAAGTTACAGTTACTTGTCATAATTAGTACCGAAATTACTGATACCTGTCATAATTAGTATCGAAGTTACAGTTACCTGCCATAATTAGTATCGAAGTTACTGTTACCTGTCATAAATAGTATCGAGGTTACAGTTACCTGCCATAATTTGTATCGAAATTACAGTTACTTGTCATAATTAGTAACGAAGTTACAGTTACCTGCCATAATTAGTATCGAAGTTACAGTTACTTGTCATAATTAGTATCAAAGTTACTGTTACCTGTCATAATTAGTATCGAAGTTACAGTTACCTGCCAAAATTTGTATCGAAATTACAAATACTTGTCATAATTAGTATCGAAGTTACTGTTACTTGTCATAATTAATATCGAAGTTACTGATACCTGTCACAATTAGTATCGAATTTACGGTTACTTGTCATAATAAGTATCGACGTTACAGTTACTTGTCATAATTAGTATCGATGTTACAGTTACCAGTCATAATAAGTATCGAAGTTACGGTTACCTGTATTAATTAGTATCGAAGTTACAGTTACCTGCCATAATTTTTTATCAAAATTAGAGTTACTTGTCATAATTAGTAACGAAGTTACAGTTACTTGTCATAATTAGTATCGAAGTTACTGTTACCTGTCATAATTAGTATCAAAGTTACAGTTACCTGCCATAATTTGTATCGAAATTACAGTTCCTTGTCATAATTAGTATCGAAGTTACAGTTACCTGTCATAATTAGTATCGAAGGTACTGTTATCTGCCATAATTTGTAACGAAATTACAGTTACTTGTCATAATTAGTAACGAAGTTACAGTTACCTGTCATAATTTGCATCGAAATTACAGTTACTTCTCACAATTAGTAACGAAGTTACAGTTACCTGCAATAATTGGTATCGAAATTACAGTTACTTGTCATAATTAGTAACGAAGTTGCAGTTACCTGTCATAATTAGCATCGAAGTTACTGTTACCTCTCATAATTAGTATCGAAGTTACAGTTACCTGCCATAATTTGTATCGAAATTACAGTTACTTGTCAAAATTAGTAACGAAGTTACAGTTTCCTGTCATAATTAGTATCGAAGTTACTGTTACCTGTCATAATTAGTATGGAAGTTACAGTTACCTGCCATAATTTGTATCGAAATTACAGGGACTTGTCATAATTAGCATCGAAGGAACTGTTACTTGTCATAATTAGTATCGAAGTTACAGTTACCTGTCATAATTAGCATCGAAGGTACTGTTACTTGTCATAATTAGTATCGACGTTTCTGTTACCTGTCATAATTAGTATTGATGTTACAGTTACCTACCATAATTTTTTATCAAAATTACAGTTACTTGTCATAATTAGTAACGAAGTTAGAGTTTCTTCTCACAATTAGTATCGAAGTTACAGTTACCTGTCATCATTTTTATCAAAGTTATATTTACTTGTCATAATTAGTATCGAAGTTACTGTTACCTGTCATAAATAGTATCGAAGTTACAGTTACCTGCCATAATTTGTATCGAAATTACAGTTACTTGTCATAATTAATAACGAAGTTACAGTTACCTGTCATAATTAGTATCGAAGTTACAGTTACCTGCCATAATTAGTATCGAAATTACAGTTACCTGTCATAATTATTATCGAAGTTACAGTTACTTGTCATAATTAGTATCGATGTTACAGTTACCTGCCATAATTTGTATCGAAATTACAGGGACTTGTCATAATTAGTAACGATGTTACAGTTACCTGCCATAATAAGTATCGAAATTAAAGTTATTTGTCATAATTAGTAACGAAGTTACAGTTACCTGTCATAATTAGTATCGAAGTTACTCTTACCTGTCATAATTAGTATTGAAGTTACAGTTACCTACCATAATTTTTTATCAAAATTACAGTTACATGTCATAAATAGTAACGAAGGTAGAGTTTCTTGTCATAATTAGTATCGAAGTTACTGTTACCTGTCATAATTTGTATCGAAGTAATAGTTACTTGTCATAATTAGTATCGAAGTTACTGTCACCTGTCATAATTAGTATCGAAGTTACAGTTACCTGCCATAATTTGTATCGAAATTACAGTTCCTTGCCATAATTAGTATCGAAGTTACAGTTACCTGTCATAATTAGTACCGAAGGTACTGTTACCTGCCATAATTTGTATCGAAATTACTGTTACTTGTCTTATTAGTAACGAAGTTACAGTTATCTGTCATAATTTGTATCGAAATTACAGATACTTGTCATAATTAGTAACGAAGTTACAGTTTCCTGTCATAATTAGTATCGTAGTTACTGTTACCTGTCATAATTAGTATCGAAATTACAGTTACCTGACATAATTTGTATCGAAATTACATGGACTTGTCATAATTAGTAACGAAGTTAGAGTTTCTTGTCATAATTAGTATCGAAGTTACAGTTACCTGCCATTATTTGTATCGAAATTACAGTTACTTGTCATAATTAGTAACGAAGTTACAGTTACCTGTCATAATTAGTATCGAAGTTACAGTTAGCTGCCATAATTTGTATAGAAATTACAGTTACTTGTCAAAATTATTAATGAAGTTACAGTTACCTGTCATAATTAGTATCGACGTTACAGTTACCTGCCATAATTTATATCGAAATTACAGTTACCTGTCATAATTAGTATCGAAGTTGCAGTTACTTGTCATAATTAGTATCGAAGTTACAGTTACCTGCCATAATTTGTATCGAAATTACAGGGACTTGTCATAATTAGTAACGAAGTTACAGTTACCTGCCATAATAAGTATCGAAATTAAAGTTACTTGACATAATTAGTAACGATGTTACAGTAACCTGTCATAATTAGTATCGATGTTACAGTTACCTGCCATAATTTGTATGGAAATTACAGTTACTTTTCATAATTAGTAACGAAGTTACAGTTACCTGTCATAATTAGTATCGAAGTTACAGTTACTTGTCATAATTAGTATCGAAGTTACTGTTACCTGTCATAATTAGTATCGATGTTACATTTACTTGTCATAATTAGTATCGAAGTTACTGTTACTTGTCCTAATTAGTATCGAAGTTACTGTTACCTGTCATAATTAGTATCGAAATTACAATTACCTGCCATAATTTGTAACGAAATTACAGTTACTTGTCATAATTAGTAACGAAGTTACAGTTACCTGTAATAATTAGTATCGAAGTTACAGTTACTTGTCATAATTAGTACCGAAATTACTGATACCTGTCATAATTAGTATCTAAGTTACAGTTACCTGCCATAATTAGTATCGAAGTTACTGTTACCTGTCATAAATAGTATCGAGGTTACAGTTACCTGCCATAATTTGTATAGAAATTACAGTTACTTGTCATAATTAGTAACGAAGTTACAGTTACCTGCCATAATTAGTATCGAAGTTACAGTTACTTGTCATAATTAGTATCAAAGTTACTGTTACCTGTTATAATTAGTATCGAAGTTACAGTTACCTGCCAAAATTTGTATCGAAATTACAATTACTTGTCATAATTAGTATCGAAGTTAATGTTACTTGTCATAATTAATATCGAAGTTACTGATACCTGTCACAATTAGTATCGAATTTACGGTTACTTGTCATAATAAGTATCGACGTTACAGTTACTTGTCATAATTAGTATCGAAGTTACAGTTACCAGTCATAATAAGTATCGAAGTTACGGTTACCTGTATTAATTAGTATCGAAGTTACAGTTACCTGCCATAATTTTTTATCAAAATTAGAGTTACTTGTCATAATTAGTAACGAAGTTACAGTTACTTGTCATAATTAGTATCGAAGTTACTGTTACCTGTCATAATTAGTATCAAAGTTACAGTTACCTGCCATAATTTGTATCGAAATTACAGTTCCTTGTCATAATTAGTATCGAAGTTACAGTTACCTGTCATAATTAGTATCCAAGGTACTGTTATCTGCCATAATTTGTAACGAAATTACAGTTACTTGTCATAATTAGTAACGAAGTTACAGTTACCTGTCATAATTTGCATCGAAATTACAGTTACTTCTCATAATTAGTAACGAAGTTACAGTTACCTGCAATAATTGGTATCGAAATTACAGTTACTTGTCATAATTAGTAACGAAGTTGCAGTTACCTGTCATAATTAGCATCGAAGTTACTGTTACCTCTCATAATTAGTGTCGAAGTTACAGTTACCTGCCATAATTAGTATCGAAGTTACAGTTACCTGTCATAATTAGTATGGAAGTTACAGTTCCTTGTCATAATTAGTATCGAAGTTACAGTTACCTGTCATAATTAGCATCGAAGGAACTGTTACTTGTCATAATTAGTAACGAAGTTACAGTTACCTGTCATAATTTGTATCGAAATTACAGTTACTTGTCAAAATTAGTAACGAAGTTACAGTTTCCTGTCATAATTAGTATCGAAGTTACTGTTACCTGTCATAATTAGTATGGAAGTAACAGTTACCTGCCATAATTTGTATCGAAATTACAGGGACTTGTCATAATTAGCATCGAAGGAACTGTTACTTGTCATAATTAGTATCGAAGTTACAGTTACCTGTCATAATTAGCATCGAAGGTACTGTTACTTGTCATAATTAGTATCGACGTTACTGTTACCTGTCATAATTAGTATTGAAGTTACAGTTACCTACCATAATTTTTTATCAAAATTACAGTTACTTGTCATAATTAGTAACGAAGTTAGAGTTTCTTCTCACAATTAGTATCGAAGTTACAGTTACCTGTCATCATTTTTATCAAAGTTATATTTACTTGTCATAATTAGTATCGAAGTTACTGTTACCTGTCATAAATAGTATCGAAGTTACAGTTACCTGCCATAATTTGTATCGAAATTACAGTTACTTGTCATAATTAATAACGAAGTTACAGTTACCTGTCATAATTAGTATCGAAGTTACAGTTACCTGCCATAATTAGTATCGAAATTACAGTTACCTGTCATAATTATTATCGAAGTTACAGTTACTTGTCATAATTAGTATCGATGTTACAGTTACCTGCCATAATTTGTATCGAAATTACAGGGACTTGTCATAATTAGTAACGATGTTACAGTTACCTGCCATAATAAGTATCGAAATTAAAGTTATTTGTCATAATTAGTAACGAAGTTACAGTTACCTGTCATAATTAGTATCGAAGTTACTCTTACCTGTCATAATTAGTATTGAAGTTACAGTTACCTACCATTATTTTTTATCAAAATTACAGTTACATGTCATAATTAGTAACGAAGGTAGAGTTTCTTGTCATAATTAGTATCGAAGTTACTGTTACCTGTCATAATTTGTATCGAAGTAATAGTTACTTGTCATAATTAGTATCGAAGTTACTGTCACCTGTCATAATTAGTATCGAAGTTACAGTTACCTGCCATAATTTGTATCGAAATTACAGTTCCTTGCCATAATTAGTATCGAAGTTACAGTTACCTGCCATAATTTGTATCGAAATTACAGTTACTTGTCATAATTAGTAACGAAGTTACAGTTACCTGTCATAATTAGTATCGAAGTTACAGTTACCTCCCATAATTAGTATCGAAATTACAGTTACCTGTCATAATTATTATCGAAGTTACAGTTACTTGTCATAATTAGTATCGAAGTTACAGTTACCTGCCATAATTTGTATCGAAATTACAGGGACTTGTCATAATTAGTAACGATGTTACAGTTACCTGCCATAATAAGTATCGAAATTAAAGTTATTTGTCATAATTAGTAACGAAGTTACAGTTACCTGTCTTAATTAGTATCGAAGTTACTCTTACCTGTCATAATTAGTATTGAAGTTACAGTTACCTACCATAATTTTTTATCAAAATTACAGTTACATGTCATAATTAGTAACGAAGGTAGAGTTTCTTGTCATAATTAGTATCGAAGTTACTGTTACCTGTCATAATTTGTATCGAAGTAATAGTTACTTGTCATAATTAGTATCGAAGTTACTGTCACCTGTCATAATTAGTATCGAAGTTACAGTTACCTGCCATAATTTGTATCGAAATTACAGTTTCTTGCCATAATTAGTATCGAAGTTACAGTTACCTGTCATAATTAGTACCGAAGGTACTGTTACCTGCCATAATTTGTATCGAAATTACTGTTACTTGTCTTATTAGTAACGAAGTTACAGTTATCTGTCATAATTTGTATCGAAATTACAGTTACTTGTCATAATTAGTAACGAAGTTACAGTTTCCTCTCATAATTAGTATCGTAGTTACTGTTACCTGTCATAATTAGTATCGAAATTACAGTTACCTGACATAATTTGCATCGAAATTACAGGGACTTGTCATAATTAGTAACGAAGTTACAGTTACCTGCCATAATAAGTATCGAAATTAAAGTTACTTGACATAATTAGTAACGATGTTACAGTAACCTGTCATAATTAGTCTCGATGTTACAGTTACCTGTCATAATTAGTATCGATGTTACAGTTACCTGCCATAATTTGTATAGAAATTACAGTTACTTGTCATAATTATTAACGAAGTTACAGTTACCTGTCATAATTAGAATCGAAGTTACAGTTACCTGCCATAATCTGTATCGAAATTACAGTTACCTGTCATAATTAGTATCGATGTTGCAGTTACTTGTCATAATTATTATCGAAGTTACAGTTACCTGCCATAATTTGTATCGAAATTACAGGGACTTGTCATAATTAGTAACGAAGTTACAGTTACCTGCCATAATAAGTATCGAAATTAAAGTTACTTGACATAATTAGTAACGATGTTACAGTAACCTGTCAAAATTAGAATCGATGTTACAGTTACCTGCCATAATTTGTATCGAAATTACAGTTACTTTTCATAATTAGTAACGAAGTTACAGTTACCTGTGATAAATAGTATCGAAGTTACAGTTACTTGTCATAATTCGTATCGAAGTTACTGTTACCTGTCATAATTAGTATCGAAGTTACAGTTACTTGTCATAATTAGTATCGAAGTTACTGTTACTTGTCCTAATTAGTATCGAAGTTACTGTTACCTGTCATAATTAGTATCGAAATTACAATTACCTGCCATAATTTGTAACGAAATTACAGTTACTTGTCATAATTAGTAACGAAGTTACAGTTACCTGTAATAATTAGTATCGAAGTTACAGTTACTTGTCATAATTAGTACCGAAATTACTGATACCTGTCATAATTAGTATCGCAGTTACAGTTACCTGCCATAATTAGTATCGAAGTAACTGTTACCTGTCATAAATAGTATCGAAGTTACAGTTACCTGCCATAATTTGTATCGAAATTACAGTTACTTGTCATAATTAGTAACGAAGTTACAGTTACCTGCCATAATTAGTATCGAAGTTACAGTTACTTGTCATAATTAGTATCAAAGTTACTGTTACCTGTCATAATTAGTATCGAAGTTACAGTTACCTGCCAAAATTTGTATCGAAATTACAATTACTTGTCATAATTAGTATCGAAGTTACTGTTACTTGTCATAATTAATATCGAAGTTACTGTTACCTGTCACAATTAGTATCGAATTTACGGTTACTTGTCATAATAAGTATCGACGTTACAGTTACTTGTCATAATTAGTATCGAAGTTACTGTTACCTGTCATAATTAGTATCGAGGTTACAGTTACCTGCCAAAATTTGTATCGAAATTACAGTTACTTGTCATAATTAAAAACGAAGTTACAGTTACCTGTCATAATTAGTATGGAAGTTACAGTTCCTTGTCATAATTAGTATCGAAGTTACAGTTACCTGTCATAATTAGCATCGAAGGAACTGTTACTTGTCATAATTAGTAACGAAGTTACAGTTACCTGTCATAATTTGTATCGAAATTACAGTTACTTGTCAAAATTAGTAACGAAGTTACAGTTTCCTGTCATAATTAGTATCGAAATTACTGTTACCTGTCATAATTAGTATGGAAGTTACAGTTTCCTGCCTTAATTTGTATCGAAATTACAGGGACTTGTCATAATTAGCATCGAAGGAACTGTTACTTGTCATAATTAGTATCGAAGTTACAGTTACCTGCCATAATAAGTATCGAAATTAAAGTTACTTGACATAATTAGTAACGATGTTACAGTAACCTGTCATAATTAGTATCGATGTTACAGTTACCTGCCATAATTTGTATGGAAATTACAGTTACTTTTCATAATTAGTAACGAAGTTACAGTTACCTGTCATAATTAGTATCGAAGTTACAGTTACTTGTCATAATTAGTATCGAAGTTACTGTTACCTGTCATAATTAGTATCGAAGTTACTGTTACCTGTCATAATTAGTATCGAAATTACAATTACCTGCCAAAATTTGTAACGAAATTACAGTTACTTGTCATAATTAGTAACGAAGTTACAGTTACCTGTAATAATTAGTATCGAAGTTACAGTTACTTGTCATAATTAGTACCGAAATTACTGATACCTGTCATAATTAGTATCGAAGTTACAGTTACCTGCCATAATTAGTATCGAAGTTACTGTTACCTGTCATAAATAGTATCGAGGTTACAGTTACCTGCCATAATTTGTATCGAAATTACAGTTACTTGTCATAATTAGTAACGAAGTTACTGTTACTTGTCGTAATTAATATCGAAGTTACTGATACCTGTCACAATTAGTATCGAATTTACGGTTACTTGTCATAATAAGTATCGACGTTACAGTTACTTGTCATAATTAGTATCGAAGTTACAGTTACCTGTCATAATCAGTATCGAAGTTACAGTTTCTTGTCATAATTAGTAATGAAGTTACAGTTACCAGTCATAATAAGTATCGAAGTTACAGTTACCTGTATTAATTAGTATCGAAGTTACAGTTACCTGCCATAATTTGTATCGAAATTACAGTTACTTGTCATAATTAGTAACGATGTTGCAGTTACCTGTCATAATTAGCATCGAAGTTACTGTTACCTCTCATAATTAGTATCGAAGTTACAGTTACCTGCCATAATTAGTATCGAAGTTACAGTTACCTGCCATAATTGGTATCGAAATTACAGTTACTTGTCATAATTTGTATCGAAGTTACAGTTACCTGCCATAATTTGTATCGAAATTACAGTTGCATGTCATAATTAGTAACGAAGTTACAGTTACCTGCCATAATTAGTATCGAAGTTACAGTTACTTGTCATAATTAGTATCGAAGTTACTGTTACCTGTCATAATTAGTATCGAGGTTACAGTTACCTGCCAAAATTTGTATCGAAATTACAGTTACTTGTCATAATTAGAAACGAAGTTACAGTTACCTGTCATAATTAGTATGGAAGTTACAGTTCCTTGTCATAATTAGTATCGAAGTTACAGTTACCTGTCATAATTAGCATCGAAGGAACTGTTACTTGTCATAATTAGTAACGAAGTTACAGTAACCTGTCATAATTTGTATCGAAATTACAGTTACTTGTCAAAATTAGTAACGAAGTTACAGTTTCCTGTCATAATTAGTATCGAAGTTACTAGTACCTGTCATAATTAGTATGGAAGTTACAGTTACCTGCCATAATTTGTATCGAAATTACAGGGACTTGTCATAATTAGCATCGAAGGAACTGTTACTTGTCATAATTAGTATCGAAGTTACAGTTACCTGTCATAATTAGCATCGAAGGTACTGTTACTTGTCATAATTAGTATCGACGTTACTGTTACCTGTCATAATTAGTATTGAAGTTACAGTTACCTACCATAATTTTTTATCAAAATTACAGTTATTTGTCATAATTAGTAACGAAGTTAGAGTTTCTTCTCACAATTAGTATCGAAGTTACAGTACCTGTCATAATTTTTATCAAAGTTATATTTACTTGTCATAATTAGTATCGAAGTTACTGTTACCTGTCATAAATAGTATCGAAGTTACAGTTATCTGCCATAATTTGTATCGAAATTACAGTTACTTGTCATAATTAATAACGAAGTTACAGTTACCTGTCATAATTAGTATCGAAGTTACAGTTACCTGCCATAATTAGTATCGAAATTACAGTTACCTGTCATAATTATTATCGAAGTTACAGTTACTTGTCATAATTAGTATCGATGTTACAGTTACCTGCCATAATTTGTATCGAAATTACAGGGACTTGTCATAATTAGTAACGATGTTACAGTTACCTGCCATAATAAGTATCGAAATTAAAGTTATTTGTCATAATTAGTAACGAAGTTACAGTTACCTGTCATAATTAGTATCGAAGTTACTCTTACCTGTCATAATTAGTATTGAAGTTACAGTTACCTACCATAATTTTTTATCAAAATTACAGTTACATGTCATAATTAGTAACGAAGGTAGAGTTTCTTGTCATAATTAGTATCGAAGTTACTGTTACCTGTCATAATTTGTATCGAAGTAATAGTTACTTGTCATAATTAGTATCGAAGTTACTGTCACCTGTCATAATTAGTATCGAAGTTACAGTTACCTGCCATAATTTGTATCGAAATTACAGTTCCTTGCCATAATTAGTATCGAAGTTACAGTTACCTGCCATAATTTGTATCGAAATTACAGTTACTTGTCATAATTAGTAACGAAGTTACAGTTACCTGTCATAATTAGTATCGAAGTTACAGTTACCTCCCATAATTAGTATCGAAATTACAGTTACCTGTCATAATTATTATCGAAGTTACAGTTACTTGTCATAATTAGTATCGAAGTTACAGTTACCTGCCATAATTTGTATCGAAATTACAGGGATTTGTCATAATTAGTAACGATGTTACAGTTACCTGCCATAATAAGTATCGAAATTAAAGTTATTTGTCATAATTAGTAACGAAGTTACAGTTACCTGTCATAATTAGTATCGAAGTTACTCTTACCTGTCATAATTAGTATTGAAGTTACAGTTACCTACCATAATTTTTTATCAAAATTACAGTTACATGTCATAATTAGTAACGAAGGTAGAGTTTCTTGTCATAATTAGTATCGAAGTTACAGTTACCTGTCATAATTTGTATCGAAGTAATAGTTACTTGTCATAATTAGTATCGAAGTTACTGTCACCTGTCATAATTAGTATCGAAGTTACAGTTACCTGCCATAATTTGTAACGAAATTACAGTTCCTTGCCATAATTAGTATCGAAGATACAGTTACCTGTCATAATTAGTACCGAAGGTACTGTTACCTGCCATAATTTGTATCGAAATTACTGTTACTTGTCTTATTAGTAACGAAGTTACAGTTATCTGTCATAATTTGTATCGAAATTACAGTTACTTGTCATAATTAGTAACGAAGTTACAGTTTCCTGTCATAATTAGTATCGTAGTTACTGTTACCTGTCATAATTAGTATCGAAATTACAGTTACCTGACATAATTTGTATCGAAATTACAGGGACTTGTCATAATTAGTAACGAAGTTACAGTTACCTGCCATAATAAGTATCGTAATTAAAGTTACTTGACATAATTAGTAACGATGTTACAGTAACCTGTCATAATTAGTATCGATGTTACAGTTACCTGTCATAATTATTATTATTGGTGCCTTTATTGTGGCGAAGTTAGGGCTCTAGGCCCTCTCTTACACTCAGTATCGATGTTACAGTTACCTGCCATAATTTGTATAGAAATTACAGTTACTTGTCATAATTATTAACGAAGTTACAGTTACCTGTCATAATTAGAATCGAAGTTACAGTTACCTGCCATAATCTGTATCGAAATTACAGTTACCTGTCATAATTAGTATCGAAGTTGTAGTTACTTGTCATAATTATTATCGAAGTTACAGTTACCTGCCATAATTTGTATCGAAATTACAGGGACTTGTCATAATTAGTAACGAAGTTACAGTTACCTGCCATAATAAGAATCGAAATTAAAGTTACTTGACATAATTAGTAACGATGTTACAGTAACCTGTCATAATTAGTATCGATGTTACAGTTACCTGCCATAATTTGTATCGAAATTACAGTTACTTTTCATAATTAGTAACGAAGTTACAGTTACCTGTCATAAATAGTATCGAAGTTACAGTTACTTGTCATAATTAGTATCGAAGTTACTGTTACCTGTCATAATTAGTATCGAAGTTACAGTTACTTGTCATAATTAGTATCGAAGTTACTGTTACTTGTCCTAATTAGTATCGAAGTTACTGTTACCTGTCATAATTAGCATCGAAATTACAATTACTTGCCATAATTTGTAACGAAATTACAGTTACTTGTAATAATTAGTAACGAAGTTACAGTTACCTGTAATAATTAGTATCGAAGTTACAGGTACTTGTCATAATTAGTACCGAAATTACTGATACCTGTCATAATTAGTATCGAAGTTACTGTTACCTGTCATAATTAGTATTGAAGTTACAGTTACCTACCATTATTTTTTATCAAAATTACAGTTACTTGTCATAATTAGTAACGAAGTTAGAGTTTCTTGTCATAATTAGTATCGAAGTTACAGTTACCTGCCATAATTTGTGTCGAAATTACAGTTACTTGTCATAATTAGTAACGAAGTTACAGTTTCCTGTCATAATTAGTATCGAAGTTACTGTTACCTGTCATAATTAGTATGGAAGTTACAGTTACCTGCCATAATTTGTATCGAAATTACAGGGACTTGTCATAATTAGCATCGAAAGAACTGTTACTTGTCATAATTAGTATCGAAGTTACAGTTACCTGTCATAATTAGCATCGAAGGTACTGTTACTTGTCATAATTAGTATCGACGTTACTGTTACCTGTCATAATTAGTATTGAAGTTACAGTTACCTACCATAATTTTTTATCAAAATTACAGTTACTTGTCATAATTAGTAACGAAGTTAGAGTTTCTTCTCACAATTAGTATCGAAGTTACAGTTACCTGTCATCATTTTTATCAAAGTTATATTTACTTGTCATAATTAGTATCGAAGTTACTGTTACCTGTCATAAATAATATCGAAGTTACAGTTACCTGCCATAATTTGTATCGAAATTACAGTTACTTGTCATAATTAATAACGAAGTTCAGTTACCTGTCATAATTAGTACCGAAGTTACAGTTACCTGCCATAATTAGTATCGAAATTACAGTTACCTGTCATAATTATTATCGAAGTTACAGTTACTTGTCATAATTAGTATCGATGTTACAGTTAGCTGCCATAATTTGTATCGAAATTACAGGGACTTGTCATAATTAGTAACGATGTTACAGTTACCTGCCATAGTAAGATTCGAAATTAAAGTTATTTGACATAATTAGTAACGAAGTTACAGTTACCTGTCATAATTAGTATCGAAGTTACTCTTACCTGTCATAATTAGTATTGAAGTTACAGTTACCTACCATAATTTTTTATCAAAATTACAGTTACATGTCATAATTAGTAACGAAGGTAGAGTTTCTTGTCATAATTAGTATCGAAGTTACTGTTACCTGTCATAATTTGTATCGAAGTAATATTTACTTGTCATAATTAGTATCGAAGTTACTGTCACCTGTCATAATTAGTATCGAAGTTACAGTTACCTTCCATAATTTGTATCGAAATTACAGTTCCTTGCCATAATTAGTATCGAAGTTACAGTTACCTGCCATAATTTGTATCGAAATTACAGTTACTTGTCATAATTAGTAACGAAGTTACAGTTACCTGTCATAATTAGTATCGAAGTTACAGTTACCTCCCATAATTAGTATCGAAATTACAGTTACCTGTCATAATTATTATCGAAGTTACAGTTACTTGTCATAATTAGTATCGAAGTTACAGTTACCTGCCATAATTTGTATCGAAATTACAGGGACTTGTCATAATTAGTAACGATGTTACAGTTACCTGCCATAATAAGTATCGAAATTAAAGTTATTTGTCATAATTAGTAACGAAGTTACAGTTACCTGTCATAATTAGTATCGAAGTTACTCTTACCTGTCATAATTAGTATTGAAGTTACAGTTACCTACCATAATTTTTTATCAAAATTACAGTTACATGTCATAATTAGTAACGAAGGTAGAGTTTCTTGTCATAATTAGTATCGAAGTTACTGTTACCTGTCATAATTTGTATCGAAGTAATAGTTACTAGTCATAATTAGTATCGAAGTTACTGTCACCTGTCATAATTAGTATAGAAGTTACAGTTACCTGCCATAATTTGTATCGAAATTACAGTTCCTTGCCATAATTAGTATCGAAGTTACAGTTACCTGTCATAATTAGTACCGAAGGTACTGTTACCTGCCATAATTTGTATCGAAATTACTGTTACTTGTCTTATTAGTAACGAAGTTACAGTTATCTGTCATAATTTGTATCGAAATTACAGTTACTTGTCATAATTAGTAACGAAGTTACAGTTTCCTGTCATAATTAGTATCGTAGTTATTGTTACCTGTCATAATTAGTATCGAAATTACAGTTACCTGACATAATTTGTATCGAAATTACAGGGACTTGTCATAATTAGTAACGAAGTTACAGTTACCTGCCATAATATGTATCGAAATTAAAGTTACTTGACATAATTAGTAACGATGTTACAGTAACCTGTCATAATTAGTATCGATGTTACAGTTACCTGTCATAATTAGTATCGATGTTACAGTTACTTGCCATAATTTGTATAGAAATTACAGTTACTTGTCATAAATATTAACGAAGTTACAGTTACCTGTCATAATTAGAATCGAAGTTACAGTTACCTGCCATAATTTGTATCGAAATTACAGTTACCTGTCATAATTAGTATCGAAGTTGCAGTTACTTGTCATAATTATTATCGAAGTTACAGTTACCTGCCATAATTTGTATCGAAATTACAGGGACTTGTCATAATTAGTAACGAAGTTACAGTTACCTGCCATAATAAGTATCGAAATTAAAGTTACTTGACATAATTAGTAACGATGTTACAGTAACCTGTCATAATTAGTATCGATGTTACAGTTACCTGCCATAATTTGTATCGAAATTACAGTTACTTTTCTTAATTAGTAACGAAGTTACAGTTACCTGTCATAAATAGTATCGAAGTTACAGTTACTTGTCATAATTAGTATCGAAGTTACTGTTACCTGTCATAATTAGTATCGAAGTTACAGTTACTTGTCATAATTAGTATCGAAGTTACTGTTACTTGTCCTAATTAGTATCGAAGTTACTGTTACCTGTAATAATTAGTATCGAAATTACAATTATCTGCCATAATTTGTAACGAAATTACAGTTACTTGTCATAATTAGTAACGAAGTTACAGTTACCTGTAATAATTAGTATCGAAGTTACAGGTACTTGTCATAATTAGTACCGAAATTACTGATACCTGTCATAATTAGTATCGAAGTTACTGTTACCTGTCATAATTAGTATTGAAGTTACAGTTACCTACCATTATTTTTTATCAAAATTACAGTTACTTGTCATAATTAGTAACGAAGTTAGAGTTTCTTGTCATAATTAGTATCGAAGTTACAGTTACCTGCCATAATTTGTGTCGAAATTACAGTTACTTGTCATAATTAGTAACGAAGTTACAGTTACCTGTCATAATTAGTATCGAAGTTACAGTTACCTGCCATAATTTGTGTAGAAATTACAGTTACTTGTCATAATTATTAATTAAGTTACAGTTACCTGTCATAATTAGAATCGAAGTTACAGTTACCTGCCATAATTTGTATCGAAATTACAGTTACCTGTCATAATTAGTATCGAAGTTGCAGTTACTTGTCATAATTATTATCGAAGTTACAGTTACCTGCCATAATTTGTATCGAAATTACAGGGTCTTGTCATAATTAGTAACGAAGTTACAGTTACCTGCCATAATAAGTATCGAAATTAAAGTTACTTGACATAATTAGTAACGATGTTACAGTAACCTGTCATAATTAGAATCGATGTTACAGTTACCTGCCATAATTTGTATCGAAATTACAGTTACTTTTCATAATAAGTAACGAAGTTACAGTTACCTGTCATAAATAGTATCGAAGTTACAGTTACTTGTCATAATTTGTATCGAAGTTACTGTTACCTGTCATAATTTGTATCGAAGTTACAGTTACTTGTCATAATTAGTATCGAAGTTACTGTTACTTGTCCTAATTAGTATCGAAGTTACTGTTACCTGTCATAATTAGTATCGAAATTACAATTACCTGCCATAATTTGTAACGAAATTACAGTTTCTTGTCATAAATAGTATCGAAGTTACAGTTACCTGCCATAATTTGTATCGAAATTACAGTTACTTGTCATAAATAGTAACGAAGTTACAGTTACCTGCCATAATTAGTATCGAAGTTACAGTTACTTGTCATAATTAGTATCAAAGTTACTGTTACCTGTCATAATTAGTATCGAAGTTACAGTTACCTGCCAAAATTTGTATCGAAATTACAATTACTTGTCATAATTAGTATCGAAGTTACTGTTACTTGTCATAATTAATTTCGAAGTTACTGATACCTGTCACAATTAGTATCGAATTTACGGTTACTCGTCATAATAAGTATCGACGTTACAGTTACTTGTCATAATTAGTATCGAAGTTACAGTTACCTGTCATAATTAGTATCGAAGTTACAGTTTCTTGTCATAATTCGTAATGAAGTTACAGTTACCAGTCATAATAAGTATCGAAGATACGGTTACCTGTATTAATTAGTATCGAAGTTACAGTTACCTGCCATAATTTTTTATCAAAATTAGAGTTACTTGTCATAATTAGTAACGAATTTACAGTTACTTGTCATAATTAGTATCGAAGTTACTGTTACCTGTCATAATTAGTATCAAAGTTACAGTTACCTGCCATAATTTGTATCGAAATTACAGTTCCTTGTCATAATTAGTGTCGAAGTTACAGTTACCTGTCATAATTAGTAACGAAGTTGCAGTTATCTGCCATAATTTGTAACGAAATTACAGTTACTTGTCAAAATTAGTAACGATGTTACAGTTACCTGTCATAATTTGCATCGAAATTACAGTTACTTCTCATAATTAGAAACGAAGTTACAGTTACCTGCAATAATTGGTATCGAAATTACAGTTACTTGTCATAATTAGTAACGAAGTTGCAGTTACCTGCCATAATTTGTATCGAAATTACAGTTACTTGTCATAATTAGTATCGAAGTGACTGTTACCTGTCATAATTAGTATCGAAGTTACAGTTACCTGCCAAAATTTGTATCGAAATTACAGTTACTTGTCATAATTAGAAACGAAGTTACAGTTACCTGTCATAGTTAGTATGGAAGTTACAGTTCCTTGTCATAATTAGTATCGAAGTTACAGTTACCTGTCATAATTAGCATCGAAGGAACTGTTACTTGTCATATTTAGTAACGAAGTTACAGTTACCTGTCATAATTTGTATCGAAATTACAGTTACTTGTCAAAATTAGTAACGAAGTTACAGTTTCCTGTCATAATTAGTATCGAAGTTACTGTTACCTGTCATAATTAGTATGGAAGTTACAGTTACCTGCCATAATTTGTATCGAAATTACAGGGACTTGTCATAATTAGTATCGAAGTTACAGTTACCTGCCAAAATTTGTATCGAAATTACAGTTACTTGTCATAATTAGTAACGAAGTGACAGTTACCTGCCATAATTTGTATCGAAATTACAGTTCCTTGTCATAATTAGTATCGAAGTTACAGTTACCTGTCATAATAAGCATCGAAGGTACTGTTACTTGTCATAATTAGTATCGACGTTACTGTTACCTGTCATAATTAGTATTGAAGTTACAGTTACCTACCATAATTTTTTATCAAAATTACAGTTACATGTCATAACTAGTAACGAAGGTAGAGTTTCTTGTCATAATTAGTATCGACGTTACTGTTACCTGTCATAATTTGTATCGAAGTAATAGTTACTTGTCATAATTAGTATCGAAGTTACTGTCACCTGTCGTAATTAGTATCGAAGTTACAGTTACCTGCCATAATTTTTATCGAAATTACAGTTCCTTGCCATAATTAGTATCGAAGTTACAGTTACCTGTCATAATTAGTACCGAAGGTACTGTTACCTGCCATAATTTGTATCGAAATTACAGTAACTTGTCATAATTAGTAACGAAGTTACAGTTATCTGTCTTAATTTGTATCGAAATTACAGTTACTTGTCATAATTAGTAACGAAGTTACAGTTTCCTGTCATAATTAGTATCGAAGTTACTGTTACCTGTCATAATTAGTATCGAAATTACAGTTACCTGACATAATTTGTATCGAAATTACAGGGACTTGTCATGATTAGTAACGAAGTTACAGTTACCTGCCATAATTAGTATCGGAATTAAAGTTACTAGTCATAATTAGTAACGAAGTTACTGTTACCTGTCATAATTTGTATCGAAGTTACTGTTACCTGTCATAATTAGTATTGAAGTTACAGTTACCTACCATTATTTTTTATCAAAATTACAGTTACTTGTCATAATTAGTAACGAAGTTAGAGTTTCTTGTCATAATTAGTATCGAAGTTACAGTTACCTACCATAATTTGTGTCGAAATTACAGTTACTTGTCATAATTAGTAACGAAGTTACAGTTACCTGTCATAATTAGTATCGAAGTTACAGTTACCTGCCATAATTTGTGTAGAAATTACAGTTACTTGTCATAATTATTAACGAAGTTACAGTTACCTGTCATAATTAGAATCGAAGTTACAGTTACCTGCCATAATTTGTATCGAAATTACAGTTACCTGTCATAATTAGTATCGAAGTTGCAGTTACTTGTCATAATTATTATCGAAGTTACAGTTACCTGCCATAATTTGTATCGAAATTACAGGGACTTGTCATAATTAGTAACGAAGTTACAGTTACCTGCCATAATAAGTATCGAAATTAAAGTTACTTGACATAATTAGTAACGATGTTACAGTAACCTGTCATAATTAGAATCGATGTTACAGTTACCTGCCATAATTTGTATCGAAATTACAGTTACTTTTCATAATTAGTAACGAAGTTACAGTTACCTGTCATAAATAGTATCGAAGTTACAGTTACTTGTCATAATTAGTATCGAAGTTACTGTTACCTGTCATAATTAGTATCGAAGTTACAGTTACTTGTCATAATTAGTATCGAAGTTACTGTTACTTGTCCTAATTAGTATCGAAGTTACTGTTACCTGTCATAATTAGTATCGAAATTACAATTACCTGCCATAATTTGTAACGAAATTACAGTTACTTGTCATAATTAGTAACGAAGTTACAGTTACCTGTAATAATTAGTATCGAAGTTACAGTTACTTGTCATAATTACTACCGAAATTACTGATACCTGTCATAATTAGTATCGCAGTTACAGTTACCTGCCATAATTAGTATCGAAGTAACTGTTACCTGTCATAAATAGTATCGAAGTTACAGTTACCTGCCATAATTTGTATCGAAATTACAGTTACTTGTCATAATTAGTAACGAAGTTACAGTTACCTGCCATAATTAGTATCGAAGTTACAGTTACTTGTCATAATTAGTATCAAAGTTACTGTTACCTGTCATAATTAGTATCGAAGTTACAGTTACCTGCCAAAATTTGTATCGAAATTACAATTACTTGTCATAATTAGTATCGAAGTAACTGTTACTTGTCATAATTAATATCGAAGTTACTGATACCTGTCACAATTAGTATCGAATTTACGGTTACTTGTCATAATAAGTATCGACGTTACAGTTACTTGTCATAATTAGTATCGAAGTTACAGTTACCTGTCATAATTAGTATCGATGTTACAGTTTCTTGTCATAATTAGTAATGAAGTTACAGTTACCAGTCATAATAAGTATCGAAGATACGGTTACCTGTATTAATTAGTATCGAAGTTACAGTTACCTGCCATAATTTTTTATCAAAATTAGAGTTACTTGTCATAATTAGTAACGAAGTTACAGTTACTTGTCATAATTAGTATCGAAGTTACTGTTACCTGTCATAATTAGTATCAAAGTTACAGTTACCTGCCATAATTTGTATCGAAATTACAGTTCCTTGTCATAATTAGTATCGAAGTTACAGTTACCTGTCATAATTAGTATCGAAGGTACTGTTATCTGCCATAATTTGTAACGAAATTACAGTTACTTGTCATAATTAGTAACGAAGTTACAGTTACCTGTCATAATTTGCATCGAAATTACAGTTACTTCTCATAATTAGAAACGAAGTTACAGTTACCTGCAATAATTGGTATCGAAATTACAGTTACTTGTCATAATTAGTAACGAAGTTGCAGTTACCTGCCATAATTTGTATCGAAATTACATTTACTTGTCATAATTTGTATCGAAGTTACAGTTACCTGCCATAATTTGTACCGAAATTACAGTTGCAAGTCATAATTAGTAACGAAGTTACAGTTACCTGCCATAATTAGTATCGAAGTTACAGTTACTTGTCATAATTAGTATCGAAGTTACTGTTACCTGTCATAATTAGTATCGAGGTTACAGTTACCTGCCAAAATTTGTATCGAAATTACAGTTACTTGTCATAATTAGAAACGAAGTTACAGTTACCTGTCATAATTAGTATGGAAGTTACAGTTCCTTGTCATAATTAGTATCGAAGTTACAGTTACCTGTCATAATTAGCATCGAAGGAACTGTTACTTGTCATATTTAGTAGCGAAGTTACAATTACCTGTCATAATTTGTATCGAAATTACAGTTACTTGTCAAAATTAGTAACGAAGTTACAGTTTCCTGTCATAATTAGTATCGAAGTTACTGTTACCTGTCATAATTAGTATGGATGTTACAGTTACCTGCCATAATTTGTATCGAAATTACAGGGACTTGTCATAATTAGCATCGAAGGAACTGTTACTTGTCATAATTAGTATCGAAGTTACAGTTACCTGTCATAATTAGCATCGAAGGTACTGTTACTTGTCATAATTAGTATCGATATTACTGTTACCTGTCATAATTAGTATTGAAGTTACAGTTACCTACCATAATTTTTTATCAAAATTACAGTTACTTGTCATAATTAGTAACGAAGTTAGAGTTTCTTCTCACAATTAGTATCGAAGTTACAGTTACCTGTCATCATTTTTATCGAAGTTATATTTACTTGTCATAATTAGTATCGAAGTTACTGTTACCTGTCATAAATAGTATCGAAGTTACAGTTACCTGCCATAATATGTATCGAAATTACAGTTACTTGTCATAATTAGTAACGAAGTTACAGTTACCTGTCATAATTAGTATCGAAGTTACAGTTACCTGCCATAATTAGTATCGAAATTACAGTTACCTGTCATAATTATTATCGAAGTTACAGTTACTTGTAATAATTAGTATCGAAGTTACAGTTACCTGCCATAATTTGTATCGAAATTACAGGGACTTGTCATAATTAGTAACGATGTTACAGTTACCTGCCATAATAAGTATCGAAATTAAAGTTATTTGTCATAATTAGTAACGAAGTTACAGTTACCTGTCATAATTAGTATCGAAGTTACTCTTACCTGTCATAATTAGTATTGAAGTTACAGTTACCTACCATAATTTTTTATCAAAATTACAGTTACATGTCATAATTAGTAACGAAGTTAGAGTTTCTTCTCACAATTAGTATCGAAGTTACAGTTACCTGTCATAATTTGTATCGAAGTAATAGTTACTTGTCATAATTAGTATCGAAGTTACTGTCACCTGTCATAATTAGTATCGAAGTTACAGTTACCTGCCATAATTTGTATCGAAATTACAGTTCCTTGCCATAATTAGTATCGAAGTTAAAGTTACCTGTCATAATTGGTACCGAAGGTACTGTTACCTGCCATAATTTGTATCGAAATTACTGTTACTTGTCTTATTAGTAACGAAGTTACAGTTATCTGTCATAATTTGTATCGAAATTACAGTTAGTTGTCATAATTAGTAACGAAGTTACACTTTCCTGTCATAATTAGTATCGAAGTTACTGTTACCTGTCATAATTAGTATCGAAATTACAGTTACCTGACATAATTTGTATCGAAATTACAGGGACTTGTCATAATTAGTAACGAAGTTACAGTTACCTGCCATAATAAGTATCGAAATTAAAGTTACTTGACATAATTAGTAACGATGTTACAGTAACCTGTCATAATTAGTATCGATGTTACAGTTACCTGTCATAATTAGTATCGATGTTACAGTTACCTGCCATAATTTGTATAGAAATTACAGTTACTTGTCATAATTATTAACGAAGTTACTGTTACCTGTCATAATTAGAATCGAAGTTACAGTTACCTGCCATAATTTGTATCGAAATTACAGTTACCTGTCATAATTAGTATCGAAGTTGAAGTTACTTGTCATAATTATTATCGAAGTTACAGTTACCTGCCATAATTTGTATCGAAATTACAGGGACTTGTCATAATTAGTAACGAAGTTACAGTTACCTGCCATAATAAGTATCGAAATTAAAGTTACTTGACATAATTAGTAACGATGTTACAGTAACCTGTCATAATTAGTATCGATGTTACAGTTACCTGCCATAATTTGTATCGAAATTACAGTTACTTTTCATAATTAGTAACGAAGTTACAGTTACCTGTCATTAATAGTATCGAAGTTACAGTTACTTGTCATAATTAGTATCGAAGTTACTGTTACCTGTCATAATTAGTATCGAAGTTACAGTTACTTGTCATAATTAGTATTGAAGTTACTGTTACTTGTCCTAATTAGTATCGAAGTTACTGTTACCTGTCATAATTAGTATCGAAATTACAATTACCTACCATAATTTGTAACGAAATTACAGTTACTTGTCATAATTAGTAACGAAGTTACAGTTACCTGTAATAATTAGTATCGAAGTTACAGTTACTTCTCATAATTAGTACCGAAATTACTGATACCTGTCATAATTAGTATCGAAGTTACAGTTACCTGCCATAATTAGTATCGAAGTTACTGTTACCTGTCATAAATAGTATCGAAGTTACAGTTACCTGCCATAATTTGTATCGAAATTACAGTTACTTGTCATAATTAGTAACGAAGTTACAGTTACCTGCCATAATTAGTATCGAAGTTACAGTTACTTGTCATAATTAGTATCAAAGTTACTGTTACCTGTCATAATGAGTATCGAAGTGACAGTTACCTGCCAAAATTTGCATCGAAATTACAATTACTTGTCATAATTAGTATCGAAGTTACTGTTACTTGCCATAATTAATATCGAAGTTACTGATACCTGTCACAATTAGTATCGAATTTACGGTTACTTGTCATAATAAGTATCGACGTTACAGTAACTTGTCATAATTAGTATCGAAGTTACAGTTACCTGTCATAATTAGTATCGAAGTTACAGTTTCTTGTCATAATTAGTAATGAAGTTACAGTTACCAGTCATAATAAGTATCGAAGTTACGGTTACCTGTATTAATTAGTATCGGAGTTACCTGCCATAATTTTTTATCAAAATTAGAGTTACTTGTCATAATTAGTAACGAAGTTACAGTTACTTGTCATAATTAGTATCGAAGTTACTGTTACCTGTCATAATTAGTATCAAAGTTACAGTTACCTGCCATAATTTGTATCGAAATTACACTTCCTTGTCATAATTAGTATCGAAGTTACAGTTACCTGTCATAATTAGTATCGAAGGTACTGTTATCTACCATAATTTGTAACGAAATTACAGTTACTTGTCATAATAAGTAACGAAGTTACAGTTACTTGTCATAATTAGTATCGAAGTTACTGTTACCTGTCATAATTAGTATCGAAGTTACAGTTACTTGTCATAATTAGTAACGAAGTTACAGTTACCTGTCATAAATAGTATCGAAGTTACAGTTACTTGTCATAATTAGTATCGAAGTTACTGTTACCTGTCATAATTAGTATCGAAGTTACAGTTACTTGTCATAATTAGTATCGAAGTTACTGTTACTTGTCCTAATTAGTATCGAAGTTACTGTTACCTGTCATAATTAGTATCGAAATTACAATTACCTGCCATAATTTGTAACGAAATTACAGTTACTTGTCATAATTAGTAACGAAGTTACAGTTACCTGTAATAATTAGTATCGAAGTTACAGGTACTTGTCATAATAAGTACCGAAATTACTGATACCTGTCATAATTAGTATCGAAGTTACTGTTACCTGTCATAATTAGTATTGAAGTTACAGTTACCTACCATTATTTTTTATCAAAATTACAGTTACTTGTCATAATTAGTAACGAAGTTAGCGTTTCTTGTCATAATTAGTATCGAAGTTACAGTTACCTGCCATAATTTGTGTCGAAATTACAGTTACTTGTCATAATAAGTAACGAAGTTACAGTTACCTGTCATAAATAGTATCGAAGTTACAGTTACTTGTCATAATTAGTATCGAAGTTACTGTTACCTGTCATAATTAGTATCGAAGTTACAGTTACTTGTCATAATTAGTATCGAAGTTACTGTTACTTGTCCTAATTAGTATCGAAGTTACTGTTACCTGTCATAATTAGTATCGAAATTACAATTACCTGCCATAATTTGTAACGAAATTACAGTTACTTGTCATAATTAGTAACGAAGTTACAGTTACCTGTAATAATTAGTATCGAAGTTACAGTTACTTGTCATAATTAGTACCGAAATTACTGATTCCTGTCATAATTAGTATCGCAGTTACAGTTACCTGCCATAATTAGTATCGAAGTAACTGTTACCTGTCATAAAAAGTATCGAAGTTACAGTTACCTGCCATAATTTGTATCGAAATTACAGTTACTTGTCATAATTAGTAACGAAGTTACAGTTACCTGCCATAATTAGTATCGAAATTACAGTTACTTGTCATAATTAGTATCAAAGTTACTGTTACCTGTCATAATGAGTATCGAAGTTACAGTTACCTGCCAAAATTTGTATCGAAATTACAATTACTTGTCATAATTAGCATCGAAGTTACTGTTACTTGTCATAATTAATATCGAAGTTACTGATACCTGTCACAATTAGTATCGAATTTACGGTTACTTGTCATAATAAGTATCGACGTTACAGTTACTTGTCATAATTAGTATCGAAGTTACAGTTACCTGTCATAATTAGTATCGAAGTTACAGTTTCTTGTCATAATTAGTAATTAAGTTACAGTTACCAGTCATAATAAGTATCGAAGATACGGTTACCTGTATTAATTAGTATCGAAGTTACAGTTACCTGCCATAATTTTTATCAAAATTAGAGTTACTTGTCATAATTAGTAACGAAGTTACAGTTACTTGTCATAATTTGTATCGAAGTTACTGTTACCTGTCATAATTAGTATCAAAGTTACAGTTACCTGCCATAATTTGTATCGAAATTACAGTTCCTTGTCATAATTAGTATCGAAGTTACAGTTACCTGTCATAATTAGTATCGAAGGTACTGTTATCTGCCATAATTTGTAACGAAATTACAGTTACTTGTCATAATTAGTAACGAAGTTACAGTTACCTGTCATAATTTGCATCGAAATTACAGTTACTTCTCATAATTAGAAACGAAGTTACAGTTACCTGCAATAATTGGTATCGAAATTACAGTTACTTGTCATAATTAGTAACGAAGTTGCAGTTACCTGCCATAATTTGTATCGAAATTACAGTTACTTGTCATAATTTGTATCGAAGTTACAGTTACCTGCCATAATTTGTATCGAAATTACAGTTGCATGTCATAATTAGTAACGAAGTTACAGTTACCTGCCATAATTAGTATCGAAGTTACAGTTACTTGTCATAATTAGTATCGAAGTTACTGTTACCTGTCATAATTATTATCGAGGTTACAGTTACCTGCCAAAATTTGTATCGAAATTACAGTTACTTGTCATAATTAGTAACGAAGTTGCAGTTACCTGCCATAATTTGTATCGAAATTACAGTTACTTGTCATAATTTGTATCGAAGTTACACTTACCTGCCATAATTTGCATCGAAATTACAGTTACTTCTCATAATTAGAAACGAAGTTACAGTTACCTGCAATAATTGGTATCGAAATTACAGTTACTTGTCATAATTAGTAACGACGTTGCAGTTACCTGCCATAATTTGTATCGAAATTACAGTTACTTGTCATAATTTGTATCGAAGTTACAGTTACCTGCCATAATTTGTATCGAAATTACAGTTGCATGTCATAATTAGTAACGAAGTTACAGTTACCTGCCATAATTAGTATCGAAGTTACAGTTACTTGTCATAATTAGTATCGAAGTTACTGTTACCTGTCATAATTAGTATCAAGGTTACAGTTACCTGCCAAAATTTGTATCGAAATTACAGTTACTTGTCATAATTAGAAACGAAGTTACAGTTACCTGTCATAATTAGTATGGAAGTTACAGTTCCTTGTCATAATTAGTATCGATGTTACAGTTACCTGTCATAATTAGCATCGAAGGAACTGTTACTTGTCATATTTAGTAACGAAGTTACAGTTACCTGTCATAATTTGTATCGAAATTACAGTTACTTGTCAAAATTAGTAACGAAGTTACAGTTTCCTGTCATAATTAGTATCGAAGTTACTGTTACCTGTCATAATTAGTATGGAAGTTACAGTTACCTGCCATAATTTGTATCGAAATTACAGGGACTTGTCATAATTAGTATCGAAGTTACAGTTACCTGCCAAAATTTGTATCGAAATTACAGTTACTTGTCATAATTAGTAACGAAGTGACAGTTACCTGCCATAATTTGTATCGAAATTACAGTTCCTTGTCATAATTAGTATCGAAGTTACAGTTACCTGTCATAATAAGCATCGAAGGTACTGTTACTTGTCATAATTAGTATCGACTTTACTGTTACCTGTCATAATTAGTATTGAAGTTACAGTTACCTACCATAATTTTTTATGAAAATTACAGTTACATGTCATAACTAGTAACGAAGGTAGAGTTTCTTGTCATAATTAGTATCAACGTTACTGTTTCCTGTCATAATTTGTATCGAAGTAATAGTTACTTGTCATAATTAGTATCGAAGTTACTGTCACCTGTCGTAATTAGTATCGAAGTGACAGTTACCTGCCATAATTTGTATCGAAATTACAGTTCCTTGCCATAATTAGTATCGAAGTTACAGTTACCTGTCATAATTAGTACCGAAGGTACTGTTACCTGCCATACGTTGTATCGAAATTACAGTTACTTGTCATAATTAGTAACGAAGTTACAGTTATCTGTCTTAATTTGTATCGAAATTACAGTTACTTGTCATAATTAGTAACGAAGTTACAGTTTCCTGTCATAATTAGTATCGAAGTTACTGTTACCTGTCATAATTAGTATCGAAATTACAGTTACCTGACATAATTTGTATCGAAATTACAGGGACTTGTCATGATTAGTAACGAAGTTACAGTTACCTGCCATAATTAGTATCGGAATTAAAGTTACTTGTCATAATTAGTAACGAAGTTACTGTTACCTGTCATAATTAGTATCGAAGTTACTGTTACCTGTCATAATTAGTATTGAAGTTACAGTTACCTACCATTATTTTTTATCAAAATTACAGTTACTTGTCATAATTAGTAACGAAGTTAGAGTTTCTTGTCATAATTAGTATCGAAGTTACAGTTACCTGCCATAATTTGTGTCGAAATTACAGTTACTTGTCATAATTAGTAACGAAGTTACAGTTACCTGTCATAATTAGTATCGAAGTTACAGTTACCTGCCATAATTTGTGTAGAAATTACAGTTACTTGTCATAATTATTAACGAAGTTACAGTTACCTGTCATAATTAGAATCGAAGTTACAGTTACCTGCCATAATTTGTATCGAAATTACAGTTACCTGTCATAATTAGTATCGAAGTTGCAGTTACTTGTCATAATTATTATCGAAGTTACAGTTACCTGCCATAATTTGTATCGAAATTACAGGGACTTGTCATAATTAGTAACGAAGTTACAGTTACCTGCCATAATAAGTATCGAAATTAAAGTTACTTGACATAATTAGTAACGATGTTACAGTAACCTTTCATAATTATAATCGATGTTACAGTTACCTGCCATAATTTGTGTAGAAATTACAGTTACTTGTCATAATTAGTAACGAAGTTACAGTTACCTGTCATAAATAGTATCGAAGTTACAGTTACTTGTCATAATTAGTATCGAAGTTACTGTTACCTGTCATAATTAGTATCGAAGTTACAGTTACTTGTCATAATTAGTATCGAAGTTACTGTTACTTGTCCTAATTAGTATCGAAGTTACTGTTACCTGTCATAATTAGTATCGAAATTACAATTACCTGCCATAATTTGTAACGAAATTACAGTTACTTGTCATAATTAGTAACGAAGTTACAGTTACCTGTAATAATTAGTATCGAAGTTACAGTTACTTGTCATAATTACTACCGAAATTACTGATACCTGTCATAATTAGTATCGCAGTTACAGTTACCTGCCATAATTAGTATCGAAGTAACTGTTACCTGTCATAAATAGTATCGAAGTTACAGTTACCTGCCATAATTAGTATCGAAATTACAGTTACTTGTCATAATTAGTAACGAAGTTACAGTTACCTGCCATAATTAGTATCGATGTTACAGTTACTTGTCATAATTAGTATCAAAGTTACTGTTACCTGTCATAATTAGTATCGAAGTTACAGTTACCTGCCAAAATTTGTATCGAAATTACAATTACTTGTCATAATTAGTATCGAAGTTACTGTTACTTGTCATAATTAATATCGAAGTTACTGATACCTGTCACAATTAGTATCGAATTTACGGTTACTTGTCATAATAAGTATCGACGTTACAGTTACTTGTCATAATTAGTATCGAAGTTACAGTTACCTGTCATAATTAGTATCGAAGTTACAGTTTCTTGTCATAATTAGTAATGAAGTTACAGTTACCAGTCATAATAAGTATCGAAGATACGGTTACCTGTATTAATTAGTATCGAAGTTACAGTTACCTGCCATAATTTTTTATCAAAATTAGAGTTACTTGTCATAATTAGTAACGAAGTTAAAGTTACTTGTCATAATTAGTATCGAAGTTACTGTTACCTGTCATAATTAGTATCAAAGTTACAGTTACCTGCCATAATTTGTATCGAAATTACAGTTCCTTGTCATAATTAGTATCGAAGTTACAGTTACCTGTCATAATTAGTATCGAAGGTACTGTTATCTGCCATAATTTGTAACGAACTTACAGTTACTTGTCATAATTAGTAACGAAGTTACAGTTACCTGTCATAATTTGCATCGAAATTACAGTTACTTCTCATAATTAGAAACGAAGTTACAGTTACCTGCAATAATTGGTATCGAAATTACAGTTACTTGTCATAATTAGTAACGAAGTTGCAGTTACCTGCCATAATTTGTATCGAAATTACAGTTACTTGTCATAATTTGTATCGAAGTTACAGTTACCTGCCATAATTTGTACCGAAATTACAGTTGCATGTCATAATTAGTAACGAAGTTACAGTTACCTGCCATAATTAGTATCGAAGTTACAGTTACTTGTCATAATTAGTATCGAAGTTACAGTTACCTGTCATAATTAGTATCGAAGGTACTGTTATCTGCCATAATTTGTAACGAACTTACAGTTACTTGTCATAATTAGTAACGAAGTTACAGTTACCTGTCATAATTTGCATCGAAATTACAGTTACTTCTCATAATTAGAAACGAAGTTACAGTTACCTGCAATAATTGGTATCGAAATTACAGTTACTTGTCATAATTAGTAACGAAGTTGCAGTTACCTGCCATAATTTGTATCGAAATTACAGTTACCTGTCATAATTAGTATGGATGTTACAGTTACCTGCCATAATTTGTATCGAAATTACAGGGACTTGTCATAATTAGCATCGAAGGAACTGTTACTTGTCATAATTAGTATCGAAGTTACAGTTACCTGTCATAATTAGCATCGAAGGTACTGTTACTTGTCATAATTAGTATCGATATTACTGTTACCTGTCATAATTAGTATTGAAGTTACAGTTACCTACCATAATTTTTTATCAAAATTACAGTTACTTGTCATAATTAGTAACGAAGTTAGAGTTTCTTCTCACAATTAGTATCGAAGTTACAGTTACCTGTCATCATTTTTATCGAAGTTATATTTACTTGTCATAATTAGTATCGAAGTTACTGTTACCTGTCATAAATAGTATCGAAGTTACAGTTACCTGCCATAATTTGTATCGAAATTACAGTTACTTGTCATAATTAGTAACGAAGTTACAGTTACCTGTCATAATTAGTATCGAAGTTACAGTTACCTGCCATAATTAGTATCGAAATTACAGTTACCTGTCATAATTATTATCGAAGTTACAGTTACTTGTCATAATTAGTATCGAAGTTACAGTTACCTGCCATAATTTGTATCGAAATTACAGGGACTTGTCATAATTAGTAACGATGTTACAGTTACCTGCCATAATAAGTATCGAAATTAAAGTTATTTGTCATAATTAGTAACGAAGTTACAGTTACCTGTCATAATTAGTATCGAAGTTACTCTTACCTGTCATAATTGATATTGAAGTTACAGTTACCTACCATAATTTTTTATCAAAATTACAGTTACATGTCATAATTAGTAACGAAGGTAGAGTTTCTTGTCATAATTAGTATCGAAGTTACTGTCACCTGTCATAATTAGTATCGAAGTTACAGTTACCTGCCATAATTTGTATCGAAATTACAGTTCCTTGCCATAATTAGTATCGAAGTTACAGTTACCTGTCATAATTAGTACCGAAGGTACTGTTACCTGCCATAATTTGTATCGAAATTACTGTTACTTGTCTTATTAGTAACGAAGTTACAGTTATCTGTCATAATTTGTATCGAAATTACAGTTACTTGTCATAATTAGTAACGAAGTTACAGTTTCCTGTCATAATTAGTATCGAAGTTACTGTTACCTGTGATAATTAGTATCGAAATTACAGTTACATGACATAATTTGTATCGAAATTACAGGGACTTGTCATAATTAGTAACGAAGTTACAGTTACCTGCCATAATAAGTATCGAAATTAAAGTTACTTGACATAATTAGTAACGATGTTACAGTAACCTGTCATAATTAGTATCGATGTTACAGTTACCTGTCATAATTAGTATCGATGTTACAGTTCCCTGCCATAATTTGTATAGAAATTACAGTTACTTGTCATAATTATTAACGAAGTTACAGTTACCTGTCATAATTAGAATCGAAGTTACAGTTACCTGCCATAATTTGTATCGAAATTACAGTTACCTGTCATAATTAGTATCGAAGTTGCAGTTACTTGTCATAATTATTATCGAAGTTACAGTTACCTGCCATAATTTGTATCGAAATTACAGGGACTTGTCATAATTAGTAACGAAGTTACAGTTACCTGCCATAATAAGTATCGAAATTAAAGTTACTTGACATAATTAGTAACGATGTTACAGTAACCTGTCATAATTAGTATCGATGTTACAGTTACCTGCCATAATTTGTATCGAAATTACAGTTACTTTTCATAATTAGTAACGAAGTTACAGTTACCTGTCATAAATAGTATCGAAGTTACAGTTACTTGTCATAATTAGTATCGAAGTTACTGTTACCTGTCATAATTAGTATCGAAGTTACAGTTACTTGTCATAATTAGTATCGAAGTTACTGTTACTTGTCCTAATTAGTATCGACGTTACTGTTACCTGTCATAATTAGTATCGAAATTACAATTACCTGCCATAATTTGTAACGAAATTACAGTTACTTGTCATAATTAGTAACGAAGTTACAGTTACCTGTAATAATTAGTATCGAAGTTACAGTTACTTGTCATAATTAGTACCGTAATTACTGATACCTGTCATAATTAGTATCGAAGTTACAATTACCTGCCATAATTAGTATCGAAGTTACTGTTACCTGTCATAAATAGTATCGAAGTTACAGTTACCTGCCATAATTTGTATCGAAATTACAGTAACTTGTCATAATTAGTAACAAAGTTACAGTTACCTGCCATAATTAGTATCGAAGTTACAGTTACTTGTCATAATTAGTATCAAAGTTACTGTTACCTGTCATAATGAGTATCGAAGTGACAGTTACCTGCCAAAATTTGCATCGAAATTACAATTACTTGTCATAATTAGTATCGAAGTTACTGTTACTTGTCATAATTAATATCGAAGTTACTGATACCTGTCACAATCAGTATCGAATTTACGGTTACTTGTCATAATAAGTATCGACGTTACAGTTACTTGTCATAATTAGTATCGAAGTTACAGTTACCTGTCATAATTAGTATCGAAGTTACAGTTTCTTGTCATAATTAGTAATGAAGTTACAGTTACCAGTCATAATAAGTATCGAAGTTACGGTTACCTGTATTAATTAGTATCGAAGTTACCTGCCATAATTTTTTATCAAAATTAGAGTTACTTGTCATAATTAGTAACGAAGTTACAATTACTTGTCATAATTAGTATCGAAGTTACAGTTACCTGTCATAATTAGTATCGAAGGTACTGTTATCTACCATAATTTGTAACGAAATTACAGTTAATTGTCATAATTAGTAACGAAGTTACAGTTACCTGTCATAATTTGCATCGAAATTACAGTTACTTCTCATAATTTGTAACGAAGTTACAGTTACCTCCAATAATTGGTATCGAAATTACAGTTACTTGTCATAATTAGTAACGAAGTTGCAGTTACCTGTCATAATTAGCATCGAAGTTACTGTTACCTCTCATAATTAGTATCGAAGTTACAGTTACCTGCCATAATTAGTATCGAAGTTACAGTTACCTGCCATAATTTGTATCGAAATTACAGTTACTTGTCATAATTTGTATCGAAGTTACAGTTACCTGCCATAATTTGTATCGAAATTACAGTTGCATGTCATAATCAGTAACGAAGTTACAGTTACCTGCCATAATTAGTATCGAAGTTACAGTTACTTGTCATAATTAGTATCGAAGTTACTATTACCTGTCATAATTAGTATCGAGGTTACAGTTACCTGCCAAAATTTGTATCGAAATTACAGTTACTTGTCATAATTAGAAACGAAGTTACAGTTACCTGTCATAATTAGTATGGAAGTTACAGTTCCTTGTCATAATTAGTATCGAAGTTACAGTTACCTGTCATAATTAGCATCGAAGGATCTGTTACTTGTCATATTTAGTAACGAAGTTACAGTTACCTGTCATAATTTGTATCGAAATTACAGTTACTTATCAAAATTAGTAACGAAGTTACAGTTTCCTGTCATAATTAGTATCGAAGTTACTGTTACCTGTCATAATTAGTATGGAAGTTACAGTTACCTGCCATAATTTGTATCGAAATTACAGGGACTTGTCATAATTAGCATCGAAGGAACTGTTACTTGTCATAATTAGTATCGAAGTTACAGTTACCTGTCATAATTAGCATCGAAGGTACTGTTACTTGTCATAATTAGTATCGACGTTACTGTTACCTGTCATAATTAGTATTGAAGTTACAGTTACCTACCATAATTTTTTATCAAAATTACAGTTACTTGTCATAATTAGTAACGAAGTTAGAGTTTCTTCTCACAATTAGTATCGAAGTTAGAGTTACCTGTCATCAATTTTATCGAAGTTATATTTACTTGTCATAATTAGTATCGAAGTTACTGTTACCTGTCATAAATAGTATCGAAGTTCCAGTTACCTGCCATAATTTGTATCGAAATTACAGTTACTTGTCATAATTAGTAACGAAGTTACAGTTACCTGTCATAATTAGTATCGAAGTTACAGTTACCTGCCATAATTAGTATCGAAATTACAGTTACCTGTCATAATTATTATCGAAGTTACAGTTACTTGTCATAATTAGTATCGAAGTTACAGTTACCTGCCATAATTTGTATCGAAATTACAGGGACTTGTCATAATTAGTAACGATGTTACAGTTACCTGCCATAATAAGTATCGAAATTAAAGTTATTTGTCATAATTAGTAACGAAGTTACAGTTACCTGTCATAATTAGTATCGAACTTACTCTTACCTGTCATAATTAGTATTGAAGTTACAGTTACCTACCATAATTTTTTATCAAAATTACAGTTACATGTCATAATTAGTAACGAAGGTAGAGTTTCTTGTCATAATTAGTATCGAAGTTACTGTTACCTGTCATAATTTGTATCGAAGTAATAGTTACTTGTCATAATTAGTATCGATGTTACTGTCACCTGTCATTATTAGTATCGAAGTTACAGTTACCTGCCATAATTTATATCGAAATTACAGTTCCTTGCCATAATTAGTATCGAAGTTACAGTTACCTGTCATAATTAGTACCGAAGGTACTGTTACCTGCCATAATTTGTATCGAAATTACTGTTACTTGTCTTATTAGTAACGAAGTTACAGTTATCTGTCATAATTTGTATCGAAATTACAGATACTTGTCATAATTAGTAACGAAGTTACAGTTTCCTGTCATAATTAGTATCGAAGTTACTGTTACCAGTCATAATTAGTATCGAAATTACATTTACCTGACATAATTTGTATCGAAATTACAGGGACTTGTCATAATTAGTAACGAAGTTAGAGTTTCTTGTCATAATTAGTATCGAAGTTACAGTTACCTGCCATTATTTGTATCGAAATTACAGTTACTTGTCATAATTAGTAACGAAGTTACAGTTACCTGTCATAATTAGTATCGAAGTTACAGTTACCTGCCATAATTTGTATAGAAATTACAGTTATTTGTCTAAATTATTAATGAAGTTACAGTTACCTGTCATAATTAGTATCGACGTTAGAGTTACCTGCCAGAATTTGTATCGAAATTACAGTTACCTGTCATAATTAGTATCGAAGTTGCAGTTACTTGTCATAATTAGTATCGAAGTTACAGTTACCTGCCATAATTTGTATCGAAATTACAGGGACTTGTCATAATTAGTAACGAAGTTACAGTTACCTGCCATAATAAGTATCGAAATTAAAGTTACTTGACATAATTAGTAACGATGTTACAGTAACCTGTCATAATTAGTATCGATGTTACAGTTACCTGCCATAATTTGTATGGAAATTACAGTTACTTTTCATAATTAGTAACGAAGTTACAGTTACCTGTCATAATTAGTATCGAAGTTACAGTTACTTGTCATAATTAGTATCGAAGTTACTGTTACCTGTCATAATTAGTATCGAAGTTACAGTTACTTGTCATAATTAGTATCGAAGTTACTGTTACTTGTCCTAATTAGTATCGAAGTTACTGTTACCTGTCATAATTAGTATCGAAATTACAATTACCTGCCATAATTTGTAACGAAATTACAGTTACTTGTCATAATTAGTAACGAAGTTACAGTTACCTGTAATAATTAGTATCGAAGTTACCGTTACTTGTCATAATTAGTACCGAAATTACTGATACCTGTCATAATTAGTATCGAAGTTACAGTTACCTGTCATAAATAGTATCGAGGTTACAGTTACCTGCCATAATTTGTATCGAAATTACAGTTACTTGTCATAATTAGTAACGAAGTTACAGTTACCTGCCATAATTAGTATCGAAGTTACAGTTACTTGTCATAATTAGTATCGAAGTTACTGTTACTTGTCATAATTAATATCGAAGTTACTGATACTTGTCACAATTAGTATCGAATTTACGGTTACTTGTCATAATAAGTATCGACGTTACAGTTACTTGTCATAATTAGTATCGAAGTTACAGTTACCTGTCATAATTAGTATCGAAGTTACAGTTTCTTGTCATAATTAGTAATGAAGTTACAGTTACCAGTCATAATAAGTATCGAAGTTACGGTTACCTGTATTAATTAGTATCGAAGTTACAGTTACCTGCCATAATTTTTTATCAAAATTAGAGTTACTTGTCATAATTAGTATCAAAGTTACAGTTACCTGCCATAATTTGTATCGAAATTACAGTTCCTTGTCATAATTAGTATCGAAGTTACTGTTACCTGTCATAATTAGTATCGAAGGTACTGTTATCTGCCATAATTTGTAACGAAATTACAGTTACTTGTCATAATTAGTAACGAAGTTACAGTTACCTGTCATAATTTGCATCGAAATTACAGTTACTTCTCATAATTAGTAACGAAGTTACAGTTACCTGCAATAATTGGTATCGAAATTACAGTTACTTGTCATAATTAGTAACGAAGTTGAAGTTACCTGTCATAATTAGCATCGAAGTTACTGTTACCTCTCATAATTAGTATCGAAGTTACTGTTACCTGCCATAATTAGTATCGAAGTTACAGTTACCTGCCATAATTTGTATCGAAATTACAGTTACCTGTCATAATTAGTATCGAAGTTACAGTTACTTGTCATAATTAGTAACGAAGTTACAGTTACCTGTCATAATTAGTATCGAAGTTACAGTTACCTGCAATAATTAGTATCGACATTACAGTTACCTGTCATAATTATTATCGAAGTTACAGTTACTTGTCATAATTAGTATCGATGTTACAGTTACCTGCCATAATTTGTATCGAAATTACAGGGACTTGTCATAATTAGTAACGATGTTACAGTTACCTGCCATAATAAGTATCGAAATTAAAGTTATTCGTCATAATTAGTAACGAAGTTACAGTTACCTGTCATAATTAGTATCGAAGGTACTGTTATCTACCATAATTTGTAACGAAATTACAGTTACATGTCATAATTAGTAACGAAGTTACAGTTACCTGTCATAATTTGCATCGAAATTACAGTTACTTCTCATAATTAGTAACGAAGTTACAGTTACCTGCAATAATTGGTATCAAAATTACAGTTACTTGTCATAATTAGTAACGAAGTTGCAGTTACCTGTCATAATTAGCATCGAAGTTACTGTTACCTCTCATAATTAGTATCGAAGTTACAGTTACCTGCCATAATTAGTATCGAAGTTACAGTTACCTGCCATAATTTGTATCGAAATTACAGTTACTTGTCATAATTTGTATCGAAGTTACAGTTACCTGCCTTAATTTGTATCGAAATTACAGTTGCATGTCATAATCGGTAACGAAGTTACAGTTACCTGCCATAATTAGTATCGAAGTTACAGTTACTTGTCATAATTAGTATCGAAGTTACTATTACCTGTCATAATTAGTATCGAGGTTACAGTTACCTGCCAAAATTTGTATCGAAATTACAGTTACTTGTCATAATTAGAAACGAAGTTACAGTTACCTGTCATAATTAGTATGGAAGTTACAGTTCCTTGTCATAATTAGTATCGAAGTTACAGTTACCTGTCATAATTAGCATCGAAGGATCTGTTACTTGTCATATTTAGTAACGAAGTTACAGTTACCTGTCATAATTTGTATCGAAATTACAGTTACTTATCAAAATTAGTAACGAAGTTACATTTTCCTGTCATAATTAGTATCGAAGTTACTGTTACCTGTCATAATTAGTATGGAAGTTACAGTTACCTGCCATAATTTGTATCGAAATTACAGGGACTTGTCATAATTAGCATCGAAGGAACTGTTACTTGTCATAATTAGTATCGAAGTTACAGTTACCTGTCATAATTAGCATCGAAGGTACTGTTACTTGTCATAATTAGTATCGACGTTACTGTTACCTGTCATAATTAGTATTGAAGTTACAGTTACCTACCATAATTTTTTATCAAAATTGCAGTTACTTGTCATAATTAGTAACGAAGTTAGAGTTTCTTCTCACAATTAGTATCGAAGTTACAGTTACCTGTCATCATTTTTATCGAAGTTATATTTACTTGTCATAATTAGTATCGAAGTTACTGTTACCTGTCATAAATAGTATCGAAGTTCCAGTTACCTGCCATAATTTGTATCGAAATTACAGTTCATTGTCATAATTAGTAACGAAGATACAGTTACCTGTCATAATTAGTATCGAAGTTACAGTTACCTGCCATAATTAGTATCGAAATTACAGTTACCTGTCATAATTATTATCGAAGTTACACTTACTTGTCATAATTAGTATCGATGTTACAGTTACCTGCCATAATTTGTATCGAAATTACAGGGACTTGTCATAATTAGTAACGATGTTACAGTTACCTGCCATAATAAGTATCGAAATTAAAGTTATTTGTCATAATTAGTAACGAAGTTACAGTTACCTGTCATAATAAGTATCGAAGTTACTCTTACCTGTCATAATTAGTATTGAAGTTACAGTTACCTACCATAATTTTTTATCAAAATTACAGTTACATGTCATAATTAGTAACGAAGGTAGAGTTTCTTGTCATAATTAGTATCGAAGTTACTGTTACCTGTCATAATTTGTATCGAAGTAATAGTTACTTGTCATAATTAGTATCGATGTTACTGTCACCTGTCATTATTAGTATCGAAGTTACAGTTACCTGCCATAATTTGTATCGAAATTACAGTTCCTTGCCATAATTAGTATCGAAGTTACAGTTACCTGTCATAATTAGTACCGAAGGTACTGTTACCTGCCATAATTTGTATCGAAATTACTGTTACTTGTCTTATTAGTAACGAAGTTACAGTTATCTGTCATAATGTGTATCGAAATTACAGATACTTGTCATAATTAGTAACGAAGTTACATTTTCCTGTCATAATTAGTATCGAAGTTACTGTTACCAGTCATAATTAGTATCGAAATTACAGTTACCTGACATAATTTGTATCGAAATTACAGGGACTTGTCATAATTAGTAACGAAGTTAGAGTTTCTTGTCATAATTAGTATCGAAGTTACAGTTACCTGCCATTATTGTATCGAAATTACAGTTACTTGTCATAATTAGTAACGAAGTTACAGTTACCTGTCATAATTAGTATCGAAGTTACAGTTACCTGCCATAATTTGTATAGAAATTACAGTTACTTGTCTAAATTATTAATGAAGTTACAGTTACCTGTCATAATTAGTATCGACGTTACAGTTACCTGCCATAATTTGTATCGAAATTACAGTTACCTGTCATAATTAGTATCGAAGTTGCAGTTACTTGTCATAATTAGCATCGAAGTTACAGTTACCTGCCATAATTTGTATCGAAATTACAGGGACTTGTCATAATTAGTAACGAAGTTACAGTTACCTGCCATAATAAGTATCGAAATTAAAGTTACTTGACATAATTAGTAACGATGTTACAGTAACCTGTCATAATTAGTATCGATGTTACAGTTACCTGCCATAATTTGTATGGAAATTACAGTTACTTTTCATAATTAGTAACGAAGTTACAGTTACCTGTCATAATTAGTATCGAAGTTACAGTTACTTGTCATAATTAGTATCGAAGTTACTGTTACCTGTCATAATTAGTATCGAAGTTACAGTTACTTGTCATAATTAGTATCGAAGTTACTGTTACTTGTCCTAATTAGTATCGAAGTTACTGTTACCTGTCATAATTAGTATCGAAATTACAATTACCTGCCATAATTTGTAACGAAATTACAGTTACTTGTCATAATTAGTAAGGAAGTTACAGTTACCTGTAATAATTAGTATCGAAGTTACCGTTACTTGTCATAATTAGTACCGAAATTACTGATACCTGTCATAATTAGTATCGAAGTTACAGTTACCTGTCATAAATAGTATCGAGGTTACAGTTACCTGCCATAATTTGTATCGAAATTACAGTTACTTGTCATAATTAGTAACGAAGTTACAGTTACCTGCCATAATTAGTATCGAAGTTACAGTTACTTGTCATAATTAGTATCAAAGTTACTGTTACCTGTCATAATTAGTATCGAAGTTACAGTTACCTGCCAAAATTTGTATCGAAATTACAATTACTTGTCATAATTAGTATCGAAGTTACTGTTACTTGTCATAATTAATATCGAAGTTACTGATACTTGTCACAATTTGTATCGAATTTACGGTTACTTGTCATAATAAGTATCGACGTTACAGTTACTTGTCATAATTAGTATCGAAGTTACAGTTACCTGTCATAATTAGTATCGAAGTTACAGTTTCTTGTCATAATTAGTAATGAAGTTACAGTTACCAGTCATAATAAGTATCGAAGTTACGGTTACCTGTATTAATTAGTATCGAAGTTACAGTTACCTGCCATAATTTTTATCAAAATTAGAGTTACTTGTCATAATTAGTAACGAAGTTACAGTTACTTGTCATAATTAGTATCGAAGTTACTGTTACCTGTCATAATTAGTATCAAAGTTACAGTTACCTGCCATAATTTGTATCGAAATTACAGTTCCTTGTCATAATTAGTATCGAAGTTACAGTTACCTGTCATAATTAGTATCGAAGGTACTGTTATCTGCCATAATTTGTAACGAAATTACAGTTACTTGTCATAATTAGTAACGAAGTTACAGTTACATGTCATAATTTGCATCGAAATTACAGTTACTTCTCATAATTAGTAACGAAGTTACAGTTACCTGCAATAATTGGTATCGAAATTACAGTTACTTGTCATAATTAGTAACGAAGTTGCAGTTACCTGTCATAATTAGCATCGAAGTTACTGTTACCTCTCATAATTAGTATCGAAGTTACTGTTACCTGCCTTAATTAGTATCGAAGTTACAGTTACCTGCCATAATTTGTATCGAAATTACAGTTACTTGTCATAATTTGTATCGAAGTTACAGTTACCTGCCATAATTTGTATCGAAATTACAGTTGCATGTCATAATTAGTAACGAAGTTACAGTTACCTGCCATAATAAGTATCGAAGTTACAGTAACTTGTCATAATTAGTATCGAAGTTACTGTTACCTGTCATAATTAGTATCGAGGTAACAGTTACCTGCCAAAATTTGTATCGAAATTACAGTTACTTGTCATAATTAGAAACGAAGTTACAGTTACCTGTCATAATTAGTATGGAAGTTACAGTTCCTTGTCATAATTAGTATCGAAGTTACAGTTACCTGTCATAATTAGCATCGAAGGAACTGTTACTTGTCATAATTAGTAACGAAGTTACAGTTACCTGTCATAATTTGTATCGAAATTACAGTTACTTGTCAAAATTAGTAACGAAGTTACAGTTTCCTGTCATAATTAGTATCGAAGTTACTGTTACCTGTCATAATTAGTATGGAAGTTACAGTTACCTGCCATAATTTGTATCGAAATTACAGGGACTTGTCATAATTAGCATCGAAGGAACTGTTACTTGTCATAATTAGTATCGAAGTTACAGTTACCTGTCATAATTAGCATCGAAGGTACTGTTACCTGTCATAATTAGTATCGACGTTACTGTTACCTGTCATAATTAGTATTGAAGTTACAGTTACCTACCATAATTTTTTATCAAAATTACAGTTACTTGTCATAATTAGTAACGAAGTTAGAGTTTCTTCTCACAATTAGTATCGAAGTTACAGTTACCTGTCATTATTTTTATCAAAGTTATATTTACTTGTCATAATTAGTATCGAAGTTACTGTTACCTGTCATAAATAGTATCGAAGTTACAGTTACCTGCCATAATTTGTATCGAAATTACAGTTACTTGTCATAACTAGTAACGAAGTTACAGTTACCTGTCATAATTAGTATCGAAGTTACAGTTACCTGCCATAATTAGTATCGACATTACAGTTACCTGTCATAATTATTATCGAAGTTACAGTTACTTGTCATAATTAGTATCGATGTTACAGTTACCTGCCATAATTTGTATCGAAATTACAGGGACTTGTCATAATTAGTAACGATGTTACAGTTACCTGCCATAATAAGTATCGAAATTAAAGTTATTTGTCATAATTAGTAACGAAGTTACAGTTACCTGTCATAATTAGTATCGAAGTTACTCTTACCTGTCATAATTAGTATTGAAGTTACAGTTACCTACCATAATTTTTTATCAAAATTACAGTTACATGTCATAATTAGTAACGAAGGTAGAGTTTCTTGTCATAATTAGTATCGAAGTTACTGTTACCTGTCATAATTTGTATCGAAGTAATAGTTACTTGTCAAAATTAGTATCGAAGTTACTGTCACCTCTCATAATTAGTATCGAAGTTACAGTTACCTGCCATAATTTGTATCGAAATTACAGTTCCTTGCCATAAATAGTATCGAAGTTACAGTTACCTGTCATAATTAGTACCGAAGGTACTGTTACCTGCCATAATTTGTATCGAAATTACAGGGACTTGTCATAATTAGTAACGAAGTTACAGTTACCTGCCATAATAAGTATCGAAGTTACAGTAACTTGTCATAATTAGTATCGAAGTTACAGTTACCTGCCATAATTTGTATCGAAATTACAGGGACTTGTCATAATTAGTAACGAAGTTACAGTTACCTGCCATAATAAGTATCGAAGTTACAGTTACTTGTCATAATTAGTATCGAAGTTACAGTTACCTGCCATAATTTGTATCGAAATTACAGGGACTTGTCATAATTAGTAACGAAGTTACAGTTACCTGCCATAATAAGTATCGAAGTTACAGTAACTTGTCATAATTAGTATCGAAGTTACTGTTACCTGTCATAATTAGTATCGAGGTAACAGTTACCTGCCAAAATTTGTATCGAAATTACAGTTACTTGTCATAATTAGAAACGAAGTTACAGTTACCTGTCATAATTAGTATGGAAGTTACAGTTCCTTGTCATAATTAGTATCGAAGTTACAGTTACCTGTCATAATTAGCATCGAAGGAACTGTTACTTGTCATAATTAGTAACGAAGTTACAGTTACCTGTCATAATTTGTATCGAAATTACAGTTACTTGTCAAAATTAGTAACGAAGTTACAGTTTCCTGTCATAATTAGTATCGAAGTTACTGTTACCAGTCATAATTAGTATCGAAATTACAGTTACCTGACATAATTTGTATCGAAATTACAGGGACTTGTCATAATTAGTAACGAAGTTAGAGTTTCTTGTCATAATTAGTATCGAAGTTACAGTTACCTGCCATTATTGTATCGAAATTACAGTTACTTGTCATAATTAGTAACGAAGTTACAGTTACCTGTCATAATTAGTATCGAAGTTACAGTTACCTGCCATAATTTGTATAGAAATTACAGTTACTTGTCTAAATTATTAATGAAGTTACAGTTACCTGTCATAATTAGTATCGACGTTACAGTTACCTGCCATAATTTGTATCGAAATTACAGTTACCTGTCATAATTAGTATCGAAGTTGCAGTTACTTGTCATAATTAGCATCGAAGTTACAGTTACCTGCCATAATTTGTATCGAAATTACAGGGACTTGTCATAATTAGTAACGAAGTTACAGTTACCTGCCATAATAAGTATCGAAATTAAAGTTACTTGACATAATTAGTAACGATGTTACAGTAACCTGTCATAATTAGTATCGATGTTACAGTTACCTGCCATAATTTGTATGGAAATTACAGTTACTTTTCATAATTAGTAACGAAGTTACAGTTACCTGTCATAATTAGTATCGAAGTTACAGTTACTTGTCATAATTAGTATCGAAGTTACTGTTACCTGTCATAATTAGTATCGAAGTTACAGTTACTTGTCATAATTAGTATCGAAGTTACTGTTACTTGTCCTAATTAGTATCGAAGTTACTGTTACCTGTCATAATTAGTATCGAAATTACAATTACCTGCCATAATTTGTAACGAAATTACAGTTACTTGTCATAATTAGTAAGGAAGTTACAGTTACCTGTAATAATTAGTATCGAAGTTACCGTTACTTGTCATAATTAGTACCGAAATTACTGATACCTGTCATAATTAGTATCGAAGTTACAGTTACCTGTCATAAATAGTATCGAGGTTACAGTTACCTGCCATAATTTGTATCGAAATTACAGTTACTTGTCATAATTAGTAACGAAGTTACAGTTACCTGCCATAATTAGTATCGAAGTTACAGTTACTTGTCATAATTAGTATCAAAGTTACTGTTACCTGTCATAATTAGTATCGAAGTTACAGTTACCTGCCAAAATTTGTATCGAAATTACAATTACTTGTCATAATTAGTATCGAAGTTACTGTTACTTGTCATAATTAATATCGAAGTTACTGATACTTGTCACAATTTGTATCGAATTTACGGTTACTTGTCATAATAAGTATCGACGTTACAGTTACTTGTCATAATTAGTATCGAAGTTACAGTTACCTGTCATAATTAGTATCGAAGTTACAGTTTCTTGTCATAATTAGTAATGAAGTTACAGTTACCAGTCATAATAAGTATCGAAGTTACGGTTACCTGTATTAATTAGTATCGAAGTTACAGTTACCTGCCATAATTTTTATCAAAATTAGAGTTACTTGTCATAATTAGTAACGAAGTTACAGTTACTTGTCATAATTAGTATCGAAGTTACTGTTACCTGTCATAATTAGTATCAAAGTTACAGTTACCTGCCATAATTTGTATCGAAATTACAGTTCCTTGTCATAATTAGTATCGAAGTTACAGTTACCTGTCATAATTAGTATCGAAGGTACTGTTATCTGCCATAATTTGTAACGAAATTACAGTTACTTGTCATAATTAGTAACGAAGTTACAGTTACATGTCATAATTTGCATCGAAATTACAGTTACTTCTCATAATTAGTAACGAAGTTACAGTTACCTGCAATAATTGGTATCGAAATTACAGTTACTTGTCATAATTAGTAACGAAGTTGCAGTTACCTGTCATAATTAGCATCGAAGTTACTGTTACCTCTCATAATTAGTATCGAAGTTACTGTTACCTGCCTTAATTAGTATCGAAGTTACAGTTACCTGCCATAATTTGTATCGAAATTACAGTTACTTGTCATAATTTGTATCGAAGTTACAGTTACCTGCCATAATTTGTATCGAAATTACAGTTGCATGTCATAATTAGTAACGAAGTTACAGTTACCTGCCATAATAAGTATCGAAGTTACAGTAACTTGTCATAATTAGTATCGAAGTTACTGTTACCTGTCATAATTAGTATCGAGGTAACAGTTACCTGCCAAAATTTGTATCGAAATTACAGTTACTTGTCATAATTAGAAACGAAGTTACAGTTACCTGTCATAATTAGTATGGAAGTTACAGTTCCTTGTCATAATTAGTATCGAAGTTACAGTTACCTGTCATAATTAGCATCGAAGGAACTGTTACTTGTCATAATTAGTAACGAAGTTACAGTTACCTGTCATAATTTGTATCGAAATTACAGTTACTTGTCAAAATTAGTAACGAAGTTACAGTTTCCTGTCATAATTAGTATCGAAGTTACTGTTACCTGTCATAATTAGTATGGAAGTTACAGTTACCTGCCATAATTTGTATCGAAATTACAGGGACTTGTCATAATTAGCATCGAAGGAACTGTTACTTGTCATAATTAGTATCGAAGTTACAGTTACCTGTCATAATTAGCATCGAAGGTACTGTTACCTGTCATAATTAGTATCGACGTTACTGTTACCTGTCATAATTAGTATTGAAGTTACAGTTACCTACCATAATTTTTTATCAAAATTACAGTTACTTGTCATAATTAGTAACGAAGTTAGAGTTTCTTCTCACAATTAGTATCGAAGTTACAGTTACCTGTCATTATTTTTATCAAAGTTATATTTACTTGTCATAATTAGTATCGAAGTTACTGTTACCTGTCATAAATAGTATCGAAGTTACAGTTACCTGCCATAATTTGTATCGAAATTACAGTTACTTGTCATAACTAGTAACGAAGTTACAGTTACCTGTCATAATTAGTATCGAAGTTACAGTTACCTGCCATAATTAGTATCGACATTACAGTTACCTGTCATAATTATTATCGAAGTTACAGTTACTTGTCATAATTAGTATCGATGTTACAGTTACCTGCCATAATTTGTATCGAAATTACAGGGACTTGTCATAATTAGTAACGATGTTACAGTTACCTGCCATAATAAGTATCGAAATTAAAGTTATTTGTCATAATTAGTAACGAAGTTACAGTTACCTGTCATAATTAGTATCGAAGTTACTCTTACCTGTCATAATTAGTATTGAAGTTACAGTTACCTACCATAATTTTTTATCAAAATTACAGTTACATGTCATAATTAGTAACGAAGGTAGAGTTTCTTGTCATAATTAGTATCGAAGTTACTGTTACCTGTCATAATTTGTATCGAAGTAATAGTTACTCGTCAAAATTAGTATCGAAGTTACTGTCACCTCTCATAATTAGTATCGAAGTTACAGTTACCTGCCATAATTTGTATCGAAATTACAGTTCCTTGCCATAAATAGTATCGAAGTTACAGTTACCTGTCATAATTAGTACCGAAGGTAATGTTACCTGCCATAATTTGTATCGAAATTACAGGGACTTGTCATAATTAGTAACGAAGTTACAGTTACCTGCCATAATAAGTATCGAAGTTACAGTAACTTGTCATAATTAGTATCGAAGTTACAGTTACCTGCCATAATTTGTATCGAAATTACAGGGACTTGTCATAATTAGTAACGAAGTTACAGTTACCTGCCATAATAAGTATCGAAGTTACAGTTACTTGTCATAATTAGTATCGAAGTTACAGTTACCTGCCATAATTTGTATCGAAATTACAGGGACTTGTCATAATTAGTAACGAAGTTACAGTTACCTGCCATAATAAGTATCGAAGTTACAGTAACTTGTCATAATTAGTATCGAAGTTACTGTTACCTGTCATAATTAGTATCGAGGTAACAGTTACCTGCCAAAATTTGTATCGAAATTACAGTTACTTGTCATAATTAGAAACGAAGTTACAGTTACCTGTCATAATTAGTATGGAAGTTACAGTTCCTTGTCATAATTAGTATCGAAGTTACAGTTACCTGTCATAATTAGCATCGAAGGAACTGTTACTTGTCATAATTAGTAACGAAGTTACAGTTACCTGTCATAATTTGTATCGAAATTACAGTTACTTGTCAAAATTAGTAACGAAGTTACAGTTTCCTGTCATAATTAGTATCGAAGTTACTGTTACCTGTCATAATTAGTATGGAAGTTACAGTTACCTGCCATAATTTGTATCGAAATTACAGGGACTTGTCATAATTAGCATCGAAGGAACTGTTACTTGTCATAATTAGTATCGAAGTTACAGTTACCTGTCATAATTAGCATCGAAGGTACTGTTACCTGTCATAATTAGTATCGACGTTACTGTTACCTGTCATAATTAGTATTGAAGTTACAGTTACCTACCATAATTTTTTATCAAAATTACAGTTACTTGTCATAATTAGTAACGAAGTTAGAGTTTCTTCTCACAATTAGTATCGAAGTTACAGTTACCTGTCATTATTTTTATCAAAGTTATATTTACTTGTCATAATTAGTATCGAAGTTACTGTTACCTGTCATAAATAGTATCGAAGTTACAGTTACCTGCCATAATTTGTATCGAAATTACAGTTACTTGTCATAACTAGTAACGAAGTTACAGTTACCTGTCATAATTAGTATCGAAGTTACAGTTACCTGCCATAATTAGTATCGACATTACAGTTACCTGTCATAATTATTATCGAAGTTACAGTTACTTGTCATAATTAGTATCGATGTTACAGTTACCTGCCATAATTTGTATCGAAATTACAGGGACTTGTCATAATTAGTAACGATGTTACAGTTACCTGCCATAATAAGTATCGAAATTAAAGTTATTTGTCATAATTAGTAACGAAGTTACAGTTACCTGTCATAATTAGTATCGAAGTTACTCTTACCTGTCATAATTAGTATTGAAGTTACAGTTACCTACCATAATTTTTTATCAAAATTACAGTTACATGTCATAATTAGTAACGAAGGTAGAGTTTCTTGTCATAATTAGTATCGAAGTTACTGTTACCTGTCATAATTTGTATCGAAGTAATAGTTACTTGTCAAAATTAGTATCGAAGTTACTGTCACCTCTCATAATTAGTATCGAAGTTACAGTTACCTGCCATAATTTGTATCGAAATTACAGTTCCTTGCCATAAATAGTATCGAAGTTACAGTTACCTGTCATAATTAGTACCGAAGGTACTGTTACCTGCCATAATTTGTATCGAAATTACAGGGACTTTTCATAATTAGTAACGAAGTTACAGTTACCTGCCATAATAAGTATCGAAGTTACAGTAACTTGTCATAATTAGTATCGAAGTTACAGTTACCTGCCATAATTTGTATCGAAATTACAGGGACTTGTCATAATTAGTAACGAAGTTACAGTTACCTGCCATAATAAGTATCGAAGTTACAGTTACTTGTCATAATTAGTATCGAAGTTACAGTTACCTGCCATAATTTGTATCGAAATTACAGGGACTTGTCATAATTAGTAACGAAGTTACAGTTACCTGCCATAATAAGTATCGAAGTTACAGTAACTTGTCATAATTAGTATCGAAGTTACTGTTACCTGTCATAATTAGTATCGAGGTAACAGTTACCTGCCAAAATTTGTATCGAAATTACAGTTACTTGTCATAATTAGAAACGAAGTTACAGTTACCTGTCATAATTAGTATGGAAGTTACAGTTCCTTGTCATAATTAGTATCGAAGTTACAGTTACCTGTCATAATTAGCATCGAAGGAACTGTTACTTGTCATAATTAGTAACGAAGTTACAGTTACCTGTCATAATTTGTATCGAAATTACAGTTACTTGTCAAAATTAGTAACGAAGTTACAGTTTCCTGTCATAATTAGTATCGAAGTTACTGTTACCTGTCATAATTAGTATGGAAGTTACAGTTACCTGCCATAATTTGTATCGAAATTACAGGGACTTGTCATAATTAGCATCGAAGGAACTGTTACTTGTCATAATTAGTATCGAAGTTACAGTTACCTGTCATAATTAGCATCGAAGGTACTGTTACCTGTCATAATTAGTATCGACGTTACTGTTACCTGTCATAATTAGTATTGAAGTTACAGTTACCTACCATAATTTTTTATCAAAATTACAGTTACTTGTCATAATTAGTAACGAAGTTAGAGTTTCTTCTCACAATTAGTATCGAAGTTACAGTTACCTGTCATTATTTTTATCAAAGTTATATTTACTTGTCATAATTAGTATCGAAGTTACTGTTACCTGTCATAAATAGTATCGAAGTTACAGTTACCTGCCATAATTTGTATCGAAATTACAGTTACTTGTCATAACTAGTAACGAAGTTACAGTTACCTGTCATAATTAGTATCGAAGTTACAGTTACCTGCCATAATTAGTATCGACATTACAGTTACCTGTCATAATTATTATCGAAGTTACAGTTACTTGTCATAATTAGTATCGATGTTAGAGTTACCTGCCATAATTTGTATCGAAATTACAGTTACTTGTCATAATTAGTAACGAAGTTACAGTTTCCTGTCATAATTAGTATCGAAGTTACTGTTACCTGTCATAATTAGTATCGAAATTACAGTTACCTGATATAATTTGTATCGAAATTACAGGGACTTGTCATAATTAGTAACGAAGTTACAGTTACCTGCCATATTTAGTATCGGAATTAAAGTTACTTGTCATAATTAGTAACGAAGTTACTGTTACCTGTCATAATTAGTATCGAAGTTACTGTTACCTGTCATAATTAGTATTGAAGTTACAGTTACCTACCATTATTTTTTTATCAAAATTACAGTTACTTGTCATAATTAGTAACGAAGTTAGAGTTTCTTGTCATAATTAGTATCGAAGTTACAGTTACCTGCCATTATTTGTATCGAAATTACAGTTAATTGTCATAATTAGTAACGAAGTTACAGTTACCTGTCATAATTAGTATCGAAGTTACAGTTACCTGCCATAATTTGTATAGAAATTACAGTTACTTGTCAAAATTATTAATGAAGTTACAGTTACCTGTCATAATTAGTATCGACGTTACAGTTACCTGCCATAATTTTTTATCAAAATTAGAGTTACTTGTCATAATTAGTAACGAAGTTACAATTACTTGTCATAATTAGTATCGAAGTTACATTTACCTGTCATAATTAGTATCAAAGTTACAGTTACCTGCCATAATTTGTATCGAAATTACAGTTCCTTGTCATAATTAGTATCGAAGTTACAGTTACCTGTCATAATTAGTATCGAAGGTACTGTTATCTGCCATAATTTGTAACGAAATTACAGTTACTTGTCATAATTAGTAACGAAGTTACAGTTACCTGCCATAATTTGTATCGAAATTACAGTTACCTGTCATAATTAGTATCGAAGTTACAGTTACTTGTCATAATTAGTAACGAAGTTACAGTTACCTGTCATAATTAGTATCGAAGTTACAGTTACCTGCCATAATTAGTATCGACATTACAGTTACCTGTCATAATTATTATCGAAGTTACAGTTACTTGTCATAATTAGTATCGATGTTACAGTTACCTGCCATAATTTGTATCGAAATTACAGGGACTTGTCATAATTAGTAACGATGTTACAGTTACCTGCCATAATAAGTATCGAAATTAAAGTTATTTGTCATAATTAGTAACGAAGTTACAGTTACCTGTCATAATTAGTATCGAAGGTACTGTTATCTACCATAATTTGTAACGAAATTACAGTTACTTGTCATAATTAGTAACGAAGTTACAGTTACCTGTCATAATTTGCATCGAAATTACAGTTACTTCTCATAATTAGTAACGAAGTTACAGTTACCTGCAATAATTTTTATCAAAATTACAGTTACTTGTCATAATTAGTAACGAAGTTGCAGTTACCTGTCATAATTAGCATCGAAGTTACTGTTACCTCTCATAATTAGTATCGAAGTTACAGTTACCTGCCATAATTAGTATCGAAGTTACAGTTACCTGCCATAATTTGTATCGAAATTACAGTTACTTGTCACAATTTGTATCGAAGTTACAGTTACCTGCCTTAATTTGTATCGAAATTACAGTTGCATGTCATAATCAGTAACGAAGTTACAGTTACCTGCCATAATTAGTATCGAAGTTACAGTTACTTGTCATAATTAGTATCGAAGTTACTATTACCTGTCATAATTAGTATCGAGGTTACAGTTACCTGCCAAAATTTGTATCGAAATTACAGTTACTTGTCATAATTAGAAACGAAGTTACAGTTACCTGTCATAATTAGTATGGAAGTTACAGTTCCTTGTCATAATTAGTATCGAAGTTACAGTTACCTGTCATAATTAGCATCGAAGGATCTGTTACTTGTCATATTTAGTAACGAAGTTACAGTTACCTGTCATAATTTGTATCGAAATTACAGTTACTTATCAAAATTAGTAACGAAGTTACAGTTTCCTGTCATAATTAGTATCGAAGTTACTGTTACCTGTCATAATTAGTATGGAAGTTACAGTTACCTGCCATAATTTGTATCGAAATTACAGGGACTTGTCATAATTAGCATCGAAGGAACTGTTACTTGTCATAATTAGTATCGAAGTTACAGTTACCTGTCATAATTAGCATCGAAGGTACTGTTACTTGTCATAATTAGTATCGACGTTACTGTTACCTGTCATAATTAGTATTGAAGTTACAGTTACCTACCATAATTTTTTATCAAAATTGCAGTTACTTGTCATAATTAGTAACGAAGTTAGAGTTTCTTCTCACAATTAGTATCGAAGTTACAGTTACCTGTCATCATTTTTATCGAAGTTATATTTACTTGTCATAATTAGTATCGAAGTTACTGTTACCTGTCATAAATAGTATCGAAGTTCCAGTTACCTGCCATAATTTGTATCGAAATTACAGTTACTTGTCATAATTAGTAACGAAGTTACAGTTACCTGTCATAATTAGTATCGAAGTTACAGTTACCTGCCATAATTAGTATCGAAATGACAGTTACCTGTCATAATTATTATCGAAGTTACAGTTACTTGTCATAATTAGTATCGATGTTACAGTTACCTGCCATAATTTGTATCGAAATTACAGGGACTTGTCATAATTAGTAACGATGTTACAGTTACCTGCCATAATAAGTATCGAAATTAAAGTTATTTGTCATAATTAGTAACGAAGTTACAGTTACCTGTCATAATTAGTATCGAAGTTACTCTTACCTGTCATAATTAGTATTGAAGTTACAGTTACCTACCATAATTTTTTATCAAAATTACAGTTACATGTCATAATTAGTAACGAAGGTAGAGTTTCTTGTCATAATTAGTATCGAAGTTACTGTTACCTGTCATAATTTGTATCGAAGTAATAGTTACTTGTCATAATTAGTATCGATGTTACTGTCACCTGTCATTATTAGTATCGAAGTTACAGTTACCTGCCATAATTTGTATCGAAATTACAGTTCCTTGCCATAATTAGTATCGAAGTTACAGTTACCTGTCATAATTAGTACCGAAGGTACTGTTACCTGCCATAATTTGTATCGAAATTACTGTTACTTGTCTTATTAGTAACGAAGTTACAGTTATCTGTCATAATTTGTATCGAAATTACAGATACTTGTCATAATTAGTAACGAAGTTACAGTTTCCTGTCATAATTAGTATCGAAGTTACTGTTACCAGTCATAATTAGTATCGAAATTACAGTTACCTGACATAATTTGTATCGAAATTACAGGGACTTGTCATAATTAGTAACGAAGTTAGAGTTTCTTGTCATAATTAGTATCGAAGTTACAGTTACCTGCCATTATTTGTATCGAAATTTCAGTTACTTGTCATAATTAGTAACGAAGTTACAGTTACCTGTCATAATTAGTATCGAAGTTACAGTTACCTGCCATAATTTGTATAGAAATTACAGTTACTTGTCTAAATTATTAATGAAGTTACAGTTACCTGTCATAATTAGTATCGACGTTACAGTTACCTGCCATAATTTGTATCGAAATTACAGTTACCTGTCATAATTAGTATCGAAGTTGCAGTTACTTGTCATAATTAGTATCGAAGTTACAGTTACCTGCCATAATTTGTATCGAAATTACAGGGACTTGTCATAATTAGTATCGGAGTTACTGTTACCTGTCATAATTAGTATCGAAGTTACCGTTACCTGCCAAAATTTGTATCGAAATTACAGTTACTTGTCATAATTAGTAACGAAGTTACTGTTACTTGTCCTAATTAGTATCGAAGTTACTGTTACCAGTCATAATTAGTATGGAAATTACAATTACCTGCCATAATTTGTAACGTAATTACAGTTACTTGTCATAATTAGTAACGAAGTTACAGTTACCTGCCATAATTAGTATCGAAGTTACAGTTACTTTTCATAATTAGTATCGAAATTACAGTTACCTGTCATAATTAGTATCGAAGTTACAGTTTCTTGTCATCATTAGTAATGAAGTTACAGTTACCTGTCATAATAAGTATCGAAGTTACAGTTACTTGTCATAATTAGTATCGAAGTTACAGTTACTTGACATAATTAGTAACGATGTTACAGTAACCTGTCATAATTAGTATCGATGTTACTGTTACCTGTATTAATTAGTATCGACGTTACAGTTACCTGCCATAATTTTTTATCAAAATTAGATTTACTTGTCATAATTAGTAACGAAGTTACAGTTACTTGTCATAATTAGTATCGAAGTTACTGTTACCTGTCATAATTAGTATCAAAGTTACAGTTACCTGCCATAATTTGTATCGAAATTACAGTTCCTTGTCATAATTAGTATCGAAGTTACAGTTACCTGTCATAATTAGTATCGAAGGTACTGTTACCTGCCATAATTTGTAACGAAATTACAGTTACTTGTCATAATTAGTAACGAAGTTACAATTACCTGTCATAATTTGCATCGAAATTACAGTTACTTCTCATAATTAGTAACGAAGTTACAGTTACCTGCAATAATTAGTATCGAAATTGCAGTTACTTGTCATAATTAGTAACGAAGTTGCAGTTACCTGCCATAATTTGTATCGAAATTACAGTTACTAGTCATAATTAGTAACGAAGTTACAGTTACGTGTCATAATTAGTATCGAAGTTACAGTTACTTGTAATAATTAGTATCGAAGTTACTGTTACCTGTCATAATTAGTATCGAAGGTACAGTTACCTGTCATAATTTGTATCGAAATTACAGTTACTTGTCAAAATTAGTAACGAAGTTACAGTTTCCTGTCATAATTAGTATCGAAGTTACTGTTACCTGTCATATTTAGTATGGAAGTTACAGTTACCTGCCATAATTTGTATCGAAATTACAGGGACTTGTCATAATTAGTATCGAAGTTACAGTTACCTGCCAAAATTTGTATCGAAATTACAGTTACCTGTCATAATTAGTATCGAAGTTGCAGTTACTTGTCATAATTAGTATCGAAGTTACAGTTACCTGCCATAAAATTGTATCGAAATTTCAGGGACTTGTCATAATTAGTAACGAAGTTAGTTACCTGCCATAATATGTATCGAAATTAAAGTTACTTGACATAATTAGTAACGATGTTTCAGTAACCTGTCATAATTAGTATCGATGTTACAGTTACCTGCCATAATTTGTATGGAAATTACAGTTACTTTTCATAATTAGTAACGAAGTTACAGTTACCTGTCATAATTAGTATCGAAGTTACAGTTACTTGTCCTAATAAGTATCGAAGTTACTGTTACCAGTCATAATTAGTATGGAAATTACAATTACCTGCCATAATTTGTAACGTAATTACAGTTACTTGTCATAATTAGTAACGAAGTTACAGTTACCTGCCATAATTAGTATCGAAGTTACAGTTACTTGTCATAATTAGTATCGAAATTACAGTTACCTGTCATAATTAGTATCGAAGATACAGTTTCTTGTCATAATTAGTAATGAAGTTACAGTTACCTGTCATAATAAGTATCGAAGTTACCGTTAATTGCCAAAATTTGTATCGAAATTACAGTTACTTGTCATAATTAGTAACGAAGTTACAGTTACCTGTCATAATTAGTATCGAAGTTACAGTTACTTGTCATAATTAGTATCGAAGTTACTGTTACTTGTCCTAATTAGTATCGAAGTTACTGTTACCAGTCATAATTAGTATGGAAATTACAATTACCTGCCATAATTTGTAACGTAATTACAGTTACTTGTCATAATTAGTAACGAAGTTACAGTTTCCTGTCATAATTAGTATCGAAGTTACTGTTACCTGTCATATTTAGTATGGAAGTTACAGTTACCTGCCATAATTTGTATCGAAATTACAGGGACTTGTCATAATTAGTATCGAAGTTACAGTTACCTGCCAAAATTTGTATCAAAATTACAGTTACTTGTCATAATTAGTAACGAAGTTACAGTTACCTGCCATAATTTGTATCGAAATTACAGTTCCTTGTCATAATTAGTATCGAAGTTACAGTTACCTGCCATAATTTGTATCGAAATTACAGTTCCTTGTCATAATTAGTATCGAAGTTACTGTTACCTGTCATAATTAGTATTGAAGTTACAGTTACCTACCATAATTTTTTATCAAATTACAGTTACTTGTCATAATTAGTAACGAAGTTAGAGTTTCTTGTCATAATTAGTATCGAAGTTACAGTTACCTGTCATAATTTGTATCGAAGTTATATTTACTTGTCATAATTAGTATCGAAGTTACTGTTACCTGTCATAAATAGTATCGAAGTTACTGTTACCTGCCATAATTTGTATCGAAATTACAGTTCCTTGTCATAATTAGTATCGAAGTTACAGTTACCTGCCATATTTAGTATCGGAATTAAAGTTACTTGTCATAATTAGTAACGAAGTTACTGTTACCTGTCATAATTAGTATCGAAGTTACTGTTACCTGTCATAATTAGTATTGAAGTTACAGTTACCTACCATTATTTTTTATCAAAATTACAGTTACTTGTCATAATTAGTAACGAAGTTAGAGTTTCTTGTCATAATTAGTATCGAAGTTACAGTAACCTGCCATTATTTGTATCGAAATTACAGTTAATTGTCATAATTAGTAACGAAGTTACAGTTACCTGTCATAATTAGTATCGAAGTTACAGTTACCTGCCATAATTTGTATAGAAATTACAGTTACTTGTCAAAATTATTAATGAAGTTACAGTTACCTGTCATAATTAGTATCGACGTTACAGTTACCTGCCATAATTTGTATCGAAATTACAGTTACCTGTCATAATTAGTATCGAAGTTGCAGTTACTTGTCATAATTAGTATCGAAGTTACAGTTACCTGCCATAAATTGTATCGAAATTACAGGGACTTGTCATAATAAGTAACGAAGTTACAGTTACCTGCCATAATAAGTATCGAAATTAAAGTTACTTGACATAATTAGTAACGATGTTACAGTAACCTGTCATAATTAGTATCGAAGTTACAGTTACCTGCCATAATTTGTATGGAAATTACAGTTACTTTTCATAATTAGAAACGAAGTTACAGTTACCTGTCATAATTAGTATCGAAGTTACAGTTACTTGTCATAATTAGTATCGGAGTTACTGTTACCTGTCATAATTAGTACCGAAGTTACCGTTACCTGCCAAAATTTGTATCGAAATTACAGTTACTTGTCATAATTAGTAACGAAGTAACTGTTACTTGTCCTAATTAGTATCGAAGTTACAGTTACCAGTCATAATTAGTATGGAAATTACAATTACCTGCCATAATTTGTAACGTAATTACAGTTACTTGTCATAATTAGTAACGAAGTTACAGTTACCTGCCATAATTAGTATCGAAGTTACAGTTACTTGTCATAATTAGTATCGAAATTACAGTTACCTGTCATAATTAGTATCGAAGTTACAGTTTCTTGTCATAATTAGTAATGAAATTACAGTTACCTGTCATAATAAGTATCGAAGTTACAGTTACTTGTCATAATTAGTATCGAAGTTACAGTTACTTGACATAATTAGTAACGATGTTACAGTAACCTGTCATAATTAGTATCGATGTTACTGTTACCTGTATTAATTAGTATCGACGTTACAGTTACCTGCCATAATTTTTTATCAAAATTAGATTTACTTGTCATAATTAGTAACGAAGTTACAGTTACTTGTCATAATTAGTATCGAAGTTACTGTTACCTGTCATAATTAGTATCAAAGTTACAGTTACCTGCCTTAATTTGTATCGAAATTACAGTTCCTTGTCATAATAAGTATCGAAGTTACAGTTACCTGTCATAATTAGTATCGAAGGTACTGTTACCTGCCATAATTTGTAACGAAATTACAGTTACTTGTCATAATTAGTAACGAAGTTACAGTTACCTGTCATAATTTGCATCGAAATTACAGTTACTTCTCATAATTAGTAACGAAGTTACAGTTACCTGCAATAATTAGTATCGAAATTGCAGTTACTTGTCATAATTAGTAACGAAGTTGCAGTTACCTGCCATAATTTGTATCGAAATTACAGTTACTAGTCATAATTAGTAACGAAGTTACAGTTACGTGTCATAATTAGTATCGAAGTTACAGTTACTTGTAATAATTAGTATCGAAGTTACTGTTACCTGTCATAATTAGTATCGAAGGTACAGTTACCTGTCATAATTTGTATCGAAATTACAGTTACTTGTCAAAATTAGTAACGATGTTACTGTTTCCTGTCATAATTAGTATCGAAGTTACTGTTACCTGTCATATTTAGTATGGAAGTTACAGTTACCTGCCATAATTTGTATCGAAATTACAGGGACTTGTCATAATTAGTATCGAAGTTACAGTTACCTGCCAAAATTTGTATCGAAATTACAGTTACCTGTCATAAATAGTATCGAAGTTGCAGTTACTTGTCATAATTAGTATCGAAGTTAGAGTTACCTGCCATAAAATTGTATCGAAATTACAGAGACTTGTCATAATTAGTAACGAAGTTAGTTACCTGCCATAATAAGTATCGAAATTAATGTTACTTGACATAATTAGTAACGATGTTACAGTAACCTGTCATAATTAGTATCGATGTTACAGTTACCTGCCATAATTTGTTTGGAAATTACAGTTACTTTTCATAATTAGTAACGATGTTACAGTTACCTGTCATAATTAGTATCGAAGTTACAGTTACTTGTCATAATAAGTATCGGAGTTACTGTTACCTGTCATAATTAGTATCGAAGTTACCGTTACCTGCCAAAATTTGTATCGAAATTACAGTTACTTGTCATAATTAGTAACGAAGTTACAGTTACCTGTCATAATTAGTATCGAAGTTACAGTTACTTGTCATAATTAGTATCGAAGTTACTGTTACTTGTCCTAATTAGTATCGAAGTTACTGTTACCAGTCATAATTAGTATGGAAATTACAATTACCTGCCATAATTTGTAACGTAATTACAGTTACTTGTCATAATTAGTAACGAAGTTACAGTTACCTGCCATAATTAGTATCGAAGTTACAGTTACTTGTCATAATTAGTATCGAAATTACAGTTACCTGTCATAATTAGTATCGAAGTTACAGTTTCTTGTCATAATTAGTAATGAAGTTACAGTTACCTGTCATAATAAGTATCGAAGTTACCGTTACCTGCCAAAATTTGTATCGAAATTACAGTTACTTGTCATAATTAGTAACGAAGTTACAGTTACCTGTCATAATTAGTATCGAAGTTACAGTTACTTGTCATAATTAGTATCGAAGTTACTGTTACTTGTCCTAATTAGTATCGAAGTTACTGTTAACAGTCATAATTAGTATGGAAATTACAATTACCTGCCATAATTTGTAACGTAATTACAGTTACTTGTCATAATTAGTAACGAAGTTACAGTTACCTGCCATAATTAGTATCGAAGTTACAGTTACTTGTCATAATTAGTATCGAAATTACAGTTACCTGTCATAATTAGTATCGAAGTTACAGTTTCTTGTCATAATTAGTAATGAAGTTACAGTTTCTTGTCATATTTAGTAATGAAGTTACAGTTACCTGTCATAATAAGTATCGAAGTTACAAGTACTTGTCATAATTAGTATCGAAGTTACAGTTACTTGACATAATTAGTAACGATGTTACTGTTACCTGTATTAATTAGTATCGACGTTACAGTTACCTGACATAATTTTTTATCAAAATTAGATTTACTTGTCATAATTAGTAACGAAGTTACAGTTACTTGTCGTAATTAGTATCGAAGTTACTGTTACCTGTAATAATTAGTATCAAAGTTACAGTTACCTGCCATAATTTGTATCGAAATTACAGTTCCTTGTCATAATTAGTATCGAAGTTACAGTTACCTGTCATAATTAGTATCGAAGGTACTGTTACCTGCCATAATTTGTAACGAAATTACAGTTACTTGTCATAATTAGTAACGAAGTTACAGTTACCTGTCATAATTTGCATCGAAATTACAGTTACTTCTCATAATTAGTAACGAAGTTACAGTTACCTGCAATAATTAGTATCGAAATTGCAGTTACTTGTCATAATTAGTAACGAAGTTGCAGTTACCTGCCATAATTTGTATCGAAATTACAGTTACTTGTCATAATTAGTAACGAAGTTACAGTTACGTGTCATAATTAGTATCGAAGTTACAGTTACTTGTCATAATTAGTATCGAAGTTACTGTTACCTGTCATAATTAGTATCGAAGGTACAGTTACCTGTCATAATTTGTATCGAAATTACAGTTACTTGTCAAAATTAGTAACGAAGTTACAGTTTCCTGTCATAATTAGTATCGAAGTTACTGTTACCTGTCATATTTAGTATGGAAGTTACAGTTACCTGCCATAATTTGTATCGAAATTACAGGGACTTGTCATAATTAGTATCGAAGTTACAGTTACCTGCCATAATTTGTATCAAAATTACAGTTACTTGTCATAATTAGTAATGAAGTTACAGTTACCTGCCATAATTTGTATCGAAATTACAGTTCCTTGTCATAATTAGTATCGAAGTTACAGTTACCTGTCATAATTATCATCGAAGGTACCGTTACTTGTCATAACGAGTAACGAAGTTACAGTTACCTGTCATAATTTGTATCGAAATTACAGTTACTTGTCAAAATTAGTAACGAAGTTACAGCTTCCTGTCATAATTAGTATCGAAGTTACTGTTACCTGTCATATTTAGTATGGAAGTTACAGTTACCTGCCATAATTTGTATCGAAATTACAGGGACTTGTCATAATTAGTATCGAAGTTACATATACCTGGCAAAATTTGTATCAAAATTACAGTTACTTGTCATAATTAGTAACGAAGTTACAGTTACCTGCCATAATTTGTATCGAAATTACAGTTCCTTGTCATAATTAGTATCGAAGTTACAGTTACCTGCCATAATTTGTATCGAAATTACAGTTCCTTGTCATAATTAGTATCGAAGTTACTGTTACCTGTCATAATTAGTATCGAAGTTACTGTTACCTGTCATAATTAGTATTGAAGTTACAGTTACCTACCATAATTTTTTATCAAATTACAGTTACTTGTCATAATTAGTAACGAAGTTACAGTTACCTGCCATAATTAGTATGGAAATTAAAGTTATTTGTCATAATTAGTAACGGAGTTACAGTTACCAGTCAAAATTAGTATCGAAGTTACATTTACCTGCCATAATTTGTATCGAAATTACAGTTACATGTCATAATTAGTAACGAAGTTACAGTTACCTGTCATAACTGGTATCGAAGTTACAGTAACCTGCCATAATTTGTATCGAAATTACAGTTACCTGTCATAATTAGTATCGAAGTTACAGTTACTTGTCATAATTAGTATCGAAGTTACAGTTACCTGCCATAATTTGTATCGAAATTACTGGGACTTGTCATAATTAGTAACGAAGTTACAGTTACCTGCCATAATTAGTATGGAAATTAAAGTTATTTGTCATAATTAGTAACGGAGTTACAGTTACCAGTCAAAATTAGTATCGAAGTTACTGTTACCTGTCATAATTAGTATTGAAGTTACAGTTACCTACCATAATTTTTATCAAAATTACAGTTACTTGTCACAATTAGTAACGTAGGTAAAGTTTCTTGTCATAATTATTATCGAAGTTACTGTTACCTGTCATAATTTGTATCGAAGTAATAGTTACTTGTCATAATTAGTATCGAAGTTACTGTCACCTGTCATAATTAGTATCGAAGTTACAGTTACCTGCCATAATTTGTATCGAAATTACAGTTCCTTGCCATAATTAGTATCGAAGTTACACTTACCTGTCATAATTAGTACCGAAGGTCCTGTTACCTGCAATAATTTGTATCGAAATTACAGTTTCTTGTCATATTTAGTAACGAAGTTACAGTTTCCTGTCATAATTTGTATCGAAATACAGTTACTTGTCATAATTAGTAACGAAGTTACAGTTTCCTGTCATAAATAGTATCAAAGTTACTGTAACCTGTCATAATTAGTATCGAAATTACAGTTACCTGCCATAATTTGTATCGAAATTACTGGGACTTGTCATAATTAGTAACGAAGTTACAGTTTCCTGCCATAATTAGTATGGAAATTAAAGTTATTAGTCATAATTAGTAACGGAGTTACAGTTACCAGTCATAATTAGTATCGAAGTTACTGTTACCTGTCATAATTTGTATTGAAGTTACAGTTACCTACCATAATTTTTATCAAAATTACAGTTACTTGTCACAATTAGTAACGTAGGTAAAGTTTCTTGTCATAATTAGTATCGAAGTTACTGTTACCTGTCATAATTTGTATCGAAGTAATAGTTACTGGTCATAATTAGTATCGAAGTTACTGTCACCTGTCATAATTAGTATCGAAGTTACAGTTACCTGCCATAATTTGTATCGAAATTACAGTTCCTTGCCATAATTAATATCGAAGTTACCTGTCATAATTAGCACCGAAGGTACTGTTACCTGCAATAATTTGTATCGAAATTACAGTTACTTGTCATATTTAGTAACGAAGTTACAGTTACCTGTTGTAATTTGTATCGAAATTACAGTTACTTGCCATAATTAGTAACGAAGTTACAGTTTCCTGTCATAATTAGTATCGAAGTTACTGTAACCTGTCATAATTAGTATCGAAATTACAGTTACCTGCCATAATTTGTATCGAAATTACAGGGACTTGTCATAATTAGTAACTCAGTTACAGTTACCTGCCATAATTAGTATCGAAATTTAAGTTACTTGTCATAATTAGTAACGAAGTTACAGTTACCTGTCATAATAAGTATCGAAGTTACTGTTACCTGTCATAATTAGTATTGAAGTTACAGTTACCTACGATAATTTGTATCGAAGTTATAGTTACTTGTCATAATTAGAATCGAAGATACTGTTACCTGTCATAATTAGTATCGAATTTATAGTTACTTGTCATAATTAGAATCGAAGATACTGTTACCTGTCATAATTAGTATCGAAGTTACTGTTACCTGCGATAATTTGTATCGAAATTACAGTTACTTGTCATAATTAGTAACGAAGTGACAGTTACCTGTCATAATTAGTATCGAAGTTACAGTTACTTGTCATAATTAGTATCGAAGTTACTGTTACCTGTCATAATTAGTATCGAAGTTACAGTTACCTGCCAAAATTTGTATCGAAATTACAGTTACTTGTCGTAATCAGTAACGAAGTAACAGTTACCTGTCATAATTAGTATCGAAGTTACTGTTACTTGTCCTAAATAGGTTCGAAGTTACTGTTACCTGTCATAATTAGTATCGAAATTACAATTACCTGCCAAATTTTTTACGAAATTACTGTTACTTTTCATAATTAGTAACGAAGTTACAGTTACCTGTCATAATTAGTATCGAAGTTACAGTTACTTGTCATAATTAGTGTCGAAGTTACTGTTACCTGTCATAATTAGTATCGAAGTTACAGTACCTGCCATAATTAGTATCGAAGTTACTGTTACCTGTCATAATTAGTATCGAAGTTACAGTTTCCTGCCATAGTTTTTATCGAAATTACAGTTACTTGTCATAATTCGTAACGAAGTTACAGTTACCTGCCTTAATTAGTATCGAAGTTACAGTTACTTGCCATAATTAGTATCAAAGTTACTGTTACCAGTCATAATTAGTATCGAAGTTACTGTTACTTGTCGTAATTATATCGAAGTTACTGTTACCTGTCACAATTAGTATCGAAGTTACAGTTACTTGTCATAATTAGTATCGAAGTTACAGTTACTTGTCATAATTAGTATCGAAGTTACAGTTACCTGTCATAATTAGTATCGAAGTTACAGTTTCTTGTCATAATTAGTAACGAAGTTACAGTTACCTGTCATAATTAGTATCGAAGTTACTGTTACCTGTCATAATTAGTATTGAAATTACAGTTACCTACCATAATTTTTTACCAAAATTACAGTTACCTGTCATTATTAGTATCGAAATTAAATTTATTTGTCATAATTAGTAACGAAGTTACAATTTCCTGTCATAATTAGTACCGAAGTTACTGTTACCTGTCATAATTAGTATCGAAGTTACAGTTACTTGTCATAATTAGTAACGAAGTTACAGTTACCTGTCATAATTAGTATCGAAGTTACAGTTACTTGTCATAATTAGTATCGAAGTTACTGTTACCTGTCATATTTATTATCGAAGTTACACTTACCTGCCAAAATTTGTATCGAAATTACAGTTACTAGTCATAATTAGTAACGAAATTACAGTTACTTGTCATAATTAGTAACGAAGTTACAGTTACCTGTCATAATTAGTTCGAAGTTACTGTTACCTGTCATAATTAGTATCGAAATTACAATTACCTGCCATAATTTGTAACGAAATTACAGTTACTTGTCATAATTAGTAACGAAGTTACAGTTTCCTGTCATAATTAGTATCGAAGTTACAGTTACTTGTCATAATTGATATCGACATTAAGTTACTTGTCATAATTAGTATCGAAGTTACTGTTACCTGTCATAATTAGTATCGAAGTTACAGTTACCTTGCAAAAATTTGTATCGAGATTACTGTTACTTGTCATAATTAGTAACCAAGTTACAGTTACCTGTCATAATTAGTATCGAAGTTACAGTTACTTTTCATAATTAGTATCGAAGGTACTGTTACTTGTCAAATTAGTTCGAAGTTACTGTTACCTGTCATAATTAGTATTGAAATTACAATTACCTGCCATAATTTGTAACGAAATTACAGTTACTTGTCATAATTAGTAAAGATGTTACAGTTACCTGTCATAATTAGTATCGAAGTTACAGCTAATTGTCATAATTAATATCGAAGATACTGTTACCTGTCATAATTAGTATCGAAGTTACAGTTACCTGCCATAATTAGTATCGAATTTAATGTTACCTGTCATAATTAGTATCGAAGTTACAGTTACCTGCCATAATTTGTATCGAAATTACAGTTACTTGTCATAATTAGTAACGAAGTTACAGTTATCTGCCATAATTAGTATCGAAGTTACAGTTACTTGTCATAATTAGTATCGAAATTACAGTTACCTGTCATAATTAGTATCGAAGTTACAGTTTCTTGTCATAATTAGTAATGAAGTTACAGTTACCTGTCATAATAAGTATCGAAGTTACAGTTACTTGTCATAATTAGTATCGAAGTTACAGTTACTTGACATAATTAGTAACGATGTTACAGTAACCTGTCATAATTAGTATCGATGTTACTGTTACCTGTATTAATTAGTATCGACGTTACAGTTACCTGCCATAATTTTTTTATCAAAATTAGATTTACTTGTCATAATTAGTAACGAAGTTACAGTTACTTGTCATAATTAGTATCGAAGTTACTGTTACCTGTCATATTTAGTATCAAAGTTACAGTTACCTGCCATAATTTGTATCGAAATTACAGTTCCTTGTCATAATTAGTATCGAAGTTACAGTTACCTGTCATAATTAGTATCGAAGGTACTGTTACCTGCCATAATTTGTAACGAAATTACAGTTACTTGTCATAATTAGTAACGAAGTTACAGTTACCTGTCATAATTTGCAACGAAATTACAGTTACTTCTCATAATTAGTAACGAAGTTACAGTTACCTGCAATAATTAGTATCGAAATTGCAGTTACTTGTCATAATTAGTAACGAAGTTGCAGTTACCTGCCATAATTAGTATCGAAATTACAGTTACTAGTCATAATTAGTAACGAAGTTACAGTTACGTGTCATAATTAGTATCGGAGTTACAGTTACTTGTAATAATTAGTATCGAAGTTACTGTTACCTGTCATAATTAGTATCGAAGGTACAGTTACCTGTCAACATTTGTACCGAAATTACAGTTACTTGTCAAAATTAGTAACGAAGTTACAGTTTCCTGTCATAATTAGTATCGAAGTTACTGTTACCTGTCATATTTAGTATGGAAGTTACAGTTACCTGCCATAATTTGTATCGAAATTACAGGGACTTGTCATAATTAGTATCGAAGTTACAGTTACCTGCCAAAATTTGTATCGAAATTACAGTTACCTGTCATAATTAGTATCGAAGTTGCAGTTACTTGTCATAATTAGTATCGAAGTTACAGTTACCTGCAATAAAATTGTATCGAAATTACAGGGACTTGTCATAATTAGTAACGAAGTTACAGTTACCTGCCATAATTAGTATCGAAGTTACAGTTACTTGTCATAATAAGTATCGGAGTTACTGTTACCTGTAATAATTAGTATCGAAGTTACCGTTACCTGCCAAAATTTGTATCGAAATTACAGTTACTTGTCATAATTAGTAACGATGTTACAGTAACCTGTCATAATTAGTATCGATGTTACAGTTACCTGCCATAATTTGTATGGAAATTACAGTTACTTTTCATAATTAGTAACGAAGTTACAGTTACCTGTCATAATTAGTATCGAAGTTACAGTTACTTGTCATAATAAGTATCGGAGTTACTGTTACCTGTAATAATTAGTATCGAAGTTACCGTTACCTGCCAAAATTTGTATCGAAATTACAGTTACTTGTCATAATTAGTAACGAAGTTACAGTTACCTGTCATAATTAGTATCGAAGTTACAGTTACTTGTCATAATTAGTATCGAAGTTACTGTTACTTGTCCTAATTAGTATCGAAGTTACTGTTACCAGTCATAATTAGTATGGAAATTACAATTACCTGCCATAATTTGTAACGTAATTACAGTTACTTGTCATAATTAGTAACGAAGTTACAGTTACCTGCCATAATTAGTATCGAAGTTACAGTTACTTGTCATAATTAGTATCGAAATTACAGTTACCTGTCATAATTAGTATCGAAGTTACAGTTTCTTGTCATAATTAGTAATGAAGTTAAAGTTACATGTCATAATAAGTATCGAAATTACAGTTACTTGTCATAATTAGTATCGAAGTTACAGTTACTTGACATAATTAGTAACGATGTTACAGTAACCTGTCATAATTTGTACCGATGTTACTGTTACCTGTATTAATTAGTATCGACGTTACAGTTACCTGCCATAATTTTTTATCAAAATTAGATTTACTTGTGATAATTAGTAACGAAGTTACAGTTACTTGTCATAATTCATATCGAAGTTACTGTTACCTGTCATAATTAGTATCAAAGTTACAGTTACCTGCCATAATTTGTATCGAAATTACAGTTCCTTGTCATAATTAGTATCGAAGTTACAGTTACCTGTCATAATTAGTATCGAAGGTACAGTTACCTGTCATAATTTGTATCGAAATTACAGTTACTTGTCAAAATTAGTAACGAAGTTACAGTTTCCTGTCATAATTAGTATCGAAGTTACTGTTACCTGTCATATTTAGTAAGGAAGTTACAGTTACCTGCCATAATTTGTATCGAAATTACAGGGACTTGTCATAATTAGTATCGAAGTTACAGTTACCTGCCAAAATTTGTATCAAAATTACAGTTACTTGTCATAATTAGTAACGAAGTTACAGTTACCTGCCATAATTTGTATCGAAATTACAGTTCCTTGTCATAATTAGTATCGAAGTTACAGTTACCTGTCATAATTATCATCGAAGATACTGTTACTTGTCATAATTAGTAACGAAGTTACAGTTACCTGTCATAATTTGCATCGAAATTACAGTTACTTGTCAAAATTAGTAACGAAGTTACAGCTTCCTGTCATAATTAGTATCGAAGTTACTGTTACCTGTCACATTTAGTATGGAAGTTACAGTTACCTGCCATAATTTGTATCGAAATTACAGGGACTTGTCATAATTAGTATCGAAGTTACAGTTACCTGCCAAAATTTGTATCAAAATTACAGTTACTTGTCATAATTAGTAACGAAGTTACAGTTACCTGCCATAATTTGTATCGAAATTACAGTTCCTTGTCATAATTAGTATCGAAGTTACAGTTACCTGCCATAATTTGTATCGAAATTACAGTTCCTTGTCATAATTAGTATCGAAGTTACTGTTACCTGTCATAATTAGTATTGAAGTTACAGTTACCTACCATAATTTTTATCAAATTACAGTTACTTGTCATAATTAGTAACGAAGTTAGAGTTTCTTGTCATAATTAGTTTCGAAGTTACAGTTACCTGTCATAATTTGTATCGAAGTTATATTTACTTGTCATAATTAGTATCGAAGTTACTATTACCTGTCATAATTAGTATCGAAGTTACATTTACCTGCCATAATTTGTATCGAAATTACAGTTACATGTCATCAGTAGTAACGAAGTTACAGTTACCTGTCATCACTGGTATCGAAGTTACAGTTACCTGCCATAATTTGTATCGAAATTACAGTTACCTGTCATAATTAGTATCGAAGTTACAGTTACTTGTCATAATTAGTATCGAAGTTACAGTTACCTGCCATAATTTGTATCGAAATTACTGGGACTTGTCATAATTAGTAACGAAGTTACAGTTACCTGCCATAATTTGTATCGAAATTACAGTTCCTTGTCATAATTAGTATCGAAGTTACAGTTACCTGCCATAATTTGTATCGAAATTACAGTTCCTTGTCATAATTAGTATCGAAGTTACTGTTACCTGTCATATTTATTATTGAAGTTACAGTTACCTACCATAATTTTTATCAAATTACAGTTACTTGTCATAATTAGTAACGAAGTTAGAGTTTCTTGTCATAATTAGTAACGAAGTTACAGTTACCTGTCATAATTTGTATCGAAGTTATATTTACTTGTCATAATTAGTATCGAAGTTACTGTTACCTGTCATAATTAGTATCGAAGTTACATTTACCTGCCATAATTTGTATCGAAATTACAGTTACATGTCATAATTAGTAACGAAGTTACAGTTACCTGTCATAACTGGTATCGAAGTTACAGTTACCTGCCATAATTTGTATCGAAATTACAGTTACCTGTCATAATTAGTATCGAAGTTACAGTTACTTGTCATAATTAGTATCGAAGTTACAGTTATCTGCCATAATTTGTATCGAAATTACTGGGACTTGTCATAATTAGTAACGAAGATACAGTTACCTGCCATAATTAGTATGGAAATTAAAGTTATTTGTCATAATTAGTAACGGAGTTACAGTTACCAGTCAAAATTAGTATCGAAGTTACTGTTACCTGTCATAATTAGTATTGAAGTTACAGTTACCTAACATAATTTTTATCAAAATTACAGTTACTTGTCACAATTAGTAACGTAGGTAAAGTTTCTTGTCATAATTATTATCGAAGTTACTGTTACCTGTCATAATTTGTATCGAAGTAATAGTTACTTGTCATAATTAGTATCGAAGTTACTGTCACCTGTCATAATTAGTATCGAAGTTACAGTTACCTGCCATAATTTGTATCGAAATTACAGTTCCTTGCCATAATTAGTATCGAAGTTACAGTTACCTGTCATAATTAGTACCGAAGGTCCTGTTACCTGCAATAATTTGTATCGAAATTACAGTTTCTTGTCATATTTAGTAACGAAGTTACAGTTACCTGTCATAATTTGTATCGAAATACAGTTACTTGTCATAATTAGTAACGAAGTTACAGTTTCCTGTCATAAATAGTATCGAAGTTACTGTAACCTGTCATAATTAGTATCGAAATTACAGTTACCTGCCATAATTTGTATCGAAATTACTGGGACTTGTCATAATTAGTAACGAAGTTACAGTTTCCTGTCATAATTAGTATCGATGTTACTGTAACCTGTCATAATTAGTATCGAAATTACAGTTACCTGCCATAATTTGTATCGAAATTACAGGGACTTGTCATAATTAGTAACGAAGTTACAGTTACCTGCCATAATTAGTATCGAAATTTAATTTACTTGTCATAATTAGTAACGAAGTTACAGTTACCAGTCATAATAAGTATCGAAGTTACTGTTACCTGTCATAATTAGTATTGAAGTTACAGTTACCTACCATAATTTTTTATCAAAATTAAAGTTACTTGTCATAATTAGTAACGAAGTTAGAGTTTCTTGTCATAATTAGTATCGAAGTTACAGTTACCTGTCATAATATGTATCGAAGTTATAGTTACTTGTCATAATTAGAATCGAAGATACTGTTACCTGTCATAATTAGTATCGAAGTTACAGTTACCTGCCATAATTTGTATCGAAATTACAGTTACTTGTCATAATTAGTAACGAAGTGACAGTTACCTGTCATAATAAGTATCGAAGTTACAGTTACTTGTCATAATTAGTATCGAAGTTACTGTTACCTGTCATAATTAGTATCGAAGTTACAGTAACCTGCCAAAATTTGTATCGAAATTACAGTTACTTGTCATAATCAGTAACGAAGTTACAGTTACCTGTCATAATTAGTATCGAAGTTACAGTTACTTGTCATAATTAGTATCGAAGTTACTGTTACTTGTCCTAATTAGTATCGAAGTTACTGTTACCTGTCATAATTAATATCGAAATTACAATTACCTGCCAAATTTTTTACGAAATTACTGTTACTCGTCATAATTAGTAACGAAGTTACAGTTACCTGTCATAATTAGTATCGAAGTTACAGTTACCTGTCATAATTAGTGTCGAAGTTACTGTTACCTGTCATAATTAGTATCGAAGTTACATTACCTGCCATAATTAGTATCGAAGTTACTGTTACCTGTCATAATTAGTATCGAAGTTACAGTTTCCTGCCATAGTTTGTATCGAAATTACAGTTACTTGTCATAATTCGTAACGAAGTTACAGTTACCTGCCTTAATTAGTATCGAAGTTACAGTTACTTGTCATAATTAGTATCAAAGTTACTGTTACCAGTCATAATTAGTATCGAAGTTACTGTTACTTGTCGTAATTATATCGAAGTTACTGTTACCTGTCACAATTAGTATCGAAGTTACAGTTACTTGTCATAATTAGTATCGAAGTTACAGTTACTTGTCATAATTAGTATCGAAGTTACAGTTACCTGTCAGAATTAGTATCGAAGTTACAATTTCTAGTCATAATTAGTAACGAAGTTACAGTTACCTGTCATAATTAGTATCGAAGTTACTGTTACCTGCCATAATTAGTATTGAAATTACAGTTACCTACCATAATTTTTTACCAAAATTACAGTTACCTGTCATTATTAGTATCGAAATTAAAGTTATTTGTCATAATTAGTAACGAAGTTACAATTTCCTGTCATAGTTAGTACCGAAGTTACTGTTACCTGTCATAATTAGTATCGAAGTTACAGTTACTTGTCATAATTAGTAACGAAGTTACAGTTACCTGTCATAATTAGTATCGAAGTTACAGTTACTTGTCATAATTAGTATCGAAGTTACTGTTACCTGTCATATTTAGTATCGAAGTTACACTTACCTGCCAAAATTTGTAACGAAATTACAGTTACTAGTCATAATTAGTAACGAAATTATAGTTACTTGTCATAATTAGTAACGAAGTTACAGTTACCTGTCATAATTAGTTCGAAGTTACTGTTACCTGTCATAATTAGTATCGAAATTACAATGACCTGCCATAATTTGTAACGAAATTACAGTTACTTGTCATAATTAGTAACGAAGTTACAGTTACCTGTCATAATTAGTATCGAAGTTACAGTTACTTGTCATAATTGATATCGACATTAAGTTACTTGTCATAATTAGTATCGAAGTTACTGTTACCTGTCATAATTAGTATCGAAGTTACAGTTACCTGCAAAAATTTGTATCGAAATTACTGTTACTTGTCATAATTAGTAACCAAGTTACAGTTACCTGTCATAATTAGTATCGAAGTTACAGTTACTTTTCATAATTAGTATCGAAGTTACTGTTACTTGTCAAATTAGTTCGAAGTTACTGTTACCTGTCATAATTAGTATTGAAATTACAATTACCTGCCATAATTTGTAACGAAATTACAGTTACTTGTAGTAATTAGTATAGATGTTACAGTTACCTGTCATAATTAGTAACGAAGTTACAGCTACTTGTCATAATTAATATCGAAGATACTGTTACCTGTCATAATTAGTATCGAAGTTACAGTTACCTGCCATAATTAGTATCGAATTTAATGTTACCTGTCATAATTAGTATCGAAGTTACAGTTACCTGCCATAATTTGTATCGAAATTACAGTTACTTGTCATAATTAGTAACGAAGTTACAGTTACCTGTCATAATTAGTATCGAAGTTACAGTTACTTGTCATAATTAGTATCGAAGTTACTGTTACCTGTCATAATTAGTATCGAAGTTACAGTTACCTGCCAAAATTTGTATCGAAATTACAGTTACTTGTCATAATTAGTATCGAAGTTACAGTTACTTGACATAATTAGTAACGATGTTACAGAAAACTTTCATAATTAGTATCGAAGTTACTGTTACCTGTATTAATTAGTATCGAAGTTACAGATAACTGCCATAATTTTACATCAAAATTAGAGCTACTTGTCATAATTAGTAACGATGTTACTGTTACTTGTCATAATTAGTATCGAAGATACTGTTTCCTGTCATAATTAGTATCAAAGTTACAGTTACCTGCCATAATTTGTATCGAAATTACAGTTCCTTGTCATAATTAGTATCGAAGTTACAGTTACCTGTCATTATTAGTATCGAAGTTACAGTTTCTTGTCATAATTACTAATGAAGTTACAGTTACCTGTCCTAATAAGTATCGAAGTTACAGTTACTTTTCATAATTAGTATCGAAGTTACAGTTACCTGTCATAATTAGTATCGAAGTTCCTGTTACCTGAATTAATTAGTATCGAGGTAACTGTTACCTGCCATAATTAGTATCGAAGTTAGAGTTACCTGTCATAATTAGTAACGAAGTTACAGTTACTCGACATAATTAGTATCGACGTTACTGTTACCTGTCATAATTAGTATCGAAGGTACATTTACTTCTCATAATTAGTATCGAAGTTACTGTTACCTGTCATAATTAGTATCCAATATACAGTTACCTGCCAAAATTTGTATCGAAATTACAGTTACTTGTCATAATTAGTAACGAAGTTACAATTACCTGTCATAATTAGTATCGAAGTTACAGTTACTTGTCATAATTAGTATCAAAGTTACTGGTACTTGTCATAATTAGTATCGAAGTTACTGTTACCTCTCATAATTAGTATCGGAATTACAATTACCTGCCATAATTTGTATCGAAATTACAATTATTTGTCATAATTAATATCGAAGTTACAGTTACCTGTCATAATTAGTATCGAAGTTACAGTTACTTGTCATAATTAGTATCAAAGTTACAGTTACCTGTCATAATTAGTATCGAAGTTCAAGTTACCTGCCATAATTTCTATCGAAATTAAAGTTACTTCTCATAATTAGTAACGAAGTTACAGTTACCTGCAATAATTAGTATCGAAATTGCAGTTACTTGTCATAATTAGTAACGAAGTTACAGTTACCTGCCATAATTTGTATCGAAATTACAGGGACTTGTCATAATTAGTATCGAAGTTACAGTTACCTGCCAAAATTTGTATAAAAATTACAGTTACTTGTCATAATTAGTAACGAAGTTACAGTTACCTGCCATAATTTGTATCGAAATTACAGTTCCTTGTCATCATTAGTATCGAAGTTAAAGTTGCCTGCCACAATTTGTATCGAAATTACAGTTCCTTGTCATAATTAGTATCGAAGTTACTGATACCTGTCATAATTAGTATTGAAGTTACAGTTACCTACCATAATTTTTTATCAAAATTAAAGTTACTTGTCATAATTAGTAACGAAGTTAGAGGTTCTTTTCATAATTAGTATCGAAGTTACAGTTACCTGTCATAATATGTATCGAAGTTATAGTTACTTGTCATAATTAGAATCGAAGATACTGTTACCTGTCATAATTAGTATCGAAGTTACAGTTACCTGCCATAATTTGTATCGAAATTACAGTTACTTGTCATAATTAGTAACGAAGTGACAGTTACCTGTCATAATAAGTATCGAAGTTACAGTTACTTGTCATAATTAGTATCGAAGTTACTGTTACCTGTCATAATTAGTATCGAAGTTACAGTTACCTGCCAAAATTTGTATCGAAATTACAGTTACTTGTCATAATCAGTAACGAAGTTACAGTTACCTGTCATAATTAGTATCGAAGTTACAGTTACTTGTCATAATTAGTATCGAAGTTACTGTTACTTGTCCTAATTAGTATTGAAGTTACTGTTACCTGTCATAATTAGTATCGAAATTACAATTACCTGCCAATTTTTTTACGAAATTACTGTTACTTGTCATAATTAGTAACGAAGTTACAGTTACCTGTCATAATTAGTATCGAAGTTACAGTTACTTGTCATAATTAGTGTCGAAGTTACTGTTACCTGTCATAATTAGTATCGAAGTTACAGTACCTGCCATAATTAGTATCGAAGTTACTGTTACCTGTCATAATTAGTATCGAAGTTACAGTTTCCTGCCATAGTTTGTATCGAAATTACAGTTACTTGTCATAATTCGTAACGAAGTTACAGTTACCTGCCTTAATTAGTATCGAAGTTACAGTTACTTGTCATAATTAGTATCAAAGTTACTGTTACCAGTCATAATTAGTATCGAAGTTACTGTTACTTGTCGTAATTATATCCAAGTTACTGTTACCTGTCACAATTAGTATCGAAGTTACAGTTACTTGTCATAATTAGTATCGAAGTTACAGTTACTTGTCATAATTAGTATCGAAGTTACAGTTACCTGTCATAATTAGTATCGAAGTTACTATTTCTAGTCATAATTAGTAACGAAGTTACAGTTACCTGTCATAATTAGTATCGAAGTTACTGTTACCTGCCATAATTAGTTTTGAAATTACAGTTACCTACCATAATGTTTTACCAAAATTACAGTTACCTGTCATTATTAGTATCGAAATTAAAGTTATTTGTCATAATTAGTAACGAAGTTACAATTTCCTGTCATAATTAGTACCGAAGTTACTGTTACCTGTCATAATTAGTATCGAAGTTACAGTTACTTGTCATAATTAGTAACGAAGTTACAGTTACCTGTCATAATTAGTATCGAAGTTACAGTTACTTGTCATAATTAGTATCGAAGTTACTGTTACCTGTCATATTTAGTATCGAAGTTACACTTACCTGCCAAAATTTGTATCGAAATTACAGTTACTAGTCATAATTAGTAACGAAATTACAGTTACTTGTCATAATTAGTAACGAAGTTACAGTTACCTGTCATAATTAGTTCGAAGTTACTGTTACCTGTCATAATTCGTATCGAAATTACATTTACCTGCCATAATTTGTAACGAAATTACAGTTACTTGTCATAATTAGTAACGAAGTTACAGTTACCTGTCATAATTAGTATCAAAGTTACAGTTACTTGTCATAATTGATATCGACATTAAGTTACTTGTCATAATTAGTATCGAAGTTACTGTTACCTGTCATAATTAGTATCGAAGTTACAGTTACCTGCAAAAATTTGTATCGAAATTACTGTTACTTGTCATAATTAGTAACCAAGTTACAGTTACCTGTCATAATTAGTATCGAAGTTACAGTTACTTTTCATAATTAGTATCGAAGTTACTGTTACTTGTCAAATTAGTTCGAAGTTACTGTTACCTGTCATAATTAGTATTGAAATTACAATTACCTGCCATAATTTGTAACGAAATTACAGTTACTTGTAGTAATTAGTATAGATGTTACAGTTACCTGTCATAATTAGTATCGAAGTTACAGCTACTTGTCATAATTAATATCGAAGATACTGTTACCTGTCATAATTAGTATCGAAGTTACAGTTACCTGCCATAATTAGTATCGAATTTAATGTTACCTGTCATAATTAGTATCGAAGTTACAGTTACCTGCCATAATTTGTATCGAAATTACAGTTACTTGTCATAATTAGTAACGAAGTTACAGTTACCTGTCATAATTAGTATCGAAGTTACAGTTACTTGTCATAATTAGTATCGAAGTTACTGTTACCTGTCATAATTAGTATCGAAGTTACAGTTACCTGCCAAAATTTGTATCGAAATTACAGTTACTTGTCATAATTAGTATCGAAGTTACAGTTACTTGACATAATTAGTAACGATGTTACAGAAAACTGTCATAATTAGTATCGAAGTTACTGTTACCTGTATTAATTAGTATCGAAGTTACAGATAACTGCCATAATTTTACATCAAAATTAGAGCTACTTGTCAAAATTAGTAACGATGTTACTGTTACTTGTCATAATTAGTATCGAAGTTACTGTTTCCTGTCATAATTAGTATCAATGTTACAGTTACCTGCCATAATTTGTATCGAAATTACAGTTCCTTGTCATAATTAGTATCGAAGTTACAGTTACCTGTCATTATTAGTATCGAAGTTACAGTTTCTTGTCATAATTACTAATGAAGTTACAGTTACCTGTCCTAATAAGTATCGAAGTTACAGTTACTTTTCATAATTAGTATCGAAGTTACAGTTACCTGTCATAATTAGTATCGAAGTTCCTGTTACCTGAATTAATTAGTATCGAGGTAACTGTTACCTGCCATAATTAGTATCGAAGTTAGAGTTACCTGTCATAATTAGTAACGAAGTTACAGTTACTCGACATAATTAGTATCGACGTTACTGTTACCTGTCATAATTAGTATCGAAGGTACATTTACTTGTCATAATTAGTATCGAAGTTACTGTTACCTGTCATAATTAGTATCCAATATACAGTTACCTGCCAAAATTTGTATCGAAATTACAGTTACTTGTCATAATTAGTAACGAAGTTACAATTACCTGTCATAATTAGTATCGAAGTTACAGTTACTTGTCATAATTAGTATCAAAGTTACTGGTACTTGTCATAATTAGTATCGAAGTTACTGTTACCTCTCATAATTAGTATCGGAATTACAATTACCTGCCATAATTTGTATCGAAATTACAATTATTTGTCATAATTAATATCGAAGTTACAGTTTCCTGTCATAATTAGCATCGAAGTTACAGTTACTTGTCATAATTAGTATCGAAGTTACAGTTACCTGTCATAATTAGTATCGAAGTTCAAGTTACCTGCCATAATTTGTATCGAAATTAAAGTTACTTCTCATAATTAGTAACGAAGTTACAGTTACCTGCAATAATTAGTATCGAAATTGCAGTTACTTGTCATAATTAGTAACGAAGTTGCAGTTACCTGCCATAATTTGTATCGAAATTACAGTTACATGTCATAATTAGTATCGAAGTTACTGTTACCTGTCATAATTATCATCGAAGGTACTGTTACTTGTCATAATTAGTAACGAAGTTACAGTTACCTGTCATAATTTGTATCGAAATAACAGTTACTTGTCAAAATTAGTAACGAAGTTACAGTTTCCTGTCATAATTAGTATCGAAGTTACTGTAACCTGTCATATTTAGTATGGAAGTTACAGTTACCTGCCATAATTTGTATCGAAATTACAGGGACTTGTCATAATTAGTATCGAAGTTACAGTTACCTGCCAAAATTTGTATAAAAATTACAGTTACTTGTCATAATTAGTAACGAAGTTACAGTTACCTGCCATAATTTGTATCGAAATTACAGTTCCTTGTCATAATTAGTATCGTAGTTAAAGTTGCCTGCCATAATTTGTATCGAAATTACAGTTCCTTGTCATAATTAGTATCGAAGTTACTGTTACCTGTCATAATTAGTATTGAAGTTACAGTTACCTACCATAATTTTTTATCAAAATTACAGTTACTTGTCATAATTAGTAACGAAGTTAGAGTTTCTTGTCATAATTATTATCGAAGTTACAGTTACCTGTCATAATTTGTATCGAAGTTATATTTACTTGTCATAATTAGTATCGAAGTTACTGTTACCTGTCATAATTAGTATCGAAGTTACATTTACCTGCCATAATTTGTATCGAAATTACAGTTACATGTCATAATTAGTAACGAAGTTACAGTTACCTGTCATAACTGGTATCGAAGTTACAGTTACCTGCCATAATTTGTATCGAAATTACAGTTACCTGTCATAATTAGTATCGAAGTTACAGTTACTTGTCATAATTAGTATCGAAGTTACTGTCACCTGTCATAATTAGTATCGAAGTTACAGTTACCTGCCATAATTTGTATCGCAATTACAGTTCCTTGCCATAATTAGTATCGAAGTTACAGTTACCTGTCATAATTAGTACCGAAGGTACTGTTACCTGCAATAATTTGTATCGAAATTACAGTTACTTGTCATATTTAGTAACGAAGTTACCGTTACCTGTCATAATTTGTATCGAAATTACAGTAACTTGTCATAATTAGTAACGAAGTTACAGTTTCCTGTCATAATTAGTATCGAAGTTACTGTAACCTGTCATAATTAGTATCGAAATTACAGTTACCTGCCATAATTTGTATCGAAATTACTGGGACTTGTCATAATTAGTAACGAAGTTTACAGTTACCTGCCATAATTAGTATGGAAATTAAAGTTATTTGTCATAATTAGTAACGGAGTTACAGTTACCAGTCATAATTAGTATCGAAGTTACTGTTACCTGTCATAATTAGTATTGAAGTTACCGTTACCTACCATAATTTTTATCAAAATTACAGTTACTTGTCTCAATTAGTAATGTAGGTAAAGTTTCTTGTCATAATTAGTATCGAAGTTACTGTTACCTGTCATAATTAGTATCGAAGTAATAGTTACTTGTCATAATTAGTATCGAAGTTACTGTCACCTGTCATAATTAGTATCGAAGTTACAGTTCCCTGCCATAATTTGTATCGAAATTACATTTCCTTGCCATAATTAGTATCGAAGTTACAGTTACTTGTCATAATTAGTACCGAAGGTACTGTTACCTGCAATAATTTGTATCGAAATTACAGTTACTTGTCATATTTAGTAACGAAGTTACAGTTACCTGTCATAATTTGTATCGAAATTACAGTTACTTGTCATAATTAGTAACGAAGTTACAGTTTCCTGTCATAATTAGTATCGAAGTTACTGTAACCTGTCATAATTAGTATCAAAATTACAGTTACCTGCCATAATTTGTATCGAAATTACAGGGACTTGTCATAATTAGTAACGAAGTTACAGTTACCTGCCATAATTAGTATCGAAATTTAAGTTACTTGTCATAATTAGTATCGAAGTTACTGTTACTTGTCCTAATTAGTATCGAAGTTACTGTTACCTGTCATAATTTGTATCGAAATTACAATTACCTGCCAAATTTTTTACGAAATTACTGTTACTTGTCATAATTAGTAACGAAGTTACAGTTACCTGTCATAATTAGTATCGAAGTTACAGTTACTTGTCATAATTAGTGTCGATGTTACTGTTACCTGTCATAATTAGTATCGAAGTTACAGTACCTGCCATAATTAGTATCGAAGTTACTGTTACCTGTCATAATTAGTATCGAAGTTATCAGTTTCCTGCCATAGTTTGTATCGAAATTACAGTTACTTGTGATAATTCGTAACGAAGTTACAGTTACCTGCCTTAATTAGTATCGAAGTTACAGTTACATGTCATAATTAGTATCAATGTTACTGTTACCAGTCATAATTAGTATCGAAGTTACAGTTACCTGTCATAATTAGTATCGAAGTTACAGTTTCTTGTCATAATTAGTAACGAAGTTACAGTTACCTGTCATTATTAGTATCGAAGTTACTGTTACCTGCCATAATTAGTATTGAAATTACAGTTACCTACCATAATTTTTTACCAAAATTACAGTTACCTGTCATTATTAGTATCGAAATTAAAGTTATTTGTCATAATTAGTAACGAAGTTACAGTTTCCTGTCATAATTAGTACCGAAGTTACTGTTACCTGTCATAATTAGTATCGATGTTACACTTACCTGCCAAAATTTGTATCGAAATTACAGTTACTAGTCATAATTAGTAACGAAATTACAGTTACTTGTCATAATTAGTAACGAAGTTACAGTTACCTGTCATAATTAGTTCGAAGTTACTGTTACCTGTCATAATTAGTATCGAAATTACAATTACCTGCCATAATTTGTAACGAAATTACAGTTACTTGTCATAATTACTAACGAAGTTACAGTTACCTGTCATAATTAGTATCGAAGTTACAGTTACTTGTCATAATTGATATCGACATTAAGTTACTTGTCATAATTAGTATCGAAGTTACTGTTACCTGTCATGTTTAGTATCGATGTTACAGTTACTTGCCAAAATTTGTATCGAAATTACAGTTACTTGTCATAATTAGTAACCAAGTTACAGTTACCTGTCATAATTAGTATCGAAGTTACAGTTACTTTTCATAATTAGTATCGAAGTTACTGTTACTTGTCAAATTAGTTCGAAGTTACTGTTACCTGTCATAATTAGTATTGAAATTACAATTACCTGCCATAATTTGTAACGAAATTACAGTTACTTGTCATAATTAGTAAAGATGTTACAGTTACCTGTCATAATTAGTATCGAAGTTACAGCTACTTGTCATAATTAATATCGAAGATACTGTTACCTGTCATAATTTGTATCGAAATTACAGTTACTTTTCATAATTAGTAACGAAATTACAGTTACCTGTCATAATTAGTATCGATATTACAGTTACCTGCCATAATTAGTATCGAATTTAATGTTACCTGTCATAATTAGTATCGAAGAATACAGTTACCTGCCATAATTTGTATCGAAATTACAGTTACTTTTCATAATTAGTAACGAAATTACAGTTACCTGTCATAATTAGTATCGATATTACAGTTACTTGTCATAATTAGTATCGAAGTTACTGTTACCTGTCATAATTAGTATCGAAGTTACAGTTACCTGCCAAAATTTGTATCGAAATTACAGTTACTTGTCATAATTAGTATCGAAGTTACAGTTACTTGACATAATTAGTAACGATGTTACAGAAAACTGTCATAATTAGTATCGAAGTTACTGTTACCTGTATTACTTAGTATCGAAGTTACAGTTACCTGCCATAATTTGTATAGAAATTACAGTTACTTGTCAAAATTATTAATGAAGTTACAGTTACCTGGCATAATTAGTATCGACGTTACAGTTACCTGCCATAATTTGTATCGAAATTACAGTTACCTGTCATAATTAGTATCGAAGTTGCAGTTACTTGTCATAATTAGTATCGAAGTTACAGTTACCTGTCATAATTTGTATCGAAATTACAGGGAGTTGTCATAATTAGTAACGAAGTTACAGTTACCTGCCATAATAAGTATCGAAATTAAAGTTACTTGACATAATTAGTAACGATGTTACAGTAACCTGTCATAATTAGTATCGATGTTACAGTTACCTGCCATAATTTGTATGGAAATTACAGTTACTTTTCATAATTAGTAACGAAGTTACAGTTACCTGTCATAATTAGTATCGAAGTTACAGTTACTTGTCATAATTAGTATCGGAGTTACTGTTACCTGTAATAATTAGTATCGATGTTACCGTTACCTGCAAAAATTTGTATCGAAATTACAGTTACTTGTCATAATTAGTAACGAAGTTACAGTTACCTGTCATAATTAGTATCGAAGTTACAGTTACTTGTCATAATTAGTATCGAAGTTACTGTTACTTGTCCTAATTAGTATCGAAGTTACTGTTACCAGTCATAATTAGTATGGAAATTACAATTACCTGCCATAATTTGTAACGTAATTACAGTTACTTGTCATAATTAGTAACGAAGTTACAGTTACCTGCCATAATTAGTATCGAAGTTACAGTTACTTGTCATAATTAGTATCGAAATTACAGTTACCTGTCATAATTTGTATCGAAGTTACAGTTTCTTGTCATAATTAGTAATGAAGTTACAGTTACCTGTCATAATAAGTATCGAAGTTACAGTTACTTGTCATAATTAGTATCGAAGTTACAGTTACTTGACATAATTAATAACGATGTTACAGTAACCTGTCATAATTAGTATCGATGTTACTGTTACCTGTATTAATTAGTATCGACGTTACAGTTACCTGCCATAATTTTTTATCAAAATTAGATTTACTTGTCATAATTAGTATCGAAGTTACAGTTACTTGTCATAATTAGTATCGAAGTTACTGTTACCTGTTATAATTAGTATCAAAGTTACAGTTACCTGCCATAATTTGTATCGAAATTACAGTTCCTTGTCATAATTAGTATCGAATTTACAGTTACCTGTCATAATTAGTATCGAAGGTACTGTTACCTGCCATAATTTGTAACGAAATTACAGTTACTTGTCATAATTAGTAACGAAGTTACAGTTACCTGTCATAATTTGCATCGAAATTACAGTTACTTCTCATAATTAGTAACGAAGTTACAGTTACCTGCAATAATTAGTATCGAAATTGCAGTTACTTGTCATAATTAGTAACGAAGTTGCAGTTACCTGCCATAATTTGTATCGAAATTACAGTTACTAGTCATAATTAGTAACGAAGTTACAGTTACGTGTCATAATTAGTATCGAAGTTACAGTTACTTGTAATAATTAGTATCGAAGTTACTGTTACCTGTCATAATTAGTATCGAAGGTACAGTTACCTGTCATAATTTGTATCGAAATTACAGTTACTTGTCAAAATTAGTAACGAAGTTACAGTTTCCTGTCATAATTAGTATCGAAGTTACTGTTACCTGTCATATTTAGTATGGAAGTTACAGTTACCTGCCATAATTTGTATCGAAATTACATGGACTTGTCATAATTAGTATCGAAGTTACAGTTACCTGCCAAAATTTGTATCGAAATTACAGTTACCTGTCATAATTAGTATCGAAGTTGCAGTTACATGTCATAATTAGTATCGAAGTTACAGTTACCTGCCATAAAATTGTATCGAAATTACAGGGACTTGTCATAATTAGTAACGAAGTTACAGTTACCTGTCATAATTAGTATCGAAGTTACAGTTACTTGTCATAATAAGTATCGGAGTTACTGTTACCTGTCATAATTAGTATCGAAGTTACCGTTACCTGCCAAAATTTGAATCGAAATTACAGTTACTTGTCATAATTAGTAACGAAGTTACAGTTACCTGTCATAATTAGTATCGAAGTTACAGTTACTTGTATTAATTAGTATCGAAGTTACTGTTACTTGTCCTAATTAGTATCGAAGTTACTGTTACCAGTCATAATTAGTATGGAAATTACAATTACCTGCCATAATTTGTAACCTAATTACAGTTACTTGTCATAATTAGTAACGAAGTTACAGTTACCTGCCATAATTAGTATCGAAGTTACAGTTACTTGTCATAGTTAGTATCGAAATTACAGTTACCTGTCATAATTAGTATCGAAGTTACAGTTTCTTGTCATAATTAGTAATGAAGTTACAGTTACCTGTCATAATAAGTATCGAAGTTACAGTTACTTGTCATAATTAGTATCGAAGTTACAGTTACTTGACATAATTAGTAACGATGTTACAGTAACCTGTCATAATTAGTATCGATGTTACTGTTACCTGTATTAATTAGTATCGACGATACAGTTACCTGTCATAATTTTTTATCAAAATTAGATTTACTTGTCATAATTAGTAACGAAGTTACAGTTACTTGTCATAATTAGTATCGAAGTTACTGCTACCTGTCATAATTAGTATCAAAGTTACAGTTACCTGCCATAATTTGTATCGAAATTACAGTTCCTTGTCATAATTAGTATCGAAGTTACAGTTACCTGTCATAATTAGTATCGAAGGTACTGTTACCTGCCATAATTTGTAACGAAATTACAGTTACTTGTCATAATTAGTAACGAAGTTACAGTTACCTGTCATAATTTGCATCGAAATTACAGTTACTTCTCATAATTAGTAACGAAGTTACAGTTACCTGCAATAATTAGTATCGAAATTGCAGTTACTTGTCATAATTAGTAACGAAGTTGCAGTTACCTGCCATAATTTGTATCGAAATTACAGTTACTTGTCATAATTAGTAACGAAGTTACAGTTACGTGTCATAATTAGTATCGAAGTTACAGTTACTTGTCATAATTAGTATCGAAGTTACTGTTACCTGTCATAATTAGTATCGAAGGTACAGTTACCTGTCATAATTTGTATCGAAATTACAGTTACTTGTCAAAATTAGTAACGAAGTTACAGTTTCCTGTCATAATTAGTATCGAAGTTACTGTTACCTGTCATATTTAGTATGGAAGTTACAGTTACCTGCCATAATTTGTATCGAAATTACAGGGACTTGTCATAATTAGTATCGAAGTTACAGTTACCTGCCAAAATTTGTATCAAAATTACAGTTACTTGTCTAATTAGTAACGAAGTTACAGTTACCTGCCATAATTTGTATCGAAATTACAGTTCCTTGTCATAATTAGTATCGAAGTTACAGTTACCTGTCATAATTATCATCGAAGGTACTGTTACTTGTCATAATTAGTAACGAAGTACAGTTACCTGTCATAATTTGTATCGAAATTACAGTTACTTGTCAAAATTAGTAACGAAGTTACAGCTTCCTGTCATAATTAGTATCGAAGTTACTGTTACCTGTCATATTTAGTATGGAAGTTACAGTTACCTGCCATAATTTGTATCGAAATTACAGGGACTTGTCATAATTAGTATCGAAGTTACAGTTACCTGCCAAAATTTGTATCAAAATTACAGTTACTTGTCATAATTAGTATCGAAGTTACAGTTACCTGTCATAATTTGTATCGAAGTTATATTTACTTGTCATAATTAGTATCGAAGTTACTGTTACCTGTCATAATTAGTATCGAAGTTACATTTACCTGCCATAATTTGTATCGAAATTACAGTTACATGTCATAATTAGTAACGAAGTTACAGTTACCTGTCATAGCTGGTATCGAAGTTACAGTTACTTGTCATAATAAGTATCGAAGTTACAGTTACCTGCCATAATTTGTATCGAAATTACTGGGACTTCTCATAATTAGTAACGAAGTTACAGTTACCTGCCATAATTAGTATGGAAATTAAAGTTATTTGTCATAATTAGTATCGAAGTTACTGTTACCTGTCATAATTAGGATTGAAGTTAAGGTTACCTACCATAATTTTTATCAAAATTACAGTTACTTGTCACAATTAGTAACGTAGGTAATGTTTCTTGTCATAATTATTATCGAAGTTACTGTTACCTGTCATAATTTGTATCGAAGTAATAGTTACTTGTCATAATTCGTATCGAAGTTACTGTCACCTGTCATAATTAGTACCGAAGTTACAGTTACCTGCCATAATTTGTATCGAAATTACAGTTCCTTGTCATAATTAGTATCGAAGTTACAGTTACCTGTCATAATTAGTACCGAAGGTCCTGTTACCTGCAATAATTTGTATCGAAATTACAGTTTCTTGTCATATTTAGTAACGAAGTTACAGTTACCTGTCATAATTTGCATCGAAATACAGTAACTTGTCATAATAAGTAACGAAGTTACAGTTTCCTGTCATAAATAGTATCGAAGTTACTGTAACCTGTCATAATTAGTATCGAAATTACAGTTACCTGCCATAATTTGTATCGAAATTACTGGGAATTGTCATAATTAGTAACGAAGTTACAGTTTCCTGCCATAATTAGTATGGAAATTAAAGTTATTTGTCATAATTAGTAACGGAGTTACAGTTACCAGTCATAATTAGTATCGAAGTTACTGTTACCTGTCATAATTTGTATTGAAGTTACAGTTACCTACCATAATTTTTATCAAAATTACAGTTACTTGTCACAATTAGTAACGTAGGTAAAGTTTCTTGTCATAATTAGTATCGAAGTCACTGTTACCTGTCATAATTTGTATCGAAGTAATAGTTACTTGTCATAATTAGTATCGAAGTTACTGTCACCTGTCATAATTAGTATCGAAGTTACAGTTACCTGCCATAATTTGTATCGAAATTACAGTTCCTTGCCATAATTAATATCGAAGTTACAGTTACCTGTCATAATTTGTACCGAAGGTACTGTTACCTGCAATGATTTGTATCGAAATTACAGTTACTTGTCATATTTAGTAACGAAGTTACAGTTACCTGTTATAATTTGTATCGAAATTACAGTTACTTGTCATAATTAGTAACGAAGTTACATTTTCCTGTCATAATTAGTATCGAAGTTACTGTAACCTATCATAATTAGTATCGAAATTACAGTTACCTGCCATAATTTGTATCGAAATTACAGGGACTTGTCATAATTAGTAACGAAGTTACAGTTACCTGCCATAATTAGTATCGAAATTTAAGTTACTTGTCATAATTAGTAACGAAGTTACAGTTACCTGTCATAATAAGTATCGAAGTTACTGTTACCTGTCATAATTAGTATTGAAGTTACAGTTACCTACCATAATTTTTTATCAAAATTAAAGTTACTTGTCATAATTAGTATCGAAGTTAGAGTTTCTTGTCATAATTAGTATCGAAGTTACAGTTACCTGTCATAATTTGTATCGAAGTTATAGTTACTTGTCATAATTAGAATCGAAGATACTGTTACCTGTCATAATTAGTATCGAAGTTACAGTTACCTGCCATAATTTGTATCGAAATTACAGTTACTTGTCATAATTAGTAACGAAGTGACAGTTACCTGTCATAATTAGTATCGATGTTACAGTTACTTGTCATAATTAGTATCGAAGTTACTGTTACCTGTCATAATTAGTATCGAAGTTACAGTTAACTGCCAAAATTTGTATCGAAATTACAGTTACTTGTCATAATCAGTAACGAAGTTACAGTTACCTGTGATAATTAGTATCGATGTTACAGTTACTTGTCATAATTCGTATTGAAGTTACTGTTACTTGTCCTAATGAGTATCGAAGTTACTGTTACCTGTCATAATTAGTATCGAAATTACAATTACCTGACAAATTTTTTACGAAATTACTGTTACTTGTCATAATTAGTAACGAAGTTACAGTTACCTGTCATAATTAGTATCGAAGTTACAGTTACTTGTCATAATTAGTGTCGAAGTTACTGTTACCTGTCATAATTAGTATCGAAGTTACAGTACCTGCCATAATTAGTATCGAAGTTACTGTTACCTGTCATAATTAGTATCGAAATTACAGTTTCCTGCCATAGTTTGTATCGAAATTACAGTTACTTGTCATAATTCGTAACGAAGTTACAGTTACCTGCCTTAATTAGTATCGAAGTTACAGTTACTTGTCATAATTAGTATCAAAGTTTCTGTTACCAGTCATAGTTAGTATCGAAGTTACTGTTACTTGTCGTAATTATATCGAAGTTACTGTTACCTGTCACAATTAGTATCGAAGTTACAGTTACTTGTCATAATTAGTATCGAAGTTACAGTTACTTGTCATAATTAGTATCGAAGTTACAGTTACCTGTCATAATTAGTATCGAAGTTACAGTTTCTTGTCATAATTAGTAACGAAGTTACAGTTACCTGTCATAATTAGTATCGAAGTTACTGTTACCTGCCATAATTAGTATTGAAATTACAGTTACCTACCATAATTTTTTACCAAAATTACAGTTACCTGTCATTATTAGTATCGAAATTAAAGTTATTTGTCATAATTAGTAACGAAGTTACAATTTCCTGTTATAATTAGTACCGAAGTTACTGTTACCTGTCATAATTAGTATCGAAGTTACAGTTACTTGTCATTATTAGTAACGAAGTTACAGTTACCTGTCATAATTAGTATCGAAGTTACAGTTACTTGTCATAATTAGTATCGAAGTTACTGTTACCTGTCATATTTAGTATCGAAGTTACACTTACCTGCCAAAATTTGTATCGAAATTACAGTTACTAGTCATAATTAGTAACGAAATTACAGTTACTTGTCATAATTAGTAACGAAGTTACAGTTACCTGTCATAATTAGTTCGAAGTTACTGTTACCTGTCATAATTAGTATCGAAATTACAATTACCTGCCATAATTTGTAACGAAATTACAGTTACTTGTCATAATTAGTAACGAAGTTACAGTTACCTGTCATAATTAGTATCGAAGTTACAGTTACTTGTCATAATTGATATCGACATTAAGTTACCTGTCATAATTAGTATCGAAGTTACAGTTACCTGCAAAAATTTGTATCGAAATTACTGTTACTTGTCATAATTAGTAACCATGTTACAGTTACCTGTCATAATTAGTATCGAAGTTACAGTTACTTTTCATAATTAGTATCGTAGTTACTGTTACTTGTCAAATTAGTTCGAAGTTACTGTTACCTGTCATAATTAGTATTGAAATTACAATTACCTGCCATATTTTGTAACGAAATTACAGTTACTTGTCATAATTAGTAAAGATGTTACAGTTACCTGTCATAATTAGTATCGAAGTTACAGCTACTTGTCATAATTAATATCGAAGATACTGTTACCTGTCATAATTAGTAACGAAGTTACAGTTACCTGTCATAATTAGTATCGAACTTACAGTTACTTGTCATAATTAGTATCGAAGTTACTGTTACCTGTCATAATTAGTATCGAAGTTACAGTTACCTGCCAAAATTTGTATCGAAATTACAGTTACTTGTCATAATTAGTATCGAAGTTACAGTTACTTGACATAATTAGTAACGATGTTACAGAAAACTGTCATAATTAGTATCGAAGTTACTGTTACCTGTATTAATTAGTATCGAAGTTAGAGATAACTGCCATAATTTTACATCAAAATTAGAGCTATTTGTCATAATTAGTAACGAGGTTACTGTTACTTGTCATAATTAGTATCGAAGTTACTGTTTCCTGTCATAATTAGTATCAAAGTTACAGTTACCTGCCATAATTTGTATCGAAATTACAGTTCCTTGTCATAATTAGTATCGAAGTTACAGTTACCTGTCATTATTATTATCGAAGTTACAGTTTCTTGTCATAATTACTAATGAAGATACAGTTACCTGTCCTAATAAGTATCGAAGTTACAGTTACTTTTCATAATTAGTATCGAAGTTACAGTTACCTGTCATAATTAGTATCGAAGTTCCTGTTACCTGAATTAATTAGTATCGAGGTAACTGTTACCTGCCATAATTAGTATCGAAGTTAGAGTTACCTGTCATAATTAGTAACGAAGTTACCGTTACTCGACATAATTAGTATCGACGTTACTGTTACCTGTCATAATTAGTATCGAAGGTACAGTTACTTGTCATAATTAGTATCGAAGTTACTGTTACCTGTCATAATTAGTATCCAATATACAGTTACCTGCCAAAATTTTATCGAAATTACAGTTACTTGTCATAATTAGTAACGAAGTTACTATTACCTGTCATAATTAGTATCGAAGTTACAGTTACTTGTCATAATTAGTATCAAAGTTACTGGTACTTGCAATAATTAGTATCGAAGTTACTGTTACCTCTCATAATTAGTATCGGAATTCCAATTACCTGCCATAATTTGTATCGAAATTACAATTATTTGTCATAATTAATATCGAAGTTACAGTTACCTGTCATAATTAGTATCGAAGTTACAGTTACTTGTCATAATTAGTATCGAAGTTACAGTTACCTGTCATAATTAGTATCGAAGTTCAAGTTACCTGCCATAATTTGTATCGAAATTAAAGTTACTTCTCATAATTAGTAACGAAGTTACAGTTACCTGCAATAATTAGTATCGAAATTGCAGTTACTTGTCATAATTAGTAACGAAGTTGCAGTTACCTGCCATAATTAGTATCGAAATTAAAGTTACATGCCATAATTAGTAACGAAGTTACAGTTACGTGTCATAATTAGTATCGAAGTTACAGTTACTTGTCATAATTAGTATCGAAGTTACTGTTACCTGTCATAATTAGTATCGAAGGTACAATTACCTGCCAAAATTTGTATCGAAATTACAGTTACTTGTCATAATTAGTAACGATGTTACAGTTACCTGCCATAATTTGTATCGAAAATACAGTTCCTTGTCATAATTAGTATCGAAGTTACAGTTACCTGTCATAATTATCATCGAAGGTACTGTTACTTGTCATAATTAGTAACGAAGTTACAGTTACCTGTCATAATTTGTATCGAAATTACAGTTACTTGTCATAATTAGTAACGAAGTTACATTTTCCTGTCATAATTAGTATCGAAGTTACTGTAACCTGTCATAATTAGTATCGAAATTACAGTTACCTGCCATAATTTGTATCGAAATTGCAGGGACTTGTCATAATTAGTAACGAAGTTACAGTTACCTGCGATAATTAGTATCGAAATTTAAGTTACTTGTCATAATTAGTAACGAAGTTACAGTTACCTGTCATAATAAGTATCGAAGTTACTGTTACCTGTCATAATTAGTATTGAAGTTACAGTTACCTACCATAATTTTTTATCAAAATTAAAGTTACTTGTCATAATTAGTAACGAAGTTAGAGTTTCTTGTCATAATTAGTATCGAAGATACTGTTACCTGTCATAATTAGTATCGAAGTTACAGTTACCTGCCATAATTTGTATCGAAATTACAGTTACTTGTCATAATTAGTAACGAAGTGACAGTTACCTGTCATAATTAGTATCGAAATTACAGTTACTTGTCATAATTAGTATCGAAGTTACTGTTACCTGTCATAATTAGTATCGATGTTACAGTTAACTGCCAAAATTTGTATCGAAATTACAGTTACTTGTCATAATCAGTAACGAAGTTACAGTTACCTGTCATAATTAGTATCGAAGTTACAGTTACTTGTCATAATTAGTATCGAAGTTACTGTTACTTGTCCTAATTAGTATCGAAGTTACTGTTACCTGTCATAATTAGTATCGAAATTACAATTACCTGCCAAATTTTTTACGAAATTACTGTTACTTGTCATAATTAGTAACGAAGTTACAGTTACCTGTCATAATTAGTATCGAAGTTACAGTTACTTGTCATAATTAGTGTCGAAGTTACTGTTACCTGTCATAATTAGTATCGAAGTTACAGTACCTGCCATAATTAGTATCGAAGTTACTGTTACCTGTCATAATTAGTATCGAAATTACAGTTTCCTGCCATAGTTTGTATCGAAATTACAGTTACTTGTCATAATTCGTAACGAAGTTACAGTTACCTGCCTTAATTAGTATCGAAGTTACAGTTACTTGTCATAATTAGTATCAAAGTTACTGTTACCAGTCATAATTAGTATCGAAGTTACTGTTACCTGTCGTAATTATATCGAAGTTACTGTTACCTGTCACAATTAGTATCGAAGTTACAGTTACTTGTCATAATTAGTATCGAAGTTACAGTTACTTGTCATAATTAGTATCGAAGTTACAGTTACCTGTCATAATTAGTATCGAAGTTACAGTTTCTTGTCATAATTAGTAATGAAGTTACAGTTACCTGTCATAATTAGTATCGAAGTTACTGTTACCTGCCATAATTAGTATTGAAATTACAGTTACCTACCATAATTTTTTACCAAAATTACAGTTACCTCTCATTATTAGTATCGAAATTAAAGTTATTTTTCATAATTAGTAACGAAGTTACAATTTTCTGTTATAATTAGTACCGAAGTTACTGTTACCTGTCATAATTAGTATCGAAGTTACAGTTACTTGTCATAATTAGTAACGAAGTTACAGTTACCTGTCATAATTAGTATCGAAGTTACAGTTACTTGTCATAATTAGTATCGAAGTTACTGTTACCTGTCATATTTAGTACCGAAGTTACACTTACCTGCCATAATTTGTATCGAAATTACAGTTCCTTGTCATAATTAGTATCGAAGTTACAGTTACCTGTCATTATTAGTATCGAAGTTACAGTTTCTTGTCATAATTACTAATGAAGTTACAGTTACCTGTCCTAATAAGTATCGAAGTTACAGTTACTTTTCATAATTAGTATCGAAGTTACAGTTACCTGTCATAATTAGTATCGAAGTTCCTGTTACATGAATTAATTAGTATCGAGGTAACTGTTACCTGCCATAATTAGTATCGAAGTTAGAGTTACCTGTCATAATTAGTAACGAAGTTACAGTTACTCGACATAATTAGTATCGACGTTACTGTTACCTGTCATAATTAGTATCGAAGGTACAGTTACTTGTCATAATTAGTATCGAAGTTACTGTTACCTGTCATAATTAGTATCCAATATACAGTTACCTGCCAAAATTTGTATCGAAATTACAGTTACTTGTCATAATTAGTAACGAAGTTACAATTACCTGTCATAATTAGTATCGAAGTTACAGTTACTTGACATAATTAGTATCAAAGTTACTGGTACTTGTCATAATTAGTATCGAAGTTACTGTTACCTCTCATAATTAGTATCGGAATTCCAATTACCTGCCATAATTTGTATCGAAATTACAATTATTTGTCATAATTAATATCGAAGTTACAGTTACCTGTCATAATTAGTATCGAAGTTACAGTTACTTGTAATAATTAGTATCGAAGTTACAGTTACCTGTCATAATTAGTATCGAAGTTCAAGTTACCTGCCATAATTTGTATCGAAATTAAAGTTACTTCTCATAATTAGTAACGAAGTTACAGTTACCTGCAATAATTAGTATCGAAATTGCAGTTACTTGTCATAATTAGTAACGAAGTTGCAGTTACCTGCCATAATTAGTATCGAAATTACAGTTACTTGCCATAATTAGTAACGAAGTTACAGTTACGTGTCATAATTAGTATCGAAGTTACAGTTACTTGTCATAATTAGTATCGAAGTTACTGTTACCTGTCATAATTAGTATCGAAGGTACAATTACCTGCCAAAATTTGTATCGAAATTACAGTTACTTGTCATAATTAGTAACGAAGTTACAGTTACCTGCCATAATTTGTATCGAAAATACAGTTCCTTGTCATAATTAGTATCGAAGTTACAGTTACCTGTCATAATTATCATCGAAGGTACTGTTACTTGTCATAATTAGTAACGAAGTTACAGTTACCTGTCATAATTTGTATCGAAATTACAGTTACTTGTCATAATTAGTAACGAAGTTACAGTTACCTGCCATAATTTGTATCGAAATTACAGTTCCTTGTCATAATTAGTATCGAAGTTACAGTTGCCTGCCATAATTTGTATCGAAATTACAGTTCCTTGTCATAATTAGTATCGAAGTTACTGTTACCTGTCATAATTAGTATTGAAGTTACAGTTACCTACCATAATTTTTTATCAAAATTACAGTTACTTGTCATAATTAGTAACGAAGTTAGAGTTTCTTGTCATAATTATTATGGAAGTTACAGTTACCTGTCATAATTTGTATCGAAGTTATATTTACTTGTCATAATTAGTATCGAAGTTACTGTTACCTGTCATAATTAGTATCGAAGTTACATTTACCTGCCATAATTTGTATCGAAATTACAGTTACATGTCATAATTAGTAACGAAGTTACAGTTACCTGTCATAACTGGTATCGAAGTTACAGTTACCTGCCATAATTTGTATCGAAATTACAGTTACCTGTCATAATTAGTATCGAAGATACAGTTACTTGTCATAATTAGTATCGAAGTTACAGTTACCTGCCATAATTTGTATCGAAATTACTGGGACTTGTCATAATTAGTAACGAAGTTACAGTTACCTGCCATAATTAGTATGGAAATTAAAGCTATTTGTCATAATTAGTAACGGAGTTACTGTTACCAGTCATAATTAGTATCGAAGTTACTGTTACCTGTCATAATTAGTATTGAAGTTACAGTTACCTACCATAATTTTTATCAAAATTACAGTTACTTGTCACAATTAGTAACGTAGGTAAAGTTTCTTGTCATAATTAGTATCGAAGTTACTGTAACCTGTCATAATTAGTATCGAAATTACAGTTACCTGCCATAATTTGTATCGAAATTACTGGGACTTGTCATAATTAGTAACGAAGTTACAGTTACCTGCCATAATTAGTATGGAAATTTAAGTTATTTGTCATAATTAGTAACGGAGTTACAGTTACCAGTCATAATTAGTATCGAAGTTACTGTTACCTGTCATAATTAGTATTGAAGTTACAGTTACCTACCATAATTTTTATCAAAATTACAGTTACTTGTCACAATTAGTAATGTAGGTAAAGTTTCTTGTCATAATTAGTATCGAAGTTACTGTTACCTGTCATAATTAGTAACGAAGTTACAGTTACCTGCCATAATTTGTATCGAAGTTACAGTTACCTACCATAATTAGTATCGAAGGTACAGTTAGCTGCCATAATTTGTATCGAAATTACAGTTACTTGTCATAATTAGTAACGTAGTTACAGTTACCTGTCATCATTAGTATCGAAGTTACAGTTTCTTGTCATAATTAGTATCGAAGTGAATGTTACCTGACAAAATTAGTATCGAAGTTACAGTTACGTGCCATAATTTGTATCGAAATTACAGTTTCTTGTCATAATTAGTTACGAAGTTACAGTTAACTGTCATAATTAGTATCGAAGTTACAGTTACCTGCCATAATTAGTATCGAAGTTACTGTTACCTGTCATAATTAGTATCGAAGTTACTGTTTTCTGTCATTATTAGTATCGAAGTGAATGTTACCTGTCATAATAAGTATCTAAGTTACAGTTACCTGCCATCATTCGTATCGAAATTACAGTTCCTCGTCATAATTAGTAACGAAGTTACAGTTACCTGACATAATTTGTATCCAAATTACAGTTATTTGTCATACTTAGCATCGAAGTTACAGTTACCTGTCATAATTAGTATCGAAGTTACAGTTACCTGCCATAATTTGTATCGAAATTACAGTTACTTGTCATAATTAGTACCGAAGTTACAGTTACTTGCCATAATTATTATCGAAGTTACTGTTACCTGTCATAATAAGTATCGATGTTACTGTTACCTGTAATAATTAGTATCGAAGTAACAGTTACCTGCCATAATTTGTATCGAAATTATAATTACTTGTCATAATTTGTAACGAAGTAACAGTAACCTGTCATAATTAGTATCGAAGTTACAGTTACTTGTCATAATAAGTATCGAAGTTACTGTTACCTGTCATAATTAGTATTGAAATTACAGTTACCTGCCATAATTTGTATCGAAATTACAGTTACTTCTCATAATTAGTAACGAGGTTACAGTTACCTGCCATAATTAGTATCGAATTTACAGTTACTTGTCATAATTAGTAACGAAGTTGCAATGACCTGTCATAATTAGTATCGAAGTTACTGTTACCTCTCATAATTAGTATCGAAGTTACAGTTACCTGCCATAATTAGTATCGAAGTTACATTTACTTGTCATAATTAGTATCGAAATTAAAGTTACTTGTCATAATTAGTAACGAAGTTACAGTTACCTCTCATAATTAGTATCGAAGTTACTGTTACCTGTCATAATTAGTATTGAACTTACAGTTACCTACCAAATTTTTTAATCAAAATTACAGTTACTTGTCATAATTAGTAACGAATTTAAAGTTTCTTGTCATAATTAGTATCGAAGTTACAGTTACCTGTCATAATTGCACTCATTCCAGGTTCCGTATGGCGAGAAATTTATGTTACACTTCATGTTACCTGTCATAATTTGTATCGATGTTACAGTTACTTGTCATAATCAGTATCGAAGTAACTCTTACCTGTCATAATTAGTATCGAAGTTACAGTTACCTGCCATAATTTGTATCGAAATTACAGTTACTTGTCATAATTAGTAACGAAGTTACAGTTACGTGACATAATTAGTATCGAAGTTACAGTTACTTGTCATAATTAGTACCGACGTTACTGTTACCTGTCATAATTAGTATCGAAGTTACAGTTACCTGCCAATATTTGTATCGAAATTACAGTTACTTGTCATAATTAGTAACGAAGTTACAGTTACCTGCCATAATTTGTATCGAAATTACAGTTCCTTGTCATAATTAGTATCGAAGTTACAGTTACCTGTCATAATTAGCATCGAAGGTACTGTTACTTGCCATAATTAGTAACGAAGTTACAGTTACCTGTCATAATTTGTATCGAAATTACAGTTACTTGTCAAAATTAGTAACGAAGTTACAGTTTCCTGTCATAATTAGTATCGAAGTTACTGTTACCTGTCATAATTAGTATGGAAGTTACAGTTACCTGCCATAATTTGTATCGAAATTACCGGGACTTGTCATAATTAGTATCGAAGTTACAGTTACCTGCCAAAATTTGCATCGAAATAACAGTTACCGGTCATAATTTGTAACGAAGTTACAGTTACCTGCCATAATTTGTATCGAAATTACAGTTCCTTGTCATAATTAGTATCGAAGTAACAGTTACCTGTCATAATTAGCATCGAAGGTACTGTTACGTGTCATAATTAGTATCGACGTTACTGTTATCTGTCATAATTAGTATTGAAGTTACAGTTACCTACCATAATTTTTTATCAAAATTACAGTTACTTGTCATAATTAGTAACGAAGTTAGAGTTTCTTGTCATAATTAGTATCGAAGTTACAGTTACCTGTCATAATTTGTATCGAAGTTATATTTACTTGTCATAATTAGTATCGGAGTTACTGTTACCTGTCATAATTAGTATCGAAGTTACAGTTACCTGCCATAATTTGTATCGAAATTACAGTTACTTGTCGTAATTGGTAACGAAGTTACAGTTACCTGTCATAACTGGTATCGAAGTTACAGTTACCTGCCATAATTAGTATGGAAATTAAAGTTATTTGTCATAATTAGTAACGGAGTTACAGTTACCAGTCATAATTAATATCGAAGTTACTGTTACCTGTCATAATTAGTATTGAAGTTACAGTTACCTACCATAATTTTTATCAAAATTACAGTTACTTGTCAAAATTAGTAACGTAGGTAAAGTTACTTGTCATAATTTGTATCGAAGTTACTGTCACCTGTCATAATTTGTATCGAAGTAATAGTTACTTGTCATAATTAGTATCGAAGTTACTGTCACCTGTCATATTTAGTATCGAAGTTACACTTACCTGCCAAAATTGGTATCGAAATTACAGTTACTAGTCATAATTAGTAACGAAATTACAGTTACTTGTCATAATTAGTAACGAAGTTACAGTTACCTGTCATAATTAGTTCGAAGTTACTGTTACCTGTCATAATTAGTATCGAAATTACAATTACCTGCCATAATTTGGAACGAAATTACATTTACTTATCATAATTAGTACCGAAGTTACTGTTACCTGTCATAATTAGTATCGAAGTTACAGTTACTTGTCATAATTAGTAACGAAGTTACATTTACCTGTCATAATTAGTATCGAAGTTACAGTTACTTGTCATAATTAGTATCGAAGTTACTGTTACCTGTCATATTTAGTATCGAAGTTACACTTACCTGCCAAAATTTGTATCGAAATTACAGTTACTAGTCATAATTAGTAACGAAATTACAGTTACTTGTCATAATTAGTAACGAAGTTACAGTTACCTGTCATAATTAGTTCGAAGTTACTGTTACCTGTCATAATTAGTATCGAAATTACAATTACCTGCCATAATTTGGAACGAAATTACATTTACTTATCATAATTAGTAACGAAGTTACAGTTACCTGTCATAATTAGTATCGAAGTTACAGTTACTTGTCATAATTGATATCGACATTAAGTTACTTGTCATAATTAGTATCGAAGTTATTGTTACCTGTCATATTTAGTATCGAAGTTACAGTTACCTGCCAAAATTTGTATCGAAATTACAGTTACTTGTCATAATTAGTAACCAAGTTACAGTTACCTGTCATAATTAGTATCGAAGTTACAGTTACTTTTCATAATTAGTATCGAAGTTACTGTTACTTGTCAAATTAGTTCGAAGTTACTGTTACCTGTCATAATTAGTATTGAAATTACAATTACCTGCCATAATTTGTAACGAAATTACAGTTACTTGTCATAATTAGTAAAGATGTTACAGTTACCTGTCATAATTAGTATCGAAGTTACAGCTACTTTTCATAATTAATATCAAAGATACTGTTACCTGTCATAATTAGTATCGAAGTTACAGTTACCTGCCATAATTAGTATCGAATTTAATGTTACCTGTCATAATTAGTATCGAAGTTACAGTTACCTGCCATAATTTGTATCGAAATTACAGTTACTTTTCATAATTAGTAACGAAATTACAGTTACCTGTCATAATTAGTATCGAAGTTACAGTTTCTTGTCATAATTACTAATGAAGTTACAGTTACCTGTCCTAATAAGTATCGAAGTTACAGTGACTTTTCATAATTAGTATCGAAGTTACAGTTACCTGTCATAATTAGTATCGAAGTTACTGTTACCTGAATTAATTAGTATCGAGGTAACTGTTACCTGCCATAATTAGTATCGACGTTAGAGTTACCTGTCATAATTAGTAACGAAGTTACATTTACTTGTCATAATTAGTATCGAAGTTACTGGTACTTGTCATAATTAGTATCGAAGTTACTGTTACCTCTCATAATAAGTATCGGAATTACAATTACCTGCCATAATTTGTATCGAAATTACAGTTATTTGTCATAATTAATATCGAAGTTACAGTTACCTGTCATAATTAGTATCGAAGTTACAGTTACTTGTCATAATTAGTATCGAAGTTACAGTTACCTGTCATAATTAGTATCGAAGTTCAAGTTACCTGCCATAATTTGTATCGAAATTAAAGTTACTTGTCATAATTAGTAACGAAGTTACACTTAACTGTCATAATTAATATCGAAGTAACAGTTACCTGACATAATTAGCATCGAAGTTACTGATACCTGTCATAATTAGTATCGAAGTTACAGTTACCTGCCATAATTTGAATTGAAATTACAGTTACTTGTCATAAATAGTAACGATGTTATAGTTACCTGTCATAATTAGTATCGAAGTTACAGTTACTTGTCATAATTAGTATCGAAGTTACTCTTACCTGTCATAATTAGTATCAAAGTTGCAGTTATCTGCCATAATTTGTATCGAAATTACAGTTACTTGTCATAATTAGTAACGATGTTACAGTTACCGGTCATAATTAGATTCGAAGTTACAGTTTCTTGTCATATTTAGTATCGACGTTACAGTTACTTGTCATAATTAGTATCGAAGTTACTGTTACCTGTCATAATTAGTAACGAAGTTACAGTTACCTGCCATAATTTGTATCGAAGTTACAGTTACCTACCATAATTAGTATCGAAGGTACAGTTAGCTGCCATAATTTGTATCGGAATTACAGTTACTTGTCATAATTAGTAACGTAGTTACAGTTACCTGTCATCATTAGTATCGAAGTTACAGTTTCTTGTCATAATTAGTATCGAAGTGAATGTTACCTGACAAAATTAGTATCGAAGTTAGAGTTACGTGCCATAATTTGTATCGAAATTACAGTTTCTTGTCATAATTAGTTACGAAGTTACAGTTAACTGTCATAATTAGTATCGAAGTTACAGTTACCTGCCATAATTAGTATCGAAGTTACTGTTACCTGTCATAATTAGTATCGAAGTTACTGTTTTCTGTCATAATTAGTATCGAAGTGAATGTTACCTGTCATAATAAGTATCTAAGTTACAGTTACCTGCCATCATTTGTATCGAAATTACAGTTCCTCGTCATAATTAGTAACGAAGTTACAGTTACCTGACATAATTTGTATCCAAATTACAGTTATTTGTCATACTTAGCATCGAAGTTACAGTTACCTGTCATAATTAGTATCGAAGTTACAGTTACCTGCCATAATTTGTATCGAAATTACAGTTACTTGTCATAATTAGTACCGAAGTTACAGTTACTTGCCATAATTATTATCGAAGTTACTGTTGCCTGTCATAATAAGTATCGATGTTACTGTTACCTGTAATAATTAGTATCGAAGTAACAGTTACCTGCCATAATTTGTATCGAAATTATAATTACTTGTCATAATTTGTAACGAAGTTACAGTAACCTGTCATAATTAGTATCGAAGTTACAGTTACTTGTCATAATAAGTATCGAAGTTACTGTTACCTGTCATAATTAGTATTGAAATTACAGTTACCTGCCATAATTTGTATCGAAATTACAGTTACTTCTCATAATTAGTAACGAGGTTACAGTTACCTGCCATAATTAGTATCGAATTTACAGTTACTTGTCATAATTAGTAACGAAGTTGCAATGACCTGTCATAATTAGTATCGAAGTTACTGTTACCTCTCATAATTAGTATCGAAGTTACAGTTACCTGCCATAATTAGTATCGAAGTTACATTTACTTGTCATAATTAGTATCGAAATTAAAGTTACTTGTCATAATTAGTAACGAAGTTACAGTTACCTCTCATAATTAGTATCGAAGTTACTGTTACCTGTCATAATTAGTATTGAAGTTACAGTTACCTACCAAATTTTTTAATCAAAATTACAGTTACTTGTCATAATTAGTAACGAATTTAGAGTTTCTTGTCATAATTAGTATCGAAGTTACAGTTACCTGTCATAATTGCACTCATTCCAGGTTCCGTATGGCGAGAAATTTATGTTACACTTCATGTTACCTGTCATAATTTGTATCGATGTTATAGTTACTTGTCATAATCAGTATCGAAGTAACTCTTACCTGTCATAATTAGTATCGAAGTTACAGTTACCTGCCATAATTTGTATCGAAATTACAGTTACTTGTCATAATTAGTAACGAAGTTACAGGTACGTGTCATAATTAGTATCGAAGTTACAGTTACTTGTCATAATTAGTACCGACGTTACTGTTACCTGTCATAATTAGTATCGAAGTTACAGTTACCTGCCAATATTTGTATCGAAATTACAGTTACTTGTCATAATTAGTAACGAAGTTACAGTTACCTGCCATAATTTGTATCGAAATTACAGTTCCTTGTCATAATTAGTATCGAAGTTACAGTTACCTGTCATAATTAGCATCGAAGGTACTGTTACTTGCCATAATTAGTAACGAAGTTACAGTTACCTGTCATAATTTGTATCGAAATTACAGTTACTTGTCAAAATTAGTAACGAAGTTACAGTTTCCTGTCATAATTAGTATCGAAGTTACTGTTACCTGTCATAATTAGTATGGAAGTTACAGTTACCTGCCATAATTTGTATCGAAATTACCGGGACTTGTCATAATTAGTATCGAAGTTACAGTTACCTGCCAAAATTTGCATCGAAATAACAGTTACCGGTCATAATTAGTAACGAAGTTACAGTTACCTGCCATAATTTGTATCGAAATTACAGTTCCTTGTCATAATTAGTATCGAAGTAACAGTTACCTGTCATAATTAGCATCGAAGGTACTGTTACTTGTCATAATTAGTATCGACGTTACTGTTATCTGTCATAATTAGTATTGAAGTTTCAGTTACCTACCATAATTTTTTATCAAAATTACAGTTACTTGTCATAATTAGTAACGAAGTTAGAGTTTCTTGTCATAATTAGTATCGAAGTTACAGTTACCTGTCATAATTTGTATCGAAGTTATATTTACTTGTCATAATTAGTATCGAAGTTACTGTTACCTGTCATAATTAGTATCGAAGTTACAGTTACCTGCCATAATTTGTATCGAAATTACAGTTACTTGTCATAATTGGTAACGAAGTTACAGTTACCTGTCATAACTGGTATCGAAGTTACAGTTACCTGCCATAATTTGTATCGAAATTACAGTTACCTGTCATAATTAGTATCGAAGTTACAGTTACTTGTCATAATTAGTATCCAAGTTACAGTTACCTGCCATAATTTGTATCGAAATTACAGGGACTTGTCATAATTAGTAACGAAGTTACAGTTACCTGCCATAATTAGTATGGAAATTAAAGTTATTTGTCATAATTAGTAACGGAGTTACAGTTACCAGTCATAATTAATATCGAAGTTACTGTTACCTGTCATAATTAGTATTGAAGTTACAGTTACCTACCATAATTTTTATCAAAATTACAGTTACTTGTCAAAATTAGTAACGTAGGTAAAGTTACTTGTCATAATTTGTATCGAAGTTACTGTTACCTGTCATAATTTGTATCGAAGTAATAGTTACTTGTCATAATTAGTATCGAAGTTACTGTCACCTGTCATAATTAGTATCGAATTTACAGTTACCTGCCATAATTTGTATCGAAATTACAGTTCCTTGCCATAATTAGTATCGAAGTTACAGTTACCTGTCATAATTAGTACCGAAGGTACTGTTACCTGCAATAATTTGTGTCGAAATTACAGTTACTTGTCATAATTAGTAACGAAATTACAGTTACCTGTCATAATTTGTATCGAAATTACAGTTACTTGTCATAATTAGTAACGAAGTTACAGTTTCCTGTCATAATTAGTATCGAAGTTACTGTTACCTGTCATAATTAGTATCGAAATTACAGTTACCTGCCATAATTTGTATCGAAATTACAGGGACTTGTCATAATTAGTAACGAAGTTACAGTTACCTGCCATAATTAGTATCGAAATTAAAGTTACTTGTCATAATTAGTAACGAAGTTACAGTTACCTGTCATAATTAGTATCGAATGTACTGTTACCTGTCATAATTAGTATTGAAGTTACAGTTACCAACCATAATTTTTTATCAAAATTAAAGTTACTTGTCATAATTAGTAACGAAGTTAGAGTTTCTTGTCATAATTAGTATCGAAGTTACAGTTACCTGTCATAATTTGTATCGAAGTTATAGTTACTTGTCATAATTAGTATCGAAGATACTGTTACCTGTCATAATTAGTATCGAAGTTACAGTTACCTGCCATAATTTGTATCGAAATTACAGTTACTTGTCATAATTAGTAACGAAGTTACAGTTACCTGTCATAATAAGTATCGAAGTTACAGTTACTTGTCATAATTAGTATCGAAGTTACTGTTACCTGTCATAATTAGTATCGAAGTTACAGTTACCTGCCAAAATTTGTATCGAAATTACAGTTACTTGTCATAATTAGTAACGAAGTTACAGTTACCGGTCATAATTAGTATCGAAGTTACAGTTACTTGTCATAATAAGTATCGAAGTTACTGTTACTTATCCTAATTAGTATCGAAGTTACTGTTACCTGTCATAATTAATATCGAAATTACAATTACCTGCCAAATTTTTTACGAAATTATTGTTACTTGTCATAATTAGTAACGAAGTTACAGTTACCTGTCATAATTAGTATCGAAATTACAGTTACTTGTCATAATTAGTGTCGAAGTTACTGTTACCTGTCATAATTAGTATCGAAGTTACAGTACCTGCCATAATTAGTATCGAAGTTACTGTTACCTGTCATAATTAGTATCGAAGTTACTGTTTTCTGTCATAATTAGTATCGAAGTGAATGTTACCTGTCATAATAAGTATCTAAGTTACAGTTACCTGCCATCATTTGTATCGAAATTACAGTTCCTCGTCATAATTAGTAACGAAGTTACAGTTACCTGACATAATTAGTATGGAAATTAAAGTTATTTGTCATAATTAGTAACGGAGTTACAGTTACCAGTCATAATTAATATCGAAGTTACTGTTACCTGTCATAATTAGTATTGAAGTTACAGTTACCTACCATAATTTTTATCAAAATTACAGTTACTTGTCAAAATTAGTAACGTAGGTAAAGTTACTTGTCATAATTTGTATCGAAGTTACTGTTACCTGTCATAATTTGTATCGAAGTAATAGTTACTTGTCATAATTAGTATCGAAGTTACTGTCACCTGTCATAATTAGTATCGAATTTACAGTTACCTGCCATAATTTGTATCGAAATTACAGTTCCTTGCCATAATTAGTATCGAAGTTACAGTTACCTGTCATAATTAGTACCGAAGGTACTGTTACCTGCAATAATTTGTGTCGAAATTACAGTTACTTGTCATAATTAGTAACGAAATTACAGTTACCTGTCATAATTTGTATCGAAATTACAGTTACTTGTCATAATTAGTAACGAAGTTACAGTTTCCTGTCATAATTAGTATCGAAGTTACTGTAACCTGTCATAATTAGTATCGAAATTACAGTTACCTGCCATAATTTGTATCGAAATTACAGGGACTTGTCATAATTAGTAACGAAGTTACAGTTACCTGCCATAATTAGTATCGAAATTTAAGTTACTTGTCATAATTAGTATCGAAGTTACTGTTACTTGTCCTAATTAGTATCGAAGTTACTGTTACCTGTCATAATTAGTATCGAAATTACAATTACCTGCCAAATTTTTTACGAAATTACTGTTACTTGTCATAATTAGTAACTAAGTTACAGTTACCTGTCATAATTAGTATCGAAGTTACAGTTACTTGTCATAATTAGTGTCGAAGTTACTGTTACCTGTCATAATTAGTATCGAAGTTACAGTACCTGCCATAATTAGTATCGAAGTTACTGTTACCTGTCATAATTAGTATCGAAGTTACAGTTTCCTGCCATAGTTTGTATCGAAATTACAGTTACTTGTCATAATTCGTAACGAAGTTACAGTTACCTGCCTTAATTAGTATCGAAGTTACAGTTACTTGTCATAATTAGTATCAAAGTTACTGTTACCAGTCATAATTAGTATCGAAGTTACTGTTACTTGTCATAATTATATCGAAGTTACTGTTACCTGTCACAATTAGTATCGAAGTTACAGTTACTTGTCATAATTAGTATCGAAGTTACAGTTACTTGTCATAATTAGTATCGAAGTTTCAGTTACCTGTCATAATTAGTATCGATGTTACAGTTTCTTGTCATAATTAATAACGAAGTTACAGTTACCTGTCATAATTAGTATCGAAGTTACTGTTACCTGCCATAATTAGTATTGAAATTACAGTTACCTACCATAATTTTGTACCAAAATTACAGTTACCTGTCATTATTAGTATCGAAATTAAAGTTATTTGTCATAATTAGTAACGAAGTTACAGTTTCCTGTCATAATTAGTACCGAAGTTACTGTTACCTGTCATAATTAGTATCGAAGTTACAGTTACTTGTCATAATTAGTAACGAAGTTACATTTACCTGTCATAATTAGTATCGAAGTTACAGTTACTTGTCATAATTAGTATCGAAGTTACTGTTACCTGTCATATTTAGTATCGAAGTTACACTTACCTGCCAAAATTTGTATCGAAATTACAGTTACTAGTCATAATTAGTAACGAAATTACAGTTACTTGTCATAATTAGTAACGAAGTTACAGTTACCTGTCATAATTAGTTCGAAGTTACTGTTACCTGTCATAATTAGTATCGAAATTACAATTACCTGCCATAATTTGGAACGAAATTACATTTACTTATCATAATTAGTAACGAAGTTACAGTTACCTGTCATAATTAGTATCGAAGTTACAGTTACTTGTCATAATTGATATCGACATTAAGTTACTTGTCATAATTAGTATCGAAGTTACTGTTACCTGTCATATTTAGTATCGAAGTTACAGTTACCTGCCAAAATTTGTATCGAAATTACAGTTACTTGTCATAATTAGTAACCAAGTTACAGTTACCTGTCATAATTAGTATCGAAGTTACAGTTACTTTTCATAATTAGTATCGAAGTTACTGTTACTTGTCAAATTAGTTCGAAGTTACTGTTACCTGTCATAATTAGTATTGAAATTACAATTACCTGCCATAATTTGTAACGAAATTACAGTTACTTGTCATAATTAGTAAAGATGTTACAGTTACCTGTCATAATTAGTATCGAAGTTACAGCTACTTGTCATAATTAATATCAAAGATACTGTTACCTGTCATAATTAGTATCGAAGTTACAGTTACCTGCCATAATTAGTATCGAATTTAATGTTACCTGTCATAATTAGTATCGAAGTTACAGTTACCTGCCATAATTTGTATCGAAATTACAGTTACTTTTCATAATTAGTAACGAAATTACAGTTACCTGTCATAATTAGTATCGAAGTTACAGTTTCTTGTCATAATTACTAATGAAGTTACAGTTACCTGTCCTAATAAGTATCGAAGTTACAGTGACTTTTCATAATTAGTATCGAAGTTACAGTTACCTGTCATAATTAGTATCGAAGTTACTGTTACCTGAATTAATTAGTATCGAGGTAACTGTTACCTGCCATAATTAGTATCGACGTTAGAGTTACCTGTCATAATTAGTAACGAAGTTACATTTACTTGTCATAATTAGTATCGAAGTTACTGGTACTTGTCATAATTAGTATCGAAGTTACTGTTACCTCTCATAATAAGTATCGGAATTACAATTACCTGCCATAATTTGTATCGAAATTACAGTTATTTGTCATAATTAATATCGAAGTTACAGTTACCTGTCATAATTAGTATCGAAGTTACAGTTACTTGTCATAATTAGTATCGAAGTTACAGTTACCTGTCATAATTAGTATCGAAGTTCAAGTTACCTGCCATAATTTGTATCGAAATTAAAGTTACTTGTCATAATTAGTAACGAAGTTACACTTAACTGTCATAATTAATATCGAAGTAACAGTTACCTGACATAATTAGCATCGAAGTTACTGATACCTGTCATAATTAGTATCGAAGTTACAGTTACCTGCCATAATTTGAATTGAAATTACAGTTACTTGTCATAAATAGTAACGATGTTATAGTTACCTGTCATAATTAGTATCGAAGTTACAGTTACTTGTCATAATTAGTATCGAAGTTACTCTTACCTGTCATAATTAGTATCAAAGTTGCAGTTATCTGCCATAATTTGTATCGAAATTACAGTTACTTGTCATAATTAGTAACGATGTTACAGTTACCGGTCATAATTAGATTCGAAGTTACAGTTTCTTGTCATATTTAGTATCGAAGTTACAGTTACTTGTCATAATTAGTATCGAAGTTACTGTTACCTGTCATAATTAGTAACGAAGTTACCGTTACCTGCCATAATTTGTATCGAAGTTACAGTTACCTACCATAATTAGTATCGAAGGTACAGTTAGCTGCCATAATTTGTATCGAAATTACAGTTACTTGTCATAATTAGTAACGTAGTTACAGTTACCTGTCATCATTAGTATCGAAGTTACAGTTTCTTGTCATAATTAGTATCGAAGTGAATGTTACCTGACAAAATTAGTATCGAAGTTAGAGTTACGTGCCATAATTTGTATCGAAATTACAGTTTCTTGTCATAATTAGTTACGAAGTTACAGTTAACTGTCATAATTAGTATCGAAGTTACAGTTACCTGCCATAATTAGTATCGAAGTTACTGTTACCTGTCATAATTAGTATCGAAGTTACTGTTTTCTGTCATAATTAGTATCGAAGTGAATGTTACCTGTCATAGTAAGTATCTAAGTTACAGTTACCTGCCATCATTTGTATCGAAATTACAGTTCCTCGTCATAATTAGTAACGAAGTTACAGTTACCTGACATAATTTGTATCCAAATTACAGTTATTTGTCATACTTAGCATCGAAGTTACAGTTACCTGTCATAATTAGTATCGAAGTTACAGTTACCTGCCATAATTTGTATCGAAATTACAGTTACTTGTCATAATTAGTACCGAAGTTACAGTTACTTGCCATAATTATTATCGAAGTTACTGTTGCCTGTCATAATAAGTATCGATGTTACTGTTACCTGTAATAATTAGTATCGAAGTAACAGTTACCTGCCATAATTTGTATCGAAATTATAATTACTTGTCATAATTTGTAACGAAGTTACAGTAACCTGTCATAATTAGTATCGAAGTTACAGTTACTTGTCATAATAAGTATCGAAGTTACTGTTACCTGTCATAATTAGTATTGAAATTACAGTTACCTGCCATAATTTGTATCGAAATTACAGTTACTTCTCATAATTAGTAACGAGGTTACAGTTACCTGCCATAATTAGTATCGAATTTACAGTTACTTGTCATAATTAGTAACGAAGTTGCAATGACCTGTCATAATTAGTATCGAAGTTACTGTTACCTCTCATAATTAGTATCGATGTTACTGTTACCTGTAATAATTAGTATCGAAGTAACAGTTACCTGCCATAATTTGTATCGAAATTATAATTACTTGTCATAATTTGTAACGAAGTTACAGTTACCTCTCATAATTAGTATCGAAGTTACTGTTACCTGTCATAATTAGTATTGAAGTTACAGTTACCTACCAAATTTTTTAATCAAAAGTACAGTTACTTGTCATAATTAGTAACGAATTTAGAGTTTCTTGTCATATTTAGTATCGAAGTTACAGTTACCTGTCATAATTGCACTCATTCCAGGTTCCGTATGGCGAGAAATTTATGTTACACTTCATGTTACCTGTCATAATTTGTATCGATGTTATAGTTACTTGTCATAATCAGTATCGAAGTAACTCTTACCTGTCATAATTAGTATCGAAGTTACAGTTACCTGCCATAATTTGTATCGAAATTACAGTTACTTGTCATAATTAGTAACGAAGTTACAGGTACGTGTCATAATTAGTATCGAAGTTACAGTTACTTGTCATAATTAGTACCGACGTTACTGTTACCTGTCATAATTAGTATCGAAGTTACAGTTACCTGCCAATATTTGTATCGAAATTACAGTTACTTGTCATAATTAGTAACGAAGTTACAGTTACCTGCCATAATTTGTATCGAAATTACAGTTCCTTGTCATAATTAGTATCGAAGTTACAGTTACCTGTCATAATTAGCATCGAAGGTACTGTTACTTGCCATAATTAGTAACGAAGTTACAGTTACCTGTCATAATTTGTATCGAAATTACAGTTCCTTGTCATAATTAGTATCGAAGTAACAGTTACCTGTCATAATTAGCATCGAAGGTACTGTTACTTGTCATAATTAGTATCGACGTTACTGTTATCTGTCATAATTAGTATTGAAGTTTCAGTTACCTACCATAATTTTTTATCAAAATTACAGTTACTTGTCATAATTAGTAACGAAGTTAGAGTTTCTTGTCATAATTAGTATCGAAGTTACAGTTACCTGTCATAATTTGTATCGAAGTTATATTTACTTGTCATAATTAGTATCGAAGTTACTGTTACCTGTCATAATTAGTATCGAAGTTACAGTTACCTGCCATAATTTGTATCGAAATTACAGTTACTTGTCATAATTGGTAACGAAGTTACAGTTACCTGTCATAACTGGTATCGAAGTTACAGTTACCTGCCATAATTTGTATCGAAATTACAGTTACCTGTCATAATTAGTATCGAAGTTACAGTTACTTGTCATAATTAGTATCCAAGTTACAGTTACCTGCCAAAATTTGTATCGAAATTACAGGGACTTGTCATAATTAGTAACGAAGTTACAGTTACCTGCCATAATTAGTATGGAAATTAAAGTTATTTGTCATAATTAGTAACGGAGTTACAGTTACCAGTCATAATTAATATCGAAGTTACTGTTACCTGTCATAATTAGTATTGAAGTTACAGTTACCTACCATAATTTTTATCAAAATTACAGTTACTTGTCAAAATTAGTAACGTAGGTAAAGTTACTTGTCATAATTTGTATCGAAGTTACTGTTACCTGTCATAATTTGTATCGAAGTAATAGTTACTTGTCATAATTAGTATCGAAGTTACTGTCACCTGTCATAATTAGTATCGAATTTACAGTTACCTGCCATAATTTGTATCGAAATTACAGTTCCTTGCCATAATTAGTATCGAAGTTACAGTTACCTGTCATAATTAGTACCGAAGGTACTGTTACCTGCAATAATTTGTGTCGAAATTACAGTTACTTGTCATAATTAGTAACGAAATTACAGTTACCTGTCATAATTTGTATCGAAATTACAGTTACTTGTCATAATTAGTAACGAAGTTACAGTTTCCTGTCATAATTAGTATCGAAGTTACTGTTACCTGTCATAATTAGTATCGAAATTACAGTTACCTGCCATAATTTGTATCGAAATTACAGGGACTTGTCATAATTAGTAACGAAGTTACAGTTACCTGCCATAATTAGTATCGAAATTAAAGTTACTTGTCATAATTAGTAACGAAGTTACAGTTACCTGTCATAATTAGTATCGAATGTACTGTTACCTGTCATAATTAGTATTGAAGTTACAGTTACCAACCATAATTTTTTATCAAAATTAAAGTTACTTGTCATAATTAGTAACGAAGTTAGAGTTTCTTGTCATAATTAGTATCGAAGTTACAGTTACCTGTCATAATTTGTATCGAAGTTATAGTTACTTGTCATAATTAGTATCGAAGATACTGTTACCTGTCATAATTAGTAAGGAAGTTACAGTTACCTGCCATAATTTGTATCGAAATTACAGTTACTTGTCATAATTAGTAACGAAGTTACAGTTACCTGTCATAATAAGTATCGAAGTTACAGTTACTTGTCATAATTAGTATCGAAGTTACTGTTACCTGTCATAATTAGTATCGAAGTTACAGTTACCTGCCAAAATTTGTATCGAAATTACAGTTACTTGTCATAATTAGTAACGAAGTTACAGTAACCGGTCATAATTAGTATCGAAGTTACAGTTACTTGTCATAATAAGTATCGAAGTTACTGTTACTTATCCTAATTAGTATCGAAGTTACTGTTACCTGTCATAATTAATATCGAAATTACAATTACCTGCCAAATTTTTTACGAAATTACTGTTACTTGTCATAATTAGTAACGAAGTTACAGTTACCTGTCATAATTAGTATCGAAATTACAGTTACTTGTCATAATTAGTGTCGAAGTTACTGTTACCTGTCATAATTAGTATCGAAGTTACAGTACCTGCCATAATTAGTATCGAAGTTACTGTTACCTGTCATAATTAGTATCGAAGTTACAGTTACCTGCCATAGTTTGTATCGAAATTACAGTTACTTGTCATAATTAGTAACGAAGTTACAGTTACCTGCCTTAATTAGTGTCGAAGTTACAGTTACTTGTCATAATTAGTATCAAAGTTACTGTTACCAGTCATAATTAGTATCGAAGTTACAGTTACCTGCCAAAATTTGTATCGAAATTACAGTTACTTGTCATAATTAGTATCGAAGTTACTGTCACTTGTCATAATTATATCGAAGTTACTGTTACCTGTCACAATTAGTATCGAAGTTACAGTTACTTGTCATAATTAGTATCGAAGTTACAGTTACTTGTCATAATTAGTATCGAAGTTACAGTTACCTGTCATAATAAGTATCGAAGTTACAGTTTCTTGTCATAATTAGTAATGAAGTTACAGTTACCTGTCATAATAAGTATCGAAGTTACGGTTACCTGCCATAATTAGTATCGAAGTTACAGTTACCTGTCATAATTAGTATCGAAGGTACTGTTACCTGCCATAATTTGTAACGAAATTACAGTTACTTGTCATAATTAGTAACGAAGTTACAGTTACCTGTCATAATTTGCATCGAAATTACAGTTACTTCTCATAATTAGTAACGAAGTTACAGTTACCTGTCATAATTAGTATCGAAGGTACTGTTACCTGCCATAATTTGTAACGAAATTACAGTTACTTGTCATAATTAGTAACGAAGTTACAGTTACCTGTCATAATTAGTATCGAAATTACAGTTACTTGTCATAATTAGTGTCGAAGTTACTGTTACTTGTCATAATTAGTATCAAAGTTACTGTTACCAGTCATAATTAGTATCGAAGTTACAGTTACCTGCCAAAATTTGTATCGAAATTACAGTTACTTGTCATAATTAGTATCGAAGTTACTGTCACTTGTCATAATTATATCGAAGTTACTGTTACCTGTCACAATTAGTATCGAAGTTACAGTTACTTGTCATAATTAGTATCGAAGTTACAGTTACTTGTCATAATTAGTACGAAGTTACAGTTACTTGTCATAATTAGTATCGAAGTTACTGTTATCTGTCACAATTAGTATCAAAGTTACAGTTACCTGCCATAATTTGTATCGAAATTACAGTTCCTTGTCATAATTAGTATCGAAGTTACAGTTACCTGTCATAATTAGTATCGAAGGTACTGTTACCTGCCATAATTTGTAACGAAATTACAGTTACTTGTCATAATTAGTAACGAAGTTACAGTTACCTGTCATAATTTGCATCGAAATTACAGTTACTTCTCATAATTAGTAACGAAGTTACAGTTACCTGCCATAATAAGTATCGAAATTACAGTTACATGTCATAATTAGTAACGAAGTTGTAGTTACCTGTCATAATTAGTATCGAAGTTACTGTTACCTCTCATAATTAGTATCGAAGTTACAGTAACCTGCCATAATTAGTATCGAAGTTACAGTTACCTACCATAATTTGTATGGAAATTACAGTTACATGTCATAATTAGTAACGAAGTTACAGTTACCTGTCATAATTAGTATCGAAGTTACAGTTACTTGTCATAATTAGTATCGAAGTTACTCTTACCTGTCATAATTAGTATCGAGGTTACAGTTACCTGCCAAAATTTGTATCGAAATTACAGTTACTTGTCATAATTAGTAACGACGTTACTGTTACCTGCCATAATTTGTATCGAAATTGAAATTACTTGTCATAATTAGTAACGAATTTACAGTTACCTGTCATAATTAGTATCGAAGTTACTGTTACCTGTCATAGTTATTATTGAAGCTACAGTTACCTAGCAATTTTTTTAATCAAAATTACAGTTACTTATCATAATTAGTAACGAAGTTAGAGTTTCTTGTCATAATTAGTATCGAAGTTACAGTTACCTGTCATAATTTGTATCGAAGTTATAGTTACTTGTCATAATTAGTATCGAAGTTACTGTTACCTGTCATAATTAGTATCGAAGTTACAGTTACCTGCCATAATTTGTATCGTAATTACAGTTACTTGTCATAATTAGTAACGAAGTTACACTTACCTGTCATAATTAGTATCGAAGTTACAGTTACTTGTCATAATTAGTTTCGAAGTTACTGTTACCTGTCATAATTAGTATCGAAGTTACAGTTACCTGCCAAAATTGGTATCGAAATTACAGTTACTTGTCATAATTAGTAACGAAGTTACAGTTACCAGCCATAATTTGTATCGAAATTTCAGTTCCTTGTCATAATTAGTATCGAAGTTACAGTTACCTGTCATAATTAGCATCGAAGGTACTGTTACTTGTCATAATTAGTAACGAAGTTACAGTTACCTGTCATAATTTGTATTGAAATTACAGTTACTTGTCATAATTAGTAACGAAGTTACAGTTTCCTGTCATAATTAGTATCGAAGGTACTGTTACCTGTCATAATTAGTATGGAAGTTACAGTTACCTGCCATAATTTGTATCGAAATTACAGGGACTTGTCATAATTAGTATCGAAGTTACAGTTACCTGCCAAAATTTGTATCGAAATTACAGTTACTTGTCATAATTAGTAACGAAGTTACAGTTACCTGCCATAATTTGTATCGAAATTACAGTTCCTTGTCATAATTAGAATCGAAGTTACAGTTACTTGTCATAATTTGTACCGAAGTTATAGTTACTTGTCATAATTTGTATCGAAGTTACTGTCACCTGTCATAATTAGTATCGAAGTTACAGTTACCTGCCATAATTTGTATCGAAATTACAGTTCCTTGAAAATTAGTATCGAAGTTACAGTTACCTGCCATAATTTGTATTGAAATTACAGTTACTTTTCATAATTAGTAACGAAGTTACAGTTACCTGTCATAATTAGTATCGAAGTTACAGTTACTTGTCATAATTAGTATCGAAGTTACTGTCACCTGTCATAATTAGTATCGAAGTTACAGTTACCTGCCATAATTTGTATCGAAATTACAGTTCCTTGAAAATTAGTATCGAAGTTACAGTTACCTGCCATAATTTGTATCGAAATTACAGTTCCTTGAAAATTAGTATCGAAGTTACAGTTACCTGCCATAATTTGTATCGAAATTACAGTTACTTTTCATAATTAGTAACGAAGTTACAGTTACCTGTCATAATTAGTTTCGAAGTTACAGTTACCTGCCATAATTTGTATCGTAATTACATTTACTTGTCATAATTAGTAACGAAGTTACAGTTACCTGTCATAATTAGTATCGAAGTTACAGTTACTTGTCATAATTAGTTTCGAAGTTACTGTTACCTGTCATAATTAGTATCGAAGTTACAGTTACCTGCCAAAATTGGTATCGAAATTACAGTTACTTGTCATAATTAGTAACGAAGTTACAGTTACCAGCCATAATTTGTATCGAAATTTCAGTTCCTTGTCATAATTAGTATCGAAGTTACAGTTACCTGTCATAATTAGCATCGAAGGTACTGTTACTTGTCATAATTAGTAACGATGTTACAGTTACCTGTCATAATTTGTATTGAAATTACAGTTACTTGTCATAATTAGTAACGAAGTTACAGTTTCCTGTCATAATTAGTAACGAAGGTACTGTTACCTGTCATAATTAGTATGGAAGTTACAGTGACCTGCCATAATTTGTATCGAAATTACAGGGACTTGTCATAATTAGTATCGAAGTTACAGTTACCTGCCAAAATTTGTATCGAAATTACAGTTACTTGTCATAATTAGTAACGAAGTTACAGTTACATGCCATAATTTGTATCGAAATTACAGTTCCTTGTCATAATTAGAATCGAAGTTACAGTTACCTGCCAAAATTTGTATCGAAATTACAGTTACTTGTCATAATTTGTATCGAAGTTATAGTTACTTGTCATAATTTGTATCGAAGTTACTGTCACCTGTCATAATTAGTATCGAAGTTACAGTTACCTGCCATAATTTGTATCGAAATTACGGTTCCTTGAAAATTAGTATCGAAGTTACAGTTACCTGCCATAATTTGTATCGAAATTACAGTTACTTTTCATAATTAGTAACGAAGTTACAGTTACCTGTCATAATTAGTATCGAAGTTAGAGTTACTTGTCATAATTAGTATCGAAGTTACTGTTACCTGTCATAATTAGTATCGAAGTTACCGTTACCTGCCAAAATTTGTATCGAAATTACAATTACTTGTCATAATTAGTAACGAAGTTACAGTTACCTGTCATAATTAGTATCGAAGTTACAGTTACTTGTCATAATTAGTATCGAAGTTACTGTTTCTTGTCCTAATTAGTATCGAAGTTACTGTTACCTGTCATAATTAGTATCGAAATTACAATTACCTGCCATAATTTGTAACGAAATTACAGTTACTTGTCATAATTAGTAACGAAGATACAGTTACCTGTCATAATTAGTATCGAAGTTACAGTTACTTGTCATAATTAGTACCGAAATTACTGATACCTGTCATAATTAGTATCGAAGTTACAGTTACCTGCCATAATTAGTATCGAAGTTACTGTTACCTGTCATAAATAGTATAGAAGTTACAGTTACCTGCCATAATTTGTATCGAAATTACAGTTACTTGTCATAATTAGTATCGAAGTTACTGTTACTTGTCATAATTAATATCGAAGTTACTGTTACCTGTCACAATTAGTATCGAAGTTACCGTTACCTGCCAAAATTTGTATCGAAATTACAATTACCTGTCATAATTAGTACCGAAGTTACAGGTACCTGCCAAAATTTGTATCGAAATTACAATTACTTGTCATAATTAGTATCGACGTTACTGTTACTTGTCATAATTAATATCGAAGTTACTGTTACCTGTCACAATTGGTATCGAATTTACGGTTACTTGTCATTATTAGTATCGAAGTTATAGTTACTTGTCATAGTTTATTATCGAAGTTACAATTACCTGTCATAATTAGTATCGCAGTTACAGTTTCTTGTCATAATTAGTAATGAAGTTACAGTTACCAGTCATTATAAGTATCGAAGTTACAGTCACTTGTCATAATTAGTATCGAAGTTACAGTTCTTGACATAATTAGAAACGATGTTACAGTAACCTGTCATAATTAGTATCGAAGTTACGGTTACCTGTATTAATTAGTATCGAAGTACCAGTTACCTGCCATAATTTTTTATCAAAATTAGAGTTTCTTGTCATAATTAGTAACGAAGTTACAGTTACTTGTCATAATTAGAATCCAAGTTACTTTTACCTGTCATAATTAGTATCAAAGTTACAGTTACCTGCCATAATTTGTATCGAAATTACAGTTCCTTGTCATAATTAGTATCGAAGTTACAGTTTCCTGTCATAATTAGTATCGAAGGTACTGTTACCTGCCATAATTTGTAACGAAACTACAGTTACTTGTCATAATTAGTAACGAAGTTACAGTTACCTGTCATAATTTGCATCGAAATTACAGTTACTTCTCATAATTAGTAACGAAGTTACAGTTACCTGCAATAATTAGTATCGAAATTACAGTTACTTGTCATAATTAGTAACGAAGTTGCAGTTACCTGTCATAATTAGCATCGAAGTAACTGTTACCTCTCATAATTAGTATCGAAGTTACAGTTACCTGCCATAATTAGTATCGAAGTTACAGTTACCTGCCATAATTTGTATCGAGATTACAGTTACTTGTCATAATTTGTATCGAAGTTACAGTTACCTGCCATAATTTGTATCGAAATTACAGTTGCCTGTCATAATTAGTAACGAAATTAGAGTTTCCTGTCATAATTAGTATCGAAGTTACTGTTACCTGTCATAATTAGCATGGAAGTTACAGTTACCTGCCATAATTTGTATCGAAATTACAGGGACTTGTCATAATTAGTATCGAAGTTACAGTTACCTGCCAAAATTTGTATCGAAATTACAGTTCCTTGTCATAATTAGTATCGAAGTTACAGTTACCTGTCATAATAAGCATCGAAGGTACTGTTACTTGTCATAATTAGTATCGACGTTACTGTTACCTGTCATAATTAGTATTGAAGTTACAGTTACCTACCATAATTTTTTATCAAAATTACAGTTACTTGTCATAATTAGTAACGAAGTTAGAGTTTCTTCTCAAATTAGTATCGAAGTTACAGTTACCTGTCATAATTTTTATCGATGTTATATTTACTTGTAATAATTAGTATCGAAGTTACTGTTACCTGTCATAAATAGTATCGAAGTTACAGTTACCTGCCATAATTTGTATCGAAATTACAGTTACTTGTCATAATTAGTAACGTAGTTACAGTTACCTGTCATAATTAGTATCGAAGTCACAGCTACCTGCCATAATTTGTATAGAAATTACAGTTACTTGTCATAATTAGTAACGAAGTTACAGTTACCTGCCATAATTTGTATCGAAATTACAGTTCCTTGTCATAATTAGTATCGAAGTTACAGTTACCTGTCATAATTTGTATCGAAATTACAGTTACTTGTCAAAATTAGTAACGAAATTAGAGTTTCCTGTCATAATTAGTATCGAAGTTACTGTTACCTGTCATAATTAGCATGGAAGTTACAGTTACCTGCCATAATTTGTATCGAAATTACAGGGACTTGTCATAATTAGTATCGAAGTTACAGTTACCTGCCAAAATTTGTATCGAAATTACAGTTACTTGTCATAATTAGTAACGAAGTTACAGTTACCTGCCATAATTTGTATCGAAATTACAGTTCCTTGTCATAATTAGTATCGAAGTTACAGTTACCTGTCATAATAAGCATCGAAGGTACTATTACTTGTCATAATTAGTATCGACGTTACTGTTACCTGTCATAATTAGTATTGAAGTTACAGTTACCTACCATAATTCTTTATCAAAATTACAGTTACTTGTCATAATTAGTAACGAAGTTAGAGTTTCTTCTCAAATTAGTATCGAAGTTACAGTTACCTGTCATAATTTTTATCGATGTTATATATACTTGTCATCATTAGTATCGAAGTTACTGTTACCTGTCATAAATAGTATCGAAGTTACAGTTACCTGCCATAATTTGTATCGAAATTACAGTTACTTGTCATAATTAGTAACGTAGTTACAGTTACCTGTCATAATTAGTATCGAAGTCACAGCTACCTGCCATAATTTGTATAGAAATTACAGTTACTTGTCATAATTATTAACGAAGTTACAGTTACCTGTCAAAATTAGTATCGAAGTTACAGTTACCTGCCATAATTTGTATCGAAATTACAGTTACCTGTCATAATTAGTATCGAAGTTGCAGTTACTTGTCATAATTAGTATCGAAGTTGCAGTTACCTGCCATAATTTGTATCGAAATTACAGGGACTTGTCATAATTAGTAACGAAGTTACAGTTACCTGCCATAATAAGTATCGAAATTAACGTTACTTGACGTAATTAGTAACGATGTTACAGTAACCTGTCATAATTAGTATCGATGTTACAGTTACCTGCCATAATTTGTATCGAAATTACAGTTACTTTTCATAATTAGTAACGAAGTTACAGTTACCTGTCATAATTAGTATCGAAGTTACAGTTACTTGTCATAATTAGTATCGAAGTTACTGTTACCTGTCATAATTAGTATCGAAGTTGACGTTACCTGCCAAAATTTGTATCGAAATTACAGTTACTTGTCATAATTAGTAACGAAGTTACAGTTACCTGTCATAATTAGTGTCGAAGCTACAGTTACTTGTCATAATTAGTATCGAAGTTACTGTTACTTGTCCTAATTAGTATCGAAGTTACTGTTACCAGTCATAATTAGTATGGAAATTACAATTACCTGCCATAATTTGTAACGAAATTACAGTTACTTGTCATAATTAGTAACGATGTTACAGTTACCTGCCATAATTAGTATCGAAGTTACAGTTACTTGTCATAATTAGTATCGAAGTTTCAGTTACTTGTCATAATAAGTATCGAAGTTACAGATACCTGTCATAATTAGTATCGAAGTTACAGTTTCTTGTCATAATTAGTAATGAAGTTACAGTTACCTGTCATAATAAGTATCGAAGTTACAGTTACTTGTTATAATTAGTATCGAAGTTACAGTTACTTGACATAATTAGTAACGATGTTACAGTAACCTGTCAGAATTAGTATCGATGTTACTGTTACCTGTATTAATTAGTATCGAAGTTACAGTTACCTGCCATAATTTTTTATCAAAATTAGATTTACTTGTCATAATTAGTAACGAAGTTACAGTTACTTGTCATAATTAGTATCGAAGTTACTGTTACCTGTCATAATTAGTATCAAAGTTACAGTTACCTGCCATAATTTGTATCGAAATTACAGTTCCTTGTCATAATTAGTATCGAAGTTACAGTTACCTGTCATAATTAGTATCGAAGGTACTGTTACCTGCCATAATTTGTAACGAAATTACAGTTACTTGTCATAATTAGTAACGAAGTTACAGTTACCTGTCATAATTTGCATCGAAATTTCAGTTACTTCTCATAATTAGTAACGAAGTTACAGTTACCTGCAATAATTAGTATCGAAATTACAGTTACTTGTCATAATTAGTAACGAAGTTGCAGTTACCTGTCATAATTAGCATCGAAGTAACTGTTACCTCTCATAATTAGTATCGAAGTTACAATTACCTGCCATAATTAGTATCGAAGTTACAGTTACCTGCCATAATTTGTATCGAAATTATAGTTACTTGTCATAATTATTAACGAAGTTACAGTTACCTGCCATAATTTGTATCGAAATTACAGTTACATGTCATAATTAGTAACGAAGTTACAGTTACCTGTCATAATTAGTAACGAAGTTACAGTTACTTGTCATTATTAGTATCGAAGTCACTGTTACCTGTCATAATTAGTACCGAGGTTAGAGTAACCTGCCAAAATTTGTATCGAAATTACAGTTACTTGTCATAATTAGGAACGAAGTTACAGTTACCTGTCATAATTAGTATGGAAGTTACAGTTCCTTGTCATAATTAGTATCGAAGTTACAGTTACCTGTCATAATTAGCATCGAAGGTACTGTTACTTGTCATAATTTGTAACGAAGTTACCGTTACCTGTCATAATTTGTATCCAAATTACAGTTACTTGTCTAAATTAGTAACGAAGTTACAGTTTCCTGTCATAATTAGTATCTAAGTTACTGTTACCTGTCATAATTAGTATGGAAGTTACATTTACCTGCCATAATTTGTATCGAAATTACAGGGACTTGTCATAATTAGTATCGAAGTTACAGTTACCTGCCAAAATTTGTATCGAAATTACAGTTACTTGTCATAATTAGTAACGAAGTTACAGTTACCTACCATAAATTGTATCTAAATTACAGTTCCTTGTCATAATTAGTATCGAAGTTACAGTTACCTGTCATAATTAGCATCGAAGGTACTGTTTCTTGTCATAATTAGTATCGACGTTACTGTTACCTGTCATAATTAGTATTGAAGTTACAGTTACCTACCATAATTTTTTATCAAAATTACAGTTACTTGTCATAATTAGTAACGAAGTTAGGGTTTCTTGTCATAATTAGTATCGAAGTTACAGTTACCTGACATAATTTGTATCGAAATTACAGTTACTTGTCATAATTAGTAACGAAGTTACAGTTACCTGTCATAATTAGTATCGAAGTTACAGGTACCTGCCATAATTTGTATCCAAATTACAGGGACTTGTCATAATTAGTAACGAAGTTACAGTCACCTGCCATAATTAGTATCGAAATTAAAGTTATTTGTCATAATTAGTAACGAAGTTACAGTTACCTGTCATAATTAGTATCGAAGTTACAGTTACCTGCCATAATTTGTATCGAAATTACAGTTACTTGTCATAATTAGTAACGAAGTTACAGTTACCTGTCCTAATTAGTATCGAAGTTACAGGTACCTGCCAGAATTTGTATCGAAATTACAGTTACCTGTCATAATTAGTATCGAAGTTACAGTTACTTGTCATAATAAGTATCGAAGTTACAGTTACCTGCCATAATTTGTATCGAAATTACAGGGACTTGTCATAATTAGTAACGAAGTTACAGTTTCCTGCCATAATTAGTATCGAAATTAAAGTTATTTGTCATAATTAGTAACGAAGTTACAGTTACCTGTCATAATTAGTATCGAAGTTACTGTTACCTGTCATAATTAGTATTGAAGTTACAGTTACCTACCATAATTTTTTATCAAAATTACAGTTACTTGTCATAATTAGTAACGAAGGTAGAGTTTCTTGTCATAATTAGTATCGAAGTTCCTGTTACCTGTCATAATTTGTATCGAAGTAATAGTTACATGGCCTAATTAGTATCGAAGTTACTGTCACCTGTCATAATTAGTATCGCAGTTACAGTTACCTGCCATAATTTGTATCGAAATTGCAGTTCCTTGCCATAATTAGTATCGAAGTTACAGTTACCTGTCATAATTAGTACCGAAGGTACTGTTACCTGCCATAATTTGTATCGAAATTTCAGTTACTTGTCATAATTAGTAACGAAGTTACAGTTACCTGTCATAATTTGTATCGAAATTACAGTTACTTGTCATAATTAGTAACGAAGTTACAGTTACCTGTCATAATTAGTATCGAAGTTACTCTTACCTGTCATAAATAGTATTGAAGTTACAGTTACCTACCATAATTTTTTATCAAAATTACAGTTACTTGTCATAATTAGTAACGAAGTTAGAGTTTCTTGTCATAATAAGTATCGAAGTTACAGTTACCTGTCATAATTTGTATCGAAGTTATAGTTACTTGTCATAATTAGTATCGAATATACTGTTACCTGTCATAATTAGTATCGAAGTTACAGTTACCTGCCATAATTTGTATCGAAATTACAGTTACATGTCATAATTAGTAACGAAGTTACAGTTACCTGTCATAATTAGTATCGAAGTTACATTTACTTGTCATAATTAGTATCGAAGTTACTGTTACCTGTCATAATTAGTATCGAAGTTACAGTTACCTGCCAAAATTTGTATCGAAATTACAGTTACTTTCCATAATTAGTAACGAAGTTACAGTTTCCTGTCATAATTAGTATCGAAGTTACAGTTACTTGTCATAATTAGTGTCGAAGTTACTGTTACTTGTCCTAATTAGTATCGATGTTACTGTTACCTGTCATAATTAGTATCGAAATTACAATTACCTGCCAAATTTGTAACGAAATTACAGTTACTTGTCATAATTAGTAACGAAGTTACAGTTACCTGTCATAATACGTATCGAAGTTACAGTTACTTGTCATAATTAGTATCGAAGTTACTGTTACCTGTCATAATTAGTATCGAAGTCACAGTTTCTTGTCATAATTAGTAATGAAGTTAAAGTTACCTGTCATAATTAGTATCGAAGTTCCTGTTACCTGTCATAATTTGTATCGAAGTAATTGTTACATGTCATAATTAGTATCGAAGTTACAGTCACCTGTCATAATTAGTATCGCAGTTACAGTTACCTGCCATAATTTGTATCGAAATTACAGTTCCTTGCCATAATTAGTATCGAAGTTACAGTTACCTGTCATAATTAGTACCGAAGGTACTGTTACCTGCCATAATTTGTATCGAAATTACAGTTACTTGTCATAATTTGTATCAAAGTTTCTGTTACCTGTCATAATTAGTATCGAAGTTACAGTTTCTTGTCATAATTAGTAATGAAGTTACAGTTACCTGTCATAATATGTATCGAAGTTACAGTTACTTGTCATAATTAGTAACGAGGTTACAGTTACTTGACATAATTAGTAACGATGTTACAGTAACCTGTCATAATTAGTATCGAAGTTATTGTTACCTGTATTAATTAGTATCGAAGTTACATTTACCTCCCATAATTTTTTATCAAAATTAGATTTACTTGTCATAATTAGTAACGAAGTTACAGTTACTTGTCATAATTAGTATCGAAGTTACTGTTACCTGTCATAATTAGTATCAAAGTTACAGTTACCTGCCATAATTTGTATCGAAATTACAGTTCCTTGTCATAATTAGTATCGAAGTTACAGTTACCTGTCATAATTAGTATCGAAGCTACTGTTACCTGCCATAATTTGTAACGAAATTACAGTTACTTGTCATAATTAGTAACGAAGTTACAGTTACCTGTCATAATTTGCATCGAAATTACAGTTACTTCTCATAATTAGTAACGAAGTTACAGTTACCTGCAATAATTAGTATCGAAATTACAGTTACTTGTCATAATTAGGAACGAAGTTACAGTTACCTGTCATAATTAGTATGGAAGTTACAGTTCCTTGTCATAATTAGTATCGAAGTTACAGTTACCTGTCATAATTAGCATCGAAGGTACTGTTACTTGACATAATTTGTAACGAAGTTACCGTTACCTGTCATAATTTGTATCGAAATTACAGTTACTTGTCAAAATTAGTAACGAAGTTACAGTTTCCTGTCATAATTAGTATCGAAGTTACTGTTACCTGTCATAATAGGTATGGAAGTTACAGTTACCTGCCATAATTTGTATCGAAATTACAGGGACTTGTCATAATTAGTATCGAAGTTACACTTACCTGCCAAAATTTGTATCGAAATTACAGTTACTTGTCATAATTAGTAACGGAGTTACAGTTACCTGCCATAATTTGTATCGAAATTACAGTTCCTTGTCATAATTAGTATCGAAGTTACAGTTACCTGTCATAATTAGCATCGAAGGTACTGTTACTTGTCATAATTAGTATCGACGTTACTGTTACCTGTCATAATTAGTATTGAAGTTACAGTTACCTACCATAATTTTTTATCAAAATTACAGTTACTTGTCATAATTAGTAACGAAGTTAGAGTTTCTTCTCAAATTAGTATCGAAGTTACAGTTACCTGTCATAATTTTTATCGATGTTATATTTACTTGTAATAATTAGTATCGAAGTTACTGTTACCTGTCATAAATAGTATCGAAGTTACAGTTACCTGCCATAATTTGTATCGAAATTACAGTTACTTGTCATAATTAGTAACGTAGTTACAGTTACCTGTCATAATTAGTATCGAAGTCACAGCTACATGCCATAATTTGTATAGAAATTACAGTTACTTGTCATAATTAGTAACGAAGTTACAGTTACCTGCCATAATTTGTATCGAAATTACAGTTCCTTGTCATAATTAGTATCGAAGTTACAGTTACCTGTCATAATTTGTATCGAAATTACAGTTACTTGTCAAAATTAGTAACGAAATTAGAGTTTCCTGTCATAATTAGTATCGAAGTTACTGTTACCTGTCATAATTAGCATGGAAGTTACAGTTACCTGCCATAATTTGTATCGAAATTACAGGGACTTGTCATAATTAGTATCGAAGTTACAGTTACCTGCCAAAATTTGTATCGAAATTACAGTTACTTGTCATAATTAGTAACGAAGTTACAGTTACCTGCCATAATTTGTATCGAAATTACAGTTCCTTGTCATAATTAGTATCGAAGTTACAGTTACCTGTCATAATAAGCATCGAAGGTACTATTACTTGTCATAATTAGTATCGACGTTACTGTTACCTGTCATAATTAGTATTGAAGTTACAGTTACCTACCATAATTCTTTATCAAAATTACAGTTACTTGTCATAATTAGTAACGAAGTTATAGTTTCTTCTCAAATTAGTATCGAAGTTACAGTTACCTGTCATAATTTTTATCGATGTTATATATACTTGTCATCATTAGTATCGAAGTTACTGTTACCTGTCATAAATAGTATCGAAGTTACAGTTACCTGCCATAATTTGTATCGAAATTACAGTTACTTGTCATAATTAGTAACGTAGTAACAGTTACCTGTCATAATTAGTATCGAAGTCACAGCTACCTGCCATAATTTGTATAGAAATTACAGTTACTTGTCATAATTATTAACGAAGTTACAGTTACCTGTCAAAATTAGTATCGAAGTTACAGTTACCTGCCATAATTTGTATCGAAATTACAGTTACCTGTCATAATTAGTATCGAAGTTGCAGTTACTTGTCATAATTAGTATCGAAGTTACAGTTACCTGCCATAATTTGTATCGAAATTACAGGGACTTGTCATAATTAGTAACGAAGTTACAGTTACCTGCCATAATAAGTATCGAAATTAACGTTACGTGACATAATTAGTAACGATGTTACAGTAACCTGTCATAATTAGTATCGATGTTACAGTTACCTGCCATAATTTGTATCGAAATTACAGTTACTTTTCATAATTAGTAACGAAGTTACAGTTACCTGTCATAATTAGTATCGAAGTTACAGTTACTTGTCATAATTAGTATCGAAGTTACTGTTACCTGTCATAATTAGTATCGAAGTTGACGTTACCTGCCAAAATTTGTATCGAAATTACAGTTACTTGTCATAATTAGTAACGAAGTTACAGTTACCTGTCATAATTAGTGTCGAAGCTACAGTTACTTGTCATAATTAGTATCGAAGTTACTGTTACTTGTCCTAATTAGTATCGAAGTTACTGTTACCAGTCATAATTAGTATGGAAATTACAATTACCTGCCATAATTTGTAACGAAATTACAGTTACTTGTCATAATTAGTAACGATGTTACAGTTACCTGCCATAATTAGTATCGAAGTTACAGTTACTTGTCATAATTAGTATCGAAGTTTCAGTTACTTGTCATAATAAGTATCGAAGTTACAGATACCTGTCATAATTAGTATCGAAGTTACAGTTTCTTGTCATAATTAGTAATGAAGTTACAGTTACCTGTCATAATAAGTATCGAAGTTACAGTTACTTGTTATAATTAGTATCGAAGTTACAGTTACTTGACATAATTAGTAACGATGTTACAGTAACCTGTCAGAATTAGTATCGATGTTACTGTTACCTGTATTAATTAGTATCGAAGTTACAGTTACCTGCCATAATTTTTTATCAAAATTAGATTTACTTGTCATAATTAGTAACGAAGTTACAGTTACTTGTCATAATTAGTATCGAAGTTACTGTTACCTGTCATAATTAGTATCAAAGTTACAGTTACCTGCCATAATTTGTATCGAAATTACAGTTCCTTGTCATAATTAATATCGAAGTTACAGTTACCTGTCATAATTAGTATCGAAGGTACTGTTACCTGCCATAATTTGTAACGAAATTACAGTTACTTGTCATAATTAGTAACGAAGTTACAGTTACCTGTCATAATTTGCATCGAAATTTCAGTTACTTCTCATAATTAGTAACGAAGTTACAGTTACCTGCAATAATTAGTATCGAAATTACAGTTACTTGTCATAATTAGTAACGAAGTTGCAGTTACCTGTCATAATTAGCATCGAAGTAACTGTTACCTCTCATAATTAGTATCGAAGTTACAATTACCTGCCATAATTAGTATCGAAGTTACAGTTACCTGCCATAATTTGTATCGAAATTATAGTTACTTGTCATAATTATTAACGAAGTTACAGTTACCTCCCATAATTTGTATCGAAATTACAGTTACATGTCATAATTAGTAACGAAGTTACAGTTACCTGTCATAATTAGTAACGAAGTTACAGTTACTTGTCATAATTAGTATCGAAGTCACTGTTACCTGTCATAATTAGTACCGAGGTTAGAGTAACCTGCCAAAATTTGTATCGAAATTACAGTTACTTGTCATAATTAGGAACGAAGTTACAGTTACCTGTCATAATTAGTATGGAAGTTACAGTTCCTTGTCATAATTAGTATCGAAGTTACAGTTACCTGTCATAATTAGCATCGAAGGTACTGTTACTTGTCATAATTTGTAACGAAGTTACCGTTACCTGTCATAATTTGTATCGAAATTACAGTTACTTGTCTAAATTAGTAACGAAGTTACAGTTTCCTGTCATAATTAGTATCTAAGTTACTGTTACCTGTCATAATTAGTATGGAAGTTACATTTACCTGCCATAATTTGTATCGAAATTACAGGGACTTGTCATAATTAGTATCGAAGTTACAGTTACCTGCCAAAATTTGTATCGAAATTACAGTTACTTGTCATAATTAGTAACGAAGTTACAGTTACCTACCATAAATTGTATCTAAATTACAGTTCCTTGTCATAATTAGTATCGAAGTTACAGTTACCTGTCATAATTAGCATCGAAGGTACTGTTTCTTGTCATAATTAGTATCGACGTTACTGTTACCTGTCATAATTAGTATTGAAGTTACAGTTACCTACCATAATTTTTTATCAAAATTACAGTTACTTGTCATAATTAGTAACGAAGTTAGGGTTTCTTGTCATAATTAGTATCGAAGTTACAGTTACCTGACATAATTTGTATCGAAATTACAGTTACTTGTCATAATTAGTAACGAAGTTACAGTTACCTGTCATAATTAGTATCGAAGTTACAGGTACCTGCCATAATTTGTATCCAAATTACAGGGACTTGTCATAATTAGTAACGAAGTTACAGTCACCTGCCATAATTAGTATCGAAATTAAAGTTATTTGTCATAATTAGTAACGAAGTTACAGTTACCTGTCATAATTAGTATCGAAGTTACAGTTACCTGCCATAATTTGTATCGAAATTACAGTTACTTGTCATAATTAGTAACGAAGTTACAGTTACCTGTCCTAATTAGTATCGAAGTTACAGGTACCTGCCAGAATTTGTATCGAAATTACAGTTACCTGTCATAATTAGTATCGAAGTTACAGTTACTTGTAATAATAAGTATCGAAGTTACAGTTACCTGCCATAATTTGTATCGAAATTACAGGGACTTGTCATAATTAGTAACGAAGTTACAGTTTCCTGCCATAATTAGTATCGAAATTAAAGTTATTTGTCATAATTAGTAACGAAGTTACAGTTACCTGTCATAATTAGTATCGAAGTTACTGTTACCTGTCATAATTAGTATTGAAGTTACAGTTACCTACCATAATTTTTTATCAAAATTACAGTTACTTGTCATAATTAGTAACGAAGGTAGAGTTTCTTGTCATAATTAGTATCGAAGTTCCTGTTACCTGTCATAATTTGTATCGAAGTAATAGTTACATGGCCTAATTAGTATCGAAGTTACTGTCACCTGTCATAATTAGTATCGCAGTTACAGTTACCTGCCATAATTTGTATCGAAATTGCAGTTCCTTGCCATAATTAGTATCGAAGTTACAGTTACCTGTCATAATTAGTACCGAAGGTACTGTTACCTGCCATAATTTGTATCGAAATTTCAGTTACTTGTCATAATTAGTAACGAAGTTACAGTTACCTGTCATAATTTGTATCGAAATTACAGTTACTTGTCATAATTAGTAACGAAGTTACAGTTACCTGTCATAATTAGTATCGAAGTTACTCTTACCTGTCATAAATAGTATTGAAGTTACAGTTACCTACCATAATTTTTTATCAAAATTACAGTTACTTGTCATAATTAGTAACGAAGTTAGAGTTTCTTGTCATAATAAGTATCGAAGTTACAGTTACCTGTCATAATTTGTATCGAAGTTATAGTTACTTGTCATAATTAGTATCGAATATACTGTTACCTGTCATAATTAGTATCGAAGTTACAGTTACCTGCCATAATTTGTATCGAAATTACAGTTACATGTCATAATTAGTAACGAAGATACAGTTACCTGTCATAATTAGTATCGAAGTTACATTTACTTGTCATAATTAGTATCGAAGTTACTGTTACCTGTCATAATTAGTATCGAAGTTACAGTTACCTGCCAAAATTTCTATCGAAATTACAGTTACTTTCCATAATTAGTAACGAAGTTACAGTTTCCTGTCATAATTAGTATCGAAGTTACAGTTACTTGTCATAATTAGTGTCGAAGTTACTGTTACTTGTCCTAATTAGTATCGATGTTACTGTTACCTGTCATAATTAGTATCGAAATTACAATTACCTGCCAAATTTGTAACGAAATTACAGTTACTTGTCATAATTAGTAACGAAGTTACAGTTACCTGTCATAATACGTATCGAAGTTACAGTTACTTGTCATAATTAGTATCGAAGTTACTGTTACCTGTCATAATTAGTATCGAAGTCACAGTTTCTTGTCATAATTAGTAATGAAGTTACAGTTACCTGTCATAATTAGTATCGAAGTTCCTGTTACCTGTCATAATTTGTATCGAAGTAATTGTTACATGTCATAATTAGTATCGAAGTTACAGTCACCTGTCATAATTAGTATCGCAGTTACAGTTACCTGCCATAATTTGTATCGAAATTACAGTTCCTTGCCATAATTAGTATCGAAGTTACAGTTACCTGTCATAATTAGTACCGAAGGTACTGTTACCTGCCATAATTTGTATCGAAATTACAGTTACTTGTCATAATTTGTATCAAAGTTTCTGTTACCTGTCATAATTAGTATCGAAGTTACAGTTTCTTGTCATAATTAGTAATGAAGTTACAGTTACCTGTCATAATATGTATCGAAGTTACAGTTACTTGTCATAATTAGTAACGAGGTTACAGTTACTTAACATAATTAGTAACGATGTTACAGTAACCTGTCATAATTAGTATCGAAGTTATTGTTACCTGTATTAATTAGTATCAAAGTTACATTTACCTCCCATAATTTTTTATCAAAATTAGATTTACTTGTCATAATTAGTAACGAAGTTACAGTTACTTGTCATAATTAGTATCGAAGTTACTGTTACCTGTCATAATTAGTATCAAAGTTACAGTTACCTGCCATAATTTGTATCGAAATTACAGTTCCTTGTCATAATTAGTATCGAAGTTACAGTTACCTGTCATAATTAGTATCGAAGCTACTGTTACCTGCCATAATTTGTAACGAAATTACAGTTACTTGTCATAATTAGTAACGAAGTTACAGTTACCTGTCATAATTTGCATCGAAATTACAGTTACTTCTCATAATTAGTAACGAAGTTACAGTTACCTGCAATAATTAGTATCGAAATTACAGTTACTTGTCATAATTAGGAACGAAGTTACAGTTACCTGTCATAATTAGTATGGAAGTTACAGTTCCTTGTCATAATTAGTATCGAAGTTACAGTTACCTGTCATAATTAGCATCGAAGGTACTGTTACTTGACATAATTTGTAACGAAGTTACCGTTACCTGTCATAATTTGTATCGAAATTACAGTTACTTGTCAAAATTAGTAACGAAGTTACAGTTTCCTGTCATAATTAGTATCGAAGTTACTGTTACCTGTCATAATAGGTATGGAAGTTACAGTTACCTGCCATAATTTGTATCGAAATTACAGGGACTTGTCATAATTAGTATCGAAGTTACACTTACCTGCCAAAATTTGTATCGAAATTACAGTTACTTGTCATAATTAGTAACGGAGTTACAGTTACCTGCCATAATTTGTATCGAAATTACAGTTCCTTGTCATAATTAGTATCGAAGTTACAGTTACCTGTCATAATTAGCATCGAAGGTACTGTTACTTGTCATAATTAGTATCGACGTTAATGTTACCTGTCCTAATTAGTATTGAAGTTACAGTTACCTACCATAATTTTTTTATCAAAATTACAGTTACTTGTCATAATTAGTAACGAAGTTAGAGTTTCTTGTCATAATTAGTATCGAAGTTACAGTTACCTGTCATAATTTGTATCGAAGTTATATTTACTTGTCATAATTAGTATCGAAGTTACTGTTACCTGTCAAAATTAGTATCCAAGTTACAGTTACCTGCCATAATTTGTATCGAAATTACAGTTACTTGTCATAATTAGTAACGAAGTTACAGTTACCTGTCATAATTAGTATCGAAGTTACAGTTACCTGCCATAATTTGTATCGAAATTACAGTTACCTGTCATAATTAGTATCGAAGTTACAGTAACTTGTCATAATTAGTATCGAAGTTACTGTTACCTGCCATAATTTGTATCGAAATTATAGGGACTAGTCATAATTAGTAACGAAGTTACAGTTACCTGCCATAATTAGTATCGAAATTAAAGTTATTTGTCATAATTAGTAACGAAGTTACAGTTACCTGTCATAATTAGTATCGAAGTTACTGTTACCTGTCATATTTAGTATTGAAGTTACAATTACCTACCATAATTTTTTATCAAAATTACAGTTACTTGTCATAATTAGTAACGAAGGTAGAGTTTCTTGTCATAATTAGTATCGAAGTTACTGTTACCTGTCATAATTTGTATCGAAGTAATAGTTACATGTCATAATTAGTATCGAAGTTACTGTCACCTGTCATAATTAGTATCGAAGTTACAGTTACCTGCCATAATTTGTATCTAAATTACAGTTCCTTGCCATTATTAGTATCGAAGTTACAGTTACCTGTCATAATTAGTACCGAAGGTACTCTTACCTGCCATAATTTGTATCGAAATTACAGTTACTTGTCATAATTAGTAACGAAGTTACAGTTACCTGTCATAATTTGTATCGAAATTACAGTTACTTGTCATAATTAGTAACGAAGTTACAGTTTCCTGTCATAATTAGTATCGAAGTTACTGTTACCTGTCATAATTAGTATCGAAATTACAGTTACCTGCCATAATTTGTATCGAAATTACAGGGACTTGTCATAATTAGTAACGAAGATACAGTTACCTGCCATAATTAGTATCGAAATTAAAGTTACTTGTCATAATTAGTAACGAAGTTACAGTTACCTGTCATAATTAGTATCGAAGTTACTGTTATCTGTCATAATTAGTATTGAAGTTACAGTTACCTACCACAATTTTTTATCAAAATTACAGTTACTTGTCATAATTAGTAACGAAGTTAGAGTTCCTTGTCTTAATAAGTATCGAAGTTACAGTTACCTGCTATAATTTGTATCGAAGTTATAGTTACTTGTCATAATTAGTATCGAAGAAAATGTTACCTGTCATAATTAGTATCGAAGTTACAGTTACCTGCCATAATTTGTATCGAAATTACAGTTACTTGTCATAATTAGTATCGAAGTTACAGTTACCTGCCGAAATTCGTATCGAAATTACAGTTACTTGTCATAATTAGTAACGAAGTTACAGTTACCTGCCATAACTTTTATCGAAATTACAGTTCCTTGTCATAATTAGTATCGAAGTTACAGTTACCTGTCATAATTAGCATCGAAGGTACTGTTACTTGTCATAATTAGTATCGACGTTACTGTCACCTGTCATAATTAGTATTGAAGTTACAGTTACCTACCAAAATTTTTTATCAAAATTACAGTTACTTGTCATAATTAGTAACGAAGTTAGAGTTTCTTGTCATAATTAGTATCGAAGTTACAGTTACCTGTCATAATTTGTATCGAAGTTATATTTACTTGTCATAATTAGTATCGAAGTTACTGTTACCTGTCATAATTAGTATCGAAGTTACAGTTACCTGCCATAATTTGTATCGAAATTACAGTTACTTGTCATAATTAGTAACGAAGTTACTGTTACCTGTCATAATTAGTATTGAAGTTACAGTTACCTACCATAATTTTTTATCAAAATTACAGTTACTTGTCATAATTAGTAACGAAGGTAGAGTTTCTTGTCATAATTAGTATCGAAGTTACTGTTACCTGTCATAATTTGTATCGAAATTACAGTTACTTGTCATAATTAGTAACGAAGTTACAGTTACCTGTCATAATTTGTATCGAAATTACCGTTACTTGTCATAATTAGTAACGAAGTTACAGTTTCCTGTCATAATTAGTATCGAAGTTACTGTTACCTGTCATAATTAGTATCGAAATTACAGTTACCTGCCATAATTTGTATCGAAATTACAGGAACTTGTCATAATTAGTAACGTAGATACAGTTACCTGCCATAATTAGTATCGAAATTAAAGTTACTTGTAATAATTAGTAACGAAGTTACAGTTACCTGTCATAATTAGTATCGAAGTTACTGTTATCTGTCATAATTAGTATTGAAGTTACAGTTACCTACCATAATTTTTTATCAAAATTACAGTAACTTGTCATAATTAGTAACGAAGTTAGAGTTCCTTGTCTTAATAAGTATCGACGTTACAGTTACCTGCCATAATTTGTATCGAAGTTATAGTTAATTGTCATAATTAGTATCGAAGATAATGTTACCTGTCATAATTAGTATCGAAGTTACAGTTACCTGCCATAATTTGTATCGAAATTACAGTTACTTGTCATAATTAGTATCGAAGTTACAGTTACCTGCCAAAATTCGTATCGAAATTACAGTTACTTGTCATAATTAGTAACGACGTTACAGTTACCTGCCATAATTTGTATCGAAATTACAGTTCATCATCATCATCATCATCTTGCACAGTTTCCAGCCACTGGCCGGGTCTGTTTGGAACACAAGCCTCTCCAACGTCTTCTGTCTTCCCACCATCTCTCAGCCTCCACCCTTGTCCAGTCTTCTCCTCTCTTCTTCACGCTTTTTTCCACCCCCTTCAGCCACATGTCTCTCGGTCTTCCCCTCGGTCTCTTTCCTTCCCACTTCGTCTCATGTACTCTCCTGGGTATCCTCTTCTCCTCCATTCGTTTTACATGTCCATACCATCTAAGTCTAGATTTCTCTATACCATCCTGTAATGGTTCCTCCTTCATTAATTCTCTGGTCCTCTCATTTCTTATTCTGTCCATCTTTGTAGCTCCAATACTTCTTCTCAAGAACCTCATCTCACTGGCCTGTATTTTGCTCTTCTCCCTTCCTTTCATAACCCAGGTCTCCGAGGCATACGTCAGGATAGGGACATAGTACGTCCGATATATGATCTTTTTGCTGTTCTGAGGGACATCCTTGCTCCATAACATGCTTCTCACACTCCTCCGAAATGCTTCTGCCTGCCTCCCCCGCTCATTTATTTCTCTATCGTTTCTTCCATTATCTTGTATCAGGCTTCCCAGATACTTAAAACTCTCCACTTTCTTCAGCTGTTCCCCACCAATTGTTATTCCCGTTGTGGTTCTTTCCTTCTTCCTTGTTGTGATCACCATCTCACTCTTATTTATGCTAAATTTCATCCCATATCCTTGTATTATTCCTTCCCACACGTCCAACTGTTCCTGTACCTCCTCCTCCTTGTTTCCCCAAATCATCAAATCATCTGCAAACACCATTGCTTTCATCTTTCCGTCCCCAATTACTTGTGCCACTCGGGTCATTATGTCATCCATCACCACAATGAAAAGTAACGGTGACAGTGCACTTCCTTGTTTCAGGCCGTTTCTTTGTTCCAACCAGTCAGATCTCTCTCCTCCCACTTTCACACAGCTCACGCTTCCCTTGTACATCTCCTTTATCCTCTTTATAGTCCATTTCTCTACTCCTCTATCCTCCAGGGACTTCCATACTTTGTTTCTGCATACACTGTCATATACTTTCTCAATGTCCAGGAAGGCCATCAGTAGATCTGTTCTTGTAACTGCCTTACAGCAAAAATCAAATCCACTGTGGACCTTCCTGCTCTGAAGCCATGTTGTTCTTCCCTCATCCCTCCTTCTATCCTTGTCCTAATTCTCTTTTCCAAAACTTTCTCGAAGATCTTTGCACAATGACTCATCAGTGTTATTCCCCGATAGTTTCTGCAATTTGTTCTACTACCTTTCTTGAAGATCGGGACAATGATTCCTTTTTTCCAGTCCTCTGGGGTCTTCCTTTCCTTCCATGCTGTCCTCATCACTCGGTACAGCCACTGAATCCCCACCTCTCCTGCTGCTCTCACCATCTCCACACTCAACTCATCCACACCCGGTGCCTTCCCTCCTTTCATCTTGTTCACTGCATCTTCCACTTCTTTCCATGTTAAGTCCTTTTGTGTTCGCAGTTCATCTTCCTCTTCCCCGATTTCTTCCTCCTCACCATCTTTTCCATTTGGGTTCAGAAGTTCTTCAAAATATTCTTTCCACATTTTCTTCAGTTCTTCCCTATTTTCTATCTCTTGTCCCTTTTGTTCACCATTCTAACATAATCCGTAGGATCCTTCCGCCTCATATTTTTTACCATCCCATACAGGACCTTTTTTGTACCTTCACAATCCTCCTCCATCATCTTTGTCCACTCTTCCATCCACTTCCTTCTCTCCTCAGCCACCACTCTCTTCGCCTCCTTCTCTCTTTCCTGGTACTCTTCCCTTGTCTCTACCGTCCTATTTTGATACAGTTCCATGTCATAATTAGTATCGAAGTTACAGTTACCTGTCATAATTAGCATCGAAGGTACTGTTACTTGTCATAATTAGTATCGACGTTACTGTCACCTGTCATAATTAGTATTGAAGTTACAGTTACCGACCATAATTTTTTATCAAAATTACAGTTACTTGTCATAATTAGTAACGAAGTTAGAGTTTCTTGTCATAATTAGTATCGAAGTTACAGTTACCTGTCATAATTTGTATCGAAGTTATATTTACTTGTCATAATTAGTATCGAAGTTACTGTTACCTGTCATAATTAGTATCGAAGTTACAGTTACCTGCCATAATTTGTATCGAAATTACAGTTACTTGTCATAATTAGTAACGAAGTTAGTGTTACCTGTCATAATTAGTATTGAAGTTACAGTTACCTACCATAATTTTTTATCAAAATTACAGTTACTTGTCATAATTAGTAACGAAGGTAGAGTTTCTTGTCATAATTAGTATCGAAGTTACTGTTACCTGTCATAATTTGTATCGAAGTAATAATTACATATCATAATTAGTATCGAAGTTACTGTCACCTGTCATAATTAGTATCGAAGTTACAGTTACCTGCCATAATTTGTATCGAAATTACAGTTCCTTGCCATTATTAGTATCGAAGTTACAGTTACCTGTCATAATTAGTACCGAAGATACTGTTACCTGCCATAATTTGTATCGAAATTACAGTTACTTGTCATAATTAGTAACGAAGTTACAGTTACCTGTCATAATTTGTATCGAAATTACCGTTACTTGTCATAATTAGTAACGAAGTTACAGTTTCCTGTCATAATTAGTATCGAAGTTACTGTTACCTGTCATAATTAGTATCGAAATTACAGTTACCTGCCATAATTTGTATCGAAATTACAGGGACTTGTCGTAATTAGTAACGAAGATACAGTTACCTGCCATAATTAGTATCGAAATTAATGTTACTTGTCATAATTAGTAACGAAGTTACAGTTACCTGTCATAATTAGTATTGAAGTTACTGTTACCTGTCATAATTAGTATTGAAGTTACAGTTACCTACCATATTTTTTTATCAAAATTACAGTTACTTGTCATAATTAGTAACGAAGTTAGAGTTCCTTGTCTTAATAAGTATCGAAGTTACAGTTACCTGCCATAATTTGTATCGAAGTTATAGTTACTTGTCATAATTAGTATCGAAGATACTGTTACCTGTCATAATTAGTATCGAAGTTACAGTTACCTGCTATAATTTGTATCGAAATTACAGTTACTTGTCATAATTAGTAACGAAGTTACAGTTACCTGTCATAATTAGTATCGAAGTTACAGTTACTTGTCATAATTAGTATCGAAGTTAGTGTTACCTGTCATAATTAGTATCGAAGTTACAGTTACCTGCCAAAATTTGTATCGAAATTACAGTTACTTGTCATAATTAGTAACGAAGTTACAGTTACCTGTCATAATTAGTATCGAAGTTACAGTTACTTGTCATAATTAGTATCGAAGTTACAATTACTTGACATAATTAGTAACGATGTTACAGTAACCTGTCATAATTAGTATCGATGTTACTGTTACCTGTATTAATTAGTATCGAAGTTACAGTTACCTGCCATAATTTTTTATCAAAATTAGATTTACTTGTCATAATTAGTAACGAAGTTACAGTTACTTGTCATAATTAGTATCGAAGTTACTGTTACCTGTCATAATTAGTATCAAAGTTACAGTTACCTGCCATAATTTGTATCGAAATTACAGTTCCTTGTCATAATTAGTATCGAAGTTACAGTTACCTGTCATAATTAGTATCGAAGGTACTGTTACCTGCCATAATTTGTAACGAAATTACAGTTACTTGTCATAATTAGTAACGACGTTTCAGTTACCTGTCATAATTTGCATCGAAATTACAGTTACTTCTCATAATTAGTAACGAAGTTACAGTTACCTGCAATAATTAGTATCGAAATTACAGTTACTAGTCATAATTAGTAACGAAGTTGCAGTTACCTGTCATAATTAGCATCGAAGTAACTGTTACCTCTCATAATTAGTATCGAAGTTACAGTTACCTGCCATAATTAGTGTCGAAGTTACAGTTACCTGCCATAATTTGTATCGAAATTATAGTTACTTGTCATAATTAGTAACGAAGTTACAGTTACCTGTCATAATTAGTAACGAAGTTACAGTTACTTGTCATAATTAGTATCGAAGTCACTGTTACCTGTCATAATTAGTACCGAGGTTAGAGTTACCTGCCAAAATTTATATCGAAATTACAGTTACTTGTCATAATTAGGAACGAAGTTACAGTTACCTGTCATAATTAGTATGGAAGTTACAGTTTCTTGTCATAATTAGTATCGAAGTTACAGTTACCTGTCATAATTAGCATCGAAGGTATTGTTACTCGTTATAATTTGTAACGAAGTTACCGTTACCTGTCATAATTTGTATCGAAATTACAGTTACTTGTCTAAATTAGTAACGAAGTTACAGTTTCCTGTCATAATTAGTATCGAAGTTACTGTTACCTGTCATAATTAGTATGGAAGTTACAGTTACCTGCCATAATTTGTATCGAAATTACAGGGACTTGTCATAATTAGTATCGAAGTTACAGTTACCTGCCAAAATTTGTATCGAAATTACAGTTACTTGTCATAATTAGTAACGAAGTTACAGTTACCTACCATAATTTGTATCGAAATTACAGTTCCTTGTCATAATTAGTATCGAAGTTACAGTTACCTGTCATAATTAGCATCGAAGATACTGTTTCTTGTCATAATTAGTATCGACGTTACTGTTACCTGTCATAATTAGTATTGAAGTTACAGTTACCTACCATAATTTTTTATCAAAATTACAGTTACTTGTCATAATTAGTAACGAAGTTAGAGTTTCTTGTCATAATTAGTATCGAAGTTACAGTTACCTGACATAATTTGTATCGAAATTACAGTTACTTGTCATAATTAGTAACGAAGTTACAGTTACCTGTCATAATTAGTATCGAAGTTACAGGTACCTGCCGTAATTTGTATCGAAATTACAGGGACTTGTCATAATTAGTAACGAAGTTGCAGTTACCTGTCATAATTAGCATCGAAGTAACTGTTACCTCTCATAATTAGTATCGAAGTTACAGTTACCTGCCATAATTAGTATCGAAGTTACAGTTACCTGCCATAATTTGTATCGAAATTACAGTTACTTGTCATAATTAGTAACGAAGTTACAGTTACCGGTCATAATTAGTATCGAAGTTACAGGTACCTGCCATAATTTGTATCGAAATTACAGTTACCTGTCATAATTAGTATCGAAGTTACAGTTACTTGTCATAATTAGTATCGAAGATACAGTTACCTGCCATAATTTGTATCGAAATTACAGGGACTTGTCATAATTAGTAACGAAGTTACAGTTACCTGCCATAATTAGTATCGAAATTAAAGTTATTTGTCATAATTAGTAACGAAGCTACAGTTACCTGTCATAATTAGTATCGAAGTTACTGTTACCTGTCATAATTAGTATTGAAGTTACAGTTACCTACCATAATTTTTTATCAAAATTACAGTTACTTGTCATAATTAGTAACGAAGGTAGAGTTTCTTGTCATAATTAGTATCGAAGTTCCTGTTACCTGTCATAATTTGTTTTGAAGTAATAGTTACATGTCATAATTAGTATCGAAGTTACTGTCACCTGTCATAATTAGTATCGCAGTTACAGTTACCTGCCATAATTTGTATCGAAATTACAGTTCCTTGCCATAATTAGTATCGAAGTTACAGTTACCTGTCATAATTAGTACCGAAGGTACTGTTACCTGCCATAATTTGTATCGAAATTACAGTTACTTGTCATAATTAGTATCGAAGTTACAGTTACCTGTCATAATTTGTATCGAAATTACAGTTACTTGTCATAATTAGTAACGAAGTTACAGTTTCCTGTCATAATTAGTATCGAAGTTACAGTTACTTGTCATAATTAGTATCGAAATTACAGTTACCTGCCATAATTTGTATCGAAATTACAGGGACTTGTCATAATTAGTAACGAAGATACAGTTACCTGCCATAATTTGTATCGAAATTAAATTTACTTGTCATAATTAGTAACGAAGTTACAGTTACCTGTCATAATTTGTATCGAAATTACAGTTACCTGCCATAATTAGTATCGAAGTTACAGTTACCTGTCATAATTAGTATCGAAGTTACTCTTACCTGTCATAATTAGTAATGAATTTTCAGTTACCTACCATAATTTTTTATCATAATTACAGTTACTTGTCATAATTAGTAACTAAGTTAGAGTTTCTTGTCATAATAAGTATCGAAGTTACAGTTACCTGTCATAATTTGTATCGAAGTTATAGTTACTTGTCATAATTAGTATCGAAGATACTGTTACCTGTCATAATTAGTATCGAAGTTACATTTACTTGTCATAATTAGTATCGAAGTTACTGTTACCTGTCATAATTAGTATAGAAGTTACAGTTACCTGCCAAAATTTGTATTGAAATTACAGTTACTTTCCATAATTAGTAACGAAGTTACAGTTACCTGTCATAATTAGTATCGAAGTTACAGTTACTTGTCATAATTAGTGTCGAAGTTACTGTTACTTGTCCTAATTAGTATCGAAGTTACTCTTACCTGTCATAATCAGTATCGAAATTACAATTACCTGCCAAATTTGTAACGAAATTACAGTTACTTGTCATAATTAGTAACGAAGTTACATTTACATGTCATAATACGTATCGAAGTTACAGTTACTTGTCATAATTAATATCGAAGTTACTGTTACCTGTCATAATTAGTATCGATGTTACAGTTACCTGCCAAAATTTGTATAGAAATTACAGTTACTTTCCATAATTAGTAACGAAGTTACAGTTACCTGTCATAATTAGTATCGAAGTTACAGTTACTTGTCATAATTAGTGTCGAAGTTACTGTTACTTGTCCTAATTAGTATCGAAGTTACTGTTACCTGTCATAATTAGTATCGAAATTAAAATTACCTGCCAAATTTGTAACGAAATTAAAATTACTTGTCATAATTAGTAACGAAGTTACATTTACCTGTCATAATACGTATCGAAGTTACAGTTACTTGTCATAATTAGTATCGAAGTTACTGTTACCTGTCATAATTAGTATCGAAGTTACAGTTTCTTGTCAGAATTAGTAATGAAGTTACAGTTACCTGTCATAATAAGTATCGAAGTTCCTGTTACCTGTCATAATTTGTATCGAAGTAATAGTTACATGTCATAATTAGTATCGAAGTTACTGTCACCTGTCATAATTAGTATCGCAGTTACAGTTACCTGCCATAATTTGTATCGAAATTACAGTTCCTTGCCATAATTAGTATCGAAGTTACAGTTACCTGTCATAATTAGTACCGAAGGTACTGTTACCTGCCATAATTTGTATCGAAATTACAGTTACTTGTCATAATTAGTATCGAAGTTTCTGTTACCTGTCATAATTAGTATCGAAGTTACAGTTTCTTGTCATAATTAGTATTGAAGTTACAGTTACCTGTCATAATATGTATCGAAGTTACAGTTACTTGTCATAATTAGTAACGAGGTTACAGTTACTTGACATAATTAGTAACGATGTTACAGTAACCTGTCATAATTAGTATCGAAGTTATTGTTACCTGTATTAATTAGTATCGAAGTTACATTTACCTCCCATAATTTTTTATCAAAATTAGATTTACTTGTCATAATTAGTAACGAAGTTACAGTTACTTGTCATAATTAGTATCGAAGTTACTGTTACCTGTCATAATTAGTATCAAAGTTACAGTTACCTGCCATAATTTGTATTGAAATTACAGTTCCTTGTCATAATTAGTATCGAAGTTACAGTTACCTGTCATAATGAGTATCGAAGCTACTGTTACCTGCCATAATTTGTAACGAAATTACAGTTACTTCTCATAATTAGTAACGAAGTTATAGTTACCTGCAATAATTAGTATCGAAATTACAGTTACTTGTCATAATTAGGAACGAAGTTACAGTTACCTGTCATAATTAGTATGGAAGTTACAGTTCCTTGTCATAATTAGTATCGAAGTTACTATTTACCTGTCATAATTAGCATCGAAGGTACTGTTACTTGACATAATTTGTAACGAAGTTACCGTTACCTGTCATAATTTGTATCGAAATTACAGTTACTTGTCAAAATTAGTAACGAAGTTACAGTTTCCTGTCATAATTAGTATCGAAGTTACTGTTACCTGTCATAATTAGTATGGAAGTTACAGTTACCTGCCATAATTTGTATCGAAATTACAGGGACTTGTCATAATTAGTATCGAAGTTACACTTACCTGCCAAAATTTGTATCGAAATTACAGTTACTTCTCATAATTAGTAACGAAGTTACAGTTACCTGCCATAATTTGTATCGAAATTACAGTTCCTTGTCATAATTAGTATCGAAGTTACAGTTACCTGTCATAATTAGCATCGAAGGTACTGTTACTTGTCATAATTAGTATCGACGTTACTGTTACCTGCCATAATTAGTATTGAAGTTACAGTTACCTACCATAATTTTTTATCAAAATTACAGTTACTTGTCATAATTAGTAACGAAGTTAGAGTTTCTTGTCATAATTAGTATCGAAGTTACAGTTACCTGTCATAATTTGTATCGAAGTTATATTTACTTGTCATAATTAGTATCGAAGTTACTGTTACCTGTCATAATTAGTATCCAAGTTACAGTTACCTGCCATAATTTGTATCGAAATTACAGTTACTAGTCATAAATAGTAACGAAGTTACAGTTACCTGTCATAATTAGTATCGATGTTACAGTTACCTGCCATAATTTGTATCGAAATTACAGTTACCTGTCATAATTAGTATCGAAGTTACAGTAACGTGTCATAATTAGTATCGAAGTTACAGTTACCTGCCATAATTTGTATCGAAATTACAGGGACTTGTCATAATTATTAACGAAGTTACATTTACCTGCCATAATTAGTATCGAAATTAAAGTTATTTGTCATAATTAGTATCGAAGTTACAGTTACCTGCCATAATTTGTATCGAAAATACAGTTCCTTGCCATTATTAGTATCGAAGTTACAGTTACCTGTCATAATTAGTACCGAAGGTACTGTTACCTGCCATAATTTGTATCGAAATTACAGTTTCCTGTCATAATTAGTATCGAAGTTACTGTTACCTGTCATAATTAGTATCGAAATTACAGTTACCTGCCATAATTTGTATCGAAATTACAGGGACTTGTCGTAATTAGTAACGAAGATACAGTTACCTGCCATAATTAGTATCGAAATTAATGTTACTTGTCATAATTAGTAACGAAGTTACAGTTACCTGTCATAATTAGTATTGAAGTTACTGTTACCTGTCATAATTAGTATTGAAGTTACAGTTACCTACCATATTTTTTTAATCAAAATTACAGTTACTTGTCATAATTAGTAACGAAGTTTGAGTTCCTTGTGTTAATAAGTATCGAAGTTACAGTTACCTGCCATAATTTGTATCGAAGTTATAGTTACTTGTCATAATTAGTATCGAAGATACTGTTACCTGTCATAATTAGTATCGAAGTTACAGTTACCTGCCATAATTTGTATCGAAATTACAGTTACTTGTCATAATTAGTAACGAAGTTACAGTTACCTGTCATAATTAGTATCGAAGTTACAGTTACTTGTCATAATTAGTATCGAAGTTACTGTTACCTGTCATAATTAGTATCGAAGTTACTGTTACCTGCCAAAATTTGTATCGAAAATACAGTTACTTGTCATAATTAGTAACGAAGTTACAGTTACCTGTCATAATTAGTATCGAAGTTACAGTTACTTGTCATAATTAGTATCGAAGTTACAATTACTTGACATAATTAGTAACGATGTTACAGTAACCTGTCATAATTAGTATCGATGTTACTGTTACCTGTATTAATTAGTATCGAAGTTACAGTTACCTGCCATAATTTTTTATCAAAATTAGATTTACTTGTCATAATTAGTAACGAAGTTACAGTTACTTGTCATAATTAGTATCGAAGTTACTGTTACCTGTCATAATTAGTATCAAAGTTACAGTTACCTGCCATAATTTGTATCGAAATTACAGTTCCATGTCATAATTAGTATCGAAGTTACAGTTACCTGTCATAATTAGTATCGAAGGTACTGTTACCTGCCATAATTTGTAACGAAATTACAGTTACTTGTCATAATTAGTAACGAAGTTACAGTTACCTGTCATAATTTGCATCGAAATTACAGTTACTTCTCATAATTAGTAACGAAGTTACAGTTACCTGCAATAATTAGTATCGAAATTACAGTTACTTGTCATAATTAGTAACGAAGTTGCAGTTACCTGTCATAATTAGCATCGAAGTAACTGTTACCTCTCATAATTAGTATCGAAGTTACAGTTACCTGCCATAATTAGTATCGAAGTTACAGTTACCTGCCATAATTTGTATCGAAATTATAGTTACATGTCATAATTAGTAACGAAGTTACAGTTACCTGCCATAATTTGTATCGAAATAACAGTTACATGTCATAATTAGTAACGAAGTTACAGTTACCTGTCATAATTAGTAACGAAGTTACAGTTACTTGTCATAATTAGTATCGAAGTCACTGTTACCTTTCATAATTAGTACCGAGGTTAGAGTTACCTGCCAAAATTTATATCGAAATTACAGTTACTTGTCATAATTAGGAACGAAGTTACAGTTACCTGTCATAATTAGTATGGAAGTTACAGTTTCTTGTCATAATTAGTATCGAAGTTACAGTTACCTGTCATAATTAGCATCGAAGGTACTGTTACTCGTCATAATTTGTAACGAAGTTACCGTTACCTGTCATAATTTGTATCGAAATTACAGTTACTTGTCTAAATTAGTAACGAAGTTACAGTTTCCTGTCATAATTAGTATCGAAGTTACTGTTACCTGTCATAATTAGTATGGAAGTTACAGTTACCTGCCATAATTTGTATCGAAATTACAGGGACTTGTCATAATTAGTATCGAAGTTACAGTTACCTGCCAAAATTTGTATCGAAATTACAGTTTCTTGTCATAATTAGTAACGAAGTTACAGTTACCTACCATAATTTGTATCGAAATTACAGTTCCTTGTCATAATTAGTATCGAAGTTACAGTTACCTGTCATAATTAGCATCGAAGGTACTGTTTCTTGTCATAATTAGTATCGACGTTACTGTTACCTGTCATAATTAGTATTGAAGTTACAGTTACCTACCAAATTTTTTTATCAAAATTACAGTTACTTGTCATAATTAGTAACGAAGTTAGAGTTTCTTGTCATAATTAGTATCGAAGTTACAGTTACCTGACATAATTTGTATCGAAATTACAGTTACTTGTCATAATTAGTAACGAAGTTACAGTTACCTGTCATAATTAGTATCGAAGTTACAGGTACCTGCCATAATTTGTATCGAAATTACAGGGACTTGTCATAATTAGTAACGAAGTTACAGTTACCTGTCATAATTAGTATCGAAGTTACAGTTACCTGCCATAATTTGTATCGAAATTACAGTTACTTGTCATAATTAGTAACGAAGTTACAGTTACCTGTCATAATTATTATCGAAGTTACAGGTACCTGCCATAATTTGTATCGAAATTACAGTTACCTGTCATAATTTGTATCGAAATTACAGGGACTTGTCATAATTAGTAACGAAGTTACAGTTACCTGCCATAATTAGTATCGAAATTAAAGTTATTTGTCATAATTAGTAACGAAGCTACAGTTACCTGTCATAATTAGTATTGAAGTTACTGTTACCTGTCATAATTAGTATTGAAGTTACAGTTACCTACCATAATTTTTTATCAAAATTACAGTTACTTGTCATAATTAGTAACGAAGGTAGAGTTTCTTGTCATAATTAGTATCGAAGTTCCTGTTACCTGTCATAATTTGTATCGAAGTAATAGTTACATGTCATAATTAGTATCGAAGTTACTGTCACCTGTCATAATTAGTATCGCAGTTACAGTTACCTGCCATAATTTGTATCGAAATTACAGTTCCTTGCCATAATTAGTATCGAAGTTACAGTTACCTGTCATAATTAGTACCGAAGGTACTGTTACCTGCCATAATTTGTATCGAAATTACAGTTACTTGTCATAATTAGTAACGAAGTTACAGTTACCTACCATAATTTGTATCGAAATTACAGTTCCTTGTCATAATTAGTATCGAAGTTACAGTTACCTGTCATAATTAGCATCGAAGGTACTGTTTCTTGTCATAATTAGTATCGACGTTACTGTTACCTGTCATAATTAGTATTGAAGTTACAGTTACCTACCATAATTTTTTATCAAAATTACAGTTACTTGTCATAATTAGTAACGAAGTTAGAGTTTCTTGTCATAATTAGTATCGAATTTACAGTTACCTGACATAATTTGTATCGAAATTACAGTTACTTGTCATAATTAGTAACGAAGTTACAGTTACCTGTCATAATTAGTATCGATGTTACAGGTACCTGCCATAATTAGTATCGAAATTACAGGGACTTGTCATAATTAGTAACGAAGTTACAGTTACCTGCCATAATTAGTATCGAAATTAAAGTTATTTGTCATAATTAGTAACGAAGTTACAGTTACCTGTCATAATTAGTATCGAAGTTACAGTTACCTGCCATAATTTTTATCGAAATTACAGTTACTTGTCATAATTAGTAACGAAGTTACAGTTACCTGTCAAAATTATTATCGAAGTTACAGGTACCTGCCATAATTTGTATCGAAATTACAGTTACCTGTCATAATATGTATCGAAATTACAGGGACTTGTCATAATTAGTAACGAAGTTACAGTTACCTGCCATAATTAGTATCGAAATTAAAGTTATTTGTCATAATTAGTAACGAAGCTACAGTTACCTGTCATAATTAGTATCGAAGTTACTGTTACCTGTCATAATTAGTATTGAAGTTACAGTTACCTACCATAATTTTTTATCAAAATTACAGTTACTTGTCATAATTAGTAACGAAGGTAGAGTTTCTTGTCATAATTAGTATCGAAGTTCCTGTTACCTGTCATAGTTTGTATCGAAGTAATAGTTACATGTCATAATTAGTATCGAAGTTACTGTCACCTGTCATAATTAGTATCGCAGTTACAGTTACCTGCCATAATTTGTATCGAAATTACAGTTCCTTGCCATAATTAGTATCGAAGTTACAGTTACCTGTCATAATTAGTACCGAAGGTACTGTTACCTGCCATAATTTGTATCGAAATTACAGTTACTTGTCATAATTAGTAACGAAGTTACTGTTACCTGTCATAATTAATATCGAAATTACAGTTACTTGTCATAATTAGTAACGAAGTTACAGTTTCCTGTCATAATTAGTGTCGAAGTTACTGTTACTTGTCATAATTAGTATCGAAATTACAGTTACCTGCCATAATTTGTATCGAAATTACAGGGACTTGTCATAATTAGTAACGAAGATACAGTTACCTGCCATAATTTGTATAGAAATTAAATTTACTTGTCATAATTAGTAACGAAGTTACAGTTACCTGTCATAATTTGTATCGCAATTACAGTTACTTGCCATAATTAGTATCGAAGTTACAGTTACCTGTCATAATTAGTATCGAAGTTACTCTTACCTGTCATAATTAGTATTGAATTTACAGTTACCTACCATAATTGTTTATCAAAATTACAGTTACTTGTCATAATTAGTAACGAAGTTTGAGTTCCTTGTCTTAATAAGTATCGAAGTTACAGTTACCTGCCATAATTTGTATCGAAGTTATAGTTACTTGTCATAATTAGTATCGAAGATACTGTTACCTGTCATAATTAGTATCGAAGTTACAGTTACCTGCCATAATTTGTATCGAAATTACAGTTACTTGTCATAATTAGTAACGAAGTTACAGTTACCTGTCATAATTAGTATCGAAGTTACAGTTACTTGTCATAATTAGTATCGAAGTTACTGTTACCTGTCATAATTAGTATCGAAGTTACTGTTACCTGCCAAAATTTGTATCGAAATTACAGTTACTTGTCATAATTAGTAACGAAGTTACAGTTACCTGTCATAATTAGTATCGAAGTTACAGTTACTTGTCATAATTAGTATCGAAGTTACAATTACTTGACATAATTAGTAACGATGTTACAGTAACCTGTCATAATTAGTATCGATGTTACTGTTACCTGTATTAATTAGTATCGAAGTTACAGTTACCTGCCATAATTTTTTATCAAAATTAGATTTACTTGTCATAATTAGTAACGAAGTTACAGTTACTTGTCATAATTAGTATCGAAGTTACTGTTACCTGTCATAATTAGTATCAAAGTTACAGTTACCTGCCATAATTTGTATCGAAATTACAGTTCCTTGTCATAATTAGTATCGAAGTTACAGTTACCTGTCATAATTAGTATCGAAGGTACTGTTACCTGCCATAATTTGTAACGAAATTACAGTTACTTGTCATAATTAGTAACGAAGTTACAGTTACCTGTCATAATTTGCATCGAAATTACAGTTACTTCTCATAATTAGTAACGAAGTTACAGTTACCTGCAATAATTAGTATCGAAATTACAGTTACTTGTCATAATTAGTAACGAAGTTGCAGTTACCTGTCATAATTAGCATCGAAGTAACTGTTACCTCTCATAATTAGTATCGAAGTTACAGTTACCTACCATAATTAGTATCGAAGTTACAGTTACCTGCCATAATTTGTATCGAAATTATAGTTACATGTCATAATTAGTAACGAAGTTACAGTTACCTGCCATAATTTGTATCGAAATAACAGTTACATGTCATAATTAGTAACGAAGTTACAGTTACCTGTCATAATTAGTAACGATGTTACAGTTACTTGTCATAATTAGTATCGAAGTCACTGTTACCTTTCATAATTAGTACCGAGGTTAGAGTTACCTGCCAAAATTTATATCGAAATTACAGTTACTTGTCATAATTAGGAACGAAGTTACAGTTACCTGTCATAATTAGTATGGAAGTTACAGTTTCTTGTCATAATTAGTATCGAAGTTACAGTTACCTGTCATAATTAGCATCGAAGGTACTGTTACTCGTCATAATTTGTAACGAAGTTACCGTTACCTGTCATAATTTGTATCGAAATTACAGTTATTTGTCTAAATTAGTAACGAAGTTACAGTTTCCTGTCATAATTAGTATCGAAGTTACTGTTACCTGTCATAATTAGTATGGAAGTTACAGTTACCTGCCATAATTTGTATCGAAATTACAGGGACTTGTCATAATTAGTATCGAAGTTACAGTTACCTGCCAAAATTTGTATCGAAATTACAGTTTCTTGTCATAATTAGTAACGAAGTTACAGTTACCTACCATAATTTGTATCGAAATTACAGTTCCTTGTCATAATTAGTATCGAAGTTACAGTTACCTGTCATAATTAGCATCGAAGGTACTGTTTCTTGTCATAATTAGTATCGACGTTACTGTTACCTGTCATAATTAGTATTGAAGTTACAGTTACCTACCAAAATTTTTTATCAAAATTACAGTTACTTGTCATAATTAGTAACGAAGTTAGAGTTTCTTGTCATAATTAGTATCGAAGTTACAGTTACCTGACATAATTTGTATCGAAATTACAGTTACTTGTCATAATTAGTAACGAAGTTACAGTTACCTGTCATAATTAGTATCGAAGTTACAGGTACCTGCCATAATTTGTATCGAAATTACAGGGACTTGTCATAATTAGTAACGAAGTTACAGTTACCTGTCATAATTAGTATCGAAGTTACAGTTACCTGCCATAATTTGTATCGAAATTACAGTTACTTGTCATAATTAGTAACGAAGTTACAGTTACCTGTCATAATTATTATCGAAGTTACAGGTACCTGCCATAATTTGTATCGAAATTACAGTTACCTGTCATAATTTGTATCGAAATTACAGGGACTTGTCATAATTAGTAACGAAGTTACAGTTACCTGCCATAATTAGTATCGAAATTAAAGTTATTTGTCATAATTAGTAACGAAGCTACAGTTACCTGTCATAATTAGTATTGAAGTTACTGTTACCTGTCATAATTAGTATTGAAGTTACAGTTACCTACCATAATTTTTTATCAAAATTACAGTTACTTGTCATAATTAGTAACGAAGGTAGAGTTTCTTGTCATAATTAGTATCGAAGTTCCTGTTACATGTCATAATTTGTATCGAAGTAATAGTTACATGTCATAATTAGTATCGAAGTTACTGTCACCTGTCATAATTAGTATCGCAGTTACAGTTACCTGCCATAATTTGTATCGAAATTACAGTTCCTTGCCATAATTAGTATCGAAGTTACAGTTACCTGTCATAATTAGTACCGAAGGTACTGTTACCTGCCATAATTTGTATCGAAATTACAGTTACTTGTCATAATTAGTAACGAAGTTACAGTTACCTACCATAATTTGTATCGAAATTACAGTTCCTTGTCATAATTAGTATCGAAGTTACAGTTACCTGTCATAATTAGCATCGAAGGTACTGTTTCTTGTCATAATTAGTATCGACGTTACTGTTACCTGTCATAATTAGTATTGAAGTTACAGTTACCTACCATAATTTTTATCAAAATTACAGTTACTTGTCATAATTAGTAACGAAGTTAGAGTTTCTTGTCATAATTAGTATCGAAGTTACAGTTACCTGACATAATTTGTATCGAAATTACAGTTACTTGTCATAATTAGTAACGAAGTTACAGTTACCTGTCATAATTAGTATCGAAGTTACAGGTACCTGCCATAATTTGTATCGAAATTACAGGGACTTGTCATAATTAGTAACGAAGTTACAGTTACCTGCCATAATTAGTATCGAAATTAAAGTTATTTGTCATAATTAGTAACGAAGTTACAGTTACCTGTCATAATTAGTATCGAAGTTACAGTTACCTGCCATAATTTTTATCGAAATTACAGTTACTTGTCATAATTAGTAACGAAGTTACAGTTACCTGTCAAAATTATTATCGAAGTTACAGGTACCTGCCATAATTTGTATCGAAATTACAGTTACCTGTCATAATATGTATCGAAATTACAGGGACTTGTCATAATTAGTAACGAAGTTACAGTTACCTGCCATAATTAGTATCGAAATTAAAGTTATTTGTCATAATTAGTAACGAAGCTACAGTTACCTGTCATAATTAGTATCGAAGTTACTGTTACCTGTCATAATTAGTATTGAAGTTACAGTTACCTACCATAATTTTTTATCAAAATTACAGTTACTTGTCATAATTAGTAACGAAGGTAGAGTTTCTTGTCATAATTAGTATCGAAGTTCCTGTTACCTGTCATAGTTTGTATCGAAGTAATAGTTACATGTCATAATTAGTATCGAAGTTACTGTCACCTGTCATAATTAGTATCGCAGTTACAGTTACCTGCCATAATTTGTATCGAAATTACAGTTCCTTGCCATAATTAGTATCGAAGTTACAGTTACCTGTCATAATTAGTACCGAAGGTACTGTTACCTGCCATAATTTGTATCGAAATTACAGTTACTTGTCATAATTAGTAACGAAGTTACTGTTACCTGTCATAATTAATATCGAAATTACAGTTACTTGTCATAATTAGTAACGAAGTTACAGTTTCCTGTCATAATTAGTGTCGAAGTTACTGTTACTTGTCATAATTAGTATCGAAATTACAGTTACCTGCCATAATTTGTATCGAAATTACAGGGACTTGTCATAATTAGTAACGAAGATACAGTTACCTGCCATAATTTGTATAGAAATTAAATTTACTTGTCATAATTAGTAACGAAGTTACAGTTACCTGTCATAATTTGTATCGCAATTACAGTTACTTGCCATAATTAGTATCGAAGTTACAGTTACCTGTCATAATTAGTATCGAAGTTACTCTTACCTGTCATAATTAGTATTGAATTTACAGTTACCTACCATAATTGTTTATCAAAATTACAGTTACTTGTCATAAGTAGTAACGAAGTTAGAGTTTCTTGTCATAATAAGTATCGAAGTTACAGTTACATGTCATAATTTGTATCGAAGTTACTGTTACCTGTCATAATTAGTATCGAAGTTACAGTTACCTGCCAAAATTTGTATCTAAATTACAGTTACTTTCCATAATTAGTAACGAAGTTACAGTTACCTGTCATAATTAGTATCGAAGTTACAGTTACTTGTCATAATTAGTGTCGAAGTTACTGTTACTTGTCCTAATTAGTATCGAAGTTACTGTTACCTGTCATAATTAGTATCGAAATTACAATTACCTGCCAAATTTGTAACGAAATTACAGTTACTTGTCATAATTAGTAACGAAGTTACATTTACCTGTCATAATACGTATCGAAGTTACAGTTTCTTGTCATAATTAGTATCGAAGTTACTGTTACCTGTCATAATTAGTATCGAAGTTACAGTTACCTGCCAAAATTTGTATCGAAATTACAGTTACTTTCCATAATTAGTAACGAAGTTACAGTTACCTGTCATAATTAGTATCGAAGTTACAGTTACTTGTCATAATTAGTGTCGAAGTTACTGTTACTTGTCCTAATTAGTATCGAAGTTACTGTTACCAGTCATAATTAGTATCGAAATTAAAATTACCTGCCAAATTTGTAACGAAATTGCAGTTACTTGTCATAATTAGTAACGAAGTTACATTTACCTGTCATAATACGTATCGAAGTTACAGTTACTTGTCATAATTAGTATCGAAGTTACTGTTACCTGTCATAATTAGTATCGAAGTTACAGTTTCTTGTCATAATTAGTAATGAAGTTACAGTTACCTGTCATAATAAGTATCGATGTTCCTGTTACCTGTCATAATTTGTATCGAAGTAATAGTTACATGTCATAATTAGTATCGAAGTTACTGTCACCTGTGATAATTAGTATCGCAGTTACAGTTACCTGCCATAATTTGTATCGAAATTACAGTTCCTTGCCATAATTTGTATCGAAGTTACAGTTACCTGTCATAATTAGTACCGAAGGTACTGTTACCTGCCATAATTTGTATCGAAATTACAGATACTTGTCATAATTAGTATCGAAGTTTCTGTTACCTGTCATAATTAGTATCGAAGTTACAGTTTCTTGTCATAATTAGTAATGAAGTTACAGTTACCTGTCATAATATGTATCGAAGTTACAGTTACTTGTCATAATTAGTAACGAGGTTACAGTTACTTGATATAATTAGTAACGAAGTTACAGTAACCTGTCATAATTAGTATCGAAGTTATTGTTACCTGTATTAATTAGTTTCGAAGTTACATTTACCTCCCATAATTTATTATCAAAATTAGATTTCCTTGTCATAATTAGTAACGAAGTTACAGTTACTTTTCATAATTAGTATCGAAGTTACTGTTACCTGTCATAATTAGTATCAAAGTTACAGTTACCTGCCATAATTTGTATCGAAATTACAGTTCCTTGTCATAATTAGTATCGAAGTTACAGTTACCTGTCATAATGAGTATCGAAGCTACTGTTACCTGCCATAATTTGTAACGAAATTACAGTTACTTGTCATAATTAGTAACGAAGTTACAGTTACCTGTCATAATTTGCATCTAAATTACAGTTACTTCTCATAATTAGTAACGAAGTTATAGTTACCTGCAATAATTAGTATCGAAATTACAGTTACTTGTCATAATTAGGAACGAAGTTACAGTTACCTGTCATAATTAGTATGGAAGTTACAGTTCCTTGTCATAATTAGTATCGAAGTTACTATTTACCTGTCATAATTAGCATCGAAGGTACTGTTACTTGACATAATTTGTAACGAAGTTACCGTTACCTGTCATAATTTGTATCGAAATTACAGTTACTTGTCAAAATTAGTAACGAAGTTACAGTTTCCTGTCATATTTAGTATCGAAGTTACTGTTATCTGTCATAATTAGTATGGAAGTTACAGTTACCTGCCATAATTTGTATCGAAATTACAGGGACTTGTCATAATTAGTATCGAAGTTACACTTACCTGCCAAAATTTGTATCGAAATTACAGTTACTTGTCATAATTAGTAACGAAGTTACAGTTACCTGCCATAATTTGTATCGAAATTACAGTTCCTTGTCATAATTAGTATCGAAGTTACAGTTACCTGTCATAATTAGCATCGAAGGTACTGTTACTTGTCATAATTAGTATCGACGTTACTGTTACCTGTCATAATTAGTATTGAAGTTACAGTTACCTACCATATTTTTTTATCAAAATTACAGTTACTTGCCATAATTAGTAACGAAGTTAGAGTTTCTTGTCTTAATTAGTATCGAAGTTACAGTTACCTGTCATAATTTGTATCGAAGTTATATTTACTTGTCATAATTAGTATCGAAGTTACTGTTACCTGTCATAATTAGTATCCAAGTTACAGTTACCTGCCATAATTTGTATCGAAATTACAGTTACTTGTCATAAATAGTAACGAAGTTACAGTTACCTGTCATAATTAGTATCGAAGTTACAGTTACCTGCCACAATTTGTATCGAAATTACAGTTACCTGTCATAATTAGTATCGAAGTTACAGTAACGTGTCATAATTAGTATCGAAGTTACAGTAACGTGTCATAATTAGTATCGAAGTTACAGTTACCTGCCATAATTTGTATCGAAATTACAGGGACTTGTCATAATTAGTAACGAAGTTACAGTTACCTGCCATAATTAGTATCGAAATTAAAGTTATTTGTCTTAATTAGTAACGAAGTTACAGTTACCTGTCATAATTAGTATCGAAGTTACTGTTACCTGTCATAATTAGTATTGAAGTTACAGTTACCTACCATAATTTTTTTTCAAAATTACAGTTACTTGTCATAATTAGTAACGAAGGTAGAGTTTCTTGTCATAATTAGTATCGAAGTTACTGTTACCTGTCATAATTTGTATCGAAGTAATAGTTATATGTCATAATTAGTATCGAAGTTACTGTCACCTGTCATAATTAGTATCGAAGGAACTGTTACCTGCCATAATTTGTATCGAAATTACAGTTACTTGTCATAATTTGTAACGAAGTTACAGTTACCTGTCATAATTTGTATCGAAATTACAGTTACTTGTCATAATTAGTAACGAAGATACAGTTTCCTGTCATAATTAGTATCGAAGTTACTGTTACCTGTCATAATTAGTATCGAAATTACAGTTACCTGCCATAATTTGTATCGAAATTACAGGGACTTGTCATAATTAGTAACGAAGATACAGTTACCTGCCATAATTAGTATCGAAATTAAAGTTACTTGTCATAATTAGTATCGAAGTTACTGTTATCTGTCATAATTAGTATTGAAGTTACAGTTACCTACCATAATTTTTTATCAAAATTACAGTTACATGTCATAATTAGTAACGAAGTTAGAGTTTCTTGTCATAATAAGTATCGAAGTTACAGTTACCTGTCATAATTTGTATCGAAGTTATAGTTACTTGTCATAATTAGTATCGAAGATACTGTTACCTGTCATAATTAGTATCGAAGTTACAGTTTCCTGCCATAATTTGTATCGAAATTACAGTTACTTGTCATAATTAGTAACGAAGTTACAGTTACCTGTCATAATTAGTATCGAAGTTACATTTACTTGTCATAATTAGTATCGAAGTTACTGTTACCTGTCATAATTAGTATCGAAGTTAAAGTTACCTGCCAAAATTTGTATCGAAATTACAGTTACTTTCCATAATTAGTAACGAAGTTAGAGTTACCTGTCATAATTAGTATCGAAGTTACAGTTACTTGTCATAATTAGTGTCGAAGTTACTGTTACTTGTCCTAATTAGTATCGAAGTTACTGTTACCTGTCATAATTAGTAACGAAATTACAATTACCTTCCAAATTTGTAACGAAATTACAGTTACTTGTCATAATTAGTAACGAAGTTACAGTTACCTGTCATTATACGTATCGAAGTTACAGTTACTTGTCATAATTAGTATCGAAGTTACTGTTACCTGTCATAATTAGTATCGAAGTTACAGTTTCTTGTCATAATTAGTAATGAAGTTACAGTTACCTGTCATAATTAGTATCGAAGTTCCTGTTACCTGTCATAATTTGTATCGAAGTAATAGTTACATGTCATAATTAGTATCGAAGTTACTGTCACCTGTCATAATTCGTATCGCAGTTACAGTTACCTGCCATAATTTGTATCGAAATTACAGTTCCTTGCCATAATTAGTATCGAAGTTACAGTTACCTGTCATAATTAGTACCGAAGGTACTGTTACTTGCCATAATTTGTATCGAAATTACAGTTACTTGTCATAATTAGTATCGAAGTTTCTGTTACCTGTCATAATTAGTATCGAAGTTACAGTTTCTTGTCAAAATTAGGAATGAAGTTACAGTTACCTGTCATAATATGTATCGAAGTTACAGTTACTTGTCATAATTAGTAACGAGGTTGCAGTAACTTGACATAATTAGTAACGATGTTACAGTAACCTGTCATAATTAGTATCGATGTTATTGTTACCTGTATTAATTAGTATCGAAGTTACATTTACCTCCCATAATTTTTTATCAAAATTAGATTTACTTGTCATAATTAGTAACGAAGTTACAGTTACTTGTCATAATTAGTATCGAAGTTACTGTTACCTGTCATAATTAGTATCAAAGTTACAGTTACCTGCCATAATTTGTATCGAAATTACAGTTCCTTGTCTTAATTAGTATCGAAGTTACAGTTACCTGTCATAATTAGTATCGAAGCTACTGTTACCTGCCATAATTTGTAACGAAATTACAGTTACTTGTCATAATTAGTAACGAAGTTACAGTTACCTGTCATAATTTGCATCGAAATTACAGTTACTTCTCATAATTAGTAACGAAGTTATAGTTACCTGCAATAATTAGTATCGAAATTACAGTTACTTGTCATAATTAGGAACGAAGTTACAGTTACCTGTCATAATTAGTATGGAAGTTACAGTTCCTTGTCATAATTAGTATCGAAGTTACAGTTACCTGTCATAATTAGCATCGAAGGTACTGTTACTTGACTTAATTTGTAACGAAGTTACCGTTACCTGTCATAATTTGTATCGAAATTACAGTTACTTGTCAAAATTAGTATCGAAGTTACAGTTTCTTGTCATAATTAGTATCGAAGTTACTGTTACCTGTCATAATTAGTATGGAAGTTACAGTTACCTGCCATAATTTGTATCGAAATTACAGGGACTTGTCATAATTAGTATCGAAGTTACACTTACCTGCCAAAATTTGTATCGAAATTACAGTTACTTGTCATAATTAGTAACGAAGTTACAGTTACCTGCCATAATTTGTATCTAAATTACAGTTCCTTGTCATAATTAGTATCGAAGTTACAGTTACCTGTCATAATTAGCATCGAAGGTACTGTTACTTGTCATTATTAGTATCGACGTTACTGTTACCTGTCATAATTAGTATTGAAGTTACAGCTACCTACCATAATTTTTTATCAAAATTACAGTTACTTGTCATAATTAGTAACGAAGTTAGAGTTTCTTGTCATAATTAGTATCGAAGTTACAGTTACCTGTCATAATTTGTATCGAAGTTATATTTACTTGTCATAATTAGTATCGAAGTTACTGTTACCTGTCATAATTAGTATCCAAGTTACAGTTACCTGCCATAATTTGTATCGAAATTACAGTTACTTGTCATAAATAGTAACGAAGTTACAGTTACCTGTCATAATTAGTATCGAAGTTACAGTTACCTGCCATAATTTGTATCGAAATTACAGTTACCTGTCATAATTAGTATCGAAGTTACAGTAACTTGTCATAATTAGTATCGAAGTTACAGTTACCTGCCATAATTTGTATCGAAATTACAGGGACTTGTCATAATTAGTAACGAAGTTACAGTTACCTGCCATAATTAGTATCGAAATTAAAGTTATTTGTCATAATTAGTAACGAAGTTACAGTTACCTGTGATAATTAGTATCGAAGTTACTGTTACCTGTCATAATTAGTATTGAAGTTACAGTTACCTACCATAATTTTTTATCAAAATTACAGTTACTTGTCATAATTAGTAACGAAGGTAGAGTTTCTTGTCATAATTAGTATCGAAGTTACTGTTACCTGTCATAATTTGTATCGAAGTAATAGTTATATGTCATAATTAGTATCGAAGTTACTGTCACCTGTCATAATTAGTATCGAAGTTACAGTTACCTGCCATAATTTGTATCGAAATTACAGTTCCTTGCCATTATTAGTATCGAAGTTACAGTTACCTGTCATAATTAGTACCGAAGGTACTGTTACCTGCCATAATTTGTATCGAAATTACAGTTACTTGTCATATATAGTAACGAAGTTACAGTTACCTGTCATAATTTGTATCGAAATTACAGTTACTTGTCATAATTAGTAACGAATTTACAGTTCCTTGCCATTATTAGTATCGAAGTTACAGTTACCTGTCATAATTAGTACCGAAGGTACTGTTACTTGCCATAATTTGTATCGAAATTACAGTTACTTGTCATAATTAGTATCGAAGTTTCTGTTACCTGTCATAATTAGTATCGAAGTTACAGTTTCTTGTCAAAATTAGGAATGAAGTTACAGTTACCTGTCATAATTTGTATCGAAATTACAGTTACTTGTCATAATTAGTAACGAAGTTACAGTTTCCTGTCATAATTAGTATCGAAGTTACTGTTACCTGTCATAATTAGCATCGAAATTACTGTTACCTGCCATAATTTGTATCGAAATTACAGGGACTTGTCGTAATTAGTAACGAAGATACAGTTACCTGCCATAATTAGTATCGAAATTAAAGTTACTTGTCATAATTAGTAACGAAGTTACAGTTACCTGTCATAATTAGTATTGAAGTTAGTGTTACCTGTCATGATTAGTATTGAAGTTACAGTTACCTACCATATTTTTTATCAAAATTACAGTTACTTGTCATAATTAGTAACGAAGTTAGAGTTCCTTGTCTTAATAAGTATCGAAGTTACAGTTACCTGCCATAATTTGTATCGAAGTTATAGTTACTTGTCATAATTAGTATCGAAGATACTGTTACCTGTCATAATTAGTATCGAAGTTACAGTTACCTGCCATAATTTGTATCGAAATTACAGTTGTTTGTCATAATTAGTAACGAAGTTACAGTTACCTGTCATAATTAGTATCGAAGTTACAGTTACTTGTCATAATTAGTATCGAAGTTACTGTTACCTGTCATAATTAGTATCGAAGTTACAGTTACCTGCCAAAATTTGTATCGAAATTACAGTTACTTGTCATAATTAGTAACGAAGTTACAGTTACCTGTCATAATTAGTATCGAAGCTACAGTTACTTGTCATAATTAGTATCGTAGTTACTGTTACTTGTCCTAATTAGTATCGAAGTTACTGTTACCTGTCATAATTAGTATCGAAATTACAATTACTTGCCAAATTTGTAACGAAATTACAGTTACTTGTCATAATTAGTAACGAAGTTACATTTACCTGTCATAATTAGTATCGATGTTACAGTTACTTGTCATAATTAGTATCGAAGTTACTGTTACCTGTCATAATTAGTTTCGAAGTTACAGTACCTGCCATAATTAGTACCGAAGTTACTGTTACCTGTCATAATTAGTATCGAAGTTACAGTTACCTGCCATAGTTTGTATCGAAATTACAGTTACTTGTCATAATTAGTAACGAAGTTACAGTTACCTGCCATAATTATTATCGAAGTTACAGTTACTTGTCATAATTAGTATCAAAGTAACTGTTACCTGTCATAATAAGTATCGAAGTTACAGTTACCTGCCAAAATTTGTATCGAAATTACAGTTACATGTCATAATTAGTATCGAAGTGACTGTTACTTGTCATAATTAATATCGAAGTTACTGTTACCTGTCACAATTAGTACCGAAGTTACAGTTACTTGTCATCATTAGTATGGAAGTTACAGTTACTTGTCATAATTAGTATCGAAGTTACAATTACCTGTCATAATTAGTATCGAAGTTACAGTTTCTTGTCATAATTAGTAATGAAGTTACAGTTACCTGTCATAATAAGTATCGAAGTTACAGTAACTTGTCATAATTAGTATCGAAGTTACAGTTACTTGACATAATAAGTAACGATGTTACAGTAACCTGTCATAATTAGTATCGAAGTTACTGTTACCTGTATTAATTAGTATCGAAGTTACAGTTACCTTCCATAATTTGTATCGAAATTACAGTTCCTTGCCATTATTAGTATCGAAGTTACAGTTACCTGTCATAATTAGTAACGAAGGTACTGTTACCTGCCATAATTTGTATCGAAATTACAGTTACTTGTCATAATTAGTAACGAAGTTACAATTACCTGCCATAATTAGTATCGAAGTTAAAGTTACTTGACATAATTAGTATCAAAGTAACTGTTACCTGTCATAATAAGTATCAAAGTTACAGTTACCTGCCATAATTTGTATCGAAATTACAGTTACCTGTCATAATTAGCATCGATGGTACTGTTACTTGTCATAATTAGTATCGACGTTACTGTTACCTGTCATAATTAGTATTGAAGTTACAGTTACCTACCATAATTTTTTATCAAAATTACAGATACTTCTCATAATTAGTAACGATGTTAGAGTTTCTTGTCATAATTAGTATCGAAGTAACAGTTACCTGTCATAATTTGTATCGAAGTTATATTTACTTGTCATAATTAGTATCGAAGTTACTGTTACCTGTCATAATTAGTATCGAAGTTACAGTTACCTGCCATAATTTGTATCAAAATTACAGCTACTTGTCATAATTAGTAACGAAGTTACAGTTACCTGTCATAATTAGTATCGAAGTTACAGTTACCTGCCATAATTTCTATCGAAATTACAGTTACCTGTCATAATTAGTATCGAAGTTACAGTTACTTGTCATAATTAGTATCGAAATTACAGTTACCTGTCATAATTTGTATCGAAATTACAGGGACTTGTCATAATTAGTAACGAAGTTACAGTTACCTGCCATAATTAGTATCGAAATTAAAGTTATTTGTCATAATTAGTAACGAAGTTACAATTACCTGTGATAATTAGTTTCGAAGTTACTGTTACCTGTCATAATTAGTATTGAAGTTACAGTTACCTACCATAATTTTTTATCAAAATTACAGTTACTTGTCATAATTAGTAACGATGGTAGAGTTTCTTGTCATAATTAGTATCGAAGTTACTGTTACCTGTCATAATTTGTATCGAAGTAATAATTACTTGTCATAATTAGTATCAAAGTTAATGTCACCTGTCATAATTAGTATCGAAGTTACAGTTACCTGCCATAATTTGTATCGAAATTACAGTTCCTTGCCATAATTAGTATCGAAGTTACAGTTACCTGTCATAATTAGTACCGAAGGTACTGTTACCTGCCATAATTTGTATCGAAATTACAGTTACTTGTCATAATTAGTAACGAAGTTACAGTTTCCTGTCATAATTTGTATCGAAATTACAGTTACTTGTCATAATTAGTAACGAAGTTACAGTTTCCTGTCATAATTAGTATCGAAGTTACTGTTACCTGTCATAATTAGTTTCGAAATTACAGTTACTTGCCATAATTTGTATCGAAATTGCAGGGACTTGTCATAATTAGTAACGAAGATACAGTTACCTGCCATAATTAGTATCGAAATTAACGTTACTTGTCATAATTAGTAACGAAGTTACAGTTACCTGTCATAATTAGTATCGAAGTTACTGTTACCTGTCATAATTATTATTGAAGTTACAGTTACCTACCATAATTTTTTATCAAATTACAGTTACTTGTCATAATTAGTAACGAAGTTAGAGTTTCTTGTCATAATAAGTATCGAAGTAACAGTTACCTGTCATAATTTGTATCGAAGTTATATTTACTTGTCATAATTAGTAGCGAAGTTACTGTTACCTGTCATAATTAGTATCGAAGTTACAGTACCTGCCATAATTAGTATCGAAGTTACTGTTACCGGTCATAATTAGTATCGAAGTTACAGTTACCTGCCATAGTTTGTATCGAAATTACAGTTACTTGTCATAATTAGTAACGATGTTAGAGTTTCTTGTCATAATTAGTATCGAAGTAACAGTTACCTGTCATAATTTGTATCGAAGTTATATTTACTTGTCATAATTAGTATCGAAGTTACTGTTACCTGTCATAATTAGTATCGAAGTTACAGTTACCTGCCATAATTTGTATCAAAATTACAGCTACTTGTCATAATTAGTAACGAAGTTACAGTTACCTGTCATAATTAGTATCAAAGTTACAGTTACCTGTCATAATTTGTATCGAAGTTATAGTAACTTGTCATAATTAGTATCGAAGATACTGTTACCTGTCATAATTTGTATCGAAGTTACAGTTACCTGCCATAATTTGTATCGAAATTACAGTTACTTGTCATAATTAGTAACGAAGTTACAGTTACCTGTCATAATTAGTATCGAAGTTACAGTTACTTGTCATATATAGTATCGAAGTTACTGTTACCTGTAATAATTAGTATCGAAGTTACAGTTACCTGTCAAAATTTGTATCGAAATTACAGTTACTTGTCATAATTAGTAACGAAGTTACAGTTACCTGTCGTAATTAGTATCGAAGTTACAGTTACTTGTCATAATTAGTAGCGAAGTTACTGTTACCTGTCATAATTAGTATCGAAGTTACAGTACCTGCCATAATTAGTATCGAAGTTACTGTTACCGGTCATAATTAGTATCGAAGTTACAGTTACCTGCCATAGTTTGTATCGAAATTACAGTTACTTGTCATAATTAGTAACGAAGTTACAGTTACCTGCCATAATTAGTATCGAAGTTACAGTTACTAGTCATAATTAGTATCAAAGTTACTGTTACCTGTCATAATATGTATCGAAGTTACAGTTACCTGCCATAATTTGTATCGAAATTACAGTTACTTATCATAATTAGTATCGAAGTTACAGTTACCTGCCAAAATTCGTATCGAAATTACAGTTACTTGTCATAATTAGTAACGAAGTTACAGTTACCTGCCATAATTTGTATCGAAATTACAGTTCCTTGTCATAATTAGTATCGAAGTTACAGTTACCTGTCATAATTAGCATCGAAGGTACTGTTACTTGTCATAATTAGTATCGACGTTACTGTCACCTGTCATAATTAGTATTGAAGTTACAGTTACCTACCATAATTTTTTATCAAAATTACAGTTACTTGTCATAATTAGTAACGAAGTTAGAGTTTCTTGTCATAATTAGTATCGAAGTTACAGTTACCTGTCATAATTTGTGTCGAAGTTATATTTACTTGTCATAATTAGTATCGAAGTTACTGTTACCTGCCATAATTTGTATCGAAATTACAGTTACTTGTCATAATTAGTAACGAAGTTACTGTTACCTGTCATAATTAGTATTGAAGTTACAGTTACCTACCATAATTTTTAATCAAAATTACAGTTACTTGTCATAATTAGTAACGAAGGTAGAGTTTCTTGTCATAATTAGTATCGAAGTTACTGTTACCTGTCATAATTTGTATCGAAGTAATAGTTACATATCATAATTAGTATCGAAGTTACTGTCACCTGTCATAATTAGTATCGAAGTTACAGTTACCTGCCATAATTTGTATCGAAATTACAGTTCCTTGCCATTATTAGTATCGAAGTTACAGTTACCTGTCATAATTAGTACCGAAGGTACTGTTACCTGCCATAATTTGTATCGAAATTACAGTTACTTGTCATAATTAGTAACGAAGTTACAGTTACCTCTCATAATTTGTACCGAAATTACAGTTACTTGTCATAATTAGTAACGAAGTTACAGTTTCCTGTCATAATTAGTATCGAAGTTACTGTTACCTGTCATAATTAGTATCGAAATTACAGTTACCTGCCATAATTTGTATCGAAATTACAGGGACTTGTCGTAATTAGTAACGAAGATACAGTTACCTGCCATAATTAGTATCGAAATTAAAGTTACTTGTCATAATTAGTAACGAAGTTACAGTTACCTGTCATAATTAGTATTGAAGTTACTGTTACCTGTCATAATTAGTATTGAAGTTCCAGTTACCTACCATATTTTTTTTATCAAAATTACAGTTACTTGTCATAATTAGTAACGAAGTTAGAGTTCCTTGTCTTAATAAGTATCGAAGTTACAGTTACCTGCCATAATTTGTGTCGAAGTTATAGTTACTTGTCATAATTAGTATCGAAGATACTGTTACCTGTCATAATTAGTATCGAAGTTACAGTTACCTGCCATAATTTGTATCGAAATTACAGTTACTTGTCATAATTAGTAACGAAGTTACAGTTACCTGTCATAATTAGTATCGAAGTTACAGTTACTTGTCATAATTAGTATCGAAGTTACTGTTACCTGTCATAATTAGTATCGAAGTTACAGTTACCTGCCAAATTTTGTATCGAAATTACAGTTACTTGTCATAATTAGTAACGAAGTTACATTTACCTGTCATAATTAGTATCGAAGCTACAGTTACTTGTCATAATTAGTATCGTAGTTACTGTTACTTGTCCTAATTAGTATCGAAGTTACTGTTACCTGTCATCATTAGTATCGAAATTACAATTACTTGCCAAATTTGTAACGAAATTACAGTTACTTGTCATAATTAGTAACGAAGTTACATTTACCTGTCATAATTAGTATCGATGTTACAGTTACTTGTCATAATTAGTATCGAAGTTACTGTTACCTGTCATAATTAGTTTCGAAGTTACAGTACCTGCCATAATTAGTACCGAAGTTACTGTTACCTGTCATAATTAGTGTCGAAGTTACAGTTACCTGCCATAGTTTGTATCGAAATTACAGTTACTTGTCATAATTAGTAACGAAGTTACCGTTACCTGCCATAATTATTATCGAAGTTACTGTTACTTGTCATAATTAGTATCGAAGTTACAATTACCTGTCATAATTAGTATCGAAGTTACAGTTTCTTGTCATAATTAGTAATGAAGTTACAGTTACCTGTCATAATAAGTATCGAAGTTACAGTAACTTGTCATAATTAGTATCGAAGTTACAGTTACTTGACATAATTAGTAACGATGTTACAGTAACCTGTCATAATTAGTATCGAAGTTACTGTTACCTGTATTAATTAGTATCGAAGTTACAGTTACCTGCCATAATTTTTATCAAAATTAGAGTTACTTGTCATAATTAGTAACGAACTTACAGTTACTTGTCATAATTAGTATCGAAGTTACTGTTACCTGTCATAATTAGTATCAAAGTTACGGTTACCTGCCATAATTTGTATCGAAATTACAGTTCCTTTTCATAATTAGTATCGAAGTTACAGTTACCAGTCATAATTAGTATCGAAGGTACTGTTACCTGCCATAATTTGTAACGAAATTACAGTTACTTGTCATAATTAGTAACGAAGTTACATTTACCTGTCATAATTTGCATCGAAATTACAGTTACTTCTCATAATTAGTAACGAAGTTACAGTTACCTGCAATAAGTAGTATCGAAATTACAGTTACTTGTCATAATTAGTAACGAAGTTGCAGTTACCTGTCATAATTAGCATCGAAGTTACTGTTACATCTCATAATTAGTATCCAAGTTACAGTTACCTGCCATAATTAGTATCGAAGTTACAGTTACCTGCCATAATTTGTATCGAAATTACGGTTACTTGTCATAATTAGTAACGAAGTTACAGTTACCTGCAATAATTTGTATCGAAATTACAGTTACATGTCATAATTAGTAACGAAGTTACAGTTACCTGTCATAATTATTATCGAAGTTACTGTTACTTGTCATAATTAGTATCGAAGTTACTGTTACCTGTCGTAATTAGTATCGAGGTTACAGTTACCTGCCAAAATTTGTATCGAAATTAAAGTTACTTGTCATAATTAGTAACGAAGTTACAGTTACCTGTCATAATTAGTATGGAAGTTACAGTTCCTTGTCATAATTAGTATCGAAGTTACAGTTACCTGTCATAATTAGCAACTAAGGTACTGTTACTTGTCATAATTAGTAACGAAGTCATAATTTGTATCGAAATTACAGTTACTTGTCAAAATTAGTAACGAAGTTACAGTTTCCTGTCATAATTAGTATCGAAGTTACTGTTACCTGTCATAATTAGTATGGAAGTTACAGTTACCTGCCATAATTTGTATCGAAATTACAGGGACTTGTCATAATAAGTATCGAAGTTACAGTTACCTGCCAAAATTTGTATCGAAATTACAGTTACTTGTCATAATTAGTAACGAAGTTACAGTAACCTGCCAAATATTTTATCGAAATTACAGTTCCTTGTCATAATTAGTATCGAAGTTACAGTTACCTGTCATAATTAGCATCGAAGGTACTGTTACTTGTCATAATTAGTATCGACGTTACTGTTACCTGTCATAATTAGTATTGAAGTTACAGTTACATACCATAATTTTTTATCAAAATTACAGTTACTTGTCATAATTAGTAACGATGTTAGAGTTTCTTGTCATAATTAGTATCGAAGTAACAGTTACCTGTCATAATTTGTATCGAAGTTATATTTACTTGTCATCATTAGTATCGAAGTTACTGTTACCTGTCATAATTAGTATCGAAGTTACAGTTAGCTGCCATATTTTGTATCGAAATTACAGCTACTTGTCATAATTAGTAACGAAGTTACAGTTACCTGTCATAATTAGTATCGAAGTTACAGTTACCTGCCATAATTTGTATCGAAATTACAGTTACCTGTCATAATTAGTATCGAAGTTACAGTTACTTGTCATAATTAGTATCGAAGTTACAGTTACCTGCCATAATTTGTATCGAAATTACAGGGACTTGTCATAATTAGTAACGAAGTTACAGTTACCTGCCATAATTAGTATCGAAATTAAAGTTATTTGTCATAATTAGTAACGAAGTTACAATTACCTGTCATAATTAGTTTCGAAGTTACTGTTACCTGTCACAATTAGTATTGAAGTTACAGTTACCTACCATAATTTTTATCAAAATTACAGTTACTTGTCATAATTAGTAACGATGGTAGAGTTTCTTGTCATAATTAGTATCGAAGTTACTGTTACCTGTCATAATTTGTATCGAAGTAATAGTTACTTGTCATAATTAGTATCAAAGTTACTGTCACCTGTCATAATTAGTATCGAAGTTACAGTTACCTGCCATAATTTGTATCGAAATTACAGTTCCTTGCCATAATTAGTATCGATGTTACAGTTACCTGTCATAATTAGTACCGAAGGTACTGTTACCTGCCATAATTTGTATCGAAATTACAGTTACTTGTCATAATTAGTAACGAAGTTACAGTTACCTGTCATAATTTGTATCGAAATTACAGTTACTTGTCATAATTAGTAACGAAGTTACAGTTTCCTGTCATAATTAGTATCGAAGTTACTGTTACCTGTCATAATTAGTATCGAAATTACAGTTACTTGCCATAATTTGTATCGAAATTGCAGGGACTTGTCATAATTAGTAACGAAGATACAGTTACCTGCCATAATTAGTATCGAAATTAACGTTACTTGTCATAATTAGTAACGAAGTTACAGTTACCTGTCATAATTAGTATCGAAGTTACTGTTACCTGTCATAATTAGTATTGAAGTTACAGTTACCTACCATAATTTTTTATCAAATTACAGTTTCTTGTCATAATTAGTAACGAAGTTAGAGTTTCTTGTCATAATAAGTATCGAAGTTACAGTTACCTGTCATAATTTGTATCGAAGTTATAGTAACTTGTCATAATTAGTATCGAAGATACTGTTACCTGTCATAATTTGTATGGAAGTTACAGTTACTTGTCATAATTAGTAACGAAGTTACAGTTACCTGCCATAATTTGTATCGAAATTACTGTTACTTGTCATAATTAGTAACGAAGTTACAGTTACCTGTCATAATTAGTATCGAAGTTACAGTTACTTGTCATATATAGTATCGAAGTTACTGTTACCTGTAATAATTAGTATCGAAGTTACAGTTACCTGTCAAAATTTGTATCGAAATTACAGTTACATGTCATAATTAGTAACGAAGTTAAAGTTACCTGTCATAATTAGTATCGAAGTTACAGTTACTTGTCATAATTAGTAGCGAAGTTACTGTTACCTGTCATAATTAGTATCGAAGTTACAGTACCTGCCATAATTAGTATCGAAGTTACTGTTACCGGTCATAATTAGTATCGAAGTTACAGTTACCTGCCATAGTTTGTATCGAAATTACAGTTACTTGTCATAATTAGTAACGAAGTTACAGTTACCTGCAATCATTAGTATCGAAGTTACAGTTACTTGTCATATTTAGTATCAAAGTTACTGTTACCTGTCATAATATGTATCGAAGTTACAGCTACCTGCCAAAATTTGTATTGAAATTACAGTTACTTGTCATAATTAGTATCGAAGTTACTGTTACTTGTCATAATTAATATCGAAGTTACTGTTACCTGTCATAATTAGTATCGAAGTAACAGTTTCTTGTCATAATTAGTAATGAAGTTACAGTTACCTGTCATAATAAGTATCGAAGTTACAGTTACTTGTCATAATTAGTATCGAAGTTACAGTTACTTGACATAATTAGTAACGATGTTACAGTAACCTGTCATAGTTAGTATCGATGTTACTGTTACCTGTATTAATTAGTATCGAAGTTACAGTTACCTGCCATAAATTTTTATCAACATTAGAGTTACTTGTCATAATTAGTAACGAAGTTACAGTTACTTGTCATAATTAGTATCGTAGTTACTGTTACCCGTCATAATTAGTATCAAAGTTACAGTTACCTGCCATAATTTGTATCGAAATTACAGTTCCTTGTCATAATTAGTATCGAAGTTACAGTTACCTTTCATAATTAGTATCGAAGGTACTGTTACCTGCCATAATTTGTAACGAAATTACAGATACTTGTCATAATTAGTAACGAAGTTACAGTTACCTGTCATAATTTGCATCGAAATTACAGTTACTTCTCATAATTAGTAACGAAGTTACAGTTACCTGCCATATTAAGTGTCGAAATTACAATTACTTGTCATAATTAGTAACGAAGTTGCAGTTACCTGTCATAATTAGTATCGAAGTTACTGTTACCTCTCATAATTAATATCGATGCTACAGTTACCTGCCATAATTAGTATCGAAGTTACAGTTACCTACCATAATTTGTATCGAAATTACTTTTACATGTCATAATTAGTAACGAAGTTACAGTTAGCTGTCATAATTAGTATCTAAGTTACAGTTACTTGTCATAATTAGTATCGAAGTTACTGTTACCTGTCATAATTAGTATCGAGGTTACAGTTACCTGCCAAAATTTGTATCGAAATTACAGTTACTTGTCATAATTAGTAACGAAGTTACAGTTACCTGTCATAATAAGTATGGAAGTTACAGTTACTTGTCATAATTACTATCGAAGTTACAGTTACCTGCCATAATTTGTATCGAAATTACAGGGACTTGTCATTATTAGTAACGAAGTTACAGTTACCTGCCATAATTAGTATCGAAATTAAAATTACTTGTCATAATTATTAACGAAGTTACAGTTACCTGTCATAATTAGTATCGATGTAATTGATACCTGCCATAATAAGTATTGAAGTTACAGTTACCTTGCAAATTTTTTAACCAAAATTTACAGTTACTTGTCATAATAAGTAACGAAGTTAGAGTTTCTTGTCATAATTAGTATCGAAGTTACAGTTACCTGTCATAATTTGTATCGAAGTTATAGTTACTTGTCATAATTGGTATCGAAGTAACTGTTACCTGTCATAATTAGTATCGAAGATACAGTTACCTGCCATAATTTGTATCGGAATTACAGTTACTAGTGATAATTAGTAACGAAGTTACAGTTACCTGTCATAATTAGTATCGATGTTACAGTTACTTGTCATAATTAGTATCGAAGTTACAGTTACCTGCCATAATTTGTATCGAAATTACAGGGACTTGTCATAATTAGTAACGAAGTTACAGTTACCTGCCATAATTAGTATCGAAATTAAAGTTATTTGTCATAATTAGTAACGAAGTTACAATTACCTGTCATAATTAGATTCGAAGTTACTGTTACCTGTCACAATTAGTATTGAAGTTACAGTTACCTACCATAATTTTTATCAAAATTACAGTTACTTGACATAATTAGTAACGATGGTAGAGTTTCTTGTCATAATTAGTATCGAAGTTACTGTTACCTGTCATAATTTGTATCGAAGTAATAGTTACTTGTCATAATTAGTATCAAAGTTACTGTCACCTGTCATAATTAGTATCGAAGTTACAGTTACCTGCCATAATTTGTATCGAAATTACAGTTCCTTGCCATAATTAGTATCGAAGTTACAGTTACCTGTCATAATTAGTACCGAAGGTACTGTTACCTGCCATAATTTGTATAGAAATTACAGTTACTTGTCATAATTAGTAACGAAGTTACAGTTACCTGTCATAATTTGTATCGAAATTACAGTTACTTGCCATAATTTGTATCGAAATTGCAGGGACTTGTCATAATTAGTAACGAAGATACAGTTACCTGCCATAATTAGTATCGAAATTAACGTTACTTGTCATAATTAGTAACGAAGTTACAGTTACCTGTCATAATTAGTATCAATGTTACTGTTACCTGTCATAATTAGTATTGAACTTACAGTTACCTACCATAATTTTTTATCAAATTACAGTTTCTTGTCATAATTAGTAACGAAGTTAGAGTTTCTTGTCATAATAAGTATCGAAGTTACAGTTACCTGTCATAATTTGTATCGAAGTTATAGTAACTTGTCATAATTAGTATCGAAGATACTGTTACCTGTCATAATTTGTATCGAAGTTACAGTTACTTGTCATAATTAGTAACGAAGTTACAGTTACCTGCCATAATTTGTATCGAAATTACTGTTACTTGTCATAATTAGTAACGAAGTTACAGTTACCTGTCATAATTAGTATCGAAGTTACAGTTACTTGTCATATATAGTATCGAAGTTACTGTTACCTGTAATAATTAGTATCGAAGTTACAGTTACCTGCCATAGTTTGTATCGAAATTACAGTTACTTGTCATAATTAGTAACGAAGTTACAGTTACCTGCAATAATTAGTATCGAAGTTACAGTTACTTGTCATATTTAGTATCAAAGTTACTGTTACCTGTCATAATATGTATCGAAGTTACAGCTACCTGCCAAAATTTGTATTGAAATTACAGTTACTTGTCATAATTAGTATCGAAGTTACTGTTACTTGTCATAATTAATATCGAAGTTACTGTTACCTGTCACAATTAGTATCGAAGTTACAGTTACTTGTCATAATTAGTATCGAAGTTACACTTTCTTGTCATAATTAGTATCGAAGTTACAGTTACCTGTCATAATTAGTATCGAAGTTACAGTTTCTTGTCATAATTAGTAATGAAGTTACAGTTACCTGTCATAATAAGTATCGAAGTTACAGTTACTTGTCATAATTAGTATCGAAGTTACAGTTACTTGACATAATTAGTAACGATGTTACAGTAACCTGTCATAGTTAGTATCGATGTTACTGTTACCTGTATTAATTAGTATCGAAGTTACAGTTACCTGCCATAAATTTTTATCAACATTAGAGTTACTTGTCATAATTAGTAACGAAGTTACAGTTACTTGTCATAATTAGTATCGTAGTTACTGTTACCTGTCATAATTAGTATCAAAGTTACAGTTACCTGTCATAATTAGTATCGAAGTTACAGTTTCTTGTCATAATTAGTAATGAAGTTACAGTTACCTGTCATAATTAGTATCGAAGTTCCTGTTACCTGTCATAATTTGTATCGAAGTAACTGTTACATGTCATAATTAGTATCGAAGTTACAGTTACCTGTCATAATTAGTATCGAAGGTACTGTTACCTGCCATAATTTGTAACGAAATTACAGATACTTGTCATAATTAGTAACGAAGTTACAGTTAACTGTCATAATTTGCATCGAAATTACAGTTACTTCTCATAATTAGTAACGAAGTTACAGTTACCTGCCATATTAAGTATCGAAATTACAATTACTTGTCATAATTAGTAACGAAGTTGCAGTTACCTGTCATAATTAGTATCGAAGTTACTGTTACCTCTCATAATTAATATCGATGCTACAGTTACCTGCCATAATTAGTATCGAAGTTACAGTTACCTACCATAATTTGTATCGAAATTACAGTTACATGTCATAATTAGTAACGAAGTTACAGTTAGCTGTCATAATTAGTATCTAAGTTACAGTTACTTGTCATAATTAGTATCGAAGTTACTGTTACCTGTCATAATTAGTATCGAGGTTACAGTTACCTGCCAAAATTTGTATCGAAATTACAGTTACTTGTCATAATTAGTAACGAAGTTACAGTTACCTGTCATAATAAGTATGGAAGTTACAGTTACTTGTCATAATTACTATCGAAGTTACAGTTACCTGCCATAATTTGTATCGAAATTACAGGGACTTGTCATTATTAGTAACGAAGTTACAGTTACCTGCCATAATTAGTATCGAAATTAAAATTACTTGTCATAATTATTAACGAAGTTACAGTTACCTGTCATAATTAGTATCGATGTAACTGTTACCTGCCATAATAAGTATTGAAGTTACAGTTACCTAGCAAATTTTTTAATCAAAATTTACAGTTACTTGTCATAATAAGTGACGAAGTTAGAGTTTCTTGTCATAATTAGTATCGAAGTTACAGTTACCTGTCATAATTTGTATCGAAGTTATAGTTACTTGTCATAATTGGTATCGAAGTAACTGTTACCTGTCATAATTAGTATCGAAGATACAGTTACCTGCCATAATTTGTATCGGAATTACAGTTACTAGTGATAATTAGTAACGAAGTTACAGTTACCTGTCATAATTAGTATCGATGTTACAGTTACTTGTCATAATTAGTATCGATGTTACTGTTACCTGTCATAATTGGTATCGAAGTTACAGTTACCTGCCAAAATTTGTATCGAAATTACAGTTACTTGTCATAATTAGTAACGAAGTTACAGTTACCTGCCATAATTTGTATCGAAATTACAGTTCCTTGTCATAATTAGTATCGAAGTTACAGTTACCTGTCATAATTAGCATCGAAGGTACTGTTACTTGTCATAATTAGTAACGAAGTTACAGTTACCTGTCATAATTTGTATTGAAATTACAGTTACTTGTCATAATTAGTAACGAAGTTACAGTTTCTGTCATAATAAGTATCGAAGTTACTGTTACCTGTCATATTTAGTATGGAAGTTACAGTTACCTGCCGTAATTTGTATCGAAATTACAGGGACTTGTCATAATTAGTATCGAAGTTACAGTTACCTGCCAAAATTTGTATCGAAATTACACTTACTTGTCATAATTAGTAACGAAGTTACAGTTACCTGCCATAATTTGTTCGCGAAATTACAGTTCCTTGTCATAATTAGTATCGAAGTTACGGTTACCTGTCATAATTAGCATCGAAGGTACTGTTACTTGTCATAATTAGTATCGACGTTTCTATTACCTGTCATAATTAGAATTGAAGTTACAGTTACCTACCATAATTTTTTAAATCAAAATTACAGTTACTTTTCATAATTAGTAACGAAGTTAGAGTTTCTTGTCATAATTAGTATCGAAGTTACAGTTACCTTTCATAATTTGTATCGAAGTTATAGTTACTTGTCATAATTAGTATCGAAGGTACTGTTACTTGTCATAATTAGTAACGAAGTTACAGTTTCCTGTCATAATTAGTATCGAAGTTACTGTTACCTGTCATAATTAGTATCGAAATTACAGTTACCTGCCATAATTTGTATCGAAATTGCAGGGACTTGTCATAATTAGTAACGAACATACAGTTACCTGCCATAATTAGTATCGAAATTAAGTTACTTTTATAATTAGTAACGAAATTACAGTTACCTGTCATAATTAGTATCGAAGTTACTATTACCTGTCATAATTAGTATTGAAGTTACAGTTACCTACCATAATTTTTATCAAAATTACAGTTACTTGTCATAATTAGTAACGAAGTTAGAGTTTCTTGTCATAATAAGTATCGAAGTTACAGTTACCTGTCATAATTTGTATCGAAGTTATAGTTACTTGTCATAATTAGTATCGAAGATACTGTTACCTGTCATAATTAGTATCGAGGTTACAGTTACCTGCCATAATTTGTATCGAAATTACAGTTACTTGTCATAATAAGTAACGAAGTTACAGTTACCTGTCATAATTAGTATCGAAGTTACAGTTACTTGTCATATTTAGTATCGAAGTTACTGTTACCTGTCATAATTAGTATCGAAGTTACAGTTACCTGCCAAAATTTGTATCGAAATTACTGTTACTTGTCCTAATTAGTATCGAAGTTACTGTTACCTGTCATAATTAGTATCGAAATTACAATTACTTGCCAAATTTGTAACGAAATTACAGTTACTTGTCATAATTAGTAACGAAGTTACATTTACCTGTCATAATTAGTATCGATGTTACAGTTACTTGTCATAATTAGTATTGAAGTTACTGTTACCTGTCATAATTAGTTTCGAAGTTACAGTACCTGCCATAATTAGTACCGAAGTTACTGTTACCTGTCATAATTAGTATCGAAGTTACAGTTACCAGTCATAATTAGTATCGAAGGTACTGTTACCTGCCATAATTTGCAACGAAATTACAGTTACTTGTCATAATTAGTAACGAAGTTACAGTTACCTGTCATAATTTGCATCGAAATTACAGTTACTTCTCATAATTAGTAACGAAGTTACAGTTACCTGCAATAAGTAGTATCGAAATTACAGTTACTTTTCATAATTAGTAACGAAGTTGCAGTTACCTGTCATAATTAGCATCGAAGTTACTGTTACATCTCATAATTAGTATCCAAGTTACAGTTACCTGCCATAATTAGTATCGAAGTTACAGTTACCTGCCATAATTTGTATCGAAATTACGGTTACTTGTCATAATTAGTAACGAAGTTACAGTTACCTGCCATAATTTGTATCGAAATTACAGTTACATGTCATAATTAGTAACGAAGTTACAGTTACCTGTCATAATTAGTATCGAAGTTACTGTTACTTGTCATAATTAGTATCGAAGTTACTGTTACCTGTCGTAATTAGTATCGAGGTTACAGTTACCTGCCAAAATTAGTATCGAAATTAAAGTTACTTGTCATAATTAGTAACGAAGTTACAGTTACCTGTCATAATTAGTATGGAAGTTACAGTTCCTTGTCATAATTAGTATCGAAGTTACAGTTACCTGTCATAATTAGCATCTAAGGTACTGTTACTTGTCATAATTAGTAACGAAGTCATAATTTGTATCGAAATTACAGTTACTTGTCAAAATTAGTAACGAAGTTACAGTTTCCTGTCATAATTAGTATCGAAGTTACTGTTACCTGTCATAATTAGTATGGAAGTTACAGTTACCTGCCATAATTTGTATCGAAATTACAGGGACTTGTCATAATAAGTATCGAAGTTACAGTTACCTGCCAAAATTTGTATCGAAATTACAGTTACTTGTCATAATTAGTAACGAAGTTACAGTAACCTGCCAAAAATTTTATCGAAATTACAGTTCCTTGTCATAATTAGTATCGAAGTTACAGTTACCTGTCATCATTAGCATCGAAGGTACTGTTACTTGTCATAATTAGTATCGACGTTACTGTTACCTGTCATAATTAGTATTGAAGTTACAGTTACCTACCATAATTTTTTATCAAAATTACAGTTACTTGTCATAATTAGTAACGATGTTAGAGTTTCTTGTCATAATTAGTATCGAAGTAACAGTTACCTGTCATAATTTGTATCGAAGTTATATTTACTTGTCCTCATTAGTATCGAAGTTACTGTTACCTGTCCTAATTAGTATCGAAGTTACAGTTACCTGCCATAATTTGTATAGAAATTACAGCTACTTGTCATAATTAGTAACGAAGTTACAGTTACCTGTCATAATTAGTATCGAAGTTACAGTTACCTGCCATAATTTGTATCGAAATTACAGTTACCTGTCATAATTAGTATCGAAGTTACAGTTACTTGTCATAATTAGTATCGAAGTTACAGTTACCTGCCATAATTTGTATCGAAATTACAGGGACTTGTCATAATTAGTAACGAAGTTACAGTTTCCTGCCATAATTAGTATCGAAATTAAAGTTATTTGTCATAATTAGTAACGAAGTTACAATTACCTGTCATAATTAGTTTCAAAGTTACTGTTACCTGTCACAATTAGTATTGAAGTTACAGTTACCTACCATAATTTTTATCAAAATTACAGTTACTTGTCATAATTAGTAACGATGGTAGAGTTTCTTGTCATAATTAGTATCGAAGTTACTGTTACCTGTCATAATTTGTATCGAAGTAATAGTTACTTGTCATAATTAGTATCAAAGTTACTGTCACCTGTCATAATTAGTATCGAAGTTACAGTTACCTGCCATAATTTGTATCGAAATTACAGTTCCTTGCCATAATTAGTATCGAAGTTACAGTTACCTGTCATAAGTAGTACCGAAGGTACTGTTACCTGCCATAATTTGTATCGAAATTACAGTTACTTGTCATAATTAGTAACGAAGTTACAGTTACCTGTCATAATTTGTATCGAAATTACAGTTACTTGTCATAATTAGTAACGAAGTTACAGTTTCCTGTCATAATTAGTATCGAAATTAAAATTACTTGTCATAATTATTAACGAAGTTACAGTTACCTGTCATAATTAGTATCGATGTAACTGTTACCTGCCATAATAAGTATTGAAGTTACAGTTACCTAGCAAATTTTTTAATCAAAATTTACAGTTACTTGTCATAATAAGTGACGAAGTTAGAGTTTCTTGTCATAATTAGTATCGAAGTTACAGTTACCTGTCATAATTTGTATCGAAGTTATAGTTACTTGTCATAATTGGTATCGAAGTAACTGTTACCTGTCATAATTAGTATCGAAGATACAGTTACCTGCCATAATTTGTATCGGAATTACAGTTACTAGTGATAATTAGTAACGAAGTTACAGTTACCTGTCATAATTAGTATCGATGTTACAGTTACTTGTCATAATTAGTATCGATGTTACTGTTACCTGTCATAATTGGTATCGAAGTTACAGTTACCTGCCAAAATTTGTATCGAAATTACAGTTACTTGTCATAATTAGTAACGAAGTTACAGTTACCTGCCATAATTTGTATCGAAATTAGAGTTCCTTGTCATAATTAGTATCGAAGTTACAGTTACCTGTCATAATTAGCATCGAAGGTACTGTTACTTGTCATAATTAGTAACGAAGTTACAGTTACCTGTCATAATTTGTATTGAAATTACAGTTACTTGTCATAATTAGTAACGAAGTTACAGTTTCTGTCATAATAAGTATCGAAGTTACTGTTACCTGTCATATTTAGTATGGAAGTTACAGTTACCTGCCGTAATTTGTATCGAAATTACAGGGACTTGTCATAATTAGTATCGAAGTTACAGTTACCTGCCAAAATTTGTATCGAAATTACACTTACTTGTCATAATTAGTAACGAAGTTACAGTTACCTGCCATAATTTGTTCGCGAAATTACAGTTCCTTGTCATAATTAGTATCGAAGTTACGGTTACCTGTCATAATTAGCATCGAAGGTACTGTTACTTGTCATAATTAGTATCGACGTTTCTATTACCTGTCATAATTAGAATTGAAGTTACAGTTACCTACCATAATTTTTTAAATCAAAATTACAGTTACTTTTCATAATTAGTAACGAAGTTAGAGTTTCTTGTCATAATTAGTATCGAAGTTACAGTTACCTTTCATAATTTGTATCGAAGTTATAGTTACTTGTCATAATTAGTATCGAAGGTACTGTTACTTGTCATAATTAGTAACGAAGTTACAGTTTCCTGTCATAATTAGTATCGAAGTTACTGTTACCTGTCATAATTAGTATCGAAATTACAGTTACCTGCCATAATTTGTATCGAAATTGCAGGGACTTGTCATAATTAGTAACGAACATACAGTTACCTGCCATAATTAGTATCGAAATTAAGTTACTTTTATAATTAGTAACGAAATTACAGTTACCTGTCATAATTAGTATCGAAGTTACTATTACCTGTCATAATTAGTATTGAAGTTACAGTTACCTACCATAATTTTTATCAAAATTACAGTTACTTGTCATAATTAGTAACGAAGTTAGAGTTTCTTGTCATAATAAGTATCGAAGTTACAGTTACCTGTCATAATTTGTATCGAAGTTATAGTTACTTGTCATAATTAGTATCGAAGATACTGTTACCTGTCATAATTAGTATCGAGGTTACAGTTACCTGCCATAATTTGTATCGAAATTACAGTTACTTGTCATAATAAGTAACGAAGTTACAGTTACCTGTCATAATTAGTATCGAAGTTACAGTTACTTGTCATATTTAGTATCGAAGTTACTGTTACCTGTCATAATTAGTATCGAAGTTACAGTTACCTGCCAAAATTTGTATCGAAATTACTGTTACTTGTCCTAATTAGTATCGAAGTTACTGTTACCTGTCATAATTAGTATCGAAATTACAATTACTTGCCAAATTTGTAACGAAATTACAGTTACTTGTCATAATTAGTAACGAAGTTACATTTACCTGTCATAATTAGTATCGATGTTACAGTTACTTGTCATAATTAGTATTGAAGTTACTGTTACCTGTCATAATTAGTTTCGAAGTTACAGTACCTGCCATAATTAGTACCGAAGTTACTGTTACCTGTCATAATTAGTATCGAAGTTACAGTTACCAGTCATAATTAGTATCGAAGGTACTGTTACCTGCCATAATTTGCAACGAAATTACAGTTACTTGTCATAATTAGTAACGAAGTTACAGTTACCTGTCATAATTTGCATCGAAATTACAGTTACTTCTCATAATTAGTAACGAAGTTACAGTTACCTGCAATAAGTAGTATCGAAATTACAGTTACTTTTCATAATTAGTAACGAAGTTGCAGTTACCTGTCATAATTAGCATCGAAGTTACTGTTACATCTCATAATTAGTATCCAAGTTACAGTTACCTGCCATAATTAGTATCGAAGTTACAGTTACCTGCCATAATTTGTATCGAAATTACGGTTACTTGTCATAATTAGTAACGAAGTTACAGTTACCTGCCATAATTTGTATCGAAATTACAGTTACATGTCATAATTAGTAACGAAGTTACAGTTACCTGTCATAATTAGTATCGAAGTTACTGTTACTTGTCATAATTAGTATCGAAGTTACTGTTACCTGTCGTAATTAGTATCGAGGTTACAGTTACCTGCCAAAATTAGTATCGAAATTAAAGTTACTTGTCATAATTAGTAACGAAGTTACAGTTACCTGTCATAATTAGTATGGAAGTTACAGTTCCTTGTCATAATTAGTATCGAAGTTACAGTTACCTGTCATAATTAGCATCTAAGGTACTGTTACTTGTCATAATTAGTAACGAAGTCATAATTTGTATCGAAATTACAGTTACTTGTCAAAATTAGTAACGAAGTTACAGTTTCCTGTCATAATTAGTATCGAAGTTACTGTTACCTGTCATAATTAGTATGGAAGTTACAGTTACCTGCCATAATTTGTATCGAAATTACAGGGACTTGTCATAATAAGTATCGAAGTTACAGTTACCTGCCAAAATTTGTATCGAAATTACAGTTACTTGTCATAATTAGTAACGAAGTTACAGTAACCTGCCAAATATTTTATCGAAATTACAGTTCCTTGTCATAATTAGTATCGAAGTAACAGTTACCTGTCATAATTTGTATCGAAGTTATATTTACTTGTCCTCATTAGTATCGAAGTTACTGTTACCTGTCCTAATTAGTATCGAAGTTACAGTTACCTGCCATAATTTGTATCGAAATTACAGGGACTTGTCATAATTAGTAACGAAGTTACAGTTTCCTGCCATAATTAGTATCGAAATTAAAGTTATTTGTCATAATTAGTAACGAAGTTACAATTACCTGTCATAATTAGTTTCAAAGTTACTGTTACCTGTCACAATTAGTATTGAAGTTACAGTTACCTACCATAATTTTTATCAAAATTACAGTTACTTGTCATAATTAGTAACGATGGTAGAGTTTCTTGTCATAATTAGTATCGAAGTTACTGTTACCTGTCATAATTTGTATCGAAGTAATAGTTACTTGTCATAATTAGTATCAAAGTTACTGTCACCTGTCATAATTAGTATCGAAGTTACAGTTACCTGCCATAATTTGTATCGAAATTACAGTTCCTTGCCATAATTAGTATCGAAGTTACAGTTACCTGTCATAAGTAGTACCGAAGGTACTGTTACCTGCCATAATTTGTATCGAAATTACAGTTACTTGTCATAATTAGTAACGAAGTTACAGTTACCTGTCATAATTTGTATCGAAATTACAGTTACTTGTCATAATTAGTAACGAAGTTACAGTTTCCTGTCATAATTAGTATCGAAGTTACTGTTACCTGTCATAATTAGTATCGAAATTACAGTAACTTGCCATAATTTGTATCGAAATTGCAGGGACTTGTCATAATTAGTAACGAAGATACAGTTACCTGCCATAATTAGTATCGAAATTAACGTTACTTGTCATAATTAGTAACGAAGTTACAGTTACCTGTCATAATTAGTATCGAAGTTACTGTTACCTGTCATAATTAGTATTGAAGTTACAGTTACCTACCATAATTTTTTATCAAAATTAGAGTTACTTGTCATAATTAGTAACGAAGTCTCAGTTACTTGTCATAATTAGTATCGTAGTTACTGTTACCTGTCATAATTAGTATCAAATTTACAGTTACCTGCCATAATTTGTATCGAAATTACAGTTCCTTGTCATAATTAGTATCGAAGTTACAGTTACCTGTCATAATTAGTATCGTAGGTACTGTTACCTGCCATAATTTGTAACGAAATTACAGTTACTTGTCATAATTAGTAACGAAGTTACAGTTACCTGTCATAATTTGCATCGAAATTACAGTTACTTCTCATAATTAGTAACGAAGTTACAGTTACCTGCCATATTAAGTATCGAAATTACAATTACTTGTCATAATTAGTAACGAAGTTGCAGTTACCTGTCATAATTAGTATCGAAGTTACTGTTACCTCTCATAATTAATATCGAAGCTACAGTTACCTGCCATAATTAGTATCGAAGTTACAGTTACCTACCATAATTTGTATCGAAATTACAGTTACATGTCATAATTAGTAACGAAGTTACAGTTAGCTGTCATAATTAGTATCTAAGTTACAGTTACTTGTCATAATTAGTATCGAAGTTACTGTTACCTGTCATAATTAGTATCGAGGTTACAGTTACTTGCCAAAATTTGTATCGAAATTACAGTTACTTGTCATAATTAGTAACGTAGTTACAGTTACCTGTCATAATAAGTATGGAAGTTACAGTTTCTTGTCATAATTACTATCGAAGTTACAGTTACCTGCCATAATTTGTATCGAAATTACAGGGACTTGTCATTATTAGTAACGAAGTTACAGTTACCTGCCATAATTAGTATCGAAATTAAAATTACTTGTCATAATTATTAACGAAGTTACAGTTACCTGTCATAATTAGTATCGAAGTAACTGTTACCTGCCATAATAAGTATTGAAGTTACAGTTACCTAACAAATTTTTTAATCAAAATTTACAGTTACTTGTCATAATAAGTAACGAAGTTAGAGTTTCTTGTCATAATTAGTATCGAAGTTACAGTTACCTGTCATAATTTGTATCGAAGTTATAGTTACTTGTCATAATTGGTATCGAAGTAACTGTTACCTGTCATAATTAGTATCGAAGATACAGTTACCTGCCATAATTTGTATCGGAATTACAGTTACTAGTGATAATTAGTAACGAAGTTACAGTTACCTGTCATAATTAGTATCGAAGTTACAGTTACTTGTCATAATTAGTATCGAAGTTACTGTTACCTGTCATAATTGGTATCGAAGTTACAGTTACCTGCCAAAATTTGTATCGAAATTACAGTTACTTGTCATAATTATTAACGAAGTTACAGTTACCTGCCATAATTTGTATCGAAATTACAGTTCCTTGTCATAATTAGTATCGAAGTTACAGTTACCTGTCATAATTAGCATCGAAGGTACTGTTACTTGTCATAATTAGTAACGAAGTTACAGTTAAGTGTCATAATTTGTATTGAAATTACAGTTACTTGTCATAATTAGTAACGAAGTTACAGTTTCTGTCATAATAAGTATCGAAGTTACTGTTACCTGTCATATTTAGTATGGAAGTTACAGTTACCTGCCGTAATTTGTATCGAAATTACAGGGACTTGTCATAATTAGTATCGAAGTTACAGTTACCTGCCAACATTTGTATCGAAATTACAGTTACTTGTCATAATTAGTAACGAAGTTACAGTTACCTGCCATAATTTGTTTCGAAATTACAGTTCCTTGTCATAATTAGTATCGAAGTTACGGTTACCTGTCATAATTAGCATCGAAGGTACTGTTATTTGTCATAATTAGTATCGACGTTACTGTTACCTGTCATAATTAGTATTGAAGTTACAGTTACCTACCATAATTTTTTAAATCAAAATTACAGTTACTTTTCATAATTAGTAACGAAGTTAGAGTTTCTTGTCATAATTAGTATCGAAGTTACAGTTACCTTTCATAATTTGTATCGAAGTTATAGTTACTTGTCATAATTAGTATCGAAGGTACTGTTACTTGTCATAATTAGTAACGAAGTTACAGTTTCCTGTCATAATTAGTATCGAAGTTACTGTTACCTGTCATAATTAGTATCGAAATTACAGTTACCTGCCATAATTTGTATCGAAATTGCAGGGACTTGTCATAATTAGTAACGAACATACAGTTACCTGCCATAATTAGTATCGAAATTAAGTTACATTCATAATTAGTAACGAAGTTACAGTTACCTGTCATAATTAGTATCGAAGTTACTATTACCTGTCATAATTAGTATTGAAGTTACAGTTACCTACCATAATTTTTATCAAAATTACAGTTACTTGTCATAATTAGTAACGAAGTTAGAGTTTCTTGTCATAATAAGTATCGAAGTTACAGTTACCTGTCATAATTTGTATCGAAGTTATAGTTACTTGTCATAATTAGTATCGAAGATACTGTTACCTGTCATAATTAGTATCGAGGTTACAGTTACCTGCCATAATTTTTATCGAAATTACAGTTATTTGTCATAATAAGTAACGAAGTTACAGTTACCTGTCATAATTAGTATCGAAGTTACAGTTACTTGTCATATTTAGTATCGAAGTAACTGTTACCTGTCATAATTAGTATCGAAGTTACAGTTACCTGCCAAAATTTGTATCGAAATTACTGTTACTTGTCATAATTAGTAACGAAGTTACAGTTACCTGTCTAAATTAGTATCGAAGTTACAGTTACTTGTCATAATTAGTATCGAAGTTACTGTCACTTGTCCTAATTAGTATCGAAGTTACTGTTACCTGTCATAATTAGTATCGAAATTACAATTACTTGCCAAATTTGTAACGAAATTACAGTTACTTGTCATAATTAGTAACGAAGTTACATTTACCTGTCATAATTAGTATCGATGTTACAGTTACTTGTCATAATTAGTATTGAAGTTACTCTTACCTGTCATAATTAGTTTCGAAGTTACAGTACCTGCCATAATTAGTACCGAAGTTACTGTTACCTGTCATAATTAGTATCGAAGTTACAGTTACCTGCCATAGTTTGTATCGAAATTACAGTTACTTGTCATAATTAGTAACGAAGTTACAGTTACCTGCCATAATTAGTATCGAAGTTACAGTTACTTGTCATAATTAGTATCAAAGTAACTGTTACCTGTCATAATAAGTATCGAAGTTACAGTTACCTGCCAAAATTTGTATCGAAATTACAGTTACTTGTCATAATTAGTATCGAAGTGACTGTTACTTGTCATAATTAATATCGAATTTACAGTTACCTGTCACAATTAGTACCGAAGTTACAGTTACTTGTCATCATTAGTATGGAAGTTACAGTTACTTGTCATAATTAGTATCGAAGTTACAATTACCTGTCATAATTAGTATCGAAGTTACAGTTTCTTGTCATAATTAGTAATGAAGTTACAGTTACCTGTCATAATAAGTATCGATGTTACAGTAACTTGTCATAATTAGTATCGAAGTTACAGTTACTTGACATAACTAGTAACGATGTTACAGTAACCTGTCATAATTAGTATCGAAGTTACTGTTACCTGTATTAATTAGTATCGAAGTTACAGTTACCTGTCATAATTACCATCGAAGTTACTGTTACATCTCATAATTAGTATCCAAGTTACAGTTACCTGCCATAATTAGTATCGAAGTTACAGTTACCTGCCATAATTTGTATCGAAATTACATTTACTTGTCATAATTAGTAACGAAGTTAGAGTTACCTGCCATAATTTGTATCGAAATTACAGTTACATGTCATAATTAGTAACGAAGTTACAGTTACCTGCCAAAATTTGTATCGAAATTAAAGTTACTTGTCATAATTAGTAACGAAGTTACAGTTACCTGTCATAATTAGTATGGAAGTTACAGTTCCTTGTCATAATTAGTATCGATGTTACAGTTACCTGTCATAATTAGCATCTAAGGTACTGTTACTTGTCATAATTAGTAACGATGTCATAATTTGTATCGAAATTACAGTTACTTGTCAAAATTAGTAACGAAGTTACAGTTTCCTGTCATAATTAGTATCGAAGTTACTGTTACCTGTCATAATTAGTATGGAAGTTACAGTTACCTGCCATAATTTGTATCGAAATTACAGGGACTTGTCATAATAAGTATCGAAGTTACAGTTACCTGCCAAAATTTGTATCGAAATTACAGTTACTTGTCATAATTAGTAACGAAGTTACAGTAACCTGCCAAATATTTTATCGAAATTACAGTTCCTTGTCATAATTAGTATCGAAGTTACAGTTACCTGTCATAATTAGCATCGAAGGTACTGTTACTTGTCATAATTAGTATCGACGTTACTGTTACCTGTCATAATTAGTATTGAAGTTACAGTTACCTACCATAATTTTTTATCAAAATTACAGTTACTTGTCATAATTAGTAACGATGTTAGAGTTTCTTGTCATAATTAGTATCGAAGTAACAGTTACCTGTCATAATTTGTATCGAAGTTATATTTACTTGTCATAATTAGTATCGAAGTTACTGTTACCTGTCATAATTAGTATCGAAGTTACAGTTACCTGCCATAATTTGTATCGAAATTACAGCTACTTGTCATAATTAGTAACGAAGTTACAGTTACCTGTCATAATTAGTATCGAAGTTACAGTTACCTGCCATAATTTGTATCGAAATTACAGTTACCTGTCATAATTAGTATCGAAGTTACAGTTACTTGTCATAATTAGTATCGAAGTTACAGTTACCTGCCATAATTTGTATCGAAATTACAGGGACTTGTCATAATTAGTAACGAAGTTACAGTTACCTGCCATAATTAGTATCGAAATTAAAGTTATTTGTCATAATTAGTAACGAAGTTACAATTACCTGTCATAATTAGTTTCGAAGTTACTGTTACCTGTCATAATTAGTATTGAAGTTACAGTTACCTACCATAATTTTTATCAAAATTACAGTTACTTGTCATAATTAGTAACGATGGTAGAGTTTCTTGTCATAATTAGTATCGAAGTTACTGTTACCTGTCATAATTTGTATCGAAGTAATAGTTACTTGTCATAATTAGTATCAAAGTTACTGTCACCTGTCATAATTAGTATCGAAGTTACAGTTACCTGCCATAATTTGTATCGAAATTACAGTTCCTTGCCATAATTAGTATCGAAGTTACAGTTACCTGTCATAATTAATACCGAAGGTACTGTTACCTGCCATAATTTGTATCGAAATTACAGTTACTTGTCATAATTAGTAACGAAGTTACAGTTACCTGTCATAATTTGTATCGAAATTACAGTTACTAGTCATAATTAGTAACGAAGTTACAGTTTCCTGTCATAATTAGTATCGAAGTTACTGTTACCTGTCATAATTAGTATCGAAATTACAGTTACTTGCCATAATTTGTATCGAAATTGCAGGGACTTGTCATAATTAGTAACGAAGATACAGTTACCTGCCATAATTAGTATCAAAATTAACGTTACTTGTCATAATTAGTAACGAAGTTACAGTTACCTGTCATAATTAGTATCGAAGTTACTGTTACCTGTCATAATTAGTATTGAAGTTACAGTTACCTACCATAATTTTTTATCAAATTACAGTTTCTTGTCATAATAAGTAACGAAGTTAGAGTTTCTTGTCATAATAAGTATCGAAGTTACAGTTACCTGTCATAATTTGTATCGAAGTTATAGTAACTTGTTATAATTAGTATCGAAGATACTGTTACCTGTCATAATTTGTATCGAAGTTACAGTTACCTGCCATAATTTGTATCGAAATTACAATTACTTGTCTTAATTAGTAACGAAGTTACAGTTACCTGTCATAATTAGTATCGAAGTTACAGTTACTTGTCATATATAGTATCGAAGTTACTGTTACCTGTAATAATTAGTATCGAAGTTACAGTTACCTGTCAAAATTTGTATCGAAATTACAGTTACTTGTCATAATTAGTAACGAAGTTACAGTTACCTGTCATAATTAGTATCGAAGTTACAGTTACTTGTCATAATTAGTAGCGAAGTTACTGTTACCTGTCATAATTAGTATCGAAGTTACAGTACCTGCCATAATTAGTATCGAAGTTACTGTTACCGGTCATAATTAGTATCGAAGTTACAGTTACCTGCCATAGTTTGTATCGAAATTACAGTTACTTGTCATAATTAGTAACGAAGTTACAGTTACCTGCCATAATTAGTATCGAAGTTACAGTTACTTGTCATAATTAGTATCAAAGTTACTGTTACCTGTCATAATATGTATCGAAGTTACAGCTACCTGCCAAAATTTGTATTGAAATTACAGTTACTTGTCATAATTAGTATCGAAGTTACTGTTACTTGTCATAATTAATATCGAAGTTACTGTTACCTGTCACAATTAGTATCGAAGTTACAGTTACTTGTCATAATTAGTATCGAAGTTACACTTTCTTGTCATAATTAGTATCGAAGTTACAGTTACCTGTCATAATTAGTATCGAAGTTACAGTTTCTTGTCATAATTAGTAATGAAGTTACAGTTACCTGTCATAATAAGTATCGAAGTTACAGTTACTTGTCATAATTAGTATCGAAGTTACAGTTACTTGACATAATTACTAACGATGCTACAGTAACCTGTCATAGTTAGTATCGATGTTACTGTTACCTGTATTAATTAGTATCGAAGTTACAGTTACCTGCCATAAATTTTTATCAACATTAGAGTTACTTGTCATAATTAGTAACGAAGTTACAGTTACTTGTCATAATTAGTATCGTAGTTACTGTTACCTGTCATAATTAGTATCAAAGTTACAGTTACCTGCCATAATTTGTATCGAAATTACAGTTCCTTGTCATAATTAGTATCGAAGTTACAGTTACCTGTCATAATTAGTATCGAAGGTACTGTTACCTGCCATAATTTGTAACGAAATTAAAGTTACTTGTCATAATTAGTAACGAAGTTACAGTTACCTGTCATAATTTGCATCGAAATTACAGTTACTTCTCATAATTAGTAACGAAGTTACAGTTACCTGCCATATTAAGTATCGAAATTACAATTACTTGTCATAATTAGTAACGAAGTTGCAGTTACCTGTCATAATTAGTATCGAAGTTACTGTTACCTCTCATAATTAATATCGATGCTAGAGTTACCTGCCATAATTAGTATCGAAGTTACAGTTACCTACCATAATTTGTATCGAAATTACAGTTACATGTCATAATTAGTAACGAAGTTACAGTTAGCTGTCATAATTAGTATCTAAGTTACAGTTACTTGTCATAATTAGTATCGAAGTTACTGTTACCTGTCATAATTAGTATCGAGGTTACAGTTACCTGCCAAAATTTGTATCGAAATTACAGTTACTTGTCATAATTAGTAACGAAGTTACAGTTACCTGTCATAATAAGTATGGAAGTTACAGTTACTTGTCATAATTACTATCGAAGTTACAGTTACCTGCCATAATTTGTATCGAAATTACAGGGACTTGTCATTATTAGTAACGAAGTTACAGTTACCTGCCATAATTAGTATCGAAATTAAAATTACTTGTCATAATTATTAACGAAGTTACAGTTACCTGTCATAATTAGTATCGAAGTAACTGTTACCTGCCATAATAAGTATTGAAGTTACAGTTACCTAGCAAATTATTTAATCAAAATTTACAGTTACTTGTCATAATAAGTAACGAAGTTAGAGTTTCTTGTCATAATTAGTATCGAAGTTACAGTTACCTGTCATAATTTGTATCGAAGTTATAGTTACTTGTCATAATTGGTATCGAAGTAACTGTTACCTGTCATAATTAGTATCGAAGATACAGTTACCTGCCATAATTTGTATCGGAATTACAGTTACTAGTGATAATTAGTAACGAAGTTACAGTTACCTGTCATAATTAGTATCGATGTTACAGTTACTTGTCATAATTAGTATCGATGTAACTGTTACCTGTCATAATTGGTATCGAAGTTACAGTTACCTGCCAAAATTTGTATCGAAATTACAGTTACTTGTCATAATTAGTAACGAAGTTACAGTTACCTGCCATAATTTGTATCGAAATTACAGTTCCTTGTCATAATTAGTATCAAAGTTACAGTTACCTGTCATAATTAGCATCGAAGGTACTGTTACTTGTCATAATTAGTAACGAAGTTACAGTTACCTGTCATAATTTGTATTGAAATTACAGTTACTTGTCATAATTAGTAACGAAGTTACAGTTTCTGTCATAATAAGTATCGAAGTTACTGTTACCTGTCATATTTAGTATGGAAGTTACAGTTACCTGCCGTAATTTGTATCGAAATTACAGGGACTTGTCATAATTAGTATCGAAGTTACAGTTACCTGCCAAAATTTGTATCGAAATTACAGTTACTTGTCATAATTAGTAACGAAGTTACAGTTACCTGCCATAATTTGTTTCGAAATTACAGTTCCTTGTCATAATTAGTATCGAAGTTACGGTTACCTGTCATAATTAGCATCGAAGGTACTGTTACTTGTCATAATTAGTATCGACGTTACTATTACCTGTCATAATTAGAATTGAAGTTACAGTTACCTACCATAATTTTTTAAATCAAAATTACAGTTACTTTTCATAATTAGTAACGAAGTTAGAGTTTCTTGTCATAATTAGTATCGAAGTTACAGTTATCTTTCATAATTTGTATCGAAGTTATAGTTACTTGTCATAATTAGTATCGAAGGTACTGTTACTTGTCATAATTAGTAACGAAGTTACAGTTTCCTGTCATAATTAGTATCGAAGTTACTGTTACCTGTCATAATTAGTATCGAAATTACAGTTACCTGCCATAATTTGTATCGAAATTGCAGGGACTTGTCATAATTAGTAACGAACATACAGTTACCTGCCATAATTAGTATCGAAATTAAGTTACTTTCATAATTAATAACGAAATTACAGTTACCTGTCATAATTAGTATCGAAGTTACTATTACCTGTCATAATTAGTATTGAAGTTACAGTTACCTACCATAATTTTTATCAAAATTACAGTTACTTGTCATAATTAGTAACGAAGTTAGAGTTTCTTGTCATAATAAGTATCGAAGTTACAGTTACCTGTCATAATTTGTATCGAAGTTATAGTTACTTGTCATAATTAGTATCGAAGATACTGTTACCTGTCATAATTAGTATCGAGGTTACAGTTACCTGCCATAATTTGTATCGAAATTACAGTTACTTGTCATAATTAGTAACGAAGTTACAGTTACCTGTCATAATTAGTATCGAAGTTACAGTTACTTGTCATATTTAGTATCGAAGTTACTGTTACCTGTCATAATTAGTATCGAAGTTACAGTTACCTGCCAAAATTTGTATCGAAATTACTGTTACTTGTCCTAATTAGTATCGAAGTTACTGTTACCTGTCATAATTAGTATCGAAATTACAATTACTTGCCAAATTTGTAACGAAATTACAGTTACTTGTCATAATTAGTAACGAAGTTACATTTACCTGTCATAATTAGTATCGATGTTACAGTTACTTGTCATAATTAGTATTGAAGTTACTGTTACCTGTCATAATTAGTTTCGAAGTTACAGTACCTGCCATAATTAGTACCGAAGTTACTGTTACCTGTCACAATTAGTATCGAAGTTACAGTTACCTGCCATAGTTTGTATCGAAATTGCAGTTACTTGTCATAATTAGTAACGAAGTTACAGTTACCTGCCATAATTAGTATCGAAGTTACAGTTACTTGTCATAATTAGTATCAAAGTAACTGTTACCTGTCATAATAAGTATCGAAGTTACAGTTACCTGCCAAAATTTGTATCGAAATTACAGTTACTTGTCATAATTAGTATCGAAGTGACTGTTACTTGTCATAAATAATATCGAAGTTACTGTTACCTGTCACAATTAGTACCGAAGTTACAGTTACTTGTCATCATTAGTATGGAAGTTACAGTTACTTGTCATAATTAGTATCGAAGTTACAATTACCTGTCATAATTAGTATCGAAGTTACAGTTTCTTGTCATAATTAGTAATGAAGTTTTAGTTACTTGTCTTAATAAGTATCGAAGTTACAGTAACTTGTCATAATTAGTATCGAAGTTACAGTTACTTGACATAATTAGTAACGATGTTACAGTAACCTGTCATAATTAGTATCTAAGTTACTGTTACCTGTATTAATTAGTATCGAAGTTACAGTTACCTGCCATAATTTTTTATCAAAATTAGAGTTACTTGTCATAATTAGTAACGAACTTACAGTTACTTGTCATAATTAGTATCGAAGTTACTGTTACCTGTCATAATTAGTATCAAAGTTACGGTTACCTGCCATAATTTGTATCGAAATTACAGTTCCTTTTCATAATTAGTATCGAAGTTACAGTTACCAGGCATAATTAGTATCGAAGGTACTGTTACCCGCCATAATTTGTAACGAAATTACAGTTACTTGTCATAATTAGTAACGAAGTTACAGTTACCTGTCATAATTTGCATCGAAATTACAGTTACTTCTCATAATTAGTAACGAAGTTACAGTTACCTGCAATAATTAGTATCGAAATTACAGTTACTTGTCATAATTAGTAACGAAGTTGCAGTTACCTGTCATAATTAGCATCGAAGTTACTGTTACATTTCATAATTAGTATCCAAGTTACAGTTACCTGCCTTAATTAGTATCGAAGTTACAGTTACCTGCCATAATTTGTATCGAAATTACAGTTACTTGTCATAATTAGTAACGAAGTTACAGTTACCTGCCATAATTTGTATCGAAATTACAGTTACATGTCATAATTAGTAACGAAGTTACAGTTACCTGCCAAAATTTGTATCGAAATTAAAGTTACTTGTCATAATTAGTAACGAAGTTACAGTTACCTGTCATAATTAGTATGGAACTTACAGTTCCTTGTCATAATTAGTATCGAAGTTACAGTTACCTATCATAATTAGCATCTAAGGTACTGTTACTTGTCATAATTAGTAACGAAGTCATAATTTGTATCGAAATTACAGTTACTTGTCAAAATTAGTAACGAAGTTACAGTTTCCTGTCATAATTAGTATCGAAGTTACTGTTCCTGTCATAATTAGTATGGAAGATACAGTTACCTGCCATAATTTGTATCGAAATTACAGTTACCTGTCATAATTAGTATCGAAGTTACAGTTACTGGTCATAATTAGTATCGAAGTTACAGTTACCTGCCATAATTTGTATCGAAATTACAGGGACTTGTCATAATTAGTAACGAAGTTACAGTTACCTGCCATAATTAGTATCGAAATTAAAGTTATTAGTCATAATTAGTAACGAAGTTACAATTACCTGTCATAATTAGTTTCGAAGTTACTGTTACCTGTCATAATTAGTATTGAAGTTACAGTTACCTACCATAATTTTTATCAAAATTACAGTTACTTGTCATAATTAGTAACGATGGTAGAGTTTCTTGTCATAATTAGTATCGAAGTTACTGTTACCTGTCATAATTTGTATCGAAGTAATAGTTACTTGTCATAATTAGTATCAAAGTTACTGTCACCTGTCATAATTAGTATCGAAGTTACAGTTACCTGCCATAATTTGTATCGAAATTACAGTTCCTTGCCATAATTAGTATCGAAGTTACAGTTACCTGTCATAATTAATACCGAAGGTACTGTTACCTGCCATAATTTGTATCGAAATTACAGTTACTTGTCATAATTAGTAACGAAGTTACAGTTACCTGTCATAATTTGTATCGAAATTACAGTTACTAGTCATAATTAGTAACGAAGTTACAGTTTCCTGTCATAATTAGTATCGAAGTTACTGTTACCTGTCATAATTAGTATCGAAATTACAGTTACTTGCCATAATTTGTATCGAAATTGCAGGGACTTGTCATAATTAGTAACGAAGATACAGTTACCTGCCATAATTAGTATCGAAATTAACGTTACTTGTCATAATTAGTAACGAAGTTACAGTTACCTGTCATAATTAGTATCGAAGTTACTGTTACCTGTCATAATTAGTATTGAAGTTACAGTTACCTACCATAATTTTTTATCAAATTACAGTTTCTTGTCATAATAAGTAACGAAGTTAGAGTTTCTTGTCATAATAAGTATCGAAGTTACAGTTACCTGTCATAATTTGTATCGAAGTTATAGTAACTTGTTATAATTAGTAACGAAGATACTGTTACCTGTCATAATTTGTATCGAAGTTACAGTTACCTGCCATAATTTGTATCGAAATTACAGTTACTTGTCTTAATTAGTAACGAAGTTACAGTTACCTGTCATAATTAGTATCGAAGTTACAGTTACTTGTCATATATAGTATCGAAGTTACTGTTACCTGTAATAATTAGTATCGAAGTTACAGTTACCTGTCAAAATTTGTATCGAAATTACAGTTACTTGTCATAATTAGTAACGAAGTTACAGTTACCTGTCATAATTAGTATCGAAGTTACAGTTACTTGTCATAATTAGTAGCGAAGTTACTGTTACCTGTCATAATTAGTATCGAAGTTACAGTACCTGCCATAATTAGTATCGAAGTTACTGTTACCGGTCATAATTAGTATCGAAGTTACAGTTACCTGCCATAGTTTGTATCGAAATTACAGTTACTTGTCATAATTAGTAACGAAGTTACAGTTACCTGCCATAATTAGTATCGAAGTTACAGTTACTTGTCATAATTAGTATCAAAGTTACTGTTACCTGTCATAATATGTATCGAAGTTACAGCTACCTGCCAAAATTTGTATTGAAATTACAGTTACTTGTCATAATTAGTATCGAAGTTACTGTTACTTGTCATAATTAATATCGAAGTTACTGTTACCTGTCACAATTAGTATCGAAGTTACAGTTACTTGTCATAATTAGTATCGAAGTTACACTTTCTTGTCATAATTAGTATCGAAGTTACAGTTACCTGTCATAATTAGTATCGAAGTTACAGTTTCTTGTCATAATTAGTAATGAAGTTACAGTTACCTGTCATAATAAGTATCGAAGTTACAGTTACTTGTCATAATTAGTATCGAAGTTACAGTTACTTGACATAATTAGTAACGATGCTACAGTAACCTGTCATAGTTAGTATCGATGTTACTGTTACCTGTATTAATTAGTATCGAAGTTACAGTTACCTGCCATAAATTTTTATCAACATTAGAGTTACTTGTCATAATTAGTAACGAAGTTACAGTTACTTGTCATAATTAGTATCGTAGTTACTGTTGCCTGTCATAATTAGTATCAAAGTTACAGTTACCTGCCATAATTTGTATCGAAATTACAGTTCCTTGTCATAATTAGTATCGAAGTTACAGTTACCTGTCATAATTAGTATCGAAGGTACTGTTACCTGCCATAATTTGTAACGAAATTAAAGTTACTTGTCATAATTAGTAACGAAGTTACAGTTACCTGTCATAATTTGCATCGAAATTACAGTTACTTCTCATAATTAGTAACGAAGTTACAGTTAGCTGCCATATTAAGTATCGAAATTACAATTACTTGTCATAATTAGTAACGAAGTTGCAGTTACCTGTCATAATTAGTATCGAAGTTACTGTTACCTCTCATAATTAATATCGATGCTAGAGTTACCTGCCATAATTAGTATCGAAGTTACAGTTACCTACCATAATTTGTATCGAAATTACAGCTACATGTCATAATTAGTAACGAAGTTACAGTTAGCTGTCATAATTAGTATCTAAGTTACAGTTACTTGTCATAATTAGTATCGAAGTTACTGTTACCTGTCATAATTAGTATCGAGGTTACAGTTACCTGCCAAAATTTGTATCGAAATTACAGTTACTTGTCATAATTAGTAACGAAGTTACAGTTACCTGTCATAATAAGTATGGAAGTTACAGTTACTTGTCATAATTACTATCGAAGTTACAGTTACCTGCCATAATTTGTATCGAAATTACAGGGACTTGTCATTATTAGTAACGAAGTTACAGTTACCTGCCATAATTAGTATCGAAATTAAAATTACTTGTCATAATTATTAACGAAGTTACAGTTACCTGTCATAATTAGTATCGAAGTAACTGTTACCTGCCATAATAAGTATTGAAGTTACAGTTACCTAGCAAATTTTTTAATCAAAATTTACAGTTACTTGTCATAATAAGTAACGAAGTTAGAGTTTCTTGTCATAATTAGTATCGAAGTTACAGTTACCTGTCATAATTTGTATCGAAGTTATAGTTACTTGTCATAATTGGTATCGAAGTAACAGTTACCTGTCATAATTAGTATCGAAGATACAGTTACCTGCCATAATTTGTATCGGAATTACAGTTACTAGTGATAATTAGTAACGAAGTTACAGTTACCTGTCATAATTAGTATCGATGTTACAGTTACTTGTCATAATTAGTATCGATGTAACTGTTACCTGTCATAATTGGTATCGAAGTTACAGTTACCTGCCAAAATTTGTATCGAAATTACAGTTACTTGTCATAATTAGTAACGAAGTTACAGTTACCTGCCATAATTTGTATCGAAATTACAGTTCCTTGTCATAATTAGTATCAAAGTTACAGTTACCTGTCATAATTAGCATCGAAGGTACTGTTACTTGTCATAATTAGTAACGAAGTTACAGTTACCTGTCATAATTTGTATTGAAATTACAGTTACTTGTCATAATTAGTAACGAAGTTACAGTTTCTGTCATAATAAGTATCGAAGTTACTGTTACCTGTCATATTTAGTATGGAAGTTACAGTTACCTGCCGTAATTTGTATCGAAATTACAGGGACTTGTCATAATTAGTATCGAAGTTACAGTTACCTGCCAAAATTTGTATCGAAATTACAGTTACTTGTCATAATTAGTAACGAAGTTACAGTTACCTGCCATAATTTGTTTCGAAATTACAGTTCCTTGTCATAATTAGTATCGAAGTTACGGTTACCTGTCATAATTAGCATCGAAGGTACTGTTACTTGTCATAATTAGTATCGACGTTACTATTACCTGTCATAATTAGAATTGAAGTTACAGTTACCTACCATAATTTTTTAAATCAAAATTACAGTTACTTTTCATAATTAGTAACGAAGTTAGAGTTTCTTGTCATAATTAGTATCGAAGTTACAGTTACCTTTCTTAATTTGTATCGAAGTTATAGTTACTTGTCATAATTAGTATCGAAGGTACTGTTACTTGTCATAATTAGTAACGAAGTTACAGTTTCCTGTCATAATTAGTATCGAAGTTACTGTTACCTGTCATAATTAGTATCGAAATTACAGTTACCTGCCATAATTTGTATCGAAATTGCAGGGACTTGTCATAATTAGTAACGAACATACAGTTACCTGCCATAATTAGTATCGAAATTAAGTTACTTTCATAATTAATAACGAAATTACAGTTACCTGTCACAATTAGTATCGAAGTTACTATTACCTGTCATAATTAGTATTGAAGTTACAGTTACCTACCATAATTTTTATCAAAATTACAGTTACTTGTCATAATTAGTAACGAAGTTAGAGTTTCTTGTCATAATAAGTATCGAAGTTACAGTTACCTGTCATAATTTGTATCGAAGTTATAGTTACTTGTCATAATTAGTATCGAAGATACTGTTACCTGTCATAATTAGTATCGAGGTTACAGTTACCTGCCATAATTTGTATCGAAATTACAGTTACTTGTCATAATTAGTAACGAAGTTACAGTTACCTGTCATAATTAGTATCGAAGTTACAGTTACTGGTCATATTTAGTATCGAAGTTACTGTTACCTGTCATAATTAGTATCGAAGTTACAGTTACCTGCCAAAATTTGTATCGAAATTACTGTTACTTGTCCTAATTAGTATCGAAGTTACTGTTACCTGTCATAATTAGTATCGAAATTACAATTACTTGCCAAATTTGTAACGAAATTACAGTTACTTGTCATAATTAGTAACGATGTTACATTTACCTGTCATAATTAGTATCGATGTTACAGTTACTTGTCATAATTAGTATTGAAGTTACTGTTACCTGTCATAATTAGTTTCGAAGTTACAGTACCTGCCATAATTAGTACCGAAGTTACTGTTACCTGTCACAATTAGTATCGAAGTTACAGTTACCTGCCATAGTTTGTATCGAAATTGCAGTTACTTGTCATAATTAGTAACGAAGTTACAGTTACCTGCCATAATTAGTATCGAAGTTACAGTTACTTGTCATAATTAGTATCAAAGTAACTGTTACCTGTCATAATAAGTATCGAAGTTACAGTTACCTGCCAAAATTTGTATCGAAATTACAGTTACTTGTCATAATTAGTATCGAAGTGACTGTTACTTGTCATAAATAATATCGAAGTTACTGTTACCTGTCACAATTAGTACCGAAGTTACAGTTACTTGTCATCATTAGTATGGAAGTTACAGTTACTTGTCATAATTAGTATCGAAGTTACAATTACCTGTCATAATTAGTATCGAAGTTACAGTTTCTTGTCATAATTAGTAATGAAGTTTTAGTTACTTGTCTTAATAAGTATCGAAGTTACAGTAACTTGTCATAATTAGTATCGAAGTTACAGTTACTTGACATAATTAGTAACGATGTTACAGTAACCTGTCATAATTAGTATCGAAGTTACTGTTACCTGTATTAATTAGTATCGAAGTTACAGTTACCTGCCATAATTTTTTATCAAAATTAGAGTTACTTGTCATAATTAGTAACGAACTTACAGTTACTTGTCATAATTAGTATCGAAGTTACTGTTACCTGTCATAATTAGTATCAAAGTTACGGTTACCTGCCATAATTTGTATCGAAATTACAGTTCCTTTTCATAATTAGTATCGAAGTTACAGTTACCAGGCATAATTAGTATCGAAGGTACTGTTACCCGCCATAATTTGTAACGAAATTACATTTACTTGTCATAATTAGTAACGAAGTTACAGTTACCTGTCATAATTTGCATCGAAATTACAGTTACTTCTCATAATTAGTAACGAAGTTACAGTTACCTGCAATAATTAGTATCGAAATTACAGTTACTTGTCATAATTAGTAACGAAGTTGCAGTTACCTGTCATAATTAGCATCGAAGTTACTGTTACATTTCATAATTAGTATCCAAGTTACAGTTACCTGCCTTAATTAGTATCGAAGTTACAGTTACCTGCCATAATTTGTATCGAAATTACAGTTACTTGTCATAATTAGTAACGAAGTTACAGTTACCTGCCATAATTTGTATCGAAATTACAGTTACATGTCATAATTAGTAACGAAGTTACAGTTACCTGCCAAAATTTGTATCGAAATTAAAGTTACTTGTCATAATTAGTAACGAAGTTACAGTTACCTGTCATAATTAGTATGGAACTTACAGTTCCTTGTCATAATTAGTATCGAAGTTACAGTTACCTATCATAATTAGCATCTAAGGTACTGTTACTTGTCATAATTAGTAACGAAGTCATAATTTGTATCGAAATTACAGTTACTTGTCAAAATTAGTAACGAAGTTACAGTTTCCTGTCATAATTAGTATCGAAGTTACTGTTCCTGTCATAATTAGTATGGAAGATACAGTTACCTGCCATAATTTGTATCGAAATTACAGTTACCTGTCATAATTAGTATCGAAGTTACAGTTACTGGTCATAATTAGTATCGAAGTTACAGTTACCTGCCATAATTTGTATCGAAATTACAGGGACTTGTCATAATTAGTAACGAAGTTACAGTTACCTGCCATAATTAGTATCGAAATTAAAGTTATTTGTCATAATTAGTAACGAAGTTACAATTACCTGTCATAATTAGTTTCGAAGTTACTGTTACCTGTCATAATTAGTATTGAAGTTACAGTTACCTACCATAATTTTTATCAAAATTACAGTTACTTGTCATAATTAGTAACGATGGTAGAGTTTCTTGTCATAATTAGTATCGAAGTTACTGTTACCTGTCATAATTTGTATCGAAGTAATAGTTACTTGTCATAATTAGTATCAAAGTTACTGTCACCTGTCATAATTAGTATCGAAGTTACAGTTACCTGCCATAATTTGTATCGAAATTACAGTTCCTTGCCATAATTAGTATCGAAGTTACAGTTACCTGTCATAATTAGTACCGAAGGTACTGTTACCTGCCATAAATTGTATCGAAATTACAGTTACTTGTCATAATTAGTAACGAAGTTACAGTTACCTGTCATAATTTGTATCGAAATTACAGTTACTTGTCATAATTAGTAACGAAGTTACAGTTTCCTGTCATAATTAGTATCGAAGTTACTGTTACCTGTCATAATTAGTATCGAAGTTACTGTTACCTGTCATAATTAGTATTGAAGTTACAGTTACCTACCATAATTTTTTATCAAATTACGGTTTCTTGTCATAATAAGTAACGAAGTTAGAGTTTCTTGTCATAATAAGTATCGAAGTTACAGTTACCTGTCATAATTTTTATCGAAGTTATAGTAACTTGTCATAATTAGTATCGAAGATACTGTTACCTGTCATAATTTGTATCGAAGTTACAGTTACCTGCCATAATTTGTATCGAAATTACAGTTACTTGTCTAAATTAGTAACGAAGTTACAGTTACCTCTCATAATTAGTATCGAAGTTACAGTTACTTGTCATATATAGTATCGAAGGTACTGTTACCTGTAATAATTAGTATCGAAGTTACAGTTACCTGTCAAAATTTGTATCGAAATTACAGTTACTTGTCATAATTAGTAACGAAGTTACAGTTACCTGTCACAATTAGTATCGAAGTTACAGTTACTTGTCATAAATAGTAGCGAAGTTACTGTTACCTGTCATAATTAGTATCAAAGTTACAGTACCTGCCATAATTAGTATCGAAGTTACTGTTACCGGTCATAATTAGTATCGAAGTTACAGTTACCTGCCATAGTTTGTATCGAAATTACAGTTACTTGTCATAATTAGTAACGAAGTTACAGTTACCTGCCATAATTAGTATCGAAGTTACAGTTACTTGTCATAATTAGTATCAAAGTTACTGTTACCTGTCATAATATGTATCGAAGTTACAGCTACCTGCCAAAATTTGTATTGAAATTACAGTTACTTGTCATAATTAGTATCGAAGTTACTGTTACTTGTCATAATTAATATCGAAGTTACTGTTACCTGTCACAATTAGTATCGAAGTTACAGTTACTTGTCATAATTAGTATCGAAGTTACAGTTTCTTGTCATAATTAGTATCGAAGTTACAGTTACCTGTCATAATTAGTATCGAAGTTACAGTTTCTTGTCATAATTAGTAATGAAGTTACAGTTACCTGTCATAATAAGTATCGAAGTTACAGTTACTTGTCATAATTAGTATCGAAGTTACAGTTACTTGACATAATTAGTAACGATGTTACAGTAACCTGTCATAGTTAGTATCGATGTTACTGTTACCTGTATTAATTAGTATCGAAGTTACAGTTACCTGCCATAAATTTTTATCAAAATTAGAGTTACTTGTCATAATTAGTAACGAAGTTACAGTTACTTATCATAATTAGTATCGTAGTTACTGTTACCTGTCATAATTAGTATCAAAGTTACAGTTACCTGCCATAATTTGTATCGAAATTACAGTTCCTTGTCATAATTAGTATCGAAGTTACAGTTACCTGTCATAATTAGTATCGAAGGTACTGTTACCAGCCATAATTTGTAACGAAATTACAGTTACTTGTCATAATTAGTAACGAAGTTACAGGTACCTGTCATAATTTGCATCGAAATTACAGTTACTTCTCATAATTAGTAACGAAGTTACAGTTACCTGCCATATTAAGTATCGAAATTACAATTACTTGTCATAATTAGTAACGAAGTTGCAGTTACCTGTCATAATTAGTATCGAAGTTGCTGTTACCTCTCATAATTAATATCAAAGCTACAATTACCTGCCATAATTAGTATCGAAGTTACAGTTACCTACCATAATTTGTATCGAAATTACAGTTACATGTCATAATTAGTAACGAAGTTACAGTTAGCTGTCATAATTAGTATCTAAGTTACAGTTACTTGTCATAATTAGTATCGAAGTTACTGTTACCTGTCATAATTAGTATCGAGGTTACAGTTACCTGCCAAAATTTGTATCGAAATTACAGTTACTTGTCATAATTAGTAACGAAGTTACAGTTACCTGTCATAATAAGTATGGAAGTTACAGTTACTTGTCATAATTACTATCGAAGTTACAGTTACCTGCCATAATTTGTATCGAAATTACAGGGACTTGTCATTATTAGTAACGAAGTTACAGTTACCTGCCATAATTAGTATCGAAATTAAAATTACTTGTCATAATTATTAACGAAGTTACAGTTACCTGTCATAATTAGTATCGAAGTAACTGTTACCTGCCATAATAAGTGTTGAAGTTACAGTTTCCTAGCGAATTTTTTAATCAAAATTTACAGTTACTTGTCATAATAAGTAACGAAGTTAGAGTTTCTTGTCATAATTAGTATCGAAGTTACAGTTACCTCTCATAATTTGTATCGAAGTTATAGTTACTTGTCATAATTGGTATCGAAGTAACTGTTACCTGTCATAATTAGTATCGAAGTTACTGTTACCTGTCATAATTGGTATCGAAGTTACAGTTACCTGCCAAAATTTGTATCGAAATTACAGTTACTTGTCATAATTAGTAACGAAGTTACAGTTACCTGCCATAATTTGTATCGAAATTACAGTTCCTTGTCATAATTAGTATCGAAGTTACAGTTACCTGTCATAATTAGCATCGAAGGTACTGTTACTTGCCATAATTAGTAACGAAGTTACAGTTACCTGTCATAATTTGTATTGAAATTACAGTTACTTGTCATAATTAGTAACGAAGTTACAGTTTCTGTCATAATAAGTATCGAAGTTACTGTTACCTGTCATATTTAGTATGGAAGTTACAGTTACCTGCCGTAATTTGTATCGAAATTACAGGGACTTGTCATAATTAGTATCGAAGTTACAGTTACCTGCCAAAATTTGTATCGAAATTACAGTTACTTGTCATAATTAGTAACGAAGTTACAGTTACCTGCCATAATTTGTTTCGAAATTACAGTTCCTTGTCATAATTAGTATCGAAGTTACGGTTACCTGTCATAATTAGCATCGAAGGTACTGTTACTTGTCATAATTAGTATCGACGTTACTGTTACCTGTCATAATTAGAATTGAAGTTACAGTTACCTACCATAATTTTTTAAATCAAAATTACAGTTACTTTTCATAATTAGTAACGAAGTTAGAGTTTCTTGTCATAATTAGTATCGAAGTTACAGTTACCTTTCATAATTTGTATCGAAGGTATAGTTACTTGTCATAATTAGTATCGAAGGTACTGTTACTTGCCATAATTAGTAACGAAGTTACAGGTTCCTGTCATAATTAGTATCGAAGTTACTGTTACCTGTCATAATTAGTATCGAAATTTCAGTTACCTGCCATAATTTGTATCGAAATTACAGGGACTTGTCATAATTAGTAACGAACATACAGTTACCTGCCATAATTAGTATCGAAATTAAGTTACTTTCATAATTAGTAACGAAGTTACAGTTACCTGTCATAATTAGTATCGAAGTTACTATTACCTGTCATAATTAGTATTGAAGTTACAGTTACCTACCATAATTTTTATCAAAATTACAGTTACTTGTCATAATTAGTAACGAAGTTAGAGTTTCTTGTCATAATAAGTATCGAAGTTACAGTTACCTGTCATAATTTGTATCGAAATTACAGTTACTTGTCATAATTAGTATCGAAGTTACTGTTACCTGTCATAATTAGTATCGAAGTTACAGTTACCTGCCATAGTTTGTATCGAAATTACAGTTACTTGTCATAATTAGTAACGAAGTTACAGTTACCTGCCATAATTAGTATCGAAGTTACAGTTACTTGTCATAATTAGTATCAAAGTAACTGTTACCTGTCATAATAAGTATCGAAGTTACAGTTACCTGCCAAAATTTGTATCGAAATTACAGTTACTTGTCATAATTAGTATCGAAGTGACTGTTACTTGTCATAATTAATATCGAAGTTACTGTTACCTGTCACAATTAGTACCGAAGTTACAGTTACTTGTCATCATTAGTATGGAAGTTACAGTTACTTGTCATAATTAGTATCGAAGTTACAATTACCTGTCATAATTAGTATCGAAGTTACAGTTTCTTTTCATAATTAGTAATGAAGTTACAGTTACCTGTCATAATAAGTATCGAAGTTACAGTAACTTGTCATAATTAGTATCGAAGTTACAGTTACTTGACATAATTAGTAACGATGTTACAGTAACATGTCATAATTAGTATCGAAGTTACTGTTACCTGTATTAATTAGTATCGAAGTTACAGTTACCTGCCATAATTTTTTATCAAAATTAGAGTTACTTGTCATAATTAGTAACGAACTTACAGTTACTTGTCATAATTAGTATCGAAGTTACTGTTACCTGTCATAATTAGTATCAAAGTTACGGTTACCTGCCATAATTTGTATCGAAATTACAGTTCCTTTTCATAATTAGTATCGACGTTACAGTTACCAGTCATAATTAGTATCGAAGGTACTGTTACCTGCCATAATTTGTAACGAAATTACAGTTACTTGTCATAATTAGTAACGAAGTTACAGTTACCTGTCATAATTTGCATCGAAATTACAGTTACTTCTCATAATTAGTAACGAAGTTACAGTTACCTGCAATAATTAGTATCGAAATTACAGTTACTTGTCATAATTAGTAACGAAGTTGCAGTTACCTGTCATAATTAGCATCGAAGTTACTGTTACATCTCATAATTAGTATCCAAGTTACAGTTACCTGCCATAATTAGTATCGAAGTTACAGTTACCTGCCATAATTTGTATCGAAATTACAGTTACTTGTCATAATTAGTAACGAAGTTACAGTTACCTGCCATAATTTGTATCGAAATTACAGTTACATGTCATAATTAGTAACGAAGTTACAGTTACCTGCCAAAATTTGTATTGAAATTAAAGTTACTTGTCATAATTAGTAACGAAGTTACAGTTACCTGTCATAATTAGTATGGAAGTTACAGTTCCTTGTCATAATTAGTATCGAAGTTACAGTTACCTGTCATAATTAGCATCAAAGGTACTGTTACTTGTCATAATTAGTAACGAAGTCATTATTTGTATCGAAATTACAGTTACTTGTCAAAATTAGTAACGAAGTTACAGTTTCCTGTAATAATTAGTATCGAAGTTACTGTTACCTGTCATAATTAGTATGGAAGTTACAGTTACCTGCCATAATTTGTATCGAAATTACAGGGACTTGTCATAATAAGTATCGAAGTTACAGTAACCTGCCAAAATTTGTATCGAAATTACAGTTACTTGTCATAATTAGTAACGAAGTTACAGTAACCTGCCAAATATTTTATCGAAATTACAGTTCTTTGTCATAATTAGTATCGAAGTTACAGTTACCTGTCATAATTAGCATCGAAGGTACTGTTACCTGTCATAATTAGTATCGACGTTACTGTTACCTGTCATAATTAGTATTGAAGTTACAGTTACCTACCATAATTTTTTATCAAAATTACAGTTACTTGTCATAATTAGTAACGATGTTAGAGTTTCTTGTCATAATTAGTATCGAAGTAACAGTTACCTGTCATAATTTGTATCGAAGTTATATTTACTTGTCATAATTAGTATCGAAGTTACTGTTACCTGTCATAATTAGTATCGAAGTTACAGTTACCTGCCATAATTTGTATCGAAATTACAGCTACTTGTCATAATTAGTAACGAAGTTACAGTTACCTGTCATAATTAGTATCGAAGTTACAGTTACCTGCCATAATTTGTATCGAAATTACAGTTACCTGTCATAATTAGTATCGAAGTTACAGTTACTTGTCATAATTAGTATCGAAGTTACAGTTACCTGCCATAATTTGTATCGAAATTACAGGGACTTGTCATAATTAGTAACGAAGTTACAGTTACCTGCCATAATTAGTATCGAAATTAAAGTTATTTGTCATAATTAGTAACGAAGTTACAATTACCTGTCATAATTAGTTTCGAAGTTACTGTTACCTGTCATAATTAGTATTGAAGTTACAGTTACCTACCATAATTTTTATCAAAATTACAGTTACTTGTCATAATTAGTAACGATGGTAGAGTTTCTTGTCATAATTAGTATCGAAGTTACTGTTACCTGTCATAATTTGTATCGAAGTAATAGTTACATGTCATAATTAGTATCAAAGTTACTGTCACCTGTCATAATTAGTATCGAAGTTACAGTTACCTGCCATAATTTGTATCGAAATTACAGTTCCTTGCCATAATTAGTATCGAAGTTACAGTTACCTGTCATAATTAGTACCGAAGGTACTGTTACCTGCCATAATTTGTATCGAAATTACAGTTACTTGTCATAATTAGTAACGAAGTTACAGTTACCTGTCATAATTTGTATCGAAATTACAGTTACTTGTCATAATTAGTAACGAAGTTACAGTTTCCTGTCATAATTAGTATCGAAGTTACTGTTACCTGTCATAATTAGTATCGAAATTACAGTTACTAGCCATAATTTGTATCGAAATTGCAGGTACTTGTCATAATTAGTAACGAAGATACAGTTACCTGCCATAATTAGTATCGAAATTAACGTTACTTGTCATAATTAGTAACGAAGTTACAGTTACCTGTCATAATTAGTATCGAAGTTACTGTTACCTGTCATAATTAGTATTGAAGTTACAGTTACCTACCATAATTTTTTATCAAATTACAGTTTCTTGTCATAATAAGTAACGAAGTTAGAGTTTCTTGTCATAATAAGTATCGAAGTTACAGTTACCTGTCATAATTTGTTTCGAAGTTATAGTAACTTGTCATAATTAGTATCGAAGATACTGTTACCTGTCATAATTTGTATCGAAGTTACAGTTACCTGCCATAATTTGTATCGAAATTACAGTTACTTGTCTTAATTAGTAACGAAGTTACAGTTACCTCTCATAATTAGTATCGAAGTTACAGTTACTTGTCATATATAGTATCGAAGTTACTGTTACCTGTAATAATTAGTATCGAAGTTACAGTTACCTGTCAAAATTTGTATCGAAATTACAGTTACTTGTCATAATTAGTAACGAAGTTACAGTTACCTGTCATAATTAGTATCGAAGTTACAGTTACTTGTCATAATTAGTAGCGAAGTTACTGTTACCTGTCATAATTAGTATCGAAGTTACAGTACCTGCCATAATTAGTAACGAAGTTACTGTTACCGGTCATAATTAGTATCGAAGTTACAGTTACCTGCCATAGTTTGTATCGAAATTACAGTTACTTGTCATAATTAGTAACGAAGTTACAGTTACCTGCCATAATTAGTATCGAAGTTACAGTTACTTGTCATAATTAGTATCAAAGTTACTGTTACCTGTCAAAATATGTATCGAAGTTACAGCTACCTGCCAAAATTTGTATTGAAATTACAGTTACTTGTCATAATTAGTATCGAAGTTACTGTTACTTGTCATAATTAATATCGAAGTTACTGTTACCTGTCACAATTAGTATCGAAGTTACAGTTACTTGTCATAATTAGTATCGAAGTTACAGTTTCTTGTCATAATTAGTATCGAAGTTACAGTTACCTGTCATAATTAGTATCGAAGTTACAGTTTCTTGTCATAATTAGTAATGAAGTTACAGTTACCTGTCATAATAAGTATCGAAGTTACAGTTACTTGTCATAATTAGTATCGAAGTTACAGTTACTTGACATAATTAGTAACGATGTTACAGTAACCTGTCATAGTTAGTATCGATGTTACTGTTACCTGTATTAATTAGTATCGAAGTTACAGTTACCTGCCATAAATTTTTATCAAAATTAGAGTTACTTGTCATAATTAGTAACGAAGTTACAGTTACTTGTCATAATTAGTATCGTAGTTACTGTTACCTGTCATAATTAGTATCAAAGTTACAGTTACCTGCCATAATTTGTATCGAAATTACAGTTCCTTGTCATAATTAGTATCGAAGTTACAGTTACCTGTCATAATTAGTATCGAAGGTACTGTTACCTGCCATAATTTGTAACGAAATTACAGTTACTTGTCATAATTAGTAACGAAGTTACAGTTACCTGTCATAATTTGCATCGAAATTACAGTTACTTCTCATAATTAGTAACGAAGTTACAGTTACCTGCCATATTAGGTATCGAAATTACAATTACTTGTCATAATTAGTAACGAATTTGCAGTTACCTGTCATAATTAGTATCGAAGTTACTGTTACCTCTCATAATTAATATCGAAGCTACAGTTACCTGCCATAATTAGTATCGAAGTTACAGTTACCTACCATAATTTGTATCGAAATTACAGTTACATGTCATAATTAGTAACGAAGTTACAGTTAGCTGTCATAATTAGTATCTAAGTTACAGTTACTTGTCATAATTAGTATCGAAGTTACTGTTACCTGTCATAATTAGTATCGAGGTTACAGTTACTTGTCATAATTAGTATCGAAGTTACTGTTACCTGTCATAATTAGTATCGACGTTACTGTTACCTGTCATAATAATGTTATTGAAGTTACAGTTACCTACCATAATTTTTTATCAAAATTACAGTTACTTGTCATAATTAGTAACGATGTCAGAGTTTCTTGTCATAATTTGTATCGAAGTAACAGTTACCTGTCATAATTTGTATCGAAGTTATATTTACTTGTCATAATTAGTATCGAAGTTACTGTTACCTGTCATAATTAGTATCGAAGTTACAGATACCTGCCATAATTTGTATCGAAATTACAGTTACTTGTCATAATTAGTATCGAAGTTACTGTTACCTGCCATAATTTGTATCGAAATTACAGGGACTTGTCATAATTAGTAACGAAGTTACAGTTACCTGCCATAATTAGTACCGAAATTAAAGTTATTTGTCATAATTAGTAACGAAGTTACAATTACCTGTCATAATTAGTTTCGAAGTTACTGTTACCTGTCATAATTAGTATTGAAGTTACAGTTACCTACCATAATTTTTATCAAAATTACAGTTACTTGTCATAATTAGTAACGATGGTAGAGTTTCTTGTCATAATTAGTATCGAAGTTACTGTTACCTGTCATAATTTGTATCGAAGTAATAGTTACTTGTCATAATTAGTATCAAAGTTACTGTCACCTGTCATAATTAGTATCGAAGTTACAGTTACCTGCCATAATTTGTATCGAAATTACAGTTCCTTGCCATAATTAGTATCGAAGTTACAGTTAACTGTCATAATTAGTACCGAAGGTACTGTTACCTGCCATAATTTGTATCGAAATTACAGTTACTTGTCATAATTAGTAACGAAGTTACAGTTACCTGTCATAATTTGTATCGAAATTACAGTTACTTGTCATAATTAGTAACGAAGTTACAGTTTCCTGTCATAATTAGTATCGAAGTTACTGTTACCTGTCATAATTAGTATCGAAATTACAGTTACTTGCCATAATTTGTATCGAAATTGCAGGGACTTTTCATAATTAGTAACGAGGATACAGTTACCTGCCATAATTAGTATCGAAATTAACGTTACTTGTCATAATTAGTAACGAAGTTACAGTTACCTGTCATAATTATTATCGAAGTTACTGTTACCTGTCATAATTAGTATTGAAGTTACAGTTACCTACCATAATTTTTATCAAATTACAGTTTCTTGTCATAATAAGTAACGAAGTTAGAGTTTCTTGTCATAATAAGTATCGAAGTTACAGTTACCTGTCATAATTTGTATCGAAGTTATAGTAACTTGTCATAATTAGTATCGAAGATACTGTTACCTGTCATAATTTGTATCGAAGTTACAGTTACCTGCCATAATTTGTATCGAAATTACAGTTACTTGTCTTAATTAGTAACGAAGTTACAGTTACCTCTCATAATTAGTATCGAAGTTACAGTTACTTGTCATATATAGTATCGAAGTTACTGTTACCTGTAATAATTAGTATCGAAGTTACAGTTACCTGTCAAAATTTGTATCGAAATTACAGTTACTCGTCATAATTAGTAACGAAGTTACAGTTACCTGTCATAATTAGTATCGAAGTTACAGTTACTTGTCATAATTAGTAGCGAAGTTACTGTTACCTGTCATAATTAGTATCGAAGTTACAGTACCTGCCATAATTAGTATCGAAGTTACTGTTACCGGTCATAATTAGTATCCAAGTTACAGTTACCTGCCATAGTTTGTATCGAAATTACAGTTACTTGTCATAATTAGTAACGAAGTTACAGTTACCTGCCATAATTAGTATCGAAGTTACAGTTACTTGTCATAATTAGTATCAAAGTTACTGTTACCTGTCATAATATGTATCGAAGTTACAGCTACCTGCCAAAATTTGTATTGAAATTACAGTTACTTGTCATAATTAGTATCGAAGTTACTGTTACTTGTCATAATTAATATCGAAGTTACTGATACCTGTCACAATTAGTATCGAAGTTACAGTTACTTGTCATAATTAGTATCGAAGTTACAGTTTCTTGTCATAATTAGTATCGAAGTTACAGTTACCTGTCATAATTAGTATCGAAGTTACAGTTTCTTGTCATAATTAGTAATGAAGTTACAGTTACCTGTCATAATAAGTATCGAAGTTACAGTTACTTGTCATAATTAGTATCGAAGTTACAGTTACTTGACAAAATTAGTAACGAAGTTACAGTAACCTGTCATAGTTAGTATCGATGTTACTGTTACCTGTATTAATTAGTATCGAAGTTACAGTTACCTGCCATAAATTTTTATCAAAATTAGAGTTACTTGTCATAATTAGTAACGAAGTTACAGTTACTTGTCATAATTAGTATCGTAGTTACTGTTACCTGTCATAATTTTTATCAAAGTTACAGTTACCTGCCATAATTTGTATCGAAATTACAGTTCCTTGTCATAATTAGTATCGAAGTTACAGTTACCTGTCATAATTAGTATCGAAGGTACTGTTACCTGCCATAATTTGTAACGAAATTACAGTTACTTGTCATAATTAGTAACGAAGTTACAGTTACCTGTCATAATTTGCATCGAAATTACAGTTACTTCTCATAATTAGTAACGAAGTTACAGTTACCTGCCATATTAAGTATCGAAATTACAATTACTTGTCATAATTAGTAACGAAGTTGCAGTTACCTGTCATAATTAGTATCGAAGTTACTGTTACCTCTGATAATTAATATCGAAGCTACAGTTACCTGCCATAATTAGTATCGATGTTACAGTTACCTACCATAATTTGTATCGAAATTACAGTTACATGTCATAATTAGTAACGAAGTTACAGTTAGCTGTCATAATTAGTATCTAAGTTACAGTTACTTGTCATAATTAGTATCGAAGTTACTGTTACATGTCATAATTAGTATCGAGGTTACAGTTACCTGCCAAAATTTGTATCGAAATTACAGTTACTTGTCATAATTAGTAACGAAGTTACAGTTACCTGTCATAATAAGTATGGAAGTTACAGTTACTTGTCATAATTACTATCGAAGTTACAGTTACCTGCCATAATTTGTATCGAAATTACAGGGACTTGTCATTATTAGTAACGAAGTTACAGTTACCTGCCATAATTAGTATCGAAATTAAAATTACTTGTCATAATTATTAACGAAGTTACAGTTACCTGTCATAATTAGTATCGAAGTAACTCTTACCTGCCATAATAAGTATTGAAGTTACAGTTACCTAGCAAATTTTTTAATCAAAATTTACAGTTACTTGTCATAATAAGTAACGAAGTTAGAGTTTCTTGTCATAATTAGTATCGAAGTTACAGTTACCTGTCATAATTTGTATCGAAGTTATAGTTACTTGTCATAATTTGTATCGAAGTAACTGTTACCTGTCATAATTAGTATCGAAGATACAGTTACCTGCCATAATTTGTATCGGAATTACAGTTACTAGTGATAATTAGTAACGAAGTTACAGTTACCTGTCATAATTAGTATCGAAGTTACAGTTACTTGTCATAATTAGTATCGAAGTTACTGTTACCTGTCATAATTGGTATCGAAGTTACAGTTACCTGCCAAAATTTGTATCGAAATTACAGTTACTTGTCATAATTAGTAACGAAGTTACCGTTACCTGCCATAATTTGTATCGAAATTACAGTTCCTTGTCATAATTAGTATCGAAGTTACAGTTACCTGTCATAATTAGCATCGAAGGTACTGTTACGTGTCATAATTAGTAACGAAGTTACAGTTACCTGTCATAATTTGTATTGAAATTACAGTTACTTGTCATAATTAGTAACGAAGTTACAGTTTCCGTCATAATAAGTATCGAAGTTACTGTTACCTGTCATATTTAGTATGGAAGTTACAGTTACCTGCCGTAATTTGTATCGAAATTACAGGGACTTGTCATAATTAGTATCGAAGTTACAGTTACCTGCCAAAATTTGTATCGAAATTACAGTTCCTTGTCATAATTAGTATCGAAGTTACAGTTACCTGTCATAATTAGTATCGAAGGTACTGTTACCTGCCATAATTTGTAACGAAATTACAGTTACTTGTCATAATTAGTAACGAAGTTACAGTTACCTGTCATAATTTGCATCGAAATTACAGTTACTTCTCATAATTAGTAACGAAGTTACAGTTACCTGCCATATTAGGTATCGAAATTACAATTACTTGTCATAATTAGTAACGAATTTGCAGTTACCTGTCATAATTAGTATCGAAGTTACTGTTACCTCTCATAATTAATATCGAAGCTACAGTTACCTGCCATAATTAGTATCGAAGTTACAGTTACCTACCATAATTTGTATCGAAATTACAGTTACATGTCATAATTAGTAACGAAGTTACAGTTAGCTGTCATAATTAGTATCTAAGTTACAGTTACTTGTCATAATTAGTATCGAAGTTACTGTTACCTGTCATAATTAGTATCGAGGTTACAGTTACTTGTCATAATTAGTATCGAAGTTACTGTTACCTGTCATAATTAGTATCGACGTTACTGTTACCTGTCATAATAATGTTATTGAAGTTACAGTTACCTACCATAATTTTTTATCAAAATTACAGTTACTTGTCATAATTAGTAACGATGTCAGAGTTTCTTGTCATAATTTGTATCGAAGTAACAGTTACCTGTCATAATTTGTATCGAAGTTATATTTACTTGTCATAATTAGTATCGAAGTTACTGTTACCTGTCATAATTAGTATCGAAGTTACAGATACCTGCCATAATTTGTATCGAAATTACAGCTACTTGTCATAATTAGTAACGAAGTTACAGTTACCTGTCATAATTAGTATCGAAGTTACAGTTACCTGCCATAATTTGTATCGAAATTACAGTTACCTGTCATAATTAGTATCGAAGTTACAGTTACTTGTCATAATTAGTATCGAAGTTACTGTTACCTGCCATAATTTGTATCGAAATTACAGGGACTTGTCATAATTAGTAACGAAGTTACAGTTACCTGCCATAATTAGTACCGAAATTAAAGTTATTTGTCATAATTAGTAACGAAGTTACAATTACCTGTCATAATTAGTTTCGAAGTTACTGTTACCTGTCATAATTAGTATTGAAGTTACAGTTACCTACCATAATTTTTATCAAAATTACAGTTACTTGTCATAATTAGTAACGATGGTAGAGTTTCTTGTCATAATTAGTATCGAAGTTACTGTTACCTGTCATAATTTGTATCGAAGTAATAGTTACTTGTCATAATTAGTATCAAAGTTACTGTCACCTGTCATAATTAGTATCGAAGTTACAGTTACCTGCCATAATTTGTATCGAAATTACAGTTCCTTGCCATAATTAGTATCGAAGTTACAGTTAACTGTCATAATTAGTACCGAAGGTACTGTTACCTGCCATAATTTGTATCGAAATTACAGTTACTTGTCATAATTAGTAACGAAGTTACAGTTACCTGTCATAATTTGTATCGAAATTACAGTTACTTGTCATAATTAGTAACGAAGTTACAGTTTCCTGTCATAATTAGTATCGAAGTTACTGTTACCTGTCATAATTAGTATCGAAATTACAGTTACTTGCCATAATTTGTATCGAAATTGCAGGGACTTGTCATAATTAGTAACGAGGATACAGTTACCTGCCATAATTAGTATCGAAATTAACGTTACTTGTCATAATTAGTAACGAAGTTACAGTTACCTGTCATAATTATTATCGAAGTTACTGTTACCTGTCATAATTAGTATTGAAGTTACAGTTACCTACCATAATTTTTATCAAATTACAGTTTCTTGTCATAATAAGTAACGAAGTTAGAGTTTCTTGTCATAATAAGTATCGAAGTTACAGTTACCTGTCATAATTTGTATCGAAGTTATAGTAACTTGTCATAATTAGTATCGAAGATACTGTTACCTGTCATAATTTGTATCGAAGTTACAGTTACCTGCCATAATTTGTATCGAAATTACAGTTACTTGTCTTAATTAGTAACGAAGTTACAGTTACCTCTCATAATTAGTATCGAAGTTACAGTTACTTGTCATATATAGTATCGAAGTTACTGTTACCTGTAATAATTAGTATCGAAGTTACAGTTACCTGTCAAAATTTGTATCGAAATTACAGTTACTCGTCATAATTAGTAACGAAGTTACAGTTACCTGTCATAATTAGTATCGAAGTTACAGTTACTTGTCATAATTAGTAGCGAAGTTACTGTTACCTGTCATAATTAGTATCGAAGTTACAGTACCTGCCATAATTAGTATCGAAGTTACTGTTACCGGTCATAATTAGTATCCAAGTTACAGTTACCTGCCATAGTTTGTATCGAAATTACAGTTACTTGTCATAATTAGTAACGAAGTTACAGTTACCTGCCATAATTAGTATCGAAGTTACAGTTACTTGTCATAATTAGTATCAAAGTTACTGTTACCTGTCATAATATGTATCGAAGTTACAGCTACCTGCCAAAATTTGTATTGAAATTACAGTTACTTGTCATAATTAGTATCGAAGTTACTGTTACTTGTCATAATTAATATCGAAGTTACTGATACCTGTCACAATTAGTATCGAAGTTACAGTTACTTGTCATAATTAGTATCGAAGTTACAGTTTCTTGTCATAATTAGTATCGAAGTTACAGTTACCTGTCATAATTAGTATCGAAGTTACAGTTTCTTGTCATAATTAGTAATGAAGTTACAGTTACCTGTCATAATAAGTATCGAAGTTACAGTTACTTGTCATAATTAGTATCGAAGTTACAGTTACTTGACAAAATTAGTAACGAAGTTACAGTAACCTGTCATAGTTAGTATCGATGTTACTGTTACCTGTATTAATTAGTATCGAAGTTACAGTTACCTGCCATAAATTTTTATCAAAACTAGAGTTACTTGTCATAATTAGTAACGAAATTACAGTTACTTGTCATAATTAGTATCGTAGTTACTGTTACCTGTCATAATTTTTATCAAAGTTACAGTTACCTGCCATAATTTGTATCGAAATTACAGTTCCTTGTCATAATTAGTATCGAAGTTACAGTTACCTGTCATAATTAGTATCGAAGGTACTGTTACCTGCCATAATTTGTAACGAAATTACAGTTACTTGTCATAATTAGTAACGAAGTTACAGTTACCTGTCATAATTTGCATCGAAATTACAGTTACTTCTCATAATTAGTAACGAAGTTACAGTTACCTGCCATATTAAGTATCGAAATTACAATTACTTGTCATAATTAGTAACGAAGTTGCAGTTACCTGTCATAATTAGTATCGAAGTTACTGTTACCTCTCATAATTAATATCGAAGCTACAGTTACCTGCCATAATTAGTATCGATGTTACAGTTACCTACCATAATTTGTATCGAAATTACAGTTACATGTCATAATTAGTAACGAAGTTACAGTTAGCTGTCATAATTAGTATCTAAGTTACAGTTACTTGTCATAATTAGTATCGAAGTTACTGTTACATGTCATAATTAGTATCGAGGTTACAGTTACCTGCCAAAATTTGTATCGAAATTACAGTTACTTGTCATAATTAGTAACGAAGTTACAGTTACCTGTCATAATAAGTATGGAAGTTACAGTTACTTGTTATAATTACTATCGAAGTTACAGTTACCTGCCATAATTTGTATCGAAATTACAGGGACTTGTCATTATTAGTAACGAAGTTACAGTTACCTGCCATAATTAGTAACGAAATTAAAATTACTTGTCATAATTATTAACGAAGTTACAGTTACCTGTCATAATTAGTATCGAAGTAACTGTTACCTGCCATAATAAGTATTGAAGTTACAGTTACCTAGCAAATTTTTTAATCAAAATTTACAGTTACTTGTCATAATAAGTAACGAAGTTAGAGTTTCTTGTCATAATTAGTATCGAAGTTACAGTTACCTGTCATAATTTGTATCGAAGTTATAGTTACTTGTCATAATTTGTATCGAAGTAACTGTTACCTGTCATAATTAGTATCGAAGATACAGTTACCTGCCATAATTTGTATCGGAATTACAGTAACTAGTGATAATTAGTAACGAAGTTACAGTTACCTGTCATAATTAGTATCGAAGTTACAGTTACTTGTCATAATTAGTATCGAAGTTACTGTTACCTGTCATAATTGGTATCGAAGTTACAGTTACCTGCCAAAATTTGTATCGAAATTACAGTTACTTGTCATAATTAGTAACGAAGTTACAGTTACCTGCCATAATTTGTATCGAAATTACAGTTCCTTGTCATAATTAGTATCGAAGTTACACTTACCTGTCATAATTAGCATCGAAGGTACTGTTACGTGTCATAATTAGTAACGAAGTTACAGTTACCTGTCATAATTTGTATTAAAATTACAGTTACTTGTCATAATTAGTAACGAAGTTACAGTTTCCGTCATAATAAGTATCGAAGTTACTGTTACCTGTCATATTTAGTATGGAAGTTACAGTTACCTGCCGTAATTTGTATCGAAATTACAGGGACTTGTCATAATTAGTATCGAAGTTACAGTTACCTGCCAAAATTTGTATCGAAATTACAGTTACTTGTCATAATTAGTAACGAAGTTACAGTTACCTGCCATAATTTGTTTCGAAATTACAGTTCCTTGTCATAATTAGTATCGAAGTTACGGTTACCTGTCATAATTAGCATCGAAGGTACTGTTACTTGTCATAATTAGTATCGACGTTACTGTTACCTGTCATAATTAGTATTGAAGTTACAGTTACCTACCATAATTTTTAAAATCAAAATTACAGTTACTTTTCATAATTAGTAACGAAGTTAGAGTTTCTTGTCATAATTATTATCGAAGTTACAGTTACCTTTCATAATTTGTTTAGAAGTTATAGTTACTTGTCATAATTAGTATCGAAGGTACTGTTACTTGTCATAATTAGTAACGAAGTTACAGTTTCCTGTCATAATTAGTATCGAAGTTACTGTAACTTGTCATAATTAGTAACGAAGTTACTGTTACCTGCCATAATTTGTTTCGAAATTACAGTTCCTTGTCATAATTAGTATCGAAGTTACGGTTACCTGTCATAATTAGCATCGAAGGTACTGTTACTTGTCATAATTAGTATCGACGTTACTGTTACCTGTCATAATTAGTATTGAAGTTACAGTTACCTACCATAATTTTTTAAATCAAAATTACAGTTACTTTCATAATTAGTAACGAAGTTACAGTTACCTGTCATAATTAGTATCGAAGTTACTATTACCTGTCATAATTAGTATTGAAGTTACAGTTACCTACCATAATTTTTATCAAAATTACAGTTACTTGTCATAATTAGTAACGAAGTTAGAGTTTCTTGTCATAATAAGTATCGAAGTTACAGTTACCTGTCATAATTTGTATCGAAGTTATATTTACTTGTCATAATTAGTATCGAAGATACTGTTACCTGTCATAATTAGTATCGAGGTTACAGTTACCTGCCATAATTTGTATCGAAATTACAGTTACTTGTCATAATAAGAAACGAAGTTACAGTTACCTGTCATAATTAGTATCGAAGTTACAGTTACTTGTCATATTTAGTATCGAAGTTACTGTTACCTGTCATAATTAGTATCGAAGTTACAGTTACCTGCCAAAATTTGTATCGAAATTACTGTTACTTGTCATAATTAGTAACGAAGTTACAGTTACCTGTCTAAATTAGTATCGAAGTTACAGTTACTTGTCATAATTAGTATCGAAGTTACTGTCACGTGTCCTAATTAGTATCGAAGTTACTGTTACCTGTCATAATTTGTATCGAAATTACAATTACCTGCCAAATTTCTAACGAAATTACAGTTACTTGTCATAATTAGTAACGAAGTTACAGTTACCTGTCATAATTAGTATCGAAGTTACAGTTACTTGTCATAATTAGTATCGAAGTTACTGTTACCTGTCATAATTAGTATCGAAGTTACAGTACCTGCCATAATTAGTATCGAAGTTACTGTTACCGGTCATAATTAGTATCGAAGTTACAGTTACCAGCCATAGTTTGTATCGAAATTACAGTTACTTGTCATAATTAGTAACGAAGTTACAGTTACCTGCCATAATTAATATCGAAGTTACTGTTACTTGTCATAATTAGTATCAAAGTTACTGTTACCTGTCATAATAAGTATCGAAGTTACAGTTACCTGCCAAAATTTGTATCGAAATTACAGTTAATTGTCATAATAAGTATCGAAGTTACTGTTACTTGTCATAATTAATATCGAAGTTACTGTTACCTGTCACAATTAGTATCGAAGTTACAGTTACTTGTCATAATTAGTATCGAAGTTACTGTTACTTGTCATAATTAATATCGAAGTTACTGTTACCTGTCACAATTAGTATCGAAGGTACTGTTACCTGCCATAATTTGTAACGAAATTACAGTTACTTGTCATAAATAGTAACGATGTTACAGTTGCCTGTCATAATTTGCATCGAAATTACAGTTACTTCTCATAATTAGTAACGAAGTTACAGTTACCTGCCATAATAAGTATCGAAATTACAGTTACTTGTCATAATTAGTAACGAAGTTGCAGTTACCTGTCATAATTAGTATCGAAGTTACTGTTCCCTCTCATAATTAATATCGAAGTTACAGTTACCTGCCATAATTAGTATCGAAGTTACAGTTACCTACCATAATTTGTATCGAAATTACAGTTACATGTCATAATTAGTAACGAAACTACAGTTACCAGTCATAATTAGTATCGAAGTTACAGTTACTTGTCATAAATAGTATCGAAGTAACTGTAACCTGTCATAATTAGTATTGAAGTTACAGTTACCTAGCAAATTTTTTAATCAAAATTTACAGTTACTTGTCATAATAAGTAACGAAGTTAGAGTTTCTTGTCATAATTAGTATCGAAGTTACAGTTACCTGTCATAATTAGTATCGAAGTTATAGTTACTTGTCATAATTAGTATCGAAGTTACTGTTACCTGTCATAATTAGTATCGAAGTTACAGTTACCTGCCATAATTTGTATCGGAATTACAGTTACTAGTCATAATTAGTAACGAAGGTACAGTTACCTGTCATAATTAGTATCGAAGTTACAGTTACATGTCATAATTAGTATCGAAGTTACTGTTACCTGTCATAATTAGTATCGAAGTTACAGTTACCTGCCAAAATTTGTATCGAAATTACAGTTACTTGTCATAATTAGTAACGAAGTTACAGTTACCTGCCATAATTTGTATAGAAATTACAGTTCCTTGTCATAATTAGTATCGAAGTTACAGTTACCTGTCATAATTAGCATCGAAGGTACTGTTACTTGTCATAATTAGTAACGAAGTTACAGTTACCTGTCTTAATTTGTATTGAAATTACAGTTACTTGTCATAATTAGTAACGAAGTTACTGTTTCCTGTCATAATAAGTATCGAAGTTACTGTTACCTGTCATAATTAGTATGGAAGTTACAGTTACCTGCCATAATTTGTATCGAAATTACAGGGACTTGTCATAATTAGTATCGAAGTTACAGTTACCTGCCAAAATTTGTATCGAAATTACAGTTACTTGTCATAATTAGTAACGAAGTTACAGTTACCTGCCCTAATTTGGATCGAAATTACAGTTCCTTGTCATAATTAGTATCGAAGTTACAGTTACCTGTCATAATTAGCATCGAAGGTACTGTGCCCAACTCTAGGAATGGGTATTCCAAGTTTCAGACACCTAGATATCAAGGGAAAGGCTGTAGCCGCTTTTGAAAGTTCAGATATTTGAATATCGCGCTACATGGCTTCGAGAAGCATTTCGAAGGATTTTTCCCGATAGTTGGATGTCAAGTGACGTAGCAAGTAATAGCAGAGGTGGAGGCTATTTATTGATTAAATAGTTAACTAAGGAGTAGAGACTTGAGACTGGGATCAGATTACTGGCACGGCCAAATGAAAGAGAACGCAATTAGTATCAAGTAAATCTGACCAGGGATTCAAGAGATATGAGGATTTCCAGATATCAGGCGATGACGCGTGACCCTGACCGTTTTGAATAAAAGCCAGCTGGAGCAGGCATGGTGATTTCATTCTAACACAAGCACTTGGCAAGCAAGTTGCGTCTACGCTGAGCCAAGGCACATGGTTGCCTTATATACGCAGAAGTTCTTTTCAAATCGTGATAGTCACGAGTAGTGCTGCGCAAACGAGTTGGAACTTAGTAAGTTTCTGGTGAGGAGAATCACTGAGGTGATTGTTTTTCTACAGACATTGGTGGAAATATTTATATTTCCAAAAGGACATATGCTAGACTTTGTCTAGAAAATAGTATTTTGTCACAGTCCAGTAGTAACTTAATACTTGGATGTTTAAATCCATTTCAAGTCAGTGTTCATTTTTGTAACTAGTTGACCACTTCGATCTGTCAGTACACTGAAGACTAGTCTATAACGGTGGCGTTCATTAGTCTACGCAAGGGAAACTGCAAGTTGTCTAGCGCATGGCAGATGGTGATATACAAACCATGCCCAGGGAACGATCTTCAGAACAGCCGTTAATTGCTTAGACTGTCAATGTTTTCCTTGTACTGATGAGATTACAGTGAGTTATGTTACAACTGACATATTTAAGAAGAGATCACTTAGATCTGACCCTATTTCAACAAACTGTTATGGCTTTGATAGAAGCCCATATTAAAATGGAACCACAGTTTATTCAAACGTCGAAAGATACTACCACTATGTCTGACTAGACGATTTGTGGGTCTACAATGGCGGCCGATACAAGGATTATACGTGCTTGTCCGATAGGGCATGTCTATGGATAAGTCTGGTACAGACCAGGTTTACTACACTTCAAGACCATCAAGAAATGTAAGCCACATTTGAATTATATTATGCCTAGCTAATTGGAACAAACTATTTTTCTGCAGATGACCAACACTTTTTTTTCGTCGTATTTAAATCTTGCAATGATTTACGCAAGACTTGTTAGAGTTATTCTGAGCATTTTCAGCACTCAGAACAGTTTAGGATCGATGACCGAGCATTTCGAGCATTTATTTGAATTTTTCATATTTTTGGGAAATCACGGTAATCAGCCCATGTAACTGTAAAAGTTAAATTTATTTTTGTTGAGGAATGGATATTTTTTTCCATATTCGAAGGTTCGAACATGTGGATTCTCACATAATGAGATGATAATTAAACATATTTAAAATGATATAAATAATAATAATAATAATAATCCACTAATAATAATAATAATAATTTTCATAATTTTTCTAAATAATTCTTGGATATTATATTTTCTAATAATCATATGTATTGAGAAAGAGCCTATGAAGTAGTTTAAACACTTCTAGTTTGGAACAGGAGATTTTCCGAAGGAGAGTGGTTAGCGCAAGCCCGCATTCAACCAACATTTCAGTTCTGGTTGAACAGTTGATATTTGCATTGAGTAAAGTATATTTTTCAGATAACACGGAGAGGCATGAAACGGGAAGCAATTGATATTTGTATCAAATAGGATATTTTTGTATTTATATAAAATCATGACGTAAATACACCTCGAAAGTGAAATAAAGCTTTTCACATGTATGGTAAATTCACGGGTTGAACTGAATGGTAAAATAAAATAAACTTGTAAGTTTATTAATCTTCCAGTGTTGATAACAAGCAGAGGCTTGATTTATTGTATACATTTTGGGAAGAAAATTTATGTGTGTGGAGTAGTTGAAAAGCCATTCCCAGGTGCGCATGTTAAGTCGCAGTAATGAAGGTTTTTTCGAGCATCAATCAAATAGCAGGTTCGATGGCTCAGGTTTATAGTAGGAGTATTGGAGCCACACATTTCGTCGTATGAATAACCCGAAGGTTATTTCTTTGAAACCATCAGTTCTTATTTCAACCTTGTTTACGAATTCCATTTAGACTTTGATTTTGCTAGAACCCGGATTTGTCATGATAGTAGTTTATTCTTCTTCAGAGGAAGACCTTTGCCGTTGTTGTCGTAGTAATATTGTGTTCTTACACAGATAATAGAATGGGCCACTGCCAATTTAAAAATAATTCTTTAACCACGAATAATTTGAAGGATATTTTCAATCCTAGTGCCATGAACTAAATGAATTCATTATGAAACTACAATTCTTATTTCCGCATTCTGTCGAAGAATTGCAAGTTGTGAAAGTTACTAGAAATGGCCATAAATATAAATATTTTTTTTCATAATGATTCCAAGTGGATAATTGAATAGTTGAATGGTTCAACCATTTATTGATCAAGTTGATGATTCAGAAATCATGTATTTTGTTTGGAACTTGAAGTTCATAATCGAGTCACTTCTCGAATGTTTAATGTCAGAAGAACAATTAATTGTTGTTGTGCTTCGCACAGTTCTTCGATGCTATGCTCAATGGTCAAATACTTTTCAGATGTTATTAATATGTGTTAATAACTTGTATTGCTTCAATGATGATAATATTTTCGACGATATATTTTTGAAACTGGAAAAACAAGTGAAAGTTTAAGAATTCTATAAACATTTATTCTACGAGTGTTAATATCATGTAAATAGTCAAACAGTGATCTACGTTATTTCCAGTATGGACAATTAATTTTGAACTGGAATTAAATATTAATAATTTTGGAACACAGTCCACAGGACTATTAATCGGACTTGTGTTTCCAAAAAGATTGTCAAATGTGTTTGGAAAATTTCTGTATATTGTGTGTAAATAAGAGTGTGGATCGCCACACGTGGATGATGCTACTTTGAGCATTCTTGCAGTCAGATTTTAACTTTAAAATAAACTGAGATAATTTTACCAGATGTGTTTCTCCCAATTAAATCTCCTTCTATCCTTATTGTTGCATTGAGCCAAAAATCAGCAAAGCATTTTTAAATTTGATGTCGTTCTTGCGATTTGCTTTAACCCATCTGGCGCTCCGGGATATTTTGACTCTCGTGCTGACTGATTATTGGTAAAATGCATATGTGGTCGTGCGGACTCCGGTCTAAACGGGCACATAAAATAAGATAGAGAGAGAAATGGCTTCGAACGTGGGTCCCGATTTAGACATGGTCAATCGCATGCCGATTTGAAATTGTGATAATTTTTATAGAAATATTTTGGGAGTTGAGAGATGTCTGGTTTGGATGAATAAATTAGTAGGAAACCCAATTAGTGGGGAAAATTAAAAATTTAACTTGGTTAATAATTAGAATGGGTTTGATTATTTTTGATAATGGCTTAACCATTAGGGCGTCAAGTAAATTCAGTAGTAAACGTTCGATGACTGGATATACACATTATTAGAATCCAGGTGGAGGATATTTGAGAACTTGCATATTTTTCTTGTGATATTGTGGTAAATGTAATTCGTAAAAGTAGAGAATTTTGTTTTTCCATCACGTCGATATTAGGACAAATCTCATTTTATTATAGTGTTCCAATTAGCTATTCATATTTCTTGTTCTAGTTATAAGCTTGTGTTTGCCACTGTTGTATACCCCTAAGTTTTGAATAATAATTGAAATTATGGAAGAAATGATGAGGATGATGAGGAGTTTGGAGGAGAGTTCAAAACAGGCTGGACTGCGTGTAGCAGCCATTATGAAAGAAAGTACTGAGGCTTTGGAAAAGAAACTTAAAGAAAATTCTGATTCTTTAGAAAGCAGGTTAAAAGATAACTTGAAGGAAAATTCTGATTCTTTAGAAAATAAACTTAAAGAAAATTCTGATTCTTTAGAAAATAAACTTAAAGAAAATTCTGATTCTTTAGAAAATAAACTTAGAGAAAATTCTGATTCGTTAGAAAATAAACTTAAAGAAAATTTGAATGATAAACTTAAAGAAAATTCTGAGTCTTTAGAAAACAAACTTGAAAAAAGTTTAAGATAAACTTAAAGAAAGTTCTGATTCTTTAAAAAGTAACTTGAAGGAAAATTTAAACAGTAAATTTAATTCAATGGAAAGTAAATTTAAAGAGAATTCTGAAATTTTGAAAATGACACTTGAGAGTAAAAATAAATTATGCGATAAAACACATGAGCTCGAAACTTCATTAGCTACTAACGTAAGTTTAATGGACGAAAAATTTCGCGATGCCGATCTTCGATCCCAAAGCTTAGCTGATAGGATAGAACATGGTCTTAGGAAAGTTGGTGAAGACATGGTCAACCTGGAAGTCAGAGTGAAGAAGGAGAGTAACGAGATGGGAATTCTAGTTGTTCAACGTTTAACGGAACAATTCAAAGAACTTGTCATGGGAGAAATAAGAGAAGGTGTGATTAGTGAGTTGCAAACTGAAATCAAGACCACAGTTGTCAATGAAATTAAAGACACACTCAAGCTGGATAACCAAGAGGGAATCAAGGAGATTAGGGAATCTTTGTCATCCCACATTGAAGTAATTGCCAAAGATATCCAAGCAACTCAGAAGGACATATCAGATATGACAGGGTCATTGAAAAGTCATGAGGCTGTTATGAACCAGATATCCATTGATGTTAAGGACAATTGTAAAGAAACTGAAGCAATTAAGAAGATGGCAGAAGAAAACCAGAAGGAACTTGAGGCTATGAAAAGTCAAATCAAGGATGAGAAACAGTCTGATCATCTGTTGAAAATGCCAAATATAAGGGGAAAGGAACAGATACAGATAAATCTAGGAGGAGCTAGAGAGACTGATAGACAGGATGAGGTCAGGACAGTATTTCAATCCAACCCCATAACTGTATTTAAGAATATAGAAGATAAGCCTTCTAAATTTTCAGGGCGAGATTCTGTGACACCCGTGGAATTTTTGAGAGAAGCAGGTGATTACCTGAAAGATTCTAAGATCCCTAAAGAAAGACAGATCCGAGTGATAGGGAAGTTCTTGGAAGGTCCTGCACTTCTGTGGTTTAGAGCATTTAGATCCACTCTGACCACTTTTGAGGAGTTTTCTCGTGGGCTATTGAAGAAGTTTTGGTCCCCGGAAACCCAACAGCAAGTTAGAGCAGTGTTATATTCGAAGAGATTCTCGACGTCACAACCTACTCGATACTCTACATACTTTTCTGGACAGCTGTCTAAACTCCAACATTTAGATCCGCCAATGCCAGATAACGAGTTGATTACTGCATTGATACGTCAATCTCCAGCAGACGTCCAGAGGACTTTGATCGCTGCTGATATCTATAATATGGAACAATTTGATGAAGTATTACAGAAGCTGGATCATACAAACGCTCAATTCTTCCATCCGAAGGGAGCAAAGAATAACAACGCTGTGTATGCTGTTATGGCTGACAGTTATTCTCAGACACCCCGAGAGATTCGAGAGGAGCGAGAAGAGAAATCGCCGAGGGAAGATTCGAATAAGAGAGGATGGAACCAGTACAGTAACAGATACAGTTACAAACCATATGCGAGACCGGATGGTGGTAATCGATACAACACTCGATGGAGAAGACCACGAGATAGTCAAGGAAGGTACCAGGAAAGAATATCCTATGGTAGAAATAACTATAATAACAGAGGGAATGTAGATACTCGTCAATCCAATGAAGAGTTTAACAAGGAGACGAGGAAAAATTTGGAAGCAAGACACCAAGATAACTTGCAATTTTTGGAGCAGAGGCCCAACGAACCAGGTCCATCGGGAACACAACAATCCCGGGGGAATGGTAATGAAAAAAAAACTTCGAATTCACAGTAGAAGATAGAATTTTGAATACTTTCACTTCCAGAATGATTAAATGGCAAGCAGAGGATGATGACTTAATTCAACAGAATGACGAACGAAAAGAAATGGGTACCATAATTAGGATGCCAATCATAACATGCGAAGTATTCGGTATGCCTGTCGATACTTTGATCGATACTGGGGCTATGCTTTGTCTGGTGAGTGAGAAGCTTTATATTCTGTGGAAGCTCAAGGAGAATTTAGAGGAAATTCCAGTATCAGGAATTAAGATCCAAGGAATAATACCCAATAAAATATATCTGTGTAAAACACAATTATACTTATGTATTACGATTGGAGGACATGATTTCCGACATGTATTTGTTGTAATGAAAGACATGGCTTTTGACATGATATTGGGAGCAGATTTCATTCAGAAATATCAAGCAGTGATAGACATGAAGACAGAGACGATTAAATTCAAGAATACCGAAGAGATAAACTTCGAGGGAAAAGAAGAGGAAGACATCGAGGGAGATGCTCAATGGTCTCTGATTTTTCATGAAGCTGAAGGAAGAGAAGTCTACACTGAGAAGGAGTCCCCAGAGCTAGGGAAGATTTTGGAAGAGTATCAAGATATTTTTGACATTAAGCCTGGTGAAATTAAAGATTTTGAATATCATATTCGTGTAAATGATGATGCACCTTTTCATGCTAAATTGTATCCAGTAGCAGAAAAGCATCGAGAAAGAGTAAAAGTGCTTATCAAGGACATGGAAAGCAACAATGTGATTGAAAAGTATACTACATCTTATGTCAATCCATTAGCAGTAGTGTCTAAGCAAGATGGAAGTCTGAGACTATGTTTAGACGCGCGAAATTTGAATTCAAGATTACTGCCAGAGTATGACAGACCACCAATCATTAGGGAACTGTTAAGGAAATTCCAAGGCAAGGTCTGGTTCTCTAATATTGATCTCACTTCGTCCTACCATCATATTAGGCTTAGTGAAGATTCTATGAAGTTTACAGGATTTATGTTTGACCAGCAGACATATGTATTCCGCCGTTTACCATTTGGAGTCAAAACATCTGGATCCGTTTTGATCAGAGCCCTAGAACAAAATTTGAGTCCTGAAGTAAAAGAGATAGCAATTCGTTATATTGATGATATCTTAATTGCATCTGAGACTAAGGAGGAACATTTGCTACATCTTCAAATGTTATTCGCAGATTTGAGAAAAGCGAACTTCAAAGTAAACCTTCGAAAATGTCAGTTCTTTCGAAAGGAAATAAAGTTTTTGGGTCACATTTTGGATGGAGAAGGATACCGTCCCAATGAGACGAAGATACAAGCAATTGCAAATTTCCCTAGACCTACTAGAGTGAGGAATGTCCGCAGTTTTCTCGGGACATGCCAATTCTTTGCAGGGCATTGTCCGAACTTCACCAAGACAGTTGCGCCATTGCAGGAGTTGTTAAAGAAAGGAAATAAATGGAAATGGGATAAAGATTGTGAACAATCATTTCAAGATGCCAAGAGGTTATTGGTAAACAGTGTGAAATTGGAGTATCCTGACTTTACCAAGAATTTCATCATAGAATCTGATGCATCCACCGTAGGGATTGGAGCTATTCTACTTCAAGAGGATGAAGACCACAAGAGACATTACCTGGCGTTCATTAGCAGGAAACTTCGTCCATCAGAGAGGAATTATTACACCACAGAGTTAGAAGCACTTGCTGTAATATTCGCATTGGAGTCGTGGAAGAAAATGTTAATTGGACATTCAGTCATTGTGAGGACTGATCACCACGCATTGGAGTTCATTTTGAGAACAAACTTTGCCAGCGATAGAATAACTAGATGGTCACTTTTTAATCAGCAATTCAACCTAGTTATTGAACACACTCCTGGAAAGTTGAACGTTGGAGCTGATTTGTTGAGTAGAGCAGTGGAGTCTACATCTAAGGTTTTTCAAGTTAACCTGACGCAGGGAGATGAAGATACCTTGAGAAGGTTGAGGTTATTGCATTTATCCCAGAGGAGAGACCGACGTCTTAGAAACATTTTTCGTTTTCTACAGGGAAACATGGATCCAAATGATGATGATTTTGTGGAAACTGAAAGAATTTCAAGGGATTTTATGATGTTAGATGGTTTAATCTACAAGTTTGCAGATCCCGACCATACGAAGCTATGAAGTAGCTAATACACGAACTGGTAACATCGTGGGAACTTACAATGCATCGAATTTGAAGATCTATTATTCAAGAACCAGATGATTTAATGTGTAGATAAGAAAAATAAAATTTTTTCAATTTTTATTTTTTGCTAGGTGTGGGGTGGATGTGCCCAACTCTAGGAATGGGTATTCCAAGTTTCAGACACCTAGATATCAAGGGAAAGGCTGTAGCCGCTTTTGAAAGTTCAGATATTTGAATATCGCGCTACATTGCTTCGAGAAGCATTTCGAAGGATTTTACCGATAGTTGGATGTCAAGTGACGTAGCAAGTAATAGCAGAGGTGGAGGCTATTTATTGATTAAATAGTTAACTATGGAGTAGAGACTTGAGACTGGGATCAGATTACTGGCACGGCCAAATGAAAGAGAACGCAATTAGTATCAAGTAAATCGGACCAGGGATTCAAGAGATATGAGGATTTCCAGATATCAGGCGATGACGCGTGACCCTGACCGTTTTGAATAAAAGCCAGCTGGAGCAGGCATGGTGAGTTCATTCTAACACAAGCACTTGGCAAGCAAGTTGCGTCTACGCTGAGCCAAGGCACATGGTTGCCGTATCTACGCAGAAGTTCTTTTCAAATCGTGATAGTCACGAGAAGTGCTGCGCAAACGAGTTGGAACTTAGTAAGTTTCTGGTGAGGAGAATCACTGAGGTGATTGTTTTTCTACAGACATTGGTGGAAATATTTATATTTCCAAAAGGACATATGCTAGACTTTGTCTAGAAAATAGTATTTTGTCACAGTCCAGTAGTAACTTAATACTTGGATGTTTAAATCCATTTCAAGTCAGTTTTCATTTTTGTAACTAGTTGACCACTTCGATCTGTCAGTACACTGAAGACTAGTCTATAACGGTGGCGTTCATTAGTCTACGCAAGGGAAACTGCAAGTTGTCTAGCGCATGGCAGATGGTGATATACAAACCATGCCCAGGGAACGATCTTCAGAACAGCCGTTAATTGCTTAGACTGTCAATGTTTTCCTTGTACTGATGAGATTACAGTGAGTTATGTTACAACTGACATATTTAAGAAGAGATCACTTAGATCTGACCCTATTTCAACAAACTGTTATGGCTTTGATAGAAGCCCATATTAAAATGGAACCACAGTTTATTCAAACGTCGAAAGATACTACCACTATGTCTGACTAGACGATTTGTGGGTCTACAATGGCGGCCGATACAAGGATTATACGTGCTTGTCCGATAGGGCATGTCTATGGATAAGTCTGGTACAGACCAGGTTTACTACACTTCAAGACCATCAAGAAATGTAAGCCACATTTGAATTATATTATGCCTAGCTAATTGGAACAAACTATTTTTCTGCAGATGACCAACACATTTTTTTCGTCGTATTTAAATCTTGCAATGATTTACGCAAGACTTGTTAGAGTTATTCTGAGCATTTTCAGCACTCAGAACAGTTTAGGATCGATGACCGAGCATTTCGAGCATTTATGAATTTTTCATATTTTTGGGAAATCACGGTAATCAGCCCATGTAACTGTAAAAGTTAAATTTATTTTTGTTGAGGAATGGATATTTTTTTCCATATTCGAAGGTTCGAACATGTGGATTCTCACATAATGAGATGATAATTAAACATATTTAAAATGATATAAATAATAATAATAATAATCCACTAATAATAATAATAATAATTTTCATAATTTTTCTAAATAATTCTTGGATATTATATTTTCTAATAATCATATGTATTGAGAAAGAGCCTATGAAGTAGTTTAAACATTTCTAGTTTGGAACAGGAGATTTTCCGAAGGCGAGTGGTTAGCGCAAGCCCGCATTCAACCAACATTTCAGTTCTGGTTGAACAGTTGATATTTGCATTGAGTAAAGTATATTTTTCAGATAACACGGAGAGGCATGAAACGGGAAGCAATTGATATTTGTATCAAATAGGATATTTTTGTATTTATATAAAATCATGACGTAAATACACCTCGAAAGTGAAATAAAGCTTTTCACATGTATGGTAAATTCACGGGTTGAACTGAATGGTAAAATAAAATAACTTGTAAGTTTATTAATCTTCCAGTGTTGATAACTAGCAGAGGCTTGATTTATTGTATACATTTTGGGAAGAAAATTTATGTGTGTGGAGTAGTTGAAAAGCCATTCCCAGGTGCGCATGTTAAGTCGCAGTAATGAAGGTTTTTTCGAGCATCAATCAAATAGCAGGTTCGATGGCTCAGGTTTATAGTAGGAGTATTGGAGCCACACATTTCGTCGTATGAATAACCCGAAGGTAATTTCTTTGAAACCATCAGTTCTTATTTCAACCTTGTTTACGAATTCCATTTAGACTTTGATTTTGCTAGAACCCGGATTTGTCATGATAGTAGTTTATTCTTCTTCAGAGGAAGACCTTTGCCGTTGTTGTCGTAGTAATATTGTGTTCTTACACAGATAATAGAATGGGCCACTGCCAATTTAAACATAATTCTTTAACCACGAATAATTTGAAGGATATTTTCAATCCTAGTGCCATGAACTAAATGAATTCATTATGAAACTACAATTCTTATTTACGCATTCTGTCGAAGAATTGCAAGTTGTGAAAGTTACTAGAAATGGCCATAAATATAAATATTCTTTTTCATAATGATTCCAAGTGGATAATTGAATAGTTGAATGGTTCAACCATTTATTGATCAAGTTGATGATTCAGAAATCATGTATTTTGTTTGGAACTTGAAGTTCATAATCGAGTCACTTCTCGAATGTTTAATGTCAGAAGAACAATTAATTGTTGTTGTGCTTCGCACAGTTCTTCGATGCTATGCTCAATGGTCAAATACTTTTCAGATGTTATTAATATGTGTTAATAACTTGTATTGCTTCAATGATGATAATATTTTCGACGATATATTTTTGAAACTGGAAAAACAAGTGAAAGTTTAAGAATTCTATAAACATTTATTCTACGAGTGTTAATATCATGTAAATAGTCAAACAGTGATCTACGTTATTTCCAGTATGGACAATTAATTTTGAACTGGAATTAAATATTAATAATTTTGGAACACAGTCCACAGGACTATTAATCGGACTTGTGTTTCCAAAAAGATTGTCAAATGTGTTTGGAAAATTTCTGTATATTGTGTGTAAATAAGAGTGTGGATCGCCACACGTGGATGATGCTACTTTGAGCATTCTTGCAGTCAGATTTTAACTTTAAAATAAACTGAGATAATTTTACCAGATGTGTTTCTCCCAATTAAATCTCCTTCTATCCTTATTGTTGCATTGAGCCAAAAATCAGCAAAGCATTTTTAAATTTGATGTCGTTCTTGCGATTTGCTTTAACCCATCTGGCGCTCCGGGATATTTTGACTCTCGTGCTGACTGATTATTGGTAAAATGCATATGTGGTCGTGCGGACTCCGGTCTAAACGGGCACATAAAATAAGATAGAGAGAGAAATGGCTTCGAACGTGGGTCCCGATTCAGACATGGTCAATCGCATGCCGATTTGAAATTGTGATAATTTTTATAGAAATATTTTGGGAGTTGAGAGATGTCTGGTTTGGATGAATAAATTAGTAGGAAACCCAATTAGTGGGGAAAATTAAAAATTTAACTTGGTTAATAATTAGAATGGGTTTGATTATTTTTGATAATGGCTTAACCATTAGGGCGTCAAGTAAATTCAGTAGTAAACGTTCGATGACTGGATATACACATTATTAGAATCCAGGTGGAGGATATTTGAGAACTTGCATATTTTTCTTGTGATATTGTGGTAAATGTAATTCGTAAAAGTAGAGAATTTTGTTTTTCCATCACGTCGATATTAGGACAAATCTCATTTTATTATAGTGTTCCAATTAGCTATTCATATTTCTTGTTCTAGTTATAAGCTTGTGTTTGCCACTGTTGTATACCCCTAAGTTTTGAATAATAATTGAAATTATGGAAGAAATGATGAGGATGATGAGGAGTTTGGAGGAGAGTTCAAAACAGGCTGGACTGCGTGTAGCAGCCATTATGAAAGAAAATACTGAGGCTTTGGAAAAGAAACTTAAAGAAAATTCTGATTCTTTAGAAAGCAGGTTAAAAGATAACTTGAAGGAAAATTCTGATTCTTTAGAAAATAAACTTAAAGAAAATTCTGATTCTTTAGAAAATAAACTTAAAGAAAATTCTGATTCTTTAGAAAATAAACATAGAGAAAATTCTGATTCGTTAGAAAATAAACTTAAAGAAAATTTGAATGATAAACTTAAAGAAAATTCTGAGTCTTTAGAAAACAAACTTGAAAAAAGTTTAAATGATAAACTTAAAGAAAGTTCTGATTCTTTAAAAAGTAACTTGAAGGAAAATTTAAACAGTAAATTTAATTCAATGGAAAGTAAATTTAAATAGAATTCTGAAATTTTGAAAATGACACTTGAGAGTAAAAATAAATTATGCGATAAAACACATGAGCTCGAAACTTCATTAGCTACTAACGTAAGTTTAATGGACGAAAAATTTCGCGATGCCGATCTTCGATCCCAAAGCTTAGCTGATAGGATAGAACATGGTCTTAGGAAAGTTGGTGAAGACATGGTCAACCTGGAAGTCAGAGTGAAGAAGGAGAGTAACGAGATGGGAATTCTAGTTGTTCAACGTTTAACGGAACAATTCAAAGAACTTGTCATGGGAGAAATAAGAGAAGGTGTGATTAGTGAGTTGCAAACTGAAATCAAGACCACAGTTGTCAATGAAATTAAAGACACACTCAAGCTGGATAACCAAGAGGGAATCAAGGAGATTAGGGAATCTTTGTCATCCCACATTGAAGTAATTGCCAAAGATATCCAAGCAACTCAGAAGGACATATCAGATATGACAGGGTCATTGAAAAGTCATGAGGCTGTTATGAACCAGATATCCATTGATGTTAAGGACAATTGTAAAGAAACTGAAGCAATTAAGAAGATGGCAGAAGAAAACCAGAAGGAACTTGAGGCTATGAAAAGTCAAATCAAGGATGAGAAACAGTCTGATCATCTGTTGAAAATGCCAAATATAAGGGGAAAGGAACAGATACAGATAAATCTAGGAGGAGCTAGAGAGACTGATAGACAGGATGAGGTCAGGACAGTATTTCAATCCAACCCCATAACTGTATTTAAGAATATAGAAGATAAGCCTTCTAAATTTTCAGGGCGAGATTCTGTGACACCCGTGGAATTTTTGAGAGAAGCAGGTGATTACCTGAAAGATTCTAAGATCCCTATAGAAAGACAGATCCGAGTGATAGGGAAGTTCTTGGAAGGTCCTGCACTTCTGTGGTTTAGAGCATTTAGATCCACTCTGACCACTTTTGAGGAGTTTTCTCGTGGGCTATTGAAGAAGTTTTGGTCCCCGGAAACCCAACAGCAAGTTAGAGCAGAGTTATATTCGAAGAGATTCTCGACGTCACAACCTACTCGATACTCTACATACTTTTCTGGACAGCTGTCTAAACTCCAACATTTAGATCCGCCAATGCCAGATAACGAGTTGATTACTGCATTGATACGTCAATTTCCAGCAGACGTCCAGAGGACTTTGATCGCTGCTGATATCTATAATATGGAACAATTTGATGAAGTATTACAGAAGCTGGTTCATACAAACGCTCAATTCTTCCATCAGAAGGGAGAAAAGAATAACAACGCTGTGTATGCTGTTATGGCTGACAGTTATTCTCAGACACCCCGAGAGATTCGAGAGGAGCGAGAAGAGAAATCGCCGAGGGAAGATTCCAATAAGAGAGGATGGAACCAGTACAGTAACAGATACAGTTACAAACCATATGCGAGACCGGATGGTGGTAATCGATACAACACTCGATGGAGAAGACCACGAGATAGTCAAGGAAGGTACCAGGAAAGAAGATCCTATGGTAGAAATAACTACAATAACAGAGGGAATGTAGATACTCGTCAATCCAATGAAGAGTTTAACAAGGAGACGAGGAAAAATTTGGAAGCAAGACACCAAGATAACTTGCAATTTTTGGAGCAGAGGCCCAACGAACCAGGTCCATCGGGAACACAACAATCCCGGGGGAATGGTAATGAAAAAAAAAAAACTTCGAATTCACAGTAGAAGATAGAATTTTGAATACTTTCACTTCCAGAATGATTAAATGGCAAGCAGAGGATGATGACTTAATTCAACAGAATGACGAACGAAAAGAAATGGGTACCATAATTAGGATGCCAATCATAACATGCGAAGTATTCGGTATGCCTGTCGATACTTTGATCGATACTGGGGCTATGCTTTGTCTGGTGAGTGAGAAGCTTTATATTCTGTGGAAGCTCAAGGAGAATTTAGAGGAAATTCCAGTATCAGGAATTAAGATCCAAGGAATAATACCCAATAAAATATCTCTGTGTAAAACACAATTATACTTATGTATTACGATTGGAGGACATGATTTCCGACATGTATTTGTTGTAATGAAAGACATGGCTTTTGACATGATATTGGGAGCAGATTTCATTCAGAAATATCAAGCAGTGATAGACATGAAGACAGAGACGATTAAATTCAAGAATACCGAAGAGATAAACTTCGAGGGAAAAGAAGAGGAAGACAACGAGGGAGATGCTCAATGGTCTCTGATTTTTCATGAAGCTGAAGGAAGAGAAGTCTACACTGAGAAGGAGTCCCCAGAGCTAGGGAAGATTTTGGAAGAGTATCAAGATATTTTTGACATTAAGCCTGGTGAAATTAAAGATTTTGAATATCATATTCGTGTAAATGATGATGCACCTTTTCATGCTAAATTGTATCCAGTAGCAGAAAAGCATCGAGAAAGAGTAAAAGTGCTTATCAAGGACATGGAAAGCAACAATGTGATTGAAAAGTATACTACATCTTATGTCAATCCATTAGCAGTAGTGTCTAAGCAAGATGGAAGTCTGAGACTATGTTTAGACGCGCGAAATTTGAATTCAAGATTACTGCCAGAGTATGACAGACCACCAATCATTAGGGAACTGTTAAGGAAATTCCAAGGCAAGGTCTGGTTCTCTAATATTGATCTCACTTCGTCCTACCATCATATTAGGCTTAGTGAAGATTCTATGAAGTTTACAGGATTTATGTTTGACCAGCAGACATATGTATTCCGCCGTTTACCATTTGGAGTCAAAACATCTGGATCCGTTTTGATCAGAGCCCTAGAACAAAATTTGAGTCCTGAAGTAAAAGAGATAGCAATTCGTTATATTGATGATATCTTAATTGCATCTGAGACTAAGGAGGAACATTTGCTACATCTTCAAATGTTATTCGCAGATTTGAGAAAAGCGAACTTCAAAGTAAACCTTCGAAAATGTCAGTTCTTTCGAAAGGAAATAAAGTTTTTGGGTCACATTTTGGATGGAGAAGGATACCGTCCCAATGAGACGAAGATACAAGCAATTGCAAATTTCCCTAGACCTACTAGAGTGAGGAATGTCCGCAGTTTTCTCGGGACATGCCAATTCTTTGCAGGGCATTGTCCGAACTTCACCAAGACAGTTGCGCCATTGCAGGAGTTGTTAAAGAAAGGAAATAAATGGAAATGGGATAAAGATTGTGAACAATCATTTCAAGATGCCAAGAGGTTATTGGTAAACAGTGTGAAATTGGAGTATCCTGACTTTACCAAGAATTTCATCATAGAATCTGATGCATCCACCGTAGGGATTGGAGCTATTCTACTTCAAGAGGATGAAGACCACAAGAGACATTACCTGGCGTTCATTAGCAGGAAACTTCGTCCATCAGAGAGGAATTATTACACCACAGAGTTAGAAGCACTTGCTGTAATATTCGCATTGGAGTCGTGGAAGAAAATGTTAATTGGACATTCAGTCATTGTGAGGACTGATCACCACGCATTGGAGTTCATTTTGAGAACAAACTTTGCCAGCGATAGAATAACTAGATGGTCACTTTTTAATCAGCAATTCAACCTAGTTATTGAACACACTCCTGGAAAGTTGAACGTTGGAGCTGATTTGTTGAGTAGAGCAGTGGAGTCTACATCTAAGGTTTTTCAAGTTAACCTGACGCAGGAAGATGAAGATACCTTGAGAAGGTTGAGGTTATTGCATTTATCCCAGAGGAGAGACCGACGTCTTAGAAACATTTTTCGTTTTCTACAGGGAAACATGGATCCAAATGATGATGATTTTGTGGAAACTGAAAGAATTTCAAGGGATTTTATGATGTTAGATGGTTTAATCTACAAGTTTGCAGATCCCGACCATACGAAGCTATGAAGTAGCTAATACACGAACTGGTAACATCGTGGGAACTTACAATGCATCGAATTTGAAGATCTATTATTCAAGAACCAGATGATTTAATGTGTAGATAGGAAAAATAAAATTTTTTCAATTTTTATTTTTTGCTAGGTGTGGGGTGGATGTGCCCAACTCTAGGAATGGGTATTCCAAGTTTCAGACACCTAGATATCAAGGGAAAGGCTGTAGCCGCTTTTGAAAGTTCAGATATTTCAATATCGCGCTACATTGCTTCGAGAAGCATTTCGAAGGATTTTACCGATAATTGGATGTCAAGTGACGTAACAAGTAATAGCAGAGGTGGAGGCTATTTATTGATTAAATAGTTAACTATGGAGTAGAGACTTGAGACTGGGATCAGATTACTGGCACGGCCAAATGAAAGAGAACGCAATTAGTATCAAGTAAATCGGACCAGGGATTCAAGAGATATGAGGATTTCCAGATATCAGGCGATGACGCGTGACCCTGACCGTTTTGAATAAAAGCCAGCTGGAGCAGGCATGGTGAGTTCATTCTAACACAAGCACTTGGCAAGCAAGTTGCGTCTACGCTGAGCCAAGGCACATGGTTGCCGTATCTACGCAGAAGTTCTTTTCAAATCGTGATAGTCACGAGAAGTGCTGCGCAAACGAGTTGGAACTTAGTAAGTTTCTGGTGAGGAGAATCACTGAGGTGATTGTTTTTCTACAGACATTGGTGGAAATATTTATATTTCCAAAAGGACATATGCTAGACTTTGTCTAGAAAATAGTATTTTGTCACAGTCCAGTAGTAACTTAATACTTGGATGTTTAAATCCATTTCAAGTCAGTTTTCATTTTTGTAACTAGTTGACCACTTCGATCTGTCAGTACACTGAAGACTAGTCTATAACGGTGGCGTTCATTAGTCTACGCAAGGGAAACTGCAAGTTGTCTAGCGCATGGCAGATGGTGATATACAAACCATGCCCAGGGAACGATCTTCAGAACAGCCGTTAATTGCTTAGACTGTCAATGTTTTCCTTGTACTGATGAGATTACAGTGAGTTATGTTACAACTGACATATTTAAGAAGAGATCACTTAGATCTGACCCTATTTCAACAAACTGTTATGGCTTTGATAGAAGCCCATATTAAAATGGAACCACAGTTTATTCAAACGTCGAAAGATACTACCACTATGTCTGACTAGACGATTTGTGGGTCTACAATGGCGGCCGATACAAGGATTATACGTGCTTGTCCGATAGGGCATGTCTATGGATAAGTCTGGTACAGACCAGGTTTACTACACTTCAAGACCATCAAGAAATGTAAGCCACATTTGAATTATATTATGCCTAGCTAATTGGAACAAACTATTTTTCTGCAGATGACCAACACATTTTTTTCGTCGTATTTAAATCTTGCAATGATTTACGCAAGACTTGTTAGAGTTATTCTGAGCATTTTCAGCACTCAGAACAGTTTAGGATCGATGACCGAGCATTTCGAGCATTTATTTGAATTTTTCATATTTTTGGGAAATCACGGTAATCAGCCCATGTAACTGTAAAAGTTAAATTTATTTTTGTTGAGGAATGGATATTTTTTTCCATATTCGAAGGTTCGAACATGTGGATTCTCACATAATGAGATGATAATTAAACATATTTAAAATGATATAAATAATAATAATAATAATAATCCACTAATAATAATAATAATAATTTTCATATTTTTTCTAAATAATTCTTGGATATTATATTTTCTAATAATCATATGTATTGAGAAAGAGCCTATGAAGTAGTTTAAACATTTCTAGTTTGGAACGGGAGATTTTCCGAAGGAGAGTGGTTAGCGCAAGCCCGCATTCAACCAACATTTCAGTTCTGGTTGAACAGTTGATATTTGCATTGAGTAAAGTATATTTTTCAGATAACACGGAGAGGCATGAAACGGGAAGCAATTGATATTTGTATCAAATAGGATATTTTTGTATTTATATAAAATCATGACGTAAATACACCTCGAAAGTGAAATAAAGCTTTTCACATGTATGGTAAATTCACGGGTTGAACTGAATGGTAAAATAAAATAAACTTGTAAGTTTATTAATCTTCCAGTGTTGATAACAAGCAGAGGCTTGATTTATTGTATACATTTTGGGAAGAAAATGTATGTGTGTGGAGTAGTTGAAATGCCATTCCAAGGTGCGCATGTTAAGTCGCAGGAATGAAGGTTTTTTCGAGCATCAATCAAATAGCAGGTTCGATGGCTCAGGTTTATAGTAGGAGTATTGGAGCCACACATTTCGTCGTATGAATAACCCGAAGGTTATTTCTTTGAAACCATCAGTTCTTATTTCAACCTTGTTTACGAATTCCATTTAGACTTTGATTTTGCTAGAACCCGGATTTGTCATGATAGTAGTTTATTCTTCTTCAGAGGAAGACCTTTGCCGTTGTTGTCGTAGTAATATTGTGTTCTTACACAGATAATAGAATGGGCCACTGCCAATTTAAAAATAATTCTTTAACCACGAATAATTTGAAGGATATTTTCAATCCTAGTGCCATGAACTAAATGAATTCATTATGAAACTACAATTCTTATTTCCGCATTCTGTCGAAGAATTGCAAGTTGTGAAAGTTACTAGAAATGGCCATAAATATAAATATTTTTTTTCATAATGATTCCAAGTGGATAATTGAATAGTTGAATGGTTCAACCATTTATTGATCAAGTTGATGATTCAGAAATCATGTATTTTGTTTGGAACTTGAAGTTCATAATCGAGTCACTTCTCGAATGTTTAATGTCAGAAGAACAATTAATTGTTGTTGTGCTTCGCACAGTTCTTCGATGCTATGCTCAATGGTCAAATACTTTTCAGATGTTATTAATATGTGTTAATAATTTGTATTACTTCAATGATGATAATATTTTCGACGATATATTTTTGAAACTGGAAAAACAAGTGAAAGTTTAAGAATTCTATAAACATTTATTCTACGAGTGTTAATATCATGTAAATAGTCAAACAGTGATCTACGTTATTTCCAGTATGGACAATTAATTTTGAACTGGAATTAAATATTAATAATTTTGGAACACAGTCCACAGGACTATTAATCGGACTTGTGTTTCCAAAAAGATTGTCAAATGTGTTTGGAAAATTTCTGTATATTGTGTGTAAATAAGAGTGTGGATCGCCACACGTGGATGATGCTGCTTTGAGCATTCTTGCAGTCAGATTTTAACTTTAAAATAAATTGAGATAATTTTACCAGATGTGTTTCTCCCAATTAAATCTCCTTCTATCCTTATTGTTGCATTGAGCCAAAAATCAGCAAAGCATTTTTTTAATTTGATGTCGTTCTTGCGATTTGCTTTAACCCATCTGGCGCTCCGGGATATTTTGACTCTCGTGCTGACTGATTATTGGTAAAATGCATATGTGGTCGTGCGGACTCCGGTCTAAACGGGCACAGTACTGTTACTCGTCATAATTAGAATCGACGTTACTGTTACCTGTCTTAATTAGTATTGAAGTTACAGTTAACTACCATAATTTTTTTTAATCAAAATTACAGTAACTTGTCATAATTAGTAACGAAGTTAGAGTTTCTTGTCATAATTAGTATCGAAGTTACAGTTACTTGTCATAATTTGTATCGAAGTTATAGTTACTTGTCATAATTAGTATCGAAGGTACTGTTACTTGTCATAATAAGTAACGAAGTTACAGTTACCTGTCATAATTTGTATCGAAATTAGAGTTACTTGTCATAATTAGTAATGAAGTTACAGTTTCCTGTCATAATTAGTATCGAAGTTACTGTTACCTGTCATAATTTGTATCGAAGTTATAGTTACTTGTCATAATTAGTATCGAAGGTACTGTTACTTGTCATAATAAGTAACGAAGTTACAGTTACCTGTCATAATTTGTATCGAAATTAGAGTTACTTGTCATAATTAGTAATGAAGTTACAGTTACCTGCCATAATTTGTATCGAAATTACAGGGACTTGTCATAACTAGTATCGAAGTTACAGTTACCTGCCATAATTTATATCGAAATTACAGGGACTTGTCACAATTAGTAACGAAGTTACAGTTACCTGCCATAATTAGTATCGAAATTAAAGTTATTTGTCATAATTAGTAACGAAGTTACAGTTACCTGTCATATTAAGTATCGAAGTTACTGTTAACTGTCATAATTAGTATTGAAGTTACAGTTACCTACCATAATTTTTAATCAAAATTACAGTTACTTGTCATAATTAGTAACGAAGGTAGAGTTTCTTGTCATAATTAGTATCGAAGTTACTGTTACCTGTCATAATTTGTATCGAAGTTATAGTTACTTGTCATAATTAGTATCGAAGTTACTGTCACCTGTCATAATTAGTATCGAAGTTACAGTTACCTGCCATAATTTGTATCGAAATTACAGTTCCTTGCCATAATTAGTATCGAAGTTACAGTTACCTGTCATAATTAGTACCGAAGGTACTGTTAACTGCCATAATTTGCATCGAAATTCCAGTTACATGATATATTTAGAGTCGATGTTACAGTTACCTGTCATAATTTGCATCGAAATTACAGTTACTTGTCATAATTAGTAACGAAGTTACAGTTTCCTCTCATAATTAGTATCGAAGTTACTGTTACCTGTCATAATTAGTACGAAATTACAATTACCTGCCATAACTTGTAACGTAATTACAGTTACTTGTCATAATTAGTAACGAAGTTACAGTTACCTGTCATAATTAGTATCGAAGTTACAGTTACTTGTCATAATTAGTACCGAAGTTACTGATACCTGTCATAATTAGTATCGAAGTTACAGTTAAATGCCATAATTAGTATCGAAGTTACTGTTACCTGTCATAATTAGTATCGAAGTTACAGTTACCTGCCATAATTTGTATCGAAATTACAGTTACTTGTCGTAATTAGTAACGAAGTTACAGTTACCTGCCATGATTAGTATCGAAGTTACAGTTACTTGTCATAATTAGTATCGAAGTTACAGTTACTTGTCATAATTAGTATCGAAGTTACAGTTACCTGTCATAATTAGTATCGAAGTTACAGTTACCTGTCATAATTAGTATCGAAGTTACTGTTACCTGTATTAATTAGTATCGAAGTTACAGTTACCTGCCATAATTTTTTATCAAAAATAGAGTTACTTGTCATAATTAGTAACGAAGTTACAGTTACTTGTCATAATTAGTATTGAAGTTACAGTTACCTGTCATAATTAGTATCGAAGGTACTGTTACCTGCCATAATTTGTAACGAAATTACAGTTACTTGTCATAATTAGTAACGAAGTTACAGTTACCTGTCATAATTAGCATCGAAGTTCCTGTTACCTCTCATAATTAGTATCGAAGTTACAGTTACCTGCCATAATTAGTATCGAAGTTACAGTTACCTGCCATAATTTGTATCGAAATTACAGTTACTTGTCATAATTAGTAACGAAGTTCCAGTTACCTGTCATAATTAGTATCGAAGTTACAGTTACTTGTCATAATTAGTATCGAAGTTACTGTTACCTGTCAAAATTAGTATCGAAGTTACAGTTACCTGCCACAATTTGTATCGAAATTACAGTTACTTGTCATAATTAGTAACGAAGTTACAGTTACCTGCCATAATTTGTATCGAAATTACAGTTCCTTGTCATAATTAGTATCGAAGTTACAGTTACCTGTCATAATTAGCATCGAAGGTACTGTTACTTGTCGTAATTTGTAACGAAGTTACAGTCACCTGTCATACTTTGTATCGAAATTACAGTTACTTGTCATAATTAGTAACGATGTTACAGTCTCCTGTCATAATTAGTATCGAAGTTACTGTTACCGGTCATAATTAGTATGGAAGTTACAGTTAACTGCCATAATTTGTATCGAAATTACAGGGACTTGTCATAATTAGTATCGAAGTTACTGCTACTTGCCAAAATTTGTATCGAAATTACAGTTACTTGTCATAATTAGAAACGAAGTTACAGTTACCTGCCATAATTTGTATCGAAATTACAGTTCCTTGTCATAATTAGTATCGAAGTTACAGTTACTTGTCATAATTAGTATCGAAGTTACTGTTACCTGTCATAATTAGTATGGGAGTTACAGTTACCTGCCAAAATTTGTATCGAAATTACAGTTACTTGTCATAATTAGTAACGAAGTTACATTTACCTGTCATTATTAGTATCGAAGTTACAATTACTTGTCATAATTAGTATCGAAGTTACTGTTACTTGTCATAATTAGTATCGAAGTTACTGTTACCTGTCATAATTAGTATCGAAATTACAATTACCTACCATAATTTGTAACGAAATTACAGTTACTTGTCATAATTAGTAACGAAGTTACAGTTACCTGCCATAATTTATATCGAAATTACAGTTCCTTGTCATAATTAGTATCGAAGTTACAGTTACCTGTCATAATTAGCATCGAAGGTACTGTTACTTGCCATAATTAGTATCGACGTTACTGTTACCTGTCATAATTAGTATTGAAGTTACAGTTACCTACCATAATTTTTTATCAAAATTACAGTTACATGTCATAATTAGTAACGAAGTTAGAGTTTCTTGTCATAATTAGTATCGAAGTTAAAGTTACCTGTCATAATTTGTATTGAAGTTATAGTTACTTGTCATAATTAGTATCGAAGTTACTGTTACCTGTCATAATTAGTATCGAAGTTACAGTTACCTGCCATAATTTGTATCGAAATTACAGTTACTTGTCATAATTAGTAACGAAGTTACAGTTACCTGCCATAATAAGTATCGAAGTTACAGTTACTTGTCATAATTAGAATCGAAGTTACTGTTACCTGTCATAATCAATATCGAAGTTACAGTTACCTGCCAAAATATGTATGGAAATTACAGTTACTTGTCATAATGAGTAACGAAGTTACAGGTACCTGTCATAATTAATATCGAAGTTACATTTACTTGTCATAATTAGTATCGAAGTTACAGTTACCTGCCGTAATTTTTATCGAAATTACAGGGACTTGTCATAATTAGTAACGAAGTTACAGTTACCTGCCATAATTAGTATCGAAATTAATGTTATTGTCATAATTAGTAACGAAGTTACATTTACCTGTCATAATTAGTATCGAAGTTAATGTTACCTGTCATAACTAGTATTGAAGTTACAGTTACCTACCATAATTTTTTATCAAAATTACAGTTACTTGTCATAATTAGTAACGAAGGTATAGTTTCCTGTCATAATTAGTAACGAAGTTACAGTTACCTGTCCAATTAGAATCGAAGTTACTGTTACCTGCCATAATTTGTATCGAAATTACATTTACTTGTCATAATTAGAAACAAAGTTACAGTTACCTGTCATAATTTGTATCGAAATTACTGTTACCTGTCATAATTAGTATCGAAATTACAGTTACTTGCCATAATTTGTATCGAAATTACAGGGACTTGTCATAATTAGTAACGAAGTTACAGTTACCTGCCATAATTTGTACCGAAATTACAGTTCCTTGTCATAATTAGTATCGAAGATACTGTTACCTGTCATAATTAGTATCGAAATTACAGTTACCTGCCATAATTTGTATCCAAATTAAAGTTACTTCTCATAATTAGTAACGAAGTTACATTTACCTGCCATAATTAGTATCGAAATTACAGTTACTTGTCATAATTAGTAACGAAGTTGCTGTTACCTGTCATAATTAGTATCGAAGTTACTGTTACCTGTCATAATTAGTATCGATGTTACCGTTACCTGCAAAAATTTGTATCGAAATTACAGTTACTTGTCATAATTAGTAACGAAGTTACAGTTACCTGTCATAATTAGTATCGAAGCTACAGTTACTTGTCATAATTAGTATCGAAGTTACTGTTACTTGTCCTAATTAGTATCGAAGTTACTGTTACCTGTCATAATTAGTATCGAAATTACAATTACCTGCCATAATTGGTAACGTAATTACAGTTACTTGTCATAATTAGTAACGAAGTTACAGTTACCTGTCATAATTAGTATCTAAGTTACAGTTACTTGTAAGGGGGCATGGTGGCTCAGCGGTCTAGCTGTATGCCTCTCACCAAGGCAGTCCGGGTTCGATTCCCGGTCAATGCATGTGAGATTTTCGATGTGAAATGCCATGTCCTGTGGTTCGGATTCCACGTAAAAAGGAGGTCCCGTGGCTCATAATCACAAGATTCACGGTCACGTAAAACTACAATCTTCCTTACAGTTACTTGTCATAATTAGTAACGAAGTTACTGATACCTGTCATAATTAGTATCGAAGTTACAGTTACCTGCCATAATTAGTATCGAAGTTACTGTTACCTGTCATAATTAGTATCGAAGTTACAGTTACCTGCCATAATTTGTATCGAAATTACAGTTACTTGTCATAATTAGTAACGAAGTTACAGTTACCTGCCATGATTAGTATCGAAGTTACAGTTACTTGTCATAATTAATATCAAAGTTACTGTTACCTGTCATAATTCGTATCGAAGTTACAGTTACCTGCCAAAATTTGTATCGAAATTACAATTACTTGTCATAATTAGTATCGAAGTTACCGTTACTTGTCATAATTAATATCGATGTTACTGCTACCTGTCACAATTAGTATCGAAGTTACAGTAACCTGTCATAATTAGCATCGAAGGTACTGTTACTTGTCGTAATTAGTAACGAAGTTACAGTCACCTGTCATAATTTGTATTGAAATTACAGTTACTTGTCATAATTAGTAACGAAGTTATAGTTTCCTGTCATAATTAGTATCGAAGTTACTGTTACCGGTCATAATTAGTATGGAAGTTACAGTTAACTGCCATAATTTGTATCGAAATTACAGGGACTTGTCATAATTAGTATCGAAATTACTGCTACTTGCCAAAATTTGTATCGAAATTACAGTTACTTGTCTTAATTAGAAACGAAGATACAGTTACCTGCCATAATTTGTATCGAAATTACAGTTCCTTGTCATAATTAGTATCGAAGTTACAGTTACTTGTCATAATTAGTATCGAAGTTACTGTTACCTGTCATAATAAGTATGGAAGTTACAGTTACCTGCCAAAATTTGTATCGAAATTACAATTACTTGTCATAATTAGTAACGAAGTTACATTTACCTGTCATTATTAGTATCGAATTTACAATTACTTGTCATAATTAGTATCGAAGTTACAGTTACTTGTCATAATTAGTATCGAAGTTACTGTTACCTGTCATAATTAGTATCGAAATTACAATTACCTACCATAATTTGTAACGAAATTACAGTTACTTGTCATAATTAGTAACGAAGTTACAGTTGCCTGCCATAATTTGTATCGAAATTACAGTTCCTTGTCATAATTAGTATCGAAGTTACAGTTTCCTGCCATAATTTGTATCGAAATTACAGTTACTTGTCATAATTAGTATCGAAGTTACAGTTACCTGCCATAATTTGTATCGAAATTACAGTTACTTGTCATAATTAGTAACGTAGTTACAGTTACCTGCTATAATAAGTATCGAAGTTACAGTTACTTGTCATAATTAGAACCGAAGTTACTGTTACCTGTCATAATCAATATCGAAGTTACAGTTACCTGCCAAAATATGTATGGAAATTACAGTTACTTGTCATAAAGAGTAACGAAGTTACAGGTACCTGTCATAATTAATATCGAAGTTACATTTACTTGTCATAATTAGTATCGAAGTTACAGTTACCTGCCGTAATTTTTATCGAAATTACAGGGACTTGTCATAATTAGTAACGAAGTTACAGTTACCTGCCATAATTAGTATCGAAATTAAAGTTATTGTCATAATTAGTAACGAAGTTACAGTTACCTGTCATAATTAGTATCGAAGTTAATGTTACCTGTCATAACTAGTATTGAAGTTACAGTTACCTACCATAATTTTTTTAACAAAATTACAGTTACTTGTCATAATTAGTAACGAAGGTATAGTTTCCTGTCATAATTAGTAACGAAGTTACAGTTACCTGTCCAATTAGAATCGAAGTTACTGTTACCTGCCATAATTTGTATCGAAATTACAGTTACTTGTCATAATTAGAAACAAGGTTACAGTTACCTGTCATAATTTGTATCGAAATTACAGTTACCTGTCATAATTAGTATCGAAATTACAGTTACTTGCCATAATTTGTATCGAAATTACAGGGACTTGTCATAATTAGTAACGAAGTTACAGTTACCTGCCATAATTTGTATCGAAATTACAGTTCCTTGTCATAATTAGTATCGAAGATACTGTTACCTGTCATAATTAGTATCGAAATTACAGTTACCTGCCATAATTTGTATCGAAATTAAAGTTACTCCTCATAATTAGTAACGAAATTACATTTACCTGCCATAATTAGTATCGAAATTACAGTTACTTGTCATAATTAGTAACGAAGTTGCTGTTACCTGTCATAATTAGTATCGAAGTTACTGTTACCTGTCATAATTACTATCGATGTTACCGTTACCTGCCAAAATTTGTATCGAAATTACAGTTACTTGTCATAATTAGTAACGAAGTTACAGTTACCTGTCATAATTAGTATCGAAGTTACAGTTACTTGTCATAATTAGTATCGAAGTTACTGTTACTTGTCCTAATTAGTATCGAAGTTACTGTTACCTGTCATAATTAGTATCGAAATTACAATTACCTGCCATAATTTGTAACGTAATTACAGTTACTTGTCATAATTAGTAACGAAGTTACAGTTACCTGTCATAATAAGTATCGAAGTTACAGTTACTTGTCATAATTAGTACCGAAGTTACTGGTACCTGTCATAATTAGTATCGAAGTTACAGTTACCTGCCATAATTAGTATCGAAGTTACTGTTACCTGTCATAATTAGTATCGAAGTTACAGTTACCTGCCATAATTTGTATCGAAATTACAGTTACTTGTCATAATTAGTAACGAAGTTACAGTTACCTGCCATGATTAGTATCGAAGTTACAGTTACTTGTCATAATTAATATCAAAGTTACTGTTACCTGTCATAATTCGTATCGAAGTTACAGTTACCTGCCAAAATTTGTATCGAAATTACAATTACTTGTCATAATTAGTATCGAAGTTACTGTTACTTGTCATAATTAATATCGATGTTACTCCTACCTGTCACAATTAGTATCGAAGTTACAGTTACTTGTCATTATTAGTATCGAAGTTACAGTTACTTGTCATAATTGGTATCGAAGTTACAGTTACCTGTCATAATTAGTATCGAAGTTACAGTTTCTTGTCATAATTAGTAATGAATTTACAGTTACCTGCCATAATAAGTATCGAAGTTACAGTTACCTGCCAAAATTTGTATCGAAATTACAATTACTTGTTATAATTAGTATCGAAGTTACTGTTACTTGTCATAATTAATATCGAAGTTACTGTTACCTGTCACAATTAGTATCGAAGTTACAGTTACTTGTCATAATTAGTATCGAAGTTACAGTTACTTGACAAAATTAGTAACGATGTTACAGTAACCTGTCATAATTAGTATCGAAGTTTCTGTTACCTGTATTAATTAGTATCGAAGTTACAGCTACCTGCCATAATTTTTTATCAAAAATAGAGTTACTTGCCATAATTAGTAACGAAGTTACAGTTACTTGTCATAATTAGTATTGAAGTTACAGTTACCTGTCATAATTAGTATCGAAGTTACAGTTACCTGCCATAATTTGTATCGAAATTACAGTTACTTGTCATAATTAGTAACGAAGTTCCAGTTACCTGTCCTAATTTGTATCGAAGTTACAGTTACTTTTCAGAATTAGTATCGAAGTTACTGTTACCTGTCATAATTAGTATCGATGTTACAGTTACCTGCCACAATTTGTATCGAAATTACAGTTACTTGTCATAATTAGTAACGAAGTTACAGTTACCTGCCATAATTTGTATCGAAATTACAGTTCCTTGTCATAATTAGTATCGAAGTTACAGTTACCCGTCATAATTAGCATCAAAGGTACTGTTACATGTCGTAATTAGTAACGAAGTTACAGTCACCTGTCATAATTAGTATCGAAATTACAGTTACTTGTCATAATTAGTAACGAAGTTACAGTTTCCTGTCATAATTAGTATCGAAGTTACTGTTACCGGTCATAATTAGTATGGAAGTTACAGTTAACTGCCATATTTTGTATCGAAATTACAGGGACTTATCATAATTAGTATCGAAGTTACTGTTACTTGCCAAAATTTGTATCGAAATTACAGTTACTTGTCATAATTAGAAACGAAGTTACAGTTACCTGCCATAATTTGTATCGAAATTACAGTTCCTTGTCATAATTAGTATCGAAGTTACAGTTTCCTGTCATAATTAGTATCGATGTTACCCTTACCTGTCATAATTAGTATTGAAGTTACAGTTACCTACCATAATTTTTTATCAAAATTACAGTTACTTGTCAAAATTAGTAACGAAGTTAGAGTTTCTTGTCATAATTAGTACCGAAGTTACAGTTAACTGTCATAATTTGTATCGAAGTTATAGTTACTTGTCATAATTAGTATCGAGGTTACTGTTACCTGTCATAATTAATATCGATGTTACAGTTACCCGCCATAATTTGTATCGAAATTACAGTTACTTGTCATAATTAGTAACGAAGTTACATTTACCTGTCATTATTAGTATCGAAGTTACAATTACTTGTCATAATTAGTATCGAAGTTACTGTTACTTGTCATAATTAGTATCGAAGTTACTGGTACCTGTCATAATTAGTATCGAAATTACAATTACCTGCCATAATTTGTAACGAAATTACAGTTACTTGTCATAATCAGTAACGAACTTACAGTTACCTGCCATAATTTGTATCGAAATTACAGTTCCTTGTCATAATTAGTATCGAAGTTACAGTTACCTGTCATAATTAGCATCGAAGGTACTGTTACGTGTCATAATTAGTATCGACGTTACTGTTACCTGTCATAATTAGTATTGAAGTTACAGTTACCTACCATAATTTTTTATCAAAATTACAGTTACTTGTCATAATTAGTAACGAAGTTAGAGTTTCAAGTCATAATTAGTATCGAAGTTAAAGTTACCTGTCATAATTTGTATCGAAGTTATAGTTACTTGTCATAATTAGTATCGAAGTTACTGTTACCTGTCATAATTAGTATCGATGTTACAGTTACCTGCCATAATTTGTATCGAAATTACAGTTACTTGTCATAATTAGTAACGAAGTTTCAGTTACCTGCCATAATAAGTATCGAAGTTACAGTTACTTGTCATAATTAGAATCGAAGTTACTGTTACCTGTCATAATTAATATCGAAGTTACAGTTACCTGCCAAAATTTGTATGGAAATTACAGTTAGTTGTCATAATTAGTAACGAAGTGACAGTTACCTGTCATAATTAATATCGAAGTTACATTTACTTGTCATAATTAGTATCGAAGTTACAGTTACCTGCCGTAATTTTTATCGAAATTACAGGGACTTGTCATAATTAGTAACGAAGTTACAGTTACCTGCCATAATTAGTATCGAAATTAAAGTTACTTGTCATAATTAGTAACGAAGTTACAGTTACCTGTCATAATTAGTATCGAAGTTAATGTTACCTGTCATAACTAGTATTTAAGTTACAGTTACCTACCATAATTTTTTATCAAAATTACAGTTACTTGTCATAATTACTAACGAAGGTAGAGTTTCCTGTCATAATTAGTAACGAAGTTACAGTTACCTGTCTAATTAGTATCGAAGTTACTGTTACCTGCCATAATTTGTATCAAAATTACAGTTACTTGTCATAATTAGAAACAAAGTTACAGTAACCTGTCATAATTTGTGTCGAAATTACAGTTCCTTGTCATAATTAGTAACGAAGTTGCTGTTACCTGTCATAATTAGTATCGAAGTTACTGTTACCTGTCATAATTAGCATCGAGGTTACAGTTACCTGCCAAAATTTGTATCGAAATTACAGTTACTTGTCATAATTAGTAACGAAGTTACAGTTACCTGTCATAATAAGTATGGAAGTTACAGTTACTTGTCATAATTACTATCGAAGTTACAGTTACCTGCCATAATTTGTATCGAAATTACAGGGACTTGTCATTATTAGTAACGAAGTTACAGTTACCTGCCATAATTAGTATCGAAATTAAAATTACTTGTAATAATTATTAACGAAGTTACAGTTACCTATCATATATAGTATCGAAGTAACTGTTACCTGTCATAATTAGAATTGAAGTTACAGTTACCTAGCAATTTTTTTAATCAAAATTTACAGTTACTTGTCATAATAAGTAACGAAGTTAGAGTTTCTTGTCATAATTAGTATCGAAGTTACAGTTACCTGTCATAATTTGTATCGAAGTTATAGTTACTTGTCATAATTAGTATCGAAGTTACTGTTACCTGTCATAATTAGTATCGAAGTTACAGTTACCTGCCATAATTTGTATCGGAATTACAGTTACTAGTCATAATTAGTAACGAAGTTACAGTTACCTGTCATAATTAGTATCGAAGTTACAGTTACTTGTCATAATTAGTATCGAAGTTACTGTTACCTGTCATAATTAGTATCGAAGTTACAGTTACCTGCCAAAGTTTGTATCGAAATTACAGTTACTTGTCATAATTAGTAAAGAAGTTACAGTTACCTGCCATAATTTGTATAGAAATAACAGTTCCTTGTCATAATTAGTATCGAAGTTACATTTACCTGTCATAATTAGCATCGAAGGTACTGTTACTTGTCATAATTAGTAACGAAGTTACAGTTACCTGTCATAATTTGTATTGAAATTACAGTTACTTGTCATAATTAGTAACGAAGTTACAGTTTCCTGTCATAATAAGTATCGAAGTTACTGTTACCTGTCATAATTAGTATGGAAGTTACAGTTACCTGCCATAATTTGTATCGAAATTACAGGGAATTTTCATAATTAGTATCGAAGTTACAGTTACCTGCCAAAATTTGTATCGAAATTACAGTTACTTGTCATAATTAGTAACGAAGTTACAGTTTCCTGCCATAATTTGGATCGAAATTACAGTTCCTTGTCATTTTTAGTATCGATGTTACAGTAACCTGTCATAATTAGCATCGAAGGTACTGTTACTTGTCATAATTAGTATCGACGTTACTGTTACCTGTCATAATTAGTATTGAAGTTACAGTTACCTACCATATTTTTTTAATCAAAATTACAGTTACTTGTCATAATTAGTAACGAAATTAGTGTTTCTTGTCATAATTAGTATCGAAGTTACAGTTACCTGTCATAATTTGTATCGAAGTTATAGTTACTTGTCATAATTAGTATCGAAGGTACAGTTACTTGTCATAATAAGTAACGGAGTTACAGTTACCTGTCATAATTTGTATCGAAATAACAGTTACTTGTCATAATTAGTAATGAAGTTACAGTTTCCTGTCATAATTAGTATCGAAGTTACTGTTACCTGTCATAATTAGTATGGAAGTTACAGTTACCTAACATAATTTGTATCGAAATTACAGGGACTTGTCATAACTAGTATCGAAGTTACAGTTACCTGCCATAATTTGTATCGAAATTACAGGGACTTGTCATAATTAGTAACGAAGTTACAGTTACCTGCCATAATTAGTATCGAAATTAAAGTTATTTGTCATAATTAGTAACGAAGTTACAGTTACCTGTCATATTAAGTATCGAAGTTACTGTTAACTGTCATAATTAGTATTGAAGTTACAGTTACCTACCATAATTTTTTATCAAAATTACAGTTACTTGTCATAATTAGTAACGAAGGTAGAGTTTCTTGTCATAATTAGTATCGAAGTTACTGTTACCTGTCATAATTTGTATCGAAGTTATAGTTACTTGTCATAATTAGTATCGAAGTTACTGTCACCTGTCATAATTAGTATCGAAGTTACAGTAACCTGCCATAATTTGTATCGAAATTACAGTTCCTTGCCATAATTAGTATCGAAGTTACAGTTACCTGTCATAATTAGTACCGAAGGTACTGTTACCTGCCATAATTTGCATCGAAATTCCAGTTACATGTTATATTTAGAGTCGATGTTACAGTTACCTGTCATAATTTGTATCGAAATTACAGTTTCTTGTCATAATTAGTAACGAAGTTACAGTTTCCTGTCATAATTAGTATCGAAGTTACTGTTACCTGTCATAATTAGTATCGAAATTACAGTTACCTGCCATAATTTGTATCGAAATTACAGGGACTTGTCAAAATTAGTAACGAAGTAACAGTTACCTACCATAATTTTTTATCAAAATTACATTTAATTGTCATAATTAGTAACGAAGTTAGAGTTTCTTGTCATAATTAGTATCTAAGTTCAAGTTACCTGTCATAATTTGTATCGAAGTTATAGTTACTTGTCATAATTAGTATCGAAGATACTGTTACCTGTCATAATTAGTATCGAAGTTACAGTTACCTGCCATAATTTGTGTCGAAATTACAGATACTTTTCATAATTAGTAACGAAGTTACAGTTACCTGTCATAATTAGTATGGAAGTTACAGTTACTTGTCTTAATTAGTATCGAAGTTACTGTTACCTGTCATAATTAGTATCGATGTTACCGTTACCTGCCAAAATTTGTATCGAAATTACAGTTACTTGTCATAATTAGTAACGAAGTTACAGTTACCTGTCATAATTAGTATCGAAGTTACAGTTACTTGTCATAATTAGTATGGAAGTTACAGTTACTTTTCTTAATTAGTATCGAAGTTACTGTTACCTGTCATAATTAGTATCGATGTTACCGTTACCTGCCAAAATTTGTATCGAAATTACAGTTACTTGTCATAATTAGTAACGAAGTTACAGTTACCTATCATATATAGTATCGAAGTAACTGTTACCTGTCATAATTAGTATCGAAATTACAATTACCTGCCATAATTTGTAACGTAATTACAGTTACTTGTCATAATTAGTAACGAAGTTACAGTTACCTGTCATAATTAGTATCGAAGTTACAGTTACTTGTCATAATTAGTACCGAAGTTACTGATACCTGTCATAATTAGTATCGAAGTTACAGTTACCTGCCATAATTAGTATCGAAGTTACTGTTACCTGTCATAATTAGTATCGAAGTTACAGTTACCTGCCATAATTTGTATCGAAATTACAGTTACTTGTCATAATTAGTAACGAAGTTCCTGTTACCTGTCATAATTAGTATCGAAGTTACAGTTACTTGTCATAATTAGTATAGAAGTTACTGTTACCTGTCATAATTAGTATCGAAGTTACAGTTACCTGCCACAATTTGTATCGAAATTACAGTTACTTGTCATAATTAGTAACGAAGTTACAGTTACCTGCCACAATTTGTATCGAAATTACAGTTACCTGCCATAATTAGTATCGAAGTTACAGTTACTTGTCATAATTAATATCAAAGATACTGTTACCTGTCATAATTCGTATCGAAGTTACAGTTACCTGCCAAAATTTGTATCGAAATTACAATTACTTGTCATAATTTGTATCCAAGTTACTGTTACTTGTCATAATTAATATCGATGTTACTGCTACCTGTCACAATTAGTATCGAAGTTACAGTTAGTTGTCATAATTAGTATCGAAGTTACATTTACTTGTCATAATTAGTATCGAAGTTACAGTTACCTGTCATAATTAGTATCGAAGTTACAGTTTCTTGTCATAATTAGTAATGAAGTTACAGTTACCTGTCATAATAAGTATCGAAGTTACAGTAACCTGCCAAAATTTGTATCGAAATTACAATTACTTGTCATAATTAGTATCGAAGTTACTGTTACTTGTCATAATTAATATCGAAGTTACTGTTACCTGTCACAATTAGTATCGAAGTTACAGTTACTTGTCATAATTAGTATCGAAGTTACAGTTACTTGACAAAATTAGTAACGATGTTACAGTAACCTGTCATAATTAGTATCGAAGTAACTGTTATGTGTATTAATTAGTATCGAAGTTACAGTTACCTGCCATAATTTTTTATCAAAAGTAGAGTTACTTGTCATAATTAGTAACGAAGTTACAGCTACTTGTCATAATAAGTATTGAAGTTACAGTTACCTGTCATAATTAGTATCGAAGGTACTGTTACCTGCCATAATTTGTAACGAAATTACAGTTACTTGTCATAATTAGTAACGAAGTTACAGTTACCTGTCATAATTAGCATCGAAGTTCCTGTTACCTCTCATAATTAGTATCGAAGTTACAGTTACCTGCCATAATTAGTATCGAAGTTACAGTTACCTGCCATAATTTGTATCGAAATTACAGTTACTTGTCATAATTAGTAACGAAGTTCCTGTTACCTGTCATAATTAGTATCGAAGTTACAGTTACTTGTCATAATTAGTATAGAAGTAACTGTTACCTGTCATAATTAGTATCGAAGTTACAGTTACCTGCCACAATTTGTATCGAAATTACAGTTACTTGTCATAATTAGTAACGAAGTTACAGTTACCTGCCATAATTTGTATCGAAATTACAGTTCCTTGTAATAATTAGTATCGAAGTTACAGTTACCTGTCATAATTAGCATCGAAGGTACTGTTACTTGTCGTAATTAGTAACGAAGTTACAGTCACCTGTCATAATTTGTATCGAAATTACAGTTACTTGTCATAATTAGTAACGAAGTTACAGTTTCCTGTCATAATTAGTATCGAAGTTACTGTTACCGGTCATAATTAGTATCGAAGTTACTGTTACTTGCCAAAATTTGTATCGAAATTACAGTTACTTGTCATAATTAGAAACGAAGTTACAGTTACCTGCCATAATTTGTATCGAAATTACAGTTCGTTGTCATAAATAGTATCGAAGATACAGTTTCCTGTCATAATTAGTATCGATGTTACTCTTACCTGTCATAATTAGTATTGAAGTTACAGTTACCTACCATAATTTTTTATCAAAATTACAGTTACTTGTCAAAATTAGTAACGAAGTTAGAGTTTCTTGTCATAATTAGTACCGAAGTTACAGTTACCTGTCATAATTTGTATCGAAGTTATAGTTACTTGTCATAATTAGTATCGAGGTTACTGTTACCTGTCATAATTAGTATCGAAGTAACAGTTACCCGCCATAATTTGTATCAAAATTACAGTTACTTGTCATAATTAGTAACGATGTTACATTTACCTGTCATAATTGGTATCGAAGTTACAGTTTCTTATCATAATTAGTATCGAAGTTACTGTTACCTGTCATAATTAGTATGGAAGTTACAGTTACCTGCCAAAATTTGTATCGAAATTACAGTTACTTGTCATAATTAGTAACGAAGTTACATTTACCTGTCATTATTAGTATCGAAGTTACAATTACTTGTCATAATTAGTATCGAAGTTACTGTTACTTGTCATAATTAGTATCGAAGTTACTGTTACCTGTCATAATTAGTATCGAAATTACAATTTCCTGCCATAATTTGTAACGAAATTACAGTTACTTGTTATAATTAGTAACGAAGTTACAGTTACCTGCCATAATTTGTATCGAAATTACAGTTCCTTGTCATAATTAGTATCGAAGTTACAGTTACCTGTCATAATTAGCATCGAAGGTACTGTTAATTTTCATAATTAGTATCGACGTTACTGTTACCTGTCATAATTAGTATTGAAGTTACAGTTACCTACCATAATTTTTTATCAAAATTACAGTTACTTATCATAATTAGTAACGAAGTTAGAGTTTCTTGTCTTAATTAGTATCGAAGTTAAAGTTACCTGTGATAATTTGTATCGAAGTTATAGTTACTTGTCATAATTAGTATCGAAGTTACTGTTACCTGTCATAATTAGTATCGAAGTTACAGTTGCCTGCCATAATTTGTATCGAAATTACAGTTACTTGTCATAATTAGTAACGAAGTTACAGTTACCTGTCATAATAAGTATCGAAGTTACAGTTACTTGTCATAATTAGAATCGAAGTTACTGTTGCCTGTCATAATTAATATCGAAGTTACAGTTACCTGCCAAAATTTGTATCGAAATTACAGTTACTTGTCATAATTAGTAACGAAGTTACAGTTACCTGTCATAATTAGTATCGAAGTTACAATTACTTGTCATAATTAGTATCGAAATTACAGTTACCTGCCGTAATTTTTATCGTAATTACAGGGACTTGTCATAATTAGTAACGAAGTTACAGTTACCTGCCATAATTAGTATCGAAATTAAAGTTGCTTGTCATAATTAGTAACGAAGTTACAGTTACCTGTCATAATTAGTATCGAAGTTAATGTTACCTGTCATAACTAGTATTGAAGTTACAGTTACCTACCATAATTTTTTATCAAAATTACAGTTACTTGTCATAATTAGTAACGAAGGTAGAGTTTCCTGTCATAATTAGTATCGAAGTTACAGTTACCTGTCTAATTAGTATCGAAGTTACTGTTACCTGCCATAATTTGTATCGTAATTACAGTTACTTGTCATAATTAGTAACAAAGTTACAGTTACCTGTCATAATTTGTATCGAAATTACAGTTAATTGTCATAATTAGTAACGAAGTTACAGTTTCCTGTCATAATTGGTAGCGAAGTTACAGTTACCTGTCATAATTAGTATCGAAATTACAGTTACTTGCCATAATTTGTATCGAAATTACGGGGAATTGTCATAATTAGTAACGAAGTTACAGTTACCTGCCATAATTTGTATCGAAATTACAGTTCCTTGTCATAATTAGTATCGAAGATAATGTTACCTGTCATAATTAGTATCGAAATCACAGTTACCTGCCATAATTTGTATCGAAATTAAAGTTACATCTCATAATTAGTAACGAAGTTACATTTACCTGCCATAATTAGTATCGAAATTACAGTTACTTGTCATAATTAGTAACGAAGTTGCTGTTACCTGTCATAATTAGTATCGAAGTTACTGTTACCTCTCATAATTAGTATCGAAGTTACAATTACCTGCCATAATTTTTTATCATAATTTCAGTTACTTGTCATAATTAGTAACGAAGTTACAGTTACTTGTCATAATAAGTATCGAAGTTACAGTTACCTGTCATAAATAGTATCGAAGTTACAGTTATTTGTCATAATTAGTATCGAAGTTACTGTTACCTGTCATAATTAGTATCGAAGTTACAGTTACCTGCCATAATTTGTATCGAAATTACAGTTACTTGTCATAATTAGTAACAAAGTTCCAGTTACTTGTCATAAATATAATCGAAGTTACTGTTACCTGTCATAATTTTTATCGAAATTACATTTACTTGTCATAATTAGTATCGAAGTTACAGTTACCTGTCATAACTAGTATCGAAGTTACAGTTACTTGTCATAATTAGTATCGAAGTAACTGCTACCTGTCATAATTAGTATCGAAATTACAGTTACCTGCCATAATTTGTATCGAAATTAAAGTTACTTCTCATAATTAGTAACGAAGTTACATTTACCTGCCATAATTAGTATCGAAATTACAGTTACTTGTCATAATTAGTAACGAAGTTGCTGTTACCTGTCATAATTAGTATCGATGTTACAGTTACCTGCCATAATTTTTTATCATAATTACAGTTAATTATCGAAGTTACTGTTACCTGTCATAATTTTTATCGAAATTACAGTTACTTGTCATAATTAGTATCGAAGTTACAGTTACCTGTCATAATTAGCATCGATGGTACTGTTACTTGTCATAATTAATAACTAAGTTACCTGCCAAAATTTGTATCAAAATTACAGTTACTTGTCATAATTAGTTTCGAAGTTACAGTACCTGCCTAAATTTGTATCGAAATTACAGTTCCTGGTCATAATTAGTATCGAAGTTACAGTTACCTGTCATAACTAGCATCGATGGTACTGTTACTTGTCATAATTAGTAACGAAGTTACAGTTATCTGTCATAAATTGTATCGAAATTACAGTTACCTGTTATAATTAGTAACGAAGTTACAGTTTCCTGTCATAATTAGTGTCGAAGATACTGTTACCTGTCATAATTATTATGGAAGTTACAGTTACCTGCCATAATTTGTATCGAAATTACAGGGACTTGTCATAATTAGTAACGAAGTTACAGTTACCTGCAATAATTAGTATTGAAATTAGAGTTACTTGTCATAATTAGTAACGAAGTGACAGTTCCCTGTCATAATTAGTATCGAAGTTACTGTTACCTGTCATAATTAGTATAAAAGTTACAGTTACCTACCATAATTTTTTATCAAAATTACAGTTACTTGTCATAATTAGTAACGAAGTTAGAGTTTCTTGTCATAATTAGTATCGAAGATACAGTTACCTGTCATAATTTGTATCGAAGTTATAGTTACTTGTCATAATTAGTATCGAGGTTACTGTTACCTGTCATAATTAGTATCGAAGTTACAGTTACCCGCCATAATTTGTATCGAAATTACAGTTACTTGTCATAATTAGTAACGAAGTTACAGTTACCTGTCATAATTAGTATCGAAGTAACAGTTACTTGTCTTAATTAGTATCGAAGTTACTGTTACCTGTCATAATTAGTATTGAAGTTACAGTTACCTGCCAAAATTTGTATCGAAATTACAGTTACTTGTCATAATTAGTAACGAAGTTACAGTTACCTGTCATTATTATTAATTTCGAAGTTACAATTACTTGTCAAAATTAGTATCGAAGTTACTGTTACTTGTCATAATTAGTATCGAAGTTACTGTTACCTGTCATAATTAGTATCGAAATTACAATTACCTGCCATAATTTGTAACGAAATTACAGTTACTTGTCATAATGAGTAACGAAGTTACAGTTACCTGCCATAATTTGTATCGAAATTACAGTTCCTTGTCATAATTAGTATCGAAGTTACAGTTACTTGTCATAATTAGCATCGAAGGTACTGTTCCTTTCATAATTAGTATCGACGTAACTGTTACCTGTCATAATTAGTATTGAAGTTACAGTTACCTACCATAATTTTTTATCAAAATTACAGTTACTTGTCATAATTAGTAACGAAGTTAGAGTTTCTTGTCATAATTAGTATCGAAGTTACTGTCACCTGTCATAATTAGTATCGAAGTTACAGTTACCTGTCATAATTTGTATCGAAGTTATAGTTACTTGTCATAATTAGTATCGAAGTTACTGTCACCTGTCATAATTAGTATCGAAGTTACAGTTACCTGCCATAATTTGTATCGAAATTACAGTTCCTTGCCATAATTAGTATCGAAGTTACAGTTACCTGTCATAATTAGTACCGAAGGTACTGTTACCTGCCATAATTTGCATCGAAATTCCAGTTACTTGTCATAATTAGTAACGAAGTTACAGTTACCTGTCATCCTGTCATAATTAGTATCGAAATTACAGTTACCTGCCATAATTTGTATCGAAATTACAGGGACTTCTCATAATTAGTAACGAAGTAACAGTTTCCTGTCATAATTAGTATCGAAGTTACTGTTACCTGTCATAATTAGTATTGATGTTACAGTTACCTACCATAATTTTTTATCAAAATTACAGTTACTTTTCATAATTAGTAACGAAGTTACAGTTTCTTGTCATAATTAGTAATGAAGTTACAGTTACCTGTCATAATAAGTATCGAAGTTACAGTTACCTGCCAAAATTTGTATCGAAATTACAATTTCTTTTCATAATTAGTATCGAAGTTACTGTTACTTGTCATAATTAATATCGAAGTTACTGTTACCTGTCACAATTAGTATCGAAGTTACAGTTACTTGTCATAATTAGTATCGAAGTTACAGTTACCTGTCATAATTAGTATCGAAGATACTGTTACCTGTCATAATTAGTATTGATGTTACTGTTACCTACCATAATTTTTTATCAAAATTACAGTTACTTGTCATAATTAGTAACGAAGTTAGAGTTTCTTGTCATAATTGGTATCGAAGTTACAGTTACCTGTCATAATTTGTATCGAAGTTATAGTTACTTGTCATAATTAGTATCGAAGTTACTGTCACCTGTCATAATTAGTATCGAAGTTACAGTTACCTGCCAAAATATATATCAAAATTACAGTTACTTGTCATAATTAGTAACGAAGTTACAGTTATCTGTCATAATAAGTATCGAAGTTACAGTTACTTGTCATAATTAGAATCGAAATTACTGTTACCTGTCATAATTAATATCGAAGTTACAGTTACCTGCCAAAATTTGTATCGAAATTACAGTTACTTGTCATAATTAGTAACGAAGTTACAGTTACCTGTCATAATTAATATCGAAGTTACAATTACTTGTCATAATTAGTATCGAAGTTACAGTTACCTGCCGTAATTTTTATCGAAATTACAGGGACTTGTCATAATTTGTAATGAAGTTACAGTTACCTGCCATAATTAGTATCGAAATTAAAGTTACTTGTCATAATTAGTAACGAAGTTACAGTTATCTGTCATAAATTGTATCGAAATTACAGTTACCTGTCATAATTAGTAACGAAGTTACAGTTTCCTGTCATAATTAGTGTCGAAGATACTGTTACCTGTCATAATTATTATGGAAGTTACAGTTACCTGCCATAATTTGTATCGAAATTACATGGACTTGTCATATTTAGTAACGAAGTTACAGTTACCTGCAATAATTAGTATTGAAATTAAAGTTACTTGTCATTATTAGTAACGAAGTGACAGTTCCCTGTCATAATTAGTATCGAAGTTACTGTCACCTGTCATAATTAGTACAAAAGTTACAGTTACCTACCATAATTTTTTAACAAAATTACAGTTACTTGTCATAATTAGTAACGAAGTTAGAGTTTCTTGTCATAATTAGTATCGAAGTAACAGTTACTTGTCATAATTAGTATCGAAGTTACTGTTACCTGTCATAATTAGTATTGAAGTTACAGTTACCTGCCAAAATTTGTATCGAAATTACAGTTACTTGTCATAATTAGTAACGAAGATACAGTTACCTGTCATTATTAGTATCGAAGTTACAATTACTTGTCATAATTAGTATCGAAGTTACTGTTACTTGTCATAATTAGTATCGAAGTTACTGTTACCTGTCATAATTAGTATCGAAATTACAATTACCTGCCATAATTTGTAACGAAATTACAGTTACTTGTCATAATTAGTAACGAAGTTACAGTTACCTGCCATAATTTGTATCGAAATTACAGTTCCTTGTCATAATTAGTATCGAAGTTACAGTTACTTGTCATAATTAGCATCGAAGATACTGTTCCTTTCATAATTAGTATCGACGTTACTGTTACCTGTCATAATTAGTATAGAAGTTACAGTTACCTACCATAATTTTTTATCAAAATTACAGTTACTTGTCATAATTAGTAACGAAGTTAGAGTTTCTTGTCATAATTAGTATCGAAGTTACAGTTACCTGTCATAATTTGTATCGATGTTATAGTTACATGTCATAATTAGAATCGATGTTACTGTTACCTGTCATAATTAGTATCGAAGTTACAGTTACCTGCCAAAATATGTATCGAAATTACAGTTATTTGTCATAATTAGTAACGAAGTTACAGTTACCTGTCATAATTAATATCGAAGTTACATTTACTTGTCATAATTAGTATCGAAGTTACAGTTACCTGCCATAATTTATCGAAATTACAGGGACTTGTCATAATTAGTAACGAAGTTACAGTTAACTGCCATAATTAGTATCGAAATTTAAGTTACTTGTCATAATTAGTAACGCTGTAATAGTTACCTGTCATAATTAGTATCGAAGTAACTGTTAACTGTCATAATTAGTATTGAAGTTACAGTTACCTACCATAATTTTTTATCAAAATTACAGTTACTTGTCATAATTAGTAAGGAAGGTAGAGTTTCCCGTCATAATTAGTATCGAAGTTACTGTTACCTGTCTAATATGTATTGAAGTTGCAGTTACCTACCATAATTTTTTATCAAAATTACAGTTACTTGTCATAATTAGTAACGAAGGTAGAGTTTCTTGTCATAATTAGTATCGAAGTAACTGTTACCTGCCATAATTTGTATCGAAATTACAGTTCCTTGCCATAATTAGTATCGAAGTTACAGTTACCTGTCATAATTAGTACCGAAGGTACTGTTACCTGCCATAATTTGCATCGAAATTCCAGTTACTTGTCATAATTAGTAACGAAGTTACAGTTACCTGTCAACCTGTCATAATTAGTATCGAAATTACAGTTACCTGCCATAATTTGTATCGAAATTACAGGGACTTGTCATAATTAGTAACGAAGTAACAGTTACTTGTCATAATTAGTATCGAAGTTACTGTTACCTGTCATAATTAGTATTGATGTTACAGTTACCTACCATAATTTTTTATCAAAATTACAGTTACTTGTCATAATTAGTAACGAAGTTAGAGTTTCTTGTCATAATTGGTATCGAAGTTACAGTTACCTGTCATAATTTGTATCGAAGTTATAGTTACTTGTCATAATTAGTATCGAAGATACTGTTACCTGGCATAATTAGTATCGTAGTTACAGTTACCTGCCATAATTTTTTATCAAAAATAGAGTTACTTGTCATAATTAGTAACGAAGTTACAGTTACTTGTCATAATTAGTATCGAAGTTACTGTTACCTGTCATAATTAGTATCAAAGTTACAGTTACCTGCTAAAATTTCTATCGAAACTACAGTTACTTGTCATAATTAGTAACGAAGTTACAGTTACCTGTCATAATTAATATCGATGTTACTGTTACCTGTCACAATTAGTATCGAAGTTGCAGTTACTTGTCATAATTAGTATCGATGTTACAGTTACTTGTCATAATTAGTAACAAAGGTAGAGTTTCCCGTCATAATTAGTATCGAAGTTACTGTTACCTGTCTAATAAGTATTGAAGTTACAGTTACCTACCATAATTTTTTATCAAAATTACAGTTACTTGTCATAATTAGTAACGAAGGTAGAGTTTCTTGTCATAATTAGTATCGAAGTTACTGTTACCTGTCATAATTTGTATCGAAGTTTTAGTTACTTGTCATAATTAGTATCGAAGTTACTGTCACCTGTCATAATTAGTATCGAAGTTACAGTTACCTGCCATAATTTGTATCGAAATTACAGTTCCTTGCCATAATTAGTATCGAAGTTACAGTTACCTGTCATAATTAGTAACGAAGGTACTGTTACCTGCCATAATTTGCATCGAAGTTCCAGTTACTTGTCATAATTAGTAACGAAGTTACAGTTACCTGTCATCCTGTCATAATTAGTATCGAAATTACAGTTACCTGCCATAATTTGTATCGAAATTACAGGGACTTGTCATAATTAGTAACGAAGTAACAGTTACCTGTCATAATTAGTATCGAAGTTACTGTTACCTGTCATAATTAGTATTGATGTTACAGTTACCTCCCATAATTTTTTATCAAATTTACAGTTACTTGTCATAATTAGTAATGAAGTTAGAGTTTCTTGTCATAATTGGTATCGAAGTTACAGTTACCTGTCATAATTTGTATCGAATTTATAGTTACTTGTCATAATTAGTATCGAAGTTACTGTCACCTGTCATAATTAGTATCGAAGTTACAGTTACCTGCCATAATTTGTATCGAAATTACAGTTCCTTGACGTAATTAGTATCGAAGTTACAGTTACCTGTCATAATTAGTACCGAAGGTACTGTTACCTGCCATAATTTGCATCGAAATTCCAGTTACATGTTATATTTAGAGTCGATGTTACAGTTACCTGTCATAATTTGTATCGAAATTACAGTTACTTGTCATAATTAGTAACGAAGTTACAGTTTCCTGTCATAATTAGTATCGAAGTTACTGTTACCTGTCATAATTAGTATCGAAATTACAGTTACCTGCCATAATTTATATCGAAATTACAGGGACTTGTCATAATTAGTAACGAAGTAACAGTTACCTGTCATAATTAGTATCGAATTTACTGTTACCTGTCATAATTAGTATTGAAGTTACAGTTACCTACCATAATTTTTTATCAAAATTACAGTTACTTGTCATAATTAGTAATGAAGTTAGAGTTTCTTGTCATAATTAGTATCGAAGTTCAAGTTACCTGTCATAATTTGTATCGAAGTTATAGTTACTTGTCATAATTAGTATCGAAGATACTGTTACCTGTCATAATTAGTATCGAAGTTACAGTTACCTGCCATAATTTGTATCGAAATTACAGTTACTTTTCATAATTAGTAACGAAGTTACAGTTACCTGTCATAATTAGTATCGAAGTTATAGTTACTTGTCATAATTAGTATCGAAGTTACTGTTACCTGTCATAATTAGTATTGAAGTTACAGTTACCTGCCATAATTTGTTTCGAAATTACAGTTACTTGTCATAATTAGTAACGAAGTTACAGTTACCTGTCATAATTAGTATCGAAGTTACAGTTACTTGTCATAATTAGAATCGAAGTTACTGTTACCTGTCATAATTAGTATCGAAGTTACAGTTACCTGCCAAAATTTGTATCGAAATTACAGTTACTTGTCATAATTAGTAACGAAGTTACAGTTACCTGTCATAATTAATATCGAAGTTTCATTTACTTGTCATAATTAGTATCGATGTTACAGTTACCTGCCATAATTTATCGAAATTACAGGGACTTGTCATAATTAGTAACGAAGTTACAGTTACCTGCCATAATTAGTATCGAAATTAAAGTTACTTGTCATAATTAGTAACGCAGTTACAGTTACCTGTCATAATTAGTATCGAAGTAACTGTTACCTGTCATAATTAGTATTGAAGTTACAGTTGTTGTTGTTTGAGTCTTCAGTCTTTTGACTGGTTTGATGCAGCTCTCCATGCCTCCCTGTCCTGAGCTAATCGTTTCATCTCTACATAACTACCACACCCTACATCTGACGGAATCTGTTTAACATATTCTAACCTTGGTCTACCCCTACAGTTCTTGTCCTCGACCCTTCCTTCCATAACTAAGCTTGCTATTCCTGGGTGTCTTAGTATGTGTCCTACCAACCTATCTCTTCTCTTCATTAGCAGTCGCCAGGAACATTTCTCCTCTCCCACTCGTCTTAATACCTCTATGTTTGTAACCCTATCTACCCATCTGATCTTCATCATTCTCCTGTAACACCACATTTCAAATGCTTCTATTCTCCTCTTTTCTGTTGCACCAATAGTCCAAGTTTCACTTCCATAGAGCGCCACGCTCCAGACAAAGGCTTTCAAAAATGACTTCCTAATACCTAAATCTATATTCGATGTCAGCAGATTCCTTTTTTGTAGAAAAGCTTTCTTTGCCTGAGCCAACCTACTTTTTATATCCTCTTTGCTTCGTCCATCACTGGTTATTCTACTTCCTAAGTAACAGAAGTCTTCTACTTCCTTTAGCTTTTCACCTGTCAATTTGATCTCCATAGAGGTTTCTGATTTATTTCGTCTGCATTCCAGTATTTTTGTTTTACATTTATTAATTTTCATCATGAATTCTTTTTGTAAGACGGAGTCCATACCATTCAAAAACTCATTCAAATCCTCAGGATTGTCGGCCAAGATGACTATGTCATCAGCAAATCTCAGAGTTGAAATTATTTCTCCTTGAATCTTCACTCTCACTTTTAATTTTTCTCTAATTTCCTTCATTGCTTGTTCAATGTAAAGATTGAAAAGTATGGGTGATAAGTTGCAGCCTTGCCTTACACCTTTCTGAATACCAGCTTCTCTCTCATGTCCTTCAACTCGAATGACTGCTGTCTGGTTTCTGTATAGATTGTATATCACCCTCCTATCCCTGTACTTTATTCCAATTGATTTCAAAATGTCAAACAATTTAGTCCAATCAACGTTATCAAAAGCCTTTTCTAAGTCTACAAAAGCCATGAACGTTCTCTTATCTTTCCTTATTCTACCTTCCAAAATCAGCCTAAGACTTAGTACTTCTTCCCTTGTTCCTACATTTCTCCTGAAACCAAACTGGTCTTCACCCAACTCCGTTTCTATCTGGCTTTCAATCCTCTTGTAAATTATCCTAGACAGGATCTTTGAAGCATGAGTAATCAAGCTGATTGTACGGTAATCTTCACATCTGTCAGCTCCCACTTTCTTTGGTATATTGATGATTACATTCTTCTTGAAATCAGGGGGTACCTCACCTGTCTCATAAATCCTACACACCAAGTGAAATAACCTGATCAGACCTTCATCTCCTATGCAGCGTAGCAACTCAATCGGTATATCATCTATGCCTGGTGCTTTGTTCCTGCTTAAGTCTTCCAAAGCTCTATCAAATTCTGATCTCAATATTAAATCTCCTTTCGCATCCTCATCAATTTCCTCCTCCCTTTCCATTATATGATTCTCAATCTCCTTTCCCTTATACAAACTCTCTATGTAAGCTTTCCATCTCTCAATCTTTTCTTCCCTATCTGTTAGAGGCTTTCCATTTGTGTCCTTAATATTGCAGCACTTAGTCTTCTTTTCCCCAAAAGTATTCTTAATCCTTCGATAAGCAGTGTCTACTTTACCTAATTTCAGACAATTTTCTATACCTGCACATTTCTCTTTCAACCATTCTTCCTTCGCTTCCTTGCACTTCTTGTTAACCTCATTTCTCAGACGTCTGTATTCTGCTTTCCCCTTCTCATCTCTTACATTCTTGTGTTTCCGCCTTTCATCCATCAATTCTAGTATATCCTGAGTGATCCACGGTTTTCTACCTATTCTTTCTTTCCTACCAATGTTTTCTTCTGCGGATTTTGTTATTTCATTCTTCAAAAGTGCCCATTCGTCTGCAATTGAAGTTTGTTTAGGGTTTTTCATTAGTCCTTCCTTTATACTCTTCTTGAATCTTTCGTTTACATCCTTCTCTTTCAGTCTGTCTATTGCCCACCTTTTTGGCTTTTGACTTTTCTTCAGTTTCTTCAACTTTAATCTGCATTTCATTACGACCAGATTGTGGTCAGAGTTTATGTCAGCACCAGGATATGCTTTACAATCCAAAATCTGGTTTCGAAACCTCTGCTTGACCATAATGAAGTCGATTTGGTAACGCCCTGTATCTCCTGGTCTCATCCATGTGTATATTCTTCTATTGTGGTTATTGAATAAGGTGTTAGCTATGACCAACTCATGCTCGGTGCAGAATTCTACCAGCCTGCTTCCTCGATCATTCCTTTCACCTAATCCGAAATCTCCTACTATTTTCCCTTCTCTCCCTTTTCCTACCACAGCATTCCAATCTCCCATTACTATAACATTTTCATCACCCTTGATATACCTCAGAATTTCGTCTATTTCTTCGTAGACCTTTTCAACATCCTCATCATCAGCTTGACTGGTAGGCATATAGACTTGTACCACTGTGGTGCAGGTAGGTTTAGTATTGATTTTTGCTACAATAATCCGTTCACTATATTGTTCATAATATTCCACCCGCTGTCCAAGTTTCCTACTCAATATGAGGCCAACCCCTGCTTGGCCATTGTTTGATTTAGTGCTAATGACCCTATAGTCTCCTGACCAAAAGTCCTGTTCTTCCTGCCAGCGCATTTCACTAATCCCAACCAAATCCAACCTCAACCTATCCATTTCCCTTTCTAAGTTTTCTAACCTTCCACTTCCTAGCAGACTTCTAACATTCCACGCTCCGATCCGTAGAATGTCAGATTTCCTCTTTGTCACTTCTGTGATGTTAACCCCCTCTCGAGTAGTCCCCACCCGGAGATCCGAACGGGGGACTAGTTTACCTCCGGATTGAAATTTTACAAGGGAGGAGGCCATCATCACATGTAATTATGCATAGAGAGGTGCATATCCTCGGGAATAGCATACGGCTGTAGTTTCCCGTTGCTTTCAGCCGTGCAGCAGGACGCAGTGTAGCCATTATTTGGCTTATATTATCAATATCTTAACCGTCTATAAGACTAGTAAAGAATTGATTTATTCTGAAAGGCTGCTACTCCCTTTCAGAATAAGTAAAGAGCAATTCTACTAAACAAAAATACTAACCTTCTACCGTACTAACAATTAAATACCAAAATTCTACTAACGAAAAAAATACTTAAGTTCCACCAACAACAAATACTACCACTAAAACAGTCTGTCACCAGGTAAACTCACACATCACAGTCTACTGAAACAATGAACTAGAACTAATAAACAATGCAACTGTTACCAGACACTCTCACATGCACCCTCACACATCACAGTCTACTGAAACAATGAACTAGAACTAATAAACAATGCAACTGTTACCAGACACACTCACACACCACAGTCTAATAGAACAACGACATATCTAATAGACAAACTAACTACCTACTTACAACTAAAACTAACTACATACGTACTGTACTGTTATTTGAATTGACAATATTTACAGTAATAATAATAATAATAATAATAATACAAAAGGTATACAGAAACAATCCGCGTACACTGGAGGCTCTCGAGAACGAAATAACTGCACTGATACGAAATATCAGTGAGGATGAATTACAGCGAGTGTACCAAAACTTCCTACGTTGGTGCAAGGTTGTTTAGAAAATAAAGGACAGCATTTCCAGCAACTACTCTGAAATTCATGTAAGTAATGATGATTATTAAATACGTCAATGTGTTAAAATAATTGGGTGCTACGCTGCTGCTAGCGCCAGTGCTTGCTCGACAGGCGGCTAGCCACAGTGGCGCACCCGCCACGCGGTCCTTGCGAGGTTCCATTCTATAAAGAAGGACCTCGCTGTATAAATAGAATTCAGTTATCTCTAAATCTAATGGTGTAACATCACAAGTGAAGTATACGAACGCATGAATACCGGTAAATTAGTAATTTAGACCTAGATTCTGGTGGAATTTGAAGCAACTATGGTACTTTGGTGATGATTGTGCTCAGCTGGTTGTAGAATTGATCTTTAACTTCTATATCAGCATCCAAGGTGGGAGCATATGTAGAGATAAGAGTCATAAAGTGACCCCCGGAGAGTGGGATTCAAAGAGTCATAATTCTTTCACTGACAGCAGTTGGAGTTAGCTGGTGATCATTCACCAGTGTGGTCTTTATAGCGAAACCAACACCATGAATACGGCGCTCTCCCTCATCTTTTCCCTTCCAGAATATGGTGTACTCTGAACTGAACTCTGTAATTTTACCTTCGTTGGACAATCTGGTTTCACTTAAGGCAGCAATATCTATGTTCATTCGTCCAAGCTCATGGGTGACGAGTGCTGTTCTTCGCTCAGGCCTGTTATTGTCCTTCAAATCGAGTAATGTACGAACATTCCAGGATCCTATCATTAATGTTTGGATATTCTTTGTTTTCGTTTTTCGACCGCAAAAGGGGTGACCCGCCGGGTGCGGCCTCCCAGCCGGCTGAAGGTGTGACTACCGATGTTTAGCCCACATTTTCTAGGGCCTTCCCCATTCGACGTTACTGTTACCTGTCATAATTTGTATCGAAGTTATAGTTACTTGTCATAATTAGTATCGAAGTTACTGTCACCTGTCATAATTAGTATCGAAGTTACAGTTACCTGCCATAATTTGTATCGAAATTACAGTTCCTTGCCATAATTAGTATCGAAGTTACAGTTACCTGTCATAATTTGTATCGAAATTACAGGGACTTGTCATAATTAGTAACGAAGTAACAGTTACCTGTCATAATTAGTATCGAAGTTACTGTTACCTGTCATAATTAGTATTGATGTTACAGTTACCTTCCATAATTTTTTATCAAAATTACAGTTACTTGTCATAATTAGTAACGAAGTTAGAGTTTCTTGTCATAATTGGTATCGAAGTTACAGTTACCTGTCTTAATTTGTATCGAAGTTATAGTTACTTGTCATAATTAGTATCGAAGATACTGTTACCTGTCATAATTAGTATCGTAGTTACAGTTACCTGCCATAATTTTTTATCAAAAATAGAGTTACTTGTCATAATTAGTAACGAAGTTACAGTTACTTGTCATAATTAGTATCGAAGTTACTGTTACCTGTCATAATTAGTATCAAAGTTACAGTTACCTGCTAAAATTTCTATCGAAACTACAGTTACTTGTCATAATTAGTAACGAAGTTACAGTTACCTGTCATAATTAATATCGATGTTACTGTTACCTGTCACAATTAGTATCGAAGTTACAGTAACTTGTCATAAATAGTATCGAAGTTACAGTTACTTGTCATAATTAGTAACGAAGGTAGAGTTTCCCGTCATAATTAGTATCGAAGTTACTGTTACCTGTCTAATAAGTATTGAAGTTACAGTTACCTACCATAATTTTTATCAAAATTACATTTACTTGTCATAATAAGTAACGAAGGTAGAGTTTCTTGTCATAATTAGTACCGAAGTTACTGTTACCTGTCATAATTTGTATCGAAGTTATAGTTACTTGTCATAATTAGTATCGAAGTTACTGTCACCTGTCATAATTAGTATCGAAGTTACAGTTACCTGCCATAATTTGTATCGAAATTACAGTTCCTTGCCATAATTAGTATCGAAGTTACAGTTACCTGTCATAATTAGTACCGAAGGTACTGTTACCTGCCATAATTTGCATCGAAATTCCGGTTACTTGTCATAATTAGTAACGAAGTTACAGTTACCTGTCATCCTGTCATAATTAGTATCGAAATTACAGTTACCTGCCATAATTTGTATCGAAATTACAGGGACTTCTCATAATTAGTAACGAAGTAACAGTTTCCTGTCATAATTAGTATCGAAGTTACTGTTACCTGTCATAATTAGTATTCATGTTACAGTTACCTACCATAATTTTTTATCAAAATTACAGTTACTTGTCATAATTAGTAACGAAGTTACAGTTTCTTGTCATAATTAGTAATGAAGTTACAGTTACCTGTCATAATAAGTATCGAAGTTACAGTTACCTGCCAAAATTTGTATCGAAATTACAATTTCTTTTCATAATTACTATCGAAGTTACTGTTACTTGTCATAATTAATATCGAAGTTACTGTTACCTGTCACAATTAGTATCGAAGTTACAGTAACTTGTCATAATTAGTATCGAAGTTACAGTTACCTGTCATAATTAGTATCGAAGTTACTGTTACCTGTCATAATTAGTATTGATGTTACAGTTACCTACCATAATTTTTTATCAAAATTACAGTTACTTGTCATAATTAGTAACGAAGTTAGAGTTTCTTGTCATAATTGGTATCGAAGTTACAGTTACCTGTCATAATTTGTATCGAAGTTATAGTTACTTGTCATAATTAGTATCGAAGTTACTGTCACCTGTCATAATTAGTATCGAAGTTACAGTTACCTGCCAAAATATGTATCGAAATTACAGTTACTTGTCATAACTAGTAACGAAGTTACAGTTACCTGTCATAATAAGTATCGAAGTTACAGTAACTTGTCATAATTAGAATCGAAGTTACTGTTACCTGTCATAATTAATATCGAAGTTACAGTTACCTGCCAAAATTTGTATCGAAATTACAGTTACTTGTCATAATTAGTAACGAAGTTACAGTTACCTGTCATAATTAATATCGAAGTTACAATTACTTGTCATAATTAGTATCGAAGTTACAGTTACCTGCCGTAATTTTTATCGAAATTACAGGAACTTGTCATAATTAGTAACGAAGTGACAGTTACCTGCCATAATTAGTATCGAAATTAAAGTTACTTGTCATAATTAGTAACGAAGTTACAGTTACCTGTCATAATTAGTATCGAAGTTAATGTTACCTGTCATAACTAGTATTGAAGTTACAGTTACCTACCATAATTTTTTATCAAAATTACAGTTACTTGTCATAATTAGTAACGAAGGTAGAGTTTCCTGTCATAATTAGTATCGAAGTTACATTTACCTGTCTAATTAGTATCGAAGTTACTGTTACCTGCCATAATTTGTATCGAAATTACAGTTACTTGTCATAATTAGTAACAAAGTTACAGTTACCTGTCATAATTTGTATCGAAAGTACAGTTAATTGTCATAATTAGTAACGAAGTTACAGTTTCCTGTCATAATTAGTATCGAAGTTACAGTTACCTGTCATAATTAGTATCGAAATTACAGTTACTTGCCATAATTTGTATCGAAATTACAGGGAATTGTCATAATTAGTAACGAAGTTACAGTTACCTGCCATAATTTGTATCGAAATTACAGTTCCTTGTCATAATTAGTATCGAAGATACTGTTACCTGTCATAATTATTAACGAAGTTACATTTACCTGCCATAATTAGTATCGAAATTACAGTTACTTGTCATAATTAGTAACGAAGTTGCTGTTAACTGTCATAATTAGTATCGAAGTTACTGTTACCTCTCATAATTAGTATCGAAGTTACAGTTACCTGCCATCATTTTTTATCATAATTACAGTTACTTGTCATAATTAGTAACGAAGTTACAGTTACTTGTCATAATAAGTATCGAAGTTACAGTTACCTGTCATAATTAGTATCGAAGTTACAGTTACTTGTCATAATTAGTATCGAGATTACTGTTACCTGTCATAATTAGTATCGAAGTTACAGTTACCTGCCATAATTTGTATCGAAATTAGAGTTACTTGTCATAATTAGTAACAAAGTTCCAGTTACTTGTCATAATTATTATCGAAGTTACTGTTACCTGTCATAATTTTTATCGAAATTACAGTTACTTGTCATAATTAGTATCGAAGTTACAGTTACCTGTCATAATTAGTATCGAAGTTACAGTTACTTGTCATAATTAGTATCGAAGTAACTGCTACCTGTCATAATTAGTATCGAAATTACAGTTACCTGCCATAATTTGTATCGAAATAAAAGTTACTTCTCATAATTAGTAACGAAGTTACATTTACCTGCCATAATTAGTATCGAAATTACAGTTACTTGTCATAATTAGTAACGAAGTTGCTGTTACCTGTCATAATTAGTATCGAAGTTACTGTTACCTCTCATAATTAGTATCGAAGTTACAGTTACCTGCCATAATTTTTTATCATAATTACAGTTAATTATCGAAGTTACTGTTACCTGTCATATTTTTATCGAAATTACAGTTACTTGTCATAATTAGTATCGAAGTTACAGTTACCTGTCATAATTAGCATCGATGGTACTGTTACTTGTCATAATTAGTAACTAAGTTACCTGCCAAAATTTGTATCGAAATTACAGTTACTTGTCATAATTAGTAACGAAGTTACAGTACCTGCCATAATTTGTATCGAAATTACAGTTCCTGGTCATAATTAGTATCGAAGTTACAGTTACCTGTCATAACTAGCATCGATGGTACTGTTACTTGTCATAATTAGTAACGAAGTCACAGTTATCTGTCATAAATTGTATCGAAATTACAGTTACCTGTCATAATTAGTAACGAAGTTACTGTTTCCTGTCATAATTAGTGTCGAAGATACTGTTACCTGTCATAATTATTATGGAAGTTACAGTTACCTGCCATAATTTGTATCGAAATTACAGGGACTTGTCATAATTCGTAACGAAGTTACAGTTACCTGCAATAATTAGTATTGAAATTAAAGTTACTTGTCATAATTAGTAACGAAGTGACAGTTCCCTTTCATAATTAGTATCGAAGTTACTGTTACCTGTCATAATTAGTATAAAAGTTACAGTTACCTACCATAATTTTTTATCAAAATTACAGTTACTTGTCATAATTAGTAACGAAGTTAGAGTTTCTTGTCATAATTAGTATCGAAGATACAGTTACCTGTCATAATTTGTATCGAAGTTATAGTTACTTGTCATAATTAGTATCGAGGTTACTGTTACCTGTCATAATTAGTATCGAAGTTACAGTTACCCGCCATAATTTGTATCGAAATTACAGTTACTTGTCATAATTAGTAACGAAGTTACAGTTACCTGTCATAATTAGTATCGAAGTAACAGTTACTTGTCATAATTAGTATCGAAGTTACTGTTACCTGTCATAATTAGTATTGAAGTTACAGTTACCTGCCAAAATTTGTATCGAAATTACAGTTACTTGTTATAATTAGTAACGAAGTTACAGTTACCAGTCGTTATTAGTATCGAAGTTACAATTACTTGTCATAATTAGTATCGAAGTTACTGTTACTTGTCATAATTAGTATCGAAGTTACTGTTACCTGTCATAATTAGTATCGAAATTACAATTACCTGCCATAATTTGGAACGAAATTACAGTTACTTGTCATAATTAGTAACGAAGTTACAGTTACCTGCCATAATTTGTATCGAAATTACAGTTCCTTGTCATAATTAGTATCGAAGTTACAGTTACTTGTCATAATTAGCATCGAAGGTACTGTTCCTTTCATAATTAGTATCGACGTTACTGTTACCTGTCATAATTAGTATTGAAGTTACAGTTACCTACCATAATTTTTTATCAAAATTACAGTTACTTGTCATAATTAGTAACGAAGTTAGAGTTTCTTGTCATAATTAGTATCGAAGTTACAGTTACCTGTCATAATTTGTATCGATGTTATAGTTACTTGTCATAATTAGTATCGAAGATACTGTTACCTGTCATAATTAGTATTGAAGTTACAGTTACCTGCCATAATTTTTATCGAAATTACATTTACTTGTCATAATTAGTAACGAAGTTACAGTTACCTGTCATAATTAGTATCGAAGTTACAGTTACTTGTCATAATTAGAATCGAAGTTACTGTTACCTGCCATAATTAGTATCGAAGTTACAGTTACCTTCCAAAATATGTATCGAAATTACAGTTATTTGTCATAATTAGTAACGAAGTTACAGTTACCTGTCATAATTAATATCGAAGTTACATTTACTTGTCATAATTAGTATCGAAGTTACAGTTACCTGCCATAATTTATCGAAATTACAGGGACTTGTCATAATTAGTAACGAAGTTACAGTTAACTGCCATAATTAGTATCGAAGTAACTGTTACCTGTCATAATTAGTATTGAAGTTACAGTTACCTACCATAATTTTTTATCAAAATTACAGTTACTTGTCATAATTAGTAACGAAGGTAGAGTTTCCCGTCATAATTTGTATCGAAGTTACTGTTACCTGTCTAATATGTATTGAAGATGCAGTTACCTACCATAATTTTTTATCAAAATTACAGTTACTTGTCATAATTAGTAACGAAGGTAGAGTTTCTTGTCATAATTAGTATCGAAGTAACTGTTACCTGTCATAATTTGTATCGAAGTTATAGTTACTTGTCATAATTAGTATCGAAGTTACTGTCACCTGTCATAATTAGTATCGAAGTTACAGTTACCTGCCATAATTTGTATCGAAATTACAGTTCCTTGCCATAATTAGTATCGAAGTTACAGTTACCTGTCATAATTAGTACCGAAGGTACTGTTACCTGCTATAATTTGCATCGAAATTCCAGTTACATGTCATAATTAGTAACGAAGTTACTGTTACCTGTCATAATTAGTATTGATGTTACAGTTACCTACCATAATTTTTTATCAAAATTACAGTTACTTGTCATAATTACTAACGAAGTTAGAGTTTCTTGTCATAATTGGTATCGAAGTTACAGTTACCTGTCATAATTTGTATCGAAGTTATAGTTACTTGTCATAATTAGTATCGAAGATACTGTTACCTGTCATAATTAGTATCGTAGTTACAGTTACCTGCCATAATTTTTTATCAAAAATAGAGTTACTTGTCATAATTAGTAACGAAGTTACAGTTACTTGTCATAATTAGTATCGAAGTTACTGTTACCTGTCATAATTAGTATCAAAGTTACAGTTACCTGCTAAAATTTCTATCGAAACTACAGTTACCTGTCATAATTAGTAACGAAGTTACAGTTACCTGTCATAATTAATATCGATGTTACTGTTACCTGTCACAATTAGTATCGAAGTTACAGTTACTTGTCATAATTAGTATCGAAGTTACAGTTACTTGTCATAATTAGTTACAAAGGTAGAGTTTCCCGTCATAATTAGTATCGAAGTTACTGTTACCTGTCTAATAAGTATTGAAGTTACAGTTACCTACCATAATTTTTTATCAAAATTACAGTTACTTGTCATAATTAGTAACGAAGGTAGATTTTCTTGTCATAATTAGTATCGAAGTTACTGTTACCTGTCATAATTTGTATCGAAGTTATAGTTACTTGTCATAATTAGTATCGAAGTTACTGTCACCTGTCATAATTAGTATCGAAGTTACAGTTACCTGCCATAATTTGTATCGAAATTACAGTTCCTTGCCATAATTAGTATCGAAGTTACAGTTACCTGTCATAATTAGTATCGAATTTACTGTTACCTGTCATAATTAGTATTGAAGTTACAGTTAACTACCATAATTTTTTATCAAAATTACAGTTACTTGTCATAATTAGTAACGAAGTTAGAGTTTCTTGTCATAATTAGTATCGAAGTTCAAGTTACCTGTCATAATTTGTATTGAAGTTATAGTTACTTGTCATAATTAGTATCGAAGATACTGTTACCTGTCATAATTAGTATCGAAGTTACAGTTACCTGCCATAATTAGTATCGAAATTACAGTTACTTTTCATAATTAGTAACGAAGTTACAGTTACCTGTCATAATTAGTATCGAAGTTATAGTTACTTTTCATAATTAGTATCTAAGTTACTGTTACCTGTCATAATTAGTATTGCAGTTACAGTTACCTGCCAAAATTTGCATCGAAATTCCAGTTACTTGTCATAATTAGTAACGAAGTTACAGTTACCTGTCATCCTGTCATAATTAGTATCGAAATTACAGTTACCTGCCATAATTTGTATCGAAATTACAGGGACTTGTTATAATTAGTAACGAAGTAACTGTTACCTGTCATAATTAGTATCGAAGTTACTGTTACCTGTCATAATTAGTATTGATGTTACAGTTACCTCCCATAATTTTTGATCAAAATTACAGTTACTTGTCTTAATTAGTAACGAAGTTAGAGTTTCTTGTCATAATTGGTATCGAAGTTACAGTTACCTGTCATAATTTGTATCGAAGTTATAGTTACTTGTCATAATTAGTATCGAAGTTACTGTCACCTGTCATAATTAGTATCGAAGTTACAGTTACCTGCCATAATTTGTATCGATATTACAGTTCCTTGCCGTAATTAGTATCGAAGTTACAGTTACCTGTCATAATTAGTACCGAAGGTACTGTTACCTGCCATAATTTGCATCGAAATTCCAGTTACATGTTATATTTAGAGTCGATGTTACAGTTACCTGTCATAATTTGTATCGAAATTACAGTTACTTGTCATAATTAGTAACGAAGTTACAGTTTCCTGTCATAATTAGTATCGAAGTTACTGTTACCTGTCATAATTAGTATCGAAATTACAGTTACCTTCCATAATTTGTATCGAAATTACAGGGACTTGTCATAATTAGTAACGAAGTAACAGTTACCTGTCATAATTAGTATCGAATTTACTGTTAACTGTCATAATTAGTATTGAAGTTACAGTTAACTACCATAATTTTTTATCAAAATTACAGTTACTTGTCATAATTAGTAACGAAGTTAGAGTTTCTTGTCATAATTAGTATCGAAGTTCAAGTTACCTGTCATAATTTGTATTGAAGTTATAGTTACTTGTCATAATTAGTATCGAAGATACTGTTACCTGTCATAATTAGTATCGAAGTTACAGTTACCTGCCATAATTTGTATCGAAATTACAGTTACTTTTCATAATTAGTAACGAAGTTACAGTTACCTGTCATAATTAGTATCGAAGTTATAGTTACTTGTCATAATTAGTATCTAAGTTACTGTTACCTGTCATAATTAGTATTGCAGTTACAGTTACCTGCCATAATTTGTATCGAAATTACAGTTACTTGTCATAATTAGTAACGAAGTTACATTTACCTGTCATAATTAGTATCGAAGTTACAGTTACTTGTCATAATTAGAATCGAAGTTACTGTTACCTGTCATAATTAGTATCGAAGTTACAGTTACCTGCCAAAATTTGTATCGAAATTACAGTTACTTGTCATAATTAGTAACGAAGTTACAGTTACCTGTCATAATTAATATCGAAGTTACATTTACTTGTCATAATTAGTATCGAAGTTACAGTTACCTGCCATAATTTATCGAAATTACAGGGACTTGTCATAATTAATAACGAAGTTACAGTTACCTGCCATAATTAGTATCGAAATTAAAGTTACTTGTCATAATTAGTAACGCAGTTACAGTTACCTGTCATAATTAGTATCGAAGTAACTGTTACCTGTCATAATTAGTATTGAAGTTACAGTTACCTACCATAATTTTTTATCAAAATTACATTTACTTGTCATAATTAGAAACGAAGGTAGAGTTTCCCGTCATAATTAGTATCGAAGTTACTGTTACCTGTCTAATAAGTATTGAAGTTACAGTTACCTACCATAATTTTTTATCAAAATTACAGTTACTTGTCATAATTAGTAACGAAGGTAGAGTTTCTTGTCATAATTAGTATCGACGTTACTGTTACCTGTCATAATTTGTATCGAAGTTATAGTTACTTGTCATAATTAGTATCGAAGTTACTGTCACCTGTCATAATTAGTATCGAAGTTACAGTTACCTGTCATAATTTGTATCGAAATTACAGGGACTTGTCATAATTAGTAACGAAGTAACAGTTACCTGTCATAATTAGTATCGAAGTTACTGTTACCTGTCATCATTAGTATTGATGTTACAGTTACCTTCCATAATATTTTATCAAAATTACAGTTACTTGTCATAATTAGTAACGAAGTTAGAGTTTCTTGTCATAATTGGTATCGAAGTTACAGTTACCTGTCTTAATTTGTATCGAAGTTATAGTTACTTGTCATAATTAGTATCGAAGATACTGTTACCTGTCATAATTAGTATCGTAGTTACAGTTACCTGCCATAATTTTTTATCAAAAATAGAGTTACTTGTCATAATTAGTAACGAAGTTACAGTTACTTGTCATAATTAGTATCGAAGTTACTGTTACCTGTCATAATTAGTATCAAAGTTACAGTTACCTGCTAAAATTTCTATCGAAACTACAGTTACTTGTCATAATTAGTAACGAAGTTACAGTTACCTGTCATAATTAGTACCGAAGGTACTGTTACCTGCCATAATTTGCATCGAAATTCCAGTTACTTGTCATAATTAGTAACGAAGTTACAGTTACCTGTCATCCTGTCATAATTAGTATCGAAATTACAGTTACCTGCCATAATTTGTATCGAAATTACAGGGACTTGTCATAATTAGTAACGAAGTAACAGTTTCCTGTCATAATTAGTATGGAAGTTACTGTTACCTGTCATAATTAGTATTGATGTTACAGTTACCTACCATAATTTTTTATCAAAATTACAGTTACTTGTCATAATTAGTAACGAAGTTACAGTTTCTTGTCATAATTAGTAATGAAGTTACTGTAACCTGTCATAATAAGTATCGAAGTTACAGTTACCTGCCAAAATTTGTATCGAAATTACAATTACTTTTCATAACTAGTATCGAAGTTACTGTTACTTGTCATAATTAATATCGAAGTTACTGTTACCTGTCACAATTAGTATCGAAGTTACAGTTACTAGACATAATTAGTATCGAATTTACAGTTAACTGTCATAATTAGTGTCGAAGTTACTGTTACCTGTCATAATTAGTATTGATGTTACAGTTACCTACCATAATTTTTTATCAAAATTACAGTTACTTGTCATAATTAGTAACGAAGTTAGAGTTTCTTGTCATAATTGGTATCGAAGTTACAGTTACCTGTCATAATTAGTATCGAAGTTACTGTCACCTGTCATAATTAGTATCGAAGTTACAGTTACCTGCCATAACTTGTATCAAATTACAGTTCCTTGCCTTAATTAGTATCGAAGTTACAGTTACCTGTCATAATTAGTACCGAAGGTACTGTTACCTGCCATAATTTGCATCGAAATTCCAGTTACATGTTATATTTAGAGTCGATGTTACAGTTACCTGTCATAACTTGTATCGAAATTACAGTTACTTGTCATAATTAGTAACGAAGTTACAGTTTCCTGTCATAATTAGTATCGAAGTTACTGTTACCTGTCATAATTAGTATCGAAATTACAGTTACCTGCCATAATTTGTATCGAAATTACAGGGACTTGTCATAATTAGTAACGAAGTAACAGTTACCTGTCATAATTAGTATCGAATTTACTGTTACCTGTCATAATTAGTATTGAAGTTACAGTTACCTACCATAATTTTTTATCAAAATTACAGTTACTTGTCATAATTAGTAACGAAGTTAGAGTTTCTTGTCATCATTAGTATCGAAGTTCAAGTTAACTGTCATAATTTGTATCGAAGTTATAGTTACTTGTCATAATTAGTATCGAAGATACTGTTACCTGTCATAATTAGTATCGAAGTTACAGTTACCTGCCATAATTTGTATCGAAATTACAGTTACTTTTCATAATTAGTAACGAAGTTACAGTTACCTGTCATAATTAGTATGGAAGTTACAGTTACTTGTCTTAATTAGTATCGAAGTTACTGTTACCTGTCATAATTAGTATCGATGTTACCGTTACCTGCCAAAATTTGTATCGAAATTACAGTTACTTGTCATAATTAGTAACGAAGTTACAGTTACCTGTCATAATTAGTATCGAAGATACAGTTACTTGTCATAATTAGTATCGAAGTTACTGTTACTAGTCCTAATTAATATCGAAGTTACTGTTACCTATCATAATTAGTATCGAAATTACAATTACCTGCCATAATTTCTAACGTAATTACAGTTAATTGTCATAATTAGTAAAGAAGTTACAGTTACCTGTCATAATTAGTATCGATGTTACAGTTACTTGTCATAATTAGTACCGAAGTTACTGATACCTGTCATAATTAGTATCGAAGTTACAGTTACCTGCCATAATTAGTAACGAAGTTACAGTTACCTGCCATAATAAGTATCGAAGTTACAGTTACTTGTCATAATTAATATCAAAGTTACTGTTACCTGTCATAATTCGTATCGAAGTTACAGTTACCTGCCAAAATTTGTATCGAAATTACAATTACTTGTCATAATTAGTATCGAAGTTACTGTTACTTGCCATAATTAATATCGATGTTACTGCTACCTGTCACAATTAGTATCGAAGTTACAGTTACTTGTCATAATTAGTATCGAAGATACAGTTACTTGTCATAATTAGTATCGAAGTTACAGTCACCTATCATTATTAGTATCGAAGTTACAGTTTCTTGTCATAATTAGTAATGAAGTTACAGTTACCTGTCATAATAAGTATCGAAGTTACAGTTACCTGCCAAAATTTGTATCGAAATTACAATTACTTTTCATAATTAGTATCGAAGTTACTGTTACTTGTCATAATTAATATCGAAGTTACTGTTACCTTTCACAATTAGTATCGAAGTTACAGTTACTTGTCATAATTAGTATCGAAGTTACAGTTACTTGACAATATTAGTAACGATGTTACAGTAACCTGTCATAATTAGTATCGAAGTTACTGTTACCTGTATAAATTAGTATCGAAGTTACAGTTACCTGCCATAATTTTTTATCAAAAATAGAGTTACTTGTCATAATTAGTAACGAAGTTACAGTTACTTGTCATAATTAGTATTGAAGTTACAGTTACCTGTCATAATAAGTATCGAAGGTACTGTTACCTGCCATAATTTGTAACGAAATTACAGTTACTTGTCATAATTAGTAACGAAGTTACAGTTACCTGTCATAATTAGCATCGAAGTTCCTGTTACCTCTCATAATTAGTATCGAAGTTACAGTTACCTGCCATAATTAGTATCGAAGTTACAGTTACCTGCCATCATTTGAATCGAAATTACAATTACTTGTCATAATTAGTAACGAAGTTCCAGTTACCTGTCATAATTAGTATCGAAGTTACAGTTACTTGTCATAATTAGTATCGAAGTTACTGTTACCTGTCATAATTAGTATCGAAGTTACAGTTACCTGCCACAATTTGTATCGAAATTACAGGGACTTGTCATAATTAGTATCGAAGTTACTGTTACTTGCCAAAATTTGTATCGAAATTACAGTTACTTGTCATAATTAGAAACGAAGTTACAGTTACCTGCCATAATTTGTATCGAAATTACAGTTCCTTCTCATAATTAGTATCGAAGTTACAGTTTCCTGTCATAATTAGTATCGACGTTACTCTTACCTGTCATAATTAGTATTGAAGTTACAGTTACCTACCATAATTTTTTATCAAAATTACAGTTACTTGTCAAAATTAATAACGAAGTTAGAGTTTCTTGTCATAATTAGTACCGAAGTTACAGTTACCTGTCATAATTTGTATCGAAGTTATAGTTACATGTCATAATTAGTATCGAGGTTACTGTCACCTGTCAATATTAGTATCGAAGTTACAGTTACCCGCCATAATTTGTATCGAAATTACAGTTAATTGTCATAATTAGTAACGAAGTTACAGTTACCTGTCATAATTAGTATCGAAGTTACAGTTACTTTTCATAATTAGTATCGAAGTTACTGTTACCTGTCATAATTAGTATGGAAGTTACAGTTATCTGCCAAGATTTGTATCGAAATTACAGTTACTTGTCATAATTAGTAACGAAGTTACATTTACCTGTCATTATTAGTATCGAAGTTACAATTATTTGTCATAATTAGTATCGAAGTTACTTGTCATAATTAGTATCGAAGTTACTGTTACCTGTCATAATTAGTACCAAAGTTACAGTTACCTGCCATAATTTGTATCGAAATTACAGTTACTTGTCATAATTAGTAACGAAGTTACAGTTACCTGCCATAATTTGTATCGAAATTACAGTTCCTTGTCATAATTAGTATCGAAGTTACAGTTACCTGTCATAATTAGCATCGAAGGTACTGTTACTTGTCATAATTAGTATCGACGTTACTGTTACCTGTCATAATTAGTATTGAAGTTACAGTTACCTACCATAATTTTTTTATCAAAATTACAGTTACTTGCCATAATTAGTAACGAAGTTAGAGTTTCTTGTCATAATTAGTATCGAAGTTACTGTTACCTGTCATAATTAGTACCAATGTTACAGTTACCTGCCATAATTTTTATCGAAATTACAGTTACTTTTCATAATTAGTAACGAAGTTACAGTTACCTGTCATAATTTGTATCGAAGTTATAGTTACATGTCATAATTAGTATCGAAGTTACTGTTACCTGTCATAATTAGTATCGAAGTTACAGTTACCTGCCATAATTTGTATCGAAATTACAGTTACTTGTCATAATTAGTAACGAAGTAACAGTTACCTGTCATAATAAGTATCGAAGTTACAGTTACTTGTCATAATTAGAATCGAAGTTACTGTTACCTGTCATAATTAATATCGAAGTTACAGTAACCTGCCAAAATTTGTATCGAAATTACAGTTACTTGTCATAATTAGTAACGAAGTTACAGTTACCTGTCATAATTAATATCGAAGTTACATTTACTTGTCAGAATTAGTATCGAAGTTACAGTTACCTGCCGTAATTTTTATCGAAATTACAGGGACTTGTCATAATTAGTAACGAAGTTACAGTTACCTGCCATAATTAGTATCGAAATTAAAGTTACTTGTCATAATTAGTAACGAAGTTACAGTTACCTGTCATAATTAGTATCGAAGTTAATGTTACCTGTCATAACTAGTATTGAAGTTACAGTTACCTACCATAATTTTTTATCAAAATTACAGTTACTTGTCATAATTAGTAACGAAGGTAGAGTTTCCTGTCATAATTAGTATCGAAGTTACAGTTACCTGTCTAATTAGTATCGAAGTTACTGTTACCTGCCATAATTTGTATCGAAATTACAGTTACTTGTCATAATTAGTAACACAGTTACAGTTACCTGTCATAATTTGTATCGAAATTACAGTTAATTGTCATAATTATTAACGAAGTTACAGATTCCTGTCATAATTAGTATCGAAGATACAGTTACCTGTCATAATTAGTATCGAAATTACAGTTACTTGCCGTAATTAGTATCGAAATTACAGGGACTTGTCATAATTAGTAACGAAGTTACAGTTACCTGCCATAATTTGTATCGAAATTACAGTTCCTTGTCATAATTAGTATCGAAGATACTGTTACCTGTCATAATTAGTATCGAAATTACAGTTACCTGTCATAATTTGTATCGAAATTAAAGTTACTTCTCATAATTAGTAACGAAGTTACATTTACCTGCCATAATTAGTATCGGAATTACAGTTACTTGTCATAATTAGTAACGAAGTTACAGTACCTGCCATAATTTGTATCGAAATTTCAGTTCCTTGTCATAATTAGTATCGAAGTTACAGTTACCTGTCATAATTAGCATCGATGGTACTGTTACTTGTCATAATTAGTAACTAAGTTACAGTTATCTGTCATAAATTGTATCGAAATTACAGTTACTTGTCTTAATTAGTAACGAAGTTACAGTTTCCTGTCATAATTAGTATCGAAGATACTGTTACCTGTCATAATTATTATGGAAGTTACAGTTACCTGCCATAATTTGTATCGAAATTACAGGGACTTGTCATAATTAGTAACGAAGTTACAGTTACCTGCCATAATTAGTATTGAAATTAAAGTTACTTGTCATAATTAGTAACGAAGTGACAGTTCCCTGCCATAATTAGTATCGAAGTTACTGTTACCTGTCATAATTAGTATAAAAGTTACAATTACCTACCATAATTTTCATCAAAATTACAGTTACTTGTCATAACTAGTAACGAAGTTAGAGTATCTTGTCATAATAAGTATCGCAGTTACAGTTACCTGTCATAATTTGTATCGAAGTTATAGTTACATGTCATAATTAGTATCGAGGTTACTGTTACCTGTCATAATTAGTATCGAAGTTACAGTTACCCGCCATAATTTGTATCGAAATTACAGTTACTTGTCATAATTAGTAACTAAGTTACAGTTACCTGTCATAATTAGTATCGAAGTAACAGTTACTTGTCATAATTAGTATCGAAGTTACTGTTACCTGTCATAATTAGTATCGAAGTTACAGTTACCTGCAAAAATTCGTATCGAAATTACAGTTACTTGTCATAATTAGTAACGAAGTTACAGTTTGTATTACAGTTACTTGTCATAATTAGTATCGAAGTTACTGTTACTTGTCATAATTAGTATCGAAGTTACTGTTACCTGTCATAATTAGTATCGAGATAACAATTACCTGCCATAATTTGTAACGAAATTTCAGTTACTTGTCATAATTAGTAACGAAGATACAGTTACCTGCCCTAATTTGTATCGAAATTACAGTTCCTTGTCATAATTAGTATCGAAGTTACAGTTACTTGTCATAATTAGCATCGAAGGTACTTTTACTTGTCATAATTAGTATCGACGTTACTGTTACCTGTCATAATTAGTAGTGAAGTTACAGTTACCTACCATAATTTTTTATCAAAATTACAGTTACTTGTCATAATTAGTAACGAAGTTAGATTTTCTTGTCATAATTAGTAACGAAGTTACAGTTACCTGTCATAATTAGTATCGAAGTTACAGTTACTTGTCATAATTAGAATCGAAGTTACTGTTACCTGTCATAATTAGTATCGAAGTTACAGTTACCTGCCAAAATTTGTATCGAAATTACAGTTACTTGTCATAATTAGTAACGAAGTTACAGTTACCTGTCATAATTAATATTGAAGTTACATTTACTTGTCATAATTAGTATCGAAGTTACAGTTACCTGCCACAATTTATCGAAATTACAGGGACTTGTCATAATTAGTAACGAAGTTACAGTTACTTGTCATAATTAACATCGAAGGTACTGTTACTTGTCATAATTAGTATCGACGTTACTGTTACCTGTCATAATTAGTAGTGAAGTTACAGTTACCTACCATAATTTTTTATCAAAATTACAGTTACTTGTCATAATTAGTATCGAAGTTACAGTTACCTGTCATAATTAGTACCGAAGGTACTGTTACCTGCCATAATTTGCATCGAAATTCCAGTTACTTGTCATAATTAGTAACGAAGTTACAGTTACCTGTCATCCTGCCGTAATTAGTATCGAAATTACAGTTACCTGCCATAATTTGTATCGAAATTACAGGGACATGTCATAATTAGTAACGAAGTTACAGTTACTTGTCATAATTAGCATTGAAGTTATAATTACTTGTCATAATAAGTATCGAAGTTACTGTCACCTGTCATAATTAGTATCGAAGTTACAGTTACCTGCCATAATTTGTATCGAAATTACAGGTCCTTGCCATAATTAGTATCGAAGTTACAGTTACCTGTCATAATTAGTATCGAAGGTACTGTTAACTGCCATAATTTGCATCGAAATTCCAGTTACTTGTCATAATTAGTAACGAAGTTACAGTTACCTGTCATCCTGTCATAATTAGTATCGAAATTACAGTTACCTGCCATAATTTGTATCGAAATTACAGGGACTTGTCATAATTAGTAACGAAGTTACAGTTACCTGTCATAATTAATATCGATGTTACTGTTACCTGTCACAATTAGTATCGAAGTTTCAGTTACTAGTCGTAATTAGTATCGAAGTTACAGATACTTGTCATAATTAGTATCGAAGTTACAGTTACCTGTCCTAATTAGTTTCGAAGTTACAGTTTCTTGTCATAATTAGTAATGAAGTTACAGTTACCTGTCATAATAAGTATCGAAGTTACAGTTACCTGCCAAAATTTGTATCGAAATTACAATTACTTGTCATAATTAGTATCGAAGTTACTGTTACTTGTCATAATTAATATCGAAGTTACTGTTACCTGTCACAATTAGTATCGAAGTTACAGTTACTTGTCATAATTAGTATCGAAGTTACAGTTACTTGACATAATTAGTAACGATGTTACAGTAACCTGTCATATTTAGTATCGAAGTTACTGTTACCTGTATTAATTAGTATCGAAGTTACAGTTACCTGCCATAATTTTTTTTATCAAAAATAGAGTTACTTGTCATAATTAGTAACGAAGTTACCGTTACTTGTCGTAATTAGTATCGAAGTTACTGTTACCTGTCATAATTAGTATCAAATTACAGTTACCTGCCATAATTTGTATCGAAATTACAGTTCCTTGTCATAATTAGTATTGAAGTTACAGTTACCTGTCATAATTAATATCGAAGGTACTGTTACCTGCCATAATTTGTAACGAAATTAAAGTTACTTGTCATAATTAGTAACGAAGTTACAGTTACCTGTCATAATTAGCATCGAAGTTCTTGTTACCTCTCATAATTAGTATCGAAGTTACAGTTACCTGCCATAATTAGTATCGAAGTTACAGTTACCTGCCATAATTTGTATCGAAATTACAGTTACTTGTGATAATTATTAACGAAGTTCCAGTTACCTGTCATAAGTAGTATCGAAGTTACAGTTACTTGTCATAATTAGTATCGAAGTTACTGTTACCTGTCATAATTAGTATCGAAGTTACAGTTACCTGCCAAAATTTGTATCGAAATTACTGTTCCTTGTCATAATTAGTATCGAAGTTACAGTTTCCTGTCATAATTAGTATCGAAGTTACTGTTACCTGTCATAATTAGTATGGAAGTTACAGTTACCTCCCACAATTTGTATCGAAATTACAGGGACTTGTGGTAATTAGTATCGAAGTTACAGTTACCTGCCAAAATTTGTATCGAAATTACAGTTACTTGTCATAATTAGAAACGAAGTTACAGTTACCTGCCATAATTTGTATCGAAATTACAGTTCCTTGTCATAATTAGTATCGAAGTTACAGTTACCTGTCATAATTACCATCGAAGGTACTGTTACTTGTCATAATTAGTAACTAAGTTACAGTTATCTGTCATTATTAGTATCGAAGATACTGTTACCTGTCATAATTATTATGGAAGTTACAGTTACCTGCCATAATTTGTATCGAAATTACAGGGACTTGTCATAATTAGTAACGAAGTTACAGTTGCCTGCCATAATTAGTATTGAAATTAAAGTTACTTGTCATAATTAGTAAGGAAGTGACAGTTCCCTGTCATAATTAGTATCGAAGTTAGTGTTACCTGTCATAATTAGTATTGAAGTTACAGTTACCTACCATAATTTTTTATCAACATTACAGTTACTTGTCATAATTAGTAACGAAGTTAGAGTTTCTTGTCATGTTTAGCATCGAAGTTACAGTTACCTGTCATAATTTGTATCGAAGTTATAGTTACTTGTCATAATTAGTATCGAGGTTACTGTTACCTGTCATAATTAGTATCGAAGTTACAATTACCTGCCATAATTTCTAACGTAATTACAGTTACTTGTCATAATTAGCAAAGAAGTTACAGTTACTTGTCATAATTAGTACCGAAGTTACTGATACCTGTCATAATTAGTATCGAAGTTACAGTTACCTGCCTTAATTAGTAACGAAGTTACAGTTACCTGCAATAATTAGTATCGAAGTTACAGTTACTTGTCATAATTAATATCAAAGTTACTGTTACCTGTCATAATTCGTATCGAAGTTACAGTTACCTGCCAAAATTTGTATCGAAATTACAATTACTTGTCATAATTAGTATCGAAGTTACTGTTACTTGCCATAATTAATATCGATGTTACTGCTACCTGTCACAATTAGTATCGAAGTTATAGTTACTTGTCATAATTTGTATCGAAGTTACAGTTACTTGTCATAATTAGTATCGAAGTTACAGTCACCTGTCATAATTAGTATCGAAGTTACAGTTTCTTGTCATAATTAGTAATGAAGTTACAGTTACCTGTCATAATAAGTATCGAAGTTACAGTTACCTGCCAAAATTTGTATCGAAATTACAATTACTTTTCATAATTAGTATCGAAGTTACTGTTACTTGTCATAATTAATATCGAAGTAACTGTTACCTTTCACAATTAGTATCGAAGTTACATTTACTTGTCATAATTAGTATCGAAGTTACAGTTACATGACAATATTAGTAACGATGTTACAGTAACCTGTCATAATTAGTATCGAAGTTACTGTTACCTGTATAAATTAGTATCGAAGGTACTGTTACCTGCCATAATTTGTAACGAAATTACAGTTACTTGTCATAATTAGTAACGAAGTTACAGTTACCTGTCATAATTAGCATCGAAGTTCCTGTTACCTCTCATAATTAGTATCGAAGTTACAGTTACCTGCCATAATTAGTATCGAAGTTACAGTTACCTGCCATCATTTGAATCGAAATTACAATTACTTGTCATAATTAGTAACGAAGTTCCAGTTACCTGTCATAATTAGTAACGAAGTTACAGTTACTTGTCATAATTAGTATCGAAGTTACTGTTACCTGTCATAATTAGTATCGAAGTTACAGTTACCTGCCACAATTTGTATCGAAATTACAGTTACTTGTCATAATTAGTAACGAAGTTACAGTTACCTGCCATAATTTGTATCGAAATTACAGATCCTTGTCATAATTAGTATCGAAGTTACAGTTACCTGTCATAATTAGCATCGAAGGTACTGTTACTTGTCGTAATTAGTAACGAAGTTACAGTCACCTGTCATAATTTGTATCGAAATTACAGTTACTTGTCATAATTAGTAACGAAGTTACAGTTTCCTGTCATAATTAGCATCGAAGTTACTGTTACCGGTCATAATTAGTATGGAAGTTACAGTTAACTGCCATAATTTGTATCGAAATTACAGGGACTTGTCATAATTAGTATCGAAGTTACTGTTACTTGCCAAAATTTGTATCGAAATTACAGTTACTTGTCATAATTAGAAACGAAGTTACAGTTACCTGCCATAATTTGTATCGAAATTACAGTTCCTTCTCTTAATTAGTATCGACGTTACTCTTACCTGTCATAATTAGTATTGAAGTTACAGTTACCTACCATAATTTTTTATCAAAATTACAGTTACTTGTCAAAATTAGTAACGAAGTTAGAGTTTCCTGTCATAATTAGTACCGAAGTTACAGTTACCTGTCATAATTTGTATCGAAGTTATAGTTACATGTCATAATTAGTATCGAGGTTCCTGTCACCTGTCAAAATTAGTATCGAAGTTACAGTTACCCGCCATAATTTGTATCGAAATTACAGTTACTTGTCATAATTAGTAACGAAGTTACAGTTACCTGTCATAATTAGTATCGAAGTTACAGTTACTTGTTATAATTAGTATCGAAGTTACTGTTACCTGTCATAATTAGTATGGAAGTTACAGTTATCTGCCAAAATTTGTATCGAAATTACTGTTACTTGTCATAATTAGTAACGAAGTTACATTTACCTGTCATTATTAGTATCGAAGTTACAATTATTTGTCATAATTAGTATCGAAGTTACTTGTCATAATTAGTATCGAAGTTACTGTTACCTGTCATAATTAGTACCAAAGTTACAGTTACCTGCCATAATTTGTATCGAAATTACAGTTACTTGTCATAATTAGTAACGAAGTTACAATTACCTGCCATAATTTGTATCGAAATTACAGTTCCTTGTCATAATTAGTATCGAAGTTACAGTTACCTGTCATAATTTGCATCGAAGGTACTGTTACTTGTCATAATTAGTATCGACGTTACTGTTACCTGTCATAATTAGTATTGAAGTAACAGTTACCAACCATAATTTTTTATCAAAATTACAGTTACTTGTCATAATTAGTAACGAAGTTAGAGTTTCTTGTCATAATTAGTATCGAAGTTACAGTTACCTGTCATAATTTGTATCGAAGTTATAGTTACATGTCATAATTAGTATCGAAGTTACTGTTACCTGTCATAATTAGTATCGAAGTTACAGTTACCTGCCATAATTTGTATCGAAATTACAGTTACTTGTCATAATTAGTAACGAAGTAACAGTTACCTGTCATAATAAGTATCGAAGTTACTGTTACTTGTCATAATTAGATTCGAAGTTACTGTTACCTGTCATAATTAATATCGAAGTTACAGTTACCTGCCAAAATTTGTATCGAAATTACAGTTACTTGTCATAATTAGTAACGAAGTTACAGTTACCTGTCATAATTAATATCGAAGTTACATTTACTTGTCAGAATTAGTATCGAAGTTACAGTTACCTGCCGTAATTTTTATCGAAATTACAGGGACTTGTCATAATTAGTAACGAAGTTACAGTTACCTGCCATAATTAGTATCGAAATTAAAGTTACTTGTCATAATTAGTAACGAAGTTACAGTTACCTGTCATAATTAGTATCGAAGTTAATGTTACCTGTCATAACTAGTATTGAAGTTACAGTTACCTACCATAATTTTTTATCAAAATTACAGTTACTTGTCATAATTAGTAACGAAGGTAGAGTTTCCTGTCATAATTAGTATCGAAGTTACAGTTACCTGTCTAATTAGTATCGAAGTTACTGTTACCTGCCATAATTTGTATCGAAATTACAGTTACTTGTCATAATTAGTAACAAAGTTACAGTTACCTGTCATAATTTGTATCGAAATTACAGTTAATTGTCATAATTATTAACGAAGTTACAGTTTCCTGTCATAATTAGTATCGAAGTTACAGTTACCTATAATAATTAGTATCGAAATTACAGTTACTTGCCATAATTAGTATCGAAATTACAGGGACTTGTCATAATTAGTAACGAAGTTACAGTTACCTGCCATAATTTTTATCGAAATTACAGTTCCTTGTCATAATTAGTATCGAAGATACTGTTACCTGTCATAATGAGTATCGAAATTACAGTTACCTGTCATAATTTGTATCGAAATTAAAGTTACTTCTCATAATTAGTATCGAAGTTACATTTACCTGCCATAATTAGTATCGGAATTACAGTTACTTGTCATAATTAGTAACGAAGTTGCTGTTACCTGTCATAATTAGTATCGAAGTTACTGTTACCTCTCATAATTAGTATCGAAGTTACAGTTACCTCCCATAATTTGTATCGAAATTACAGGGACTTGTCGTAATTAGTATCGAAGTTACAGTTACCTGCCAAAATTTGTATCGAAATTACAGTTACTTGTCATAATTAGAAACGAAGTTACAGTTACCTGCCATAATTTGTATCGAAATTACAGTTCCTTGTCATAATTAGTATCGAAGTTACAGTTACCTGTCATAATTAGCATCGAAGGTACTGTTACTTGTCATAATTAGTAACTAAGTTACAGTTATCTGTCATAAATTGTATCGAAATTACAGTTACTTGTCATAATTAGTAACGAAGTTACAGTTTCCTATTATAATTAGTATCGAAGATACTGTTACCTGTCATAATTATTATGGAAGTTACAGTTACCTACCATAATTTTTTATTAACATTACAGTTACTTGTCATAATTAGTAACGAAGTTACAGTTGCCTGCCATAATTAGTATTGAAATTAAAGTTACTTGTCATAATTAGTAACGAAGTGACAGTTCCCTGTCATAATTAGTATCGAAGTTACTGTTACCTGTCATAATTAGTATTGAAGTTACAGTTACCTGTCATAATTAGTATCGAATTAACAGTTACTTGTCATAATTAGTATCGAAGTTACTGTTACCTGTCATAATTAGTATCGAAGTTACAGTTACCTGCCAAAATTTGTATCGAAATTACAGTTACTTGTCATAATTAGTAACGAAGTTACAGTTACCTGTCATTATTAGTATCGAAGTTAAAATAACTTGTCATAATTAGTATCGAAGTTACTGTTACTTGTCACAATTAGTATCGACGTTACTGTTACCTGTCATAATTAGTATTGAAGTTACAGTTACCTACCATAATTTTTTATCAAAATTACAGTTACTTGTCATAATTAGTAACGAAGTTAGAGTTTCTTGTCATAATTAGTATTGAAGTTACAGTTACCTGTCATAATTTGTATCGAAGTTATAGTTACTTGTCATAATTAGTATCGAAGTTACTGTTACCTGTCATAATTAGTATTGAAGTTACAGTTACCTGCCATAATTTGTATCGAAATTACAGTTACTTGTCATAATTAGTAACGAAGTTACAGTTACCTGTCATAATTAGTATCGAAGTTACAGTTACTTGTCATAATTAGAATAGAAGTTACTGTTACCTGTCATAATTAGTATCGAAGTTACAGTTACCTGCCATAATTAGTATCGAAATTACAGGTACTTGTCATAATTAGTAACGAAGTTACAGTTACCTGTCATAATTAATATCGAAGTTACATTTACTTGTCATAATTAGTATCGAAGTTACAGTTACCTGCCATAATTTTTATCGAAATTACAGGGACTTGTCATAATTAGTAATGAAGTTACAGTTACCTGCCATAATTAGTATCGAAATTACAGGTACTTGTCATAATTAGTAACGAAGTTACAGTTACCTGTCATAATCAATATCGAAGTTACATTTACTTGTCATAATTAGTATCGAAGTTACAGTTACCTGCCATAATTTTTATCGAAATTACAGGGACTTGTCATAATTAGTAATGAAGTTACAGTTACCTGCCATAATTAGTATCGAAATTAAAGTTACTTGTCATAATTAGTAACGAAGTTACAGTTACCTGTCATAATTAGTATCGAAGTTTCTGTTACCTGTCATAATTAGTATTGAAGTTACAGTTACCTACCATAATTTTTTATCAAAATTACAGTTACTTGTCATAATTAGTAACGACGGTAGAGTTTCCCGTCATAATTAGTATCGAAGTAACTGTTACCTGTCTAATAAGTATTGAAGTTACAGTTACCTGCCATAATTTTTTATCATAATTACAGTTACTTGTCATAATTAGTAACGAAGTTAAAGTTACTTGTCATAATTAGTATCGAAGTTACAGTTACCTGTCATAATTAGTATCGAAGTTACAGTTACTTGTCATAATTAGTATCGAAGTTACTGTTACCTGTCATAATTAGTATCGAAGTTACAGTTACCTGCCATAATTTGTATCGAAATTACAGTTACTTGTCATAATTAGTAACAAAGTTCCAGTTACTTGTCATAATTATTATCGAAGTTTCTGTTACCTGTCATAATTTTTATCGAAATTACAGTTACTTGTCATAATTAGTATCGAAGTTACAGTTACCTGTCATAATTAGTATCGAAGTTACAGTTACTTGTCATAATTAGTATCGTAGTTACTGCTACCTGTCATAATTAGTATCGAAGTTACAGTTACCTGCCAAAATTTGTATCGAAATTACAGTTACTTGTCATAATTAGTAACGAAGTTACAGTACCTGCCATAATTTGTATCGAAATTACAGTTACTTGCCATAATAAGTATCGAAATTACAGGGACTTGTCATAATTAGTAACGAAGTTACAGTTACCTGCCATAATTTGTATCGAAATTACAGTTCCTTGTCATAATTAGCATCGAAGATACTGTTACCTGTCATAATTAGTATCGAAATTACAGTTACCTGTCATAATTTGTATCGAAATTAAAGTTACTTCTCATAATTAGTAACGAAGTTACATTTACCTGCCATAATTAGTATCGGAATTACAGTTACTTGTCATAATTAGTAACGAAGTTGCTGTTACCTGTCATAATTAGTATCGAAGTTACTGTTACCTCTCATAATTAGTATCGAAGTTACAGTTACCTGCCATAATTTTTATCATAATTACAGTTACTTGTCATAATTAGTAACGAAGTTAAAGTTACTTGTCATAATTAGTATCGAAGTTACAGTTACCTGTCATAATTAGTATCGAAGTTACAGTTACTTGTCATAATTAGTATCGAAGTTACTGTTACCTGTCATAATTAGTATCGAAGTTACAGTTACCTGCCATAATTTGTATCGAAATTACAGTTACTTGTCATAATTAGTAACAAAGTTCCAGTTACTTGTCATAATTATTATCGAAGTTTCTGTTACCTGTCATAATTTTTATCGAAATTACAGTTACTTGTCATAATTAGTATCGAAGTTTCAGTTACCTGTCATAATTAGTATCGACGTTACAGTTACTTGTCATAATTAGTATCGTAGTTACTGCTACCTGTCATAATTAGTATCGAAGTTACAGTTACCTGCCAAAATTTGTATCGAAATTTCAGTTACTTGTCATAATTAGTAACGAAGTTACAGTACCTGCCATAATTTGTATCGAAATTTCAGTTCCTTGTCATAATTAGTATCGAAGTTACAGTTACCTGTCATAATTAGCATCGATGGTACTGTTACTTGTCATAATTAGTAACTAAGTTACAGTTATCTGTCATAAATAGTATCGAAATTACAGTTACTTGTCTTAATTAGTAACGAAGTTACAGTTTCCTGTCATAATTAGTATCGAAGATACTGTTACCTGTCATAATTATTATGGAAGTTACAGTTACCTGCCATAATTTGTATCGAAATTACAGGGACTTGTCATAATTAGTAACGAAGTTACAGTTACCTGCCATAATTAGTATTGAAATTAAAGTTACATGTCATAATTAGTAACGAAGTGACAGTTCCCTGCCATAATTAGTATCGAAGTTACTGTTACCTGTCATAATTAGTATAAAAGTTACAGTTACCTACCATAATTTTTATCAAAATTACAGTTACTTGTCATAATTAGTAACGAAGTTAGAGTTTCTTGTCATAATAAGTATCGCAGTTACAGTTACCTGTCATAATTTGTATCGAAGTTATAGTTACTTGTCATAATTAGTATCGAGGTTACTGTTACCTGTCATAATTAGTATCGAAGTTACAGTTACCCGCCATAATTTGTATCGAAATTACAGTTACTTGTCATAATTAGTAACGAAGTTACAGTTACCTGTCATAATTAGTATCGAAGTAACAGTTACTTGTCATAATTAGTATCGAAGTTACTGTTACCTGTCATAATTAGTATCGAAGTTACAGTTACCTGCAAAAATTTGTATCGAAATTACAGTTACTTGTCATAATTAGTAACGAAGTTACAGTTTGTATTACAGTTACTTGTCATAATTAGTATCGAAGTTACTGTTACTTGTCATAATTAGTATCGAAGTTACTGTTACCTGTCATAATTAGTATCGAGATAACAATTACCTGCCATAATTTGTAACGAAATTTCAGTTACTTGTCATAATTAGTAACGAAGTTACAGTTACCTGCCCTAATTTGTATCGAAATTACAGTTCCTTGTCATAATTAGTATCGAAGTTACAGTTACTTGTCATAATTAGCATCGAAGGTACTGTTACTTGTCATAATTAGTATCGACGTTACTGTTACCTGTCATAATTAGTAGTGAAGTTACAGTTACCTACCATAATTTTTATCAAAATTACAGTTACTTGTCATAATTAGTAAAGATGTTAGAGTTTCTTGTCATAATTAGTAACGAAGTTACAGTTACCTGTCATAATTAGTATCGAAGTTACAGTTACTTGTCATAATTAGAATCGAAGTTACTGTTACCTGTCATAATTAGTATCGAAGTTACAGTTACCTGCCAAAATTTGTATCGAAATTACAGTTACTTGTCATAATTAGTAACGAAGTTACAGTTACCTGTCATAATTAATATTGAAGTTACATTTACTTGTCATAATTAGTATCGAAGTTACAGTTACCTGCCACAATTTATCGAAATTACAGGGACTTGTCATAATTAGTAACGAAGTTACAGTTACCTGCCATAATTACTATCGAAATTAAAGTAACTTGTCATAATTAGTAACGCAGTTACAGTTACCTGTCATAATTAGTATCGAAGTAACTGTTACCTGTCATAATTAGTATTGAAGTTACAGTTACCTACCATAATTTTTTATCAAAATTACAGTTACTTGTCATAATTAGTAACGAAGTTACAGTTACCTGTCATCCTGTCATAATTAGTATCGAAATTACAGTTACCTGCCATAATTTGTATCGAAATTACAGGGACTTGTCATAATTAGTAACGAAGTTACAGTTACTTGTCATAATTAGCATCGAAGGTACTGTTACTTGTCATAATTAGTATCGACGTTACTGTTACCTGTCATAATTAGTAGTGAAGTTACAGTTACCTACCATAATTTTTTATCAAAATTACAGTTACTTGTCATAATTAGTAACGAAGTTAGAGTTTCTTGTCATAATTGGTATCGAAGTTACAGTTACCTGTCTTAATTTGTATCGAAGTTATAGTTACTTGTCATAATTAGTATCGAAGATACTGTCACCTGTCATAATTAGTATCGAAGTTACAGTTACCTGCCATAATTTGTATCGAAATTACAGTTCCTTGCCATAATTAGTATCGAAGTTACAGTTACCTGTCATAATTAGTACCGAAGGTACTGTTACCTGCCATAATTTGCATCGAAATTCCAGTTACTTGTCATAATTAGTAACGAAGTTACAGTTACCTGTCATCCTGTCATTATTAGTATCGAAATTACAGTTACCTGCCATAATTTGTATCGAAATTACAGGGACTTGTCATAATTAGTAACGAAGTTACAGTTACCTGTCATAATTAATATCGATGTTACTGTTACCTGTCACAATTAGTATCGAAGTTTCAGTTACTTGTCATAATAAGTATCGAAGTTACAGTTACTTGTCATAATTAGTATCGAAGTTACAGTTACCTGTCCTAATTAGTTTCGAAGTTACAGTTTCTTGTCATAATTAGTAATGAAGTTACAGTTACCTGTCATAATAAGTATCGAAGTTACAGTTACCTGCCAAAATTTGTATCGAAATTACAATTACTTGTCATAATTAGTATCGAAGTTACTGTTACTTGTCATAATTAATATCGACGTTACTGTTACCTGTCACATTTAGTATCGAAGTTACAGTTACTTGTCATAATTAGTATCGAAGTTACAGTTACTTGACATAATTAGTAACGATGTTACAGTAACCTGTCATATTTAGTATCGAAGTTACTGTTACCTGTATTAATTAGTATCGAAGTTACAGTTACCTGCCATAATTTTTTTTATCAAAAATAGAGTTACTTGTCATAATTAGTAACGAAGTTACCGTTACTTGTCGTAATTAGTATCGAAGTTACTGTTACCTGTCATAATTAGTATCAAATTACAGTTACCTGCCATAATTTGTATCGAAATTACAGTTCCTTGTAATAATTAGTATTGAAGTTATAGTTACCTGTCATAATTAATATCGAAGGTACTGTTACCTGCCATAATTTGTAACGAAATTACAGTTACTTGTCATAATTAGTAACGAAGTTACAGTTACCTGTCATAATTAGCATCGAAGTTCCTGTTACCTCTCATAATTAGTATCGAAGTTACAGTTACCTGCCATAATTAGTATCGAAGTTACAGTTACCTGCCATAATTTGTATCGAAATTACAGTTACTTGTCATAATTAGTAACGAAGTTCCAGTTACCGGTCATAAGTAGTATCGAAGTTACATTTACTTGTCATAATTAGTATCGAAATTACTGTTACCTGTCATAATTAGTATCGAAGTTACAGTTACCTGCCACAATTTGTATCGAAATTACTGTTCCTTGTCATAATTAGTATCGAAGTTACAGTTTCCTGTCATAATTAGCATCGAAGGTACTGTTACTTGTCGTAATTAGTAACGAAGTTACAGTCACCTGTCAAAATTTGTATAACAGTTACTTGTCATAATTAGTAACGAAGTTACAGTTTCCTGTCATAATTAGTATCGAAGTTACTGTTGAAAATCCACAGCCTGCTTCCAGTCTCCGACCGGGTCAGGAATGGAATGAATGAAGCCCCCATCTAGCGGCGAGGATATGAACTCTGCCGGCTGCCGAGGCCTGAGGCACTCCTCTGGGGCAATGATTAAATGAATGACAGGTGAAATGAAATGATAGTGGAGAGTGTTGCTGGAATGAAATTTTGACAGGGAAAACCGGAGTACCCGGAGAAAAACCTGTCTGCCTCCGTTTTGTCCAGCACAGATCTCACATGGAGTGACCGGGATTTGAACCACGGACCCAGCGGTGAGAGGCCGGCGTGCTGCCGCCTTAGCCACGGAGGCTTACTCGAAGTTACTGTTACCTGTCATAATTAGTATGGAAGTTACAGTTACCTCCCATAATTTGTATCGAAATTACAGGGACTTGTCGTAATTAGTATCGAAGTTACAGTTACCTGCCAAAATTTGTATCGAAATTACAGTTACTTGTCATAATTAGTAACGAAGTTACAGTTACCTGCCATAATTTGTATCGAAATTACAGTTCCTTGTCATAATTAGCATCGAAGATACTGTTACCTGTCATAATTAGTATCGAAATTACAGTTACCTGTCATAATTTGTATCGAAATTAAAGTTACTTCTCATAATTAGTAACGAAGTTACATTTACCTGCCATAATTAGTATCGGAATTACAGTTACTTGTCATAATTAGTAACGAAGTTGCTGTTACCTGTCATAATTAGTATCGAAGTTACTGTTACCTCTCATAATTAGTATCGAAGTTACAGTTACCTGCCATAATTTTTATCACAATTACAGTTACTTGTCATAATTAGTAACGAAGTTAAAGTTACTTGTCATAATTAGTATCGAAGTTACAGTTACCTGTCATAATTAGTATCGAAGTTACAGTTACTTGTCATAATTAGTATCGAAGTTACTGTTACCTGTCTTAATTAGTATCGAAGTTACAGTTACCTGCCATAATTTGTATCGAAATTACAGTTACTTGTCATAATTAGTAACAAAGTTCCAGTTACTTGTCATAATTATTATCGAAGTTTCTGTTACCTGTCATAATTTTTATCGAAATTACAGTTACTTGTCATAATTAGTATCGAAGTTACAGTTACCTGTCATAATTAGTATCGAAGTTACAGTTACTTGTCATAATTAGTATCGTAGTTACTGCTACCTGTCATAATTAGTATCGAAGTTACAGTTACCTGCCAAAATTTGTATCGAAATTACAGTTACTTGTCATAATTAGTAACGAAGTTACAGTACCTGCCATAATTTGTATCGAAATTTCAGTTCCTTGTCATAATTAGTATCGAACTTACAGTTACCTGTCATAATTAGCATCGATGGTACTGTTACTTGTCATAATTAGTAACTAAGTTACAGTTATCTGTCATAAATTGTATCGAAATTACAGTTACTTGTCTTAATTAGTAACGAAGTTACAGTTTCCTGTCATAATTAGTATCGAAGATACTGTTACCTGTCATAATTATTATGGAAGTTACAGTTACCTGCCATAATTTGTATCGAAATTAAAGGGACTTGTCATAATTAGTAACGAAGTTACAGTTACCTGCCATAATTAGTATTGAAATTAAAGTTACATGTCATAATTAGTAATGAAGTGACAGTTCCCTGCCATAATTAGTATCGAAGTTACTGTTACCTGTCATAATTAGTAAAAAAGTTACAGTTACCTACCATAATTTTTATCAAAACTACAGTTACTTGTCATAATTAGTATCGAGGTTACTGTTACCTGTCATAATTAGTATCGAAGTTACAGTTACCCGCCATAATTTGTATCGAAATTACAGTTACTTGTCATAATTAGTAACGAAGTTACAGTTACCTGTCATAATTAGTATCGAAGTAACAGTTACTTGTCATAATTAGTATCGAAGTTACTGTTACCTGTCATAATTAGTATCGAAGTTACAGTTACCTGCAAAAATTTGTATCGAAATTACAGTTACTTGTCATAATTAGTAACGAAGTTACAGTTTGTATTACAGTTACTTGTCATAATTAGTATCGAAGTTACTGTTACTTGTCATAATTAGTATCGAAGTTACTGTTACCTGTCATAATTAGTATCGAGATAACAATTACCTGCCATAATTTGTAACGAAATTTCAGTTACTTGTCATAATTTGTAACGAAGTTACAGTTACCTGCCCTAATTTGTATCGAAATTACAGTTCCTTGTCATAATTAGTATCGAAGTTACAGTTACTTGTCATAATTAGCATCGAAGGTACTGTTACTTGTCATAATTAGTATCGACGTTACTGTTACCTGTCATAATTAGTAGTGAAGTTACAGTTACCTACCATAATTTTTTATCAAAATTACAGTTACTTGTCATAATTAGTAAAGAAGTTAGAGTTTCTTGTCATAATTAGTAACGAAGTTACAGTTACCTGTCATAATTAGTATCGAAGTTACAGTTACTTGTCATAATTAGAATCGAAGTTACTGTTACCTGTCATAATTAGTATCGAAGTTACAGTTACCTGCCAAAATTTGTATCGAAATTACAGTTACTTGTCATAATTAGTAACGAAGTTACAGTTACCTGTCATAATTAATATTGAAGTTACATTTACTTGTCATAATTAGTATCGAAGTTACAGTTACCTGCCACAATTTATCGAAATTACAGGGACTTGTCATAATTAGTAACGAAGTTACAGTTACCTGCCATAATTACTATCGAAATTAAAGTAACTTGTCATAATTAGTAACGCAGTTACAGTTACCTGTCATAATTAGTATCGAAGTAACTGTTACCTGTCATAATTAGTATTGAAGTTACAGTTATCTACCATAATTTTTTATCAAAATTACAGTTACTTGTCATAATTAGTAACGAAGTTACAGTTACCTGTCATCCTGTCATAATTAGTATCGAAATTACAGTTACCTGCCATAATTGGTATCGAAATTACAGGGACTTGTCATAATTAGTAACGAAGTTACAGTTACTTGTCATAATTAGCATCGAAGGTACTGTTACTTGTCATAATTAGTATCGACGTTACTGTTACCTGTCATAATTAGTAGTGAAGTTACAGTTACCTACCATAATTTTTTATCAAAATTACAGTTACTTGTCATAATTAGTAACGAAGTTAGAGTTTCTTGTCATAATTGGTATCGAAGTTACAGTTACCTGTCTTAATTTGTATCGAAGTTATAGTTACTTGTCATAATTAGTATCGAAGATACTGTCACCTGTCATAATTAGTATCGAAGTTAAAGTTACCTGCCATAATTTGTATCGAAATTACAGTTCCTTGCCATAATTAGTATCGACGTTACAGTTACCTGTCATAATTAGTACCGAAGGTAATGTTACCTGCCATAATTTGCATCGAAATTCCAGTTACTTGTCATAATTAGTAACGAAGTTACAGTTACCTGTCATCCTGTCATAATTAGTATCGAAATTACAGTTACCTGCCATAATTTGTATCGAAATTACAGGGACTTGTCATAATTAGTAACGAAGTTACAGTTACCTGTCATAATTAATATCGATGTTACTGTTACCTATCACAATTAGTATCGAAGTTTCAGTTACTTGTCATAATAAGTATCGAAGTTACAGTTACTTGTCATAATTAGTATCGAAGTTACAGTTACCTGTCCTAATTAGTTTCGAAGTTACAGTTTCTTGTCATAATTAGTAATGAAGTTACAGTTACCTGTCATAATAAGTATCGAAGTTACAGTTACCTGCCAAAATTTGTATCGAAATTACAATTACTTGTCATAATTAGTATCGAAGTTACTGTTACTTGTCATAATTAATATCGACGTTACTGTTACCTGTCACATTTAGTATCGAAGTTACAGTTACTTGTCATAATTAGTATCGAAGTTACAGTTACTTGACATAATTAGTAACGATGTTACAGTAACCTGTCATATTTAGTATCGAAGTTACTGTTACCTGTATTAATTAGTATCGAAGTTACAGTTACCTGCCATAATTTTTTTTATCAAAAATAGAGTTACTTGTCATAATTAGTAACGAAGTTACCGTTACTTGTCGTAATTAGTATCGAAGTTACTGTTACCTGTCATAATTAGTATCAAATTACAGTTACCTGCCATAATTTGTATCGAAATTACAGTTACTTGTCATAATTAGTAACGAAGTTCCAGTTACCGGTCATAATTAGTATCGAAGTTACAGTTACCCGCCATAATTTGTATCGAAATTACAGTTACTTGTCATAATTAGTAACGAAGTTACAGTTACCTGTCATAATTAGTATTGAAGTAACAGTTACTTGTCATAATTAGTATCGAAGTTACTGTTACCTGTCATAATTAGTATCGAAGTTACAGTTGCCTGCAAAAATTTGTATCGAAATTACAGTTACTTGTCATAATTAGTAACGAAGTTACAGTTTGTATTACAGTTACTTGTCATAATTAGTATCGAAGTTACTGTTACTTGTCATAATTAGTATCGAAGTTAGTGTTACCTGTCATAATTAGTATCGAGATAACAATTACCTGCCATAATTTGTAACGAAATTTCAGTTACTTGTCATAATTAGTAACGAAGTTACAGTTACCTGCCCTAATTTGTATCGAAATTACAGTTCCTTGTCATAATTAGTATCGAAGTTACAGTTACTTGTCATAATTAGCATCGAAGGTACTGTTACTTGTCATAATTAGTATCGACGTTACTGTTACCTGTCATAATTAGTAGTGAAGTTACAGTTACCTACCATAATTTTTTATCAAAATTACAGTTACTTGTCATAATTAGTAAAGAAGTTAGAGTTTCTTGTCATAATTAGTAACGAAGTTACAGTTACCTGTCATATTTAGTATCGAAGTTACAGTTACTTGTCATAATTAGAATCGAAGTTACTGTTACCTGTCATAATTAGTATCGAAGTTACAGTTACCTGCCAAAATTTGTATCGAAATTACAGTTACTTGTCATAATTAGTAACGAAGTTACAGTTACCTGTCATAATTAATATTGAAGTTACATTTACTTGTCATAATTAGTATCGAAGTTACAGTTACCTGCCACAATTTATCGAAATTACAGGGACTTGTCATAATTAGTAACGAAGTTACAGTTACCTGCCATAATTACTATCGAAATTAAAGTAACTTGTCATAATTAGTAACGCAGTTACAGTTACCTGTCATAATTAGTATCGAAGTAACTGTTACCTGTCATAATTAGTATTGAAGTTACAGTTACCTACCATAATTTTTTTATCAAAATTACAGTTACTTGTCATAATTAGTAACGAAGTTACAGTTACCTGTCATCCTGTCATAATTAGTATCGAAATTACAGTTACCTGCCATAATTTGTATCGAAATTACAGGGACTTGTCATAATTAGTAACGAAGTTACAGTTACTTGTGATAATTAGCATCGAAGGTACTGTTACTTGTCATAATTAGTATCGACGTTACTGTTACCTGTCATAATTAGTAGTGAAGTTACAGTTACCTACCATAATTTTTTATCAAAATTACAGTTACTTGTCATAATTAGTAACGAAGTTAGAGTTTCTTGTCATAATTGGTATCGAAGTTACAGTTACCTGTCTTAATTTGTATCGAAGTTATAGTTACTTGTCATAATTAGTATCGAAGATACTGTCACCTGTCATAATTAGTATTGAAGTTACAGTTACCTGCCATAATTTGTATCGAAATTACAGTTCCTTACCATAATTAGTATCGAAGTTACAGTTACCTGTCATAATTAGTACCGAAGGTACTGTTACCTGCCATAATTTGCATCGAAATTCCAGTTACTTGTCATAATTAGTAACGAAGTTACAGTTACCTGTCATCCTGTCATAATTAGTATCGAAATTACAGTTACCTGCCATAATTTGTATCGAAATTACAGGGACTTGTCATAATTAGTAACGAAGTTACAGTTACCTGTCATAATTAATATCGATGTTACTGTTACCTGTCACAATTAGTATCGAAGTTTCAGTTACTTGTCATAATAAGTATCGAAGTTACAGTTACTTGTCATAATTAGTATCGAAGTTACAGTTACCTGTCCTAATTAGTTTCGAAGTTACAGTTTCTTGTCATAATTAGTAATGAAGTTACAGTTACCTGTCATAATAAGTATCGAAGTTACAGTTACCTGCCAAAATTTGTATCGAAATTACAATTACTTGTCATAATTAGTATCGAAGTTACTGTTACTTGTCATAATTAATATCGACGTTACTGTTACCTGTCACATTTAGTATCGAAGTTACAGTTACTTGTCATAATTAGTATCGAAGATACAGTTACTTGACATAATTAGTAACGATGTTACAGTAACCTGTCATATTTAGTATCGAAGTTACTGTTACCTGTATTAATTAGTATCGAAGTTACAGTTACCTGCCATAATTTTTTTATCAAAAATAGAGTTACTTGTCATAATTAGTAACGAAGTTACCGTTACTTGTCGTAATTAGTATCGAAGTTACTGTTACCTGTCATAATTAGTATCAAATTACAGTTACCTGCCATAATTTGTATCGAAATTACAGTTCCTTGTAATAATTAGTATTGAAGTTATAGTTACCTGTCATAATTAATATCGAAGGTACTGTTACCTGCCATAATTTGTAACGAAATTACAGTTACTTGTCATAATTAGTAACGAAGTTACAGTTACCTGTCATAATTAGCATCGAAGTTCCTGTTACCTCTCATAATTAGTATCGAAGTTACAGTTACCTGCCATAATTAGTATCGAAGTTACAGTTACCTGCCATAATTTGTATCGAAATTACAGTTCCTTGTAATAATTAGTATTGAAGTTATAGTTACCTGTCATAATTAATATCGAAGGTACTGTTACCTGCCATAATTTGTAACGAAATTACAGTTACTTGTCATAATTAGTAACGAAGTTACAGTTACCTGTCATAATTAGCATCGAAGTTCCTGTTACCTCTCATAATTAGTATCGAAATTACTGTTACCTGTCATAATTAGTATCGAAGTTACAGTTACCTGCCACAATTTGTATCGAAATTACTGTTCCTTGTCATAATTAGTATCGAAGTTACAGTTTCCTGTCATAATTAGCATCGAAGGTACTGTTACTTGTCGTAATTAGTAACGAAGTTACAGTCACCTGTCAAAATTTGTATAACAGTTACTTGTCATAATTAGTAACGAAGTTACAGTTTCCTGTCATAATTAGTATCGAAGTTACTGTTGAAAATCCACAGCCTGCTTCCAGTCTCCGACCGGGTCAGGAATGGAATGAATGAAGCCCCCATCTAGCGGCGAGGATATGAACTGTGCCGGCTGCCGAGGCCTGACGCACTCCTCTGGGGCAATGATTAAATGAATGACAGGTGAAATGAAATGATAGTGGAGAGTGTTGCTGGAATGAAATTTTGACAGGGAAAACCGGAGTACCCGGAGGAAAACCTGTCTGCCTCCGTTTTGTCCAGCACAGATCTCACATGGAGTGACCGGGATTTGAACCACGGACCCAGCGGTGAGAGGCCGGCGTGCTGCCGCCTTAGCCACGGAGGCTTACTCGAAGTTACTGTTACCTGTCATAATTAGTATGGAAGTTACAGTTACCTCCCATAATTTGTATCGAAATTACAGGGACTTGTCGTAATTAGTATCGAAGTTACAGTTACCTGCCAAAATTTGTATCGAAATTACAGTTACTTGTCATAATTAGTAACGAAGTTACAGTTACCTGCCATAATTTGTATCGAAATTACAGTTCCTTGTCATAATTAGCATCGAAGATACTGTTACCTGTCATAATTAGTATCGAAATTACAGTTACCTGTCATAATTTGTATCGAAATTAAAGTTACTTCTCATAATTAGTAACGAAGTTACATTTACCTGCCATAATTAGTATCGGAATTACAGTTACTTGACATAATTAGTAACGAAGTTGCTGTTACCTGTCATAATTAGTATCGAAGTTACTGTTACCTCTCATAATTAGTATCGAAGTTACAGTTACCTGCCATAATTTTTATCATAATTACAGTTACTTGTCATAATTAGTAACGAAGTTAAAGTTACTTGTCATAATTAGTATCGAAGTTACAGTTACCTGTCATAATTAGTATCGAAGTTACAGTTACTTGTCATAATTAGTATCGAAGTTACTGTTACCTGTCATAATTAGTATCGAAGTTACAGTTACCTGCCATAATTTGTATCGAAATTACAGTTACTTGTCATAATTAGTAACAAAGTTCCAGTTACTTGTCATAATTATTATCGAAGTTTCTGTTACCTGTCATAATTTTTATCGAAATTACAGTTACTTGTCATAATTAGTATCGAAGTTACAGTTACCTGTCATAATTAGTATCGAAGTTACAGTTACTTGTCGTAATTCGTATCGTAGTTACTGCTACCTGTCATAATTAGTATCGAAGTTACAGTTACCTGCCAAAATTTGTATCGAAATTACAGTTACTTGTCATAATTAGTAACGAAGTTACAGTACCTGCCATAATTTGTATCGAAATTTCAGTTCCTTGTCATAATTAGTATCGAAGTTACAGTTACCTGTCATAATTTGTATCGAAATTACAGGGACTTGTCATAATTAGTAACGAAGTAACAGTTACCTGTCATAATTAGTATCGAAGTTACTGTTACCTGTCATCATTAGTATTGATGTTACAGTTACCTTCCATAATATTTTATCAAAATTACAGTTACTTGTCATAATTAGTAACGAAGTTAGAGTTTCTTGTCATAATTGGTATCGAAGTTACAGTTACCTGTCTTAATTTGTATCGAAGTTATAGTTACTTGTCATAATTAGTATCGAAGATACTGTTACCTGTCATAATTAGTATCGTAGTTACAGTTACCTGCCATAATTTTTTATCAAAAATAGAGTTACTTGTCATAATTAGTAACGAAGTTACAGTTACTTGTCATAATTAGTATCGAAGTTACTGTTACCTGTCATAATTAGTATCAAAGTTACAGTTACCTGCTAAAATTTCTATCGAAACTACAGTTACTTGTCATAATTAGTAACGAAGTTACAGTTACCTGTCATAATTAGTACCGAAGGTACTGTTACCTGCCATAATTTGCATCGAAATTCCAGTTACTTGTCATAATTAGTAACGAAGTTACAGTTACCTGTCATCCTGTCATAATTAGTATCGAAATTACAGTTACCTGCCATAATTTGTATCGAAATTACAGGGACTTGTCATAATTAGTAACGAAGTAACAGTTTCCTGTCATAATTAGTATGGAAGTTACTGTTACCTGTCATAATTAGTATTGATGTTACAGTTACCTACCATAATTTTTTATCAAAATTACAGTTACTTGTCATAATTAGTAACGAAGTTACAGTTTCTTGTCATAATTAGTAATGAAGTTACTGTAACCTGTCATAATAAGTATCGAAGTTACAGTTACCTGCCAAAATTTGTATCGAAATTACAATTACTTTTCATAACTAGTATCGAAGTTACTGTTACTTGTCATAATTAATATCGAAGTTACTGTTACCTGTCACAATTAGTATCGAAGTTACAGTTACTAGACATAATTAGTATCGAATTTACAGTTAACTGTCATAATTAGTGTCGAAGTTACTGTTACCTGTCATAATTAGTATTGATGTTACAGTTACCTACCATAATTTTTTATCAAAATTACAGTTACTTGTCATAATTAGTAACGAAGTTAGAGTTTCTTGTCATAATTGGTATCGAAGTTACAGTTACCTGTCATAATTAGTATCGAAGTTACTGTCACCTGTCATAATTAGTATCGAAGTTACAGTTACCTGCCATAACTTGTATCAAATTACAGTTCCTTGCCTTAATTAGTATCGAAGTTACAGTTACCTGTCATAATTAGTACCGAAGGTACTGTTACCTGCCATAATTTGCATCGAAATTCCAGTTACATGTTATATTTAGAGTCGATGTTACAGTTACCTGTCATAACTTGTATCGAAATTACAGTTACTTGTCATAATTAGTAACGAAGTTACAGTTTCCTGTCATAATTAGTATCGAAGTTACTGTTACCTGTCATAATTAGTATCGAAATTACAGTTACCTGCCATAATTTGTATCGAAATTACAGGGACTTGTCATAATTAGTAACGAAGTAACAGTTACCTGTCATAATTAGTATCGAATTTACTGTTACCTGTCATAATTAGTATTGAAGTTACAGTTACCTACCATAATTTTTTATCAAAATTACAGTTACTTGTCATAATTAGTAACGAAGTTAGAGTTTCTTGTCATCATTAGTATCGAAGTTCAAGTTAACTGTCATAATTTGTATCGAAGTTATAGTTACTTGTCATAATTAGTATCGAAGATACTGTTACCTGTCATAATTAGTATCGAAGTTACAGTTACCTGCCATAATTTGTATCGAAATTACAGTTACTTTTCATAATTAGTAACGAAGTTACAGTTACCTGTCATAATTAGTATGGAAGTTACAGTTACTTGTCTTAATTAGTATCGAAGTTACTGTTACCTGTCATAATTAGTATCGATGTTACCGTTACCTGCCAAAATTTGTATCGAAATTACAGTTACTTGTCATAATTAGTAACGAAGTTACAGTTACCTGTCATAATTAGTATCGAAGATACAGTTACTTGTCATAATTAGTATCGAAGTTACTGTTACTAGTCCTAATTAATATCGAAGTTACTGTTACCTATCATAATTAGTATCGAAATTACAATTACCTGCCATAATTTCTAACGTAATTACAGTTAATTGTCATAATTAGTAAAGAAGTTACAGTTACCTGTCATAATTAGTATCGATGTTACAGTTACTTGTCATAATTAGTACCGAAGTTACTGATACCTGTCATAATTAGTATCGAAGTTACAGTTACCTGCCATAATTAGTAACGAAGTTACAGTTACCTGCCATAATAAGTATCGAAGTTACAGTTACTTGTCATAATTAATA